>JAUMJK010000283.1:0-1200000 GCA_033558105.1 Coccyzus lansbergi | reverse complement strand
GTCTAATATTGAAGAGACCGTGGAGAAAAGCCACCCTGCAATTCTGTCAGGGGAAGTAAACAACAGATCACCATTTTCACTGCTGCCTTTTTAAAAGACCATTCTTTAAATTCTACAAATACTTGGTTCTGAATGGCACCCCTGAAATGTAAACTGAAGCCTAGAGTCCCAAGTGAAAGAATGAATTAGAAGCAAATAAACGGGGATTTTTTTTTTCTTTTGCATTAGCGCTTTAGAGCTCCACTTTGCAAGCAGGTTGAGAATTACTAGTATCTGATTATCAACAGAAGACACATATAGTTCCTTTGAAAAAATTTTGACAGCACAGTGTCCTTGAGCAAAAATAACTTGCCTCTGTGTTCTTTACAAGTTATGTTAACAATTTCTAGGAGGCAATATTTGTGACAGGATAGTCTAGAGCCATCTCAGATTGTTTTCAAATACAAAGCAGTACATGGCTTAGCAGGCAGGCAATAATACTGTGCCACAGCTATCCTTAAATTTGAAGTGTTATCTTCTTTTTTGATGTGAACCTCCTCCACGACAGTGAAAAGCGAACAAAATATTGTTCCCCTGCTTCATCACTTTAGTAAGAAGGATTTATGACATGCTTAGCTGGCAGGAAAAAAATAATTTATTTCACTGTCACCTTATTTGTTCACCTGCTGCAAGGTAAATAGAAGGTAAGTCACTTCTTATTTATTTAGCTTTTGCAAAACAACCATACTGACATAGCTAGCATTATCTACAATATACAACCACTCTATTATACTGATCACAGAAAACAAAAATAGTACAAGACCATCTATAATAAACTTCACCATTAATAGTTAATATTTGTTGAAAACAACACTTCATCTTTTAGATTTTTAATAAAATGGCTTTTTTTCTAATTCATCACTTTTCCCATTTAAAATTTGTTTTGAAACAACAATAATTTAACTTTTTTCACATTCAAGATGTACTAGGGAAGTAAACAGTCAATACGTAGGAGTTTTCAGTGTCTGGCTTTTATCTATTATCAAAGTTTTATTACTATTATTAGTAAATTCTCTTTGTCATAACAGTAAAAAAAATTAACCGATAGATATATTTGAAAACACAGTTAAGAACTAATTCCCATGTTAACTTCTCAGAGAAATTTCTCTCTAGGTCATGGCAGAAAGCAGAGAAAGTGAGTAGAGACTGTACAGAAATTACTATGTATTAGCGTAAAGCATATCTTTTCCTGTGAACTGAAGAATGGCATAAAATCCACACTCAAAATGAGAGTATAAATTTGACTCAACAAAGAAGCCTGCTTGCAGAAGCTTGCTCTACTCTCTCATTTCATAGCACAAATAAAATGCTTTTTTATCCTGCCTTTGCAAACACAGTCAAACATTGTAAGTAAAGTAAAATCTTACATCAAGGGTACAAGAAAAGAATTTATGTTTCAGAAGACTGCTTGATAGCAAAATGAGATGTAGGGTAAGAAGGTATAATGGCAAACACATATAAGGCCGTGGAAGCAAATGTAGTGAGGGTTTAGCTTCATATTTTTCTGTTTCAGATTGGCTCCAGCACATGAAGACCGAGCTCTTCATTCTCACTTTGGTGGACTAGCAATTGGCTCTGACATCCAGCTGACCTCTGCATCAGGGGACCTGCTGCAGCCCAGTCCCCACCTGCACCTGACTGAGCGGATTGTGTTTTTTCAGAAGTCAGTAATTAGAATTGAACTCATAACTTTTCTAGCTGTAACAAGAAGTTTTTACTGTCTCCATACATTACAAATGTGGGCAACCTTTCCCTCACTACCACATGAATTCTTCTATGCACCATTACTTCGCTTACAGTAAATAAGGAGATCACTTACTGCTGCAGTATTTACCTACTGAAATATTATTTTTCTCAAGAATACATTAATGTCTTTGTGTTACTTTCAAATCTGTCAGAAATCTGTTTCCTAATGACAATTTCAGGAATGTGCAAAAGTCTTATGAGAACATGAACACTTCTACTCCCCTTGAGTTGTCAGGCCCCTGTGCTGGAGCCAGTCTGAGGCTGATTCTTTTAAATGGTCACTTACTCACATGTGTAAACAGATGGGAGCAGACTGAGTTGGGGAAACTGAAACTATCAGCAAGAGGGAGGGCATTCATCTAACTGGAAAATCCAGGTTCAGGCCTGTCACAGAGCAGACTGAAAACCAAACTGACCTTTGTGTTTTTGTAGTTCACACACATCCATCGGCCAGCTGCGTATGCAGTTCTATTCAGTTTTAACCAGAAAATCCTTCATCAAATGGAAGAAGTTTTGTTGTAATTGGTACACTTCTGTGAAAAGAAAAAACCTTCTCATCTCAGCTAACCAACATTTTTACTGAGAAATTCTGACACAGTTCTCATGCTAAACAGATGTTTTAAATTTTTTATTATGATTCAGTAGTGCTATATTTATGTAGAGTACAGTAAGTTCTGTGTTTAGTTTATCTCAGAAGATATAATAGTAATATATAGAACACTTATGTACAGGGGGAAGACTTTTTGTTTACATTTGATATATTAACCTGCTATTGTTGTATGTTTATGGAACACCAATGAGAAAAATATAAAATACTATAATACTTGATCTCTAATGAAAATATTATGCTAATTCATCACATTTTATGAGTTCTGAAGAGATTTTTCCCTTCCACCATGTCATGATTGTTGTACACTCAATTGGCTGGTAGCAGATACTTCATTTTCCTCACAATTCTAGGACCATAAAGGGAAGAAGTAGAGTTCACATGACACTATGCCATACTCACTTGTACACTGTAGAGAAATCTCAGCATCCTTAGCTTTTGCCAGTTACATTCATTTGAATGCTGGGCTCACTATTATTCTGTACCACCTGACCAGGAGCCATGACTTCAGTCTGCTTTCAAGTTAAATCAAACATGTAAAGATATTTCTCGATTGTTTCTGCTAGATAAATATACAGGTTCATTATTAACTTTTTAAAAGAAAGATTGGATTTAACATACCACAGATCTGGACTTGTGTTCTTTGGGGCTAATAGCAGAGGACAAAAATAGAGAAAGTACAGAGCTAATCTAACAAATTTGGGTAGGAGGTCCTTGCATGAGCCACAAGGAACTTCAAGTGAGAATTTGATGTGTTCCTCACACTCATATCTTCTTTTCTTGTCAGCAGCAGACTAGCAGTCTCCAGAGCACTTCTTTCAAAGAACATATACAGTGAGCCATCAAAGAGCTAATAATGGCAGGGAATCAATATCCTAGCACCCACATTTTATCTCAGGATTGCAGCAGGTGGCAGTCACCATTTTGCCATAATTTTCTCTATTTTAGAAGGTTTCTCCAGCAATCTGGGCAGAATTCAACTTTAGAATCAGCACTACTGAGTTGAAATTTATTTCCTCTGTTCACTGCGTGCTGCTACTATCAAGTATCATATAATTTCCTATTGACTCAACAATGCATCTTGCATTATTTTATGTTCTAAACCTGTCCAAATTTTCCTCACGTCCAGCATGAAAGCCTGAGTAAAGAACTACCCTTTAAAGTGTTATCTAAATTTATCAGTTTTTTAACATAAGGAATAGGTGCAACTTTTTTCATAAGTTTGGATTTTCTGCCTCATTTGTTCTTAAGCTGCTTAGAGCCTCACTTCGGTTACTTTACTTGATTTTTATCACCTTAGTTGAGGATATTCAGAGCTGCCAAAACCCTGCAGAAAATGCTTACATAATCATGGTAGATTCTTTACAGTTTGGTGAAAAAAACATGAAAAGTTCTCGCTTGTGAGATTGTTTTTCCATTCCACTACCTCACTGGACAAACTTTCTTGCACTGACATGCTTTATCTTTAAGATTTTGAAAGAGATTAGGTTAACTCGTGGAGGTAAGGGCTGCCAGAAGCTACTGCTGAGCGTATGTGGGCATCAAATGAAAGACCATACTGTACTTGCAGTGTTGGCGACAACCTACTTGTACCCTTCATGGATTATTTTCAGAGATAAGAGGAAGAGTGTCTCAGTATAGTAATTCTAACAAACTACATTTAGTTTCTAGAAATTTTTTTTTTGCATTTTGAAATTAGCCAGTATACTTTCTGTCTTATTACTTGGGCCAATATTCTTTTAAAGGACATGAGTTTGCTTCATTTTCAAATTTACTAATGGAGAATTATCTCATGAAACTAGTGCAGTACATTTAGCTGCCTGTTCCCTATAATTTCTTTCAAGTAATTTTGATAAATGGATGTACTGATGTTTGCTAACCACAAAATATGATTTTAGAGAACATCTTTGAGACATAGACCAGGAGTTTTCATATATGCTAAAATTAAAGTGAAAAACACTGCATGGAATTCATTCATTCTCTCGAGAATACAACCTGCAGGTTCTCTGGGCTATAAAAATACAATGTTACATGGAAACACAAGCCAGTGGTAGTGATTTCCATGCATTTGGGTTTTTTGTCTTCGACATTTCAAGGCAACTGTAAAACTACACAGCTCCTTTCTTCTAGGTACTGTAGGCCTAAGGCAAATCTTGATAATTTCAATGAAAAATCAAACAAACAAACAAACAAAAAATAATGTACCCTCCACGGTCACACTCTAGCTTTTATGTCTTTTTTACTCCTCTCCCCCTTAAAGTCAATCTTGTATAAGACTCAGTAACTTCACTGGAGTCCATATTTTACCCAGATGTCTTTAAAGTATCTCTTGCTCTCCTCTTTCAAAAAAATTAGGTTTGTCATTAAAATGTTTGTCATATATCTGTATTTTTAAAATATATCAGTTTCCACATTTATCATAGTAATATGATTAATAGTAATCTTACTAATATTTTAATAGTTAATAATAATTACTTATATAATTCTACCACACCTGCTGACCATCTTTTTTCAACTTCTCTGACAAAGAACTACTGAAATGAAATATGTGAACTTAGGGACCACGACTGAGGCATTATGACATGGTGTAGTTACTAATTTGTCTAGATTAAATGGCATGGAAGAGTTTCTTCTGTCTCATTTAATTTGAGATAACAATGGTTTTGTTAACACGGGACCTTAGGCTCCTTAAGTAGCTGCTGGTCTACATTTGGAAATATAGTCTAAATATGGTATGAAATCATATATTCATTTTTGACAGAGGTACTAATGAGGGAAAAAAATGGGAACTGAACTTAACACTGCTCAACAGTTAAATTTAGCAGTGTAATTTCCATCCTAAAATCATAAAATACCATCTTAAAGATAAACACTGAAATATGTTGAAGATACATATTATACATTAAGTACTTTGTTATTAGCCTTGCCTGACATCTAGTACACACTTTAGAAAAGCTTTTGGGCTCTACTTCATTGATTTTAATGGAAACCAAAAGGCTATTCTATAAAGTACATATAGAAGACCATATACCATGATGCAAATAATTTGGCATACATCCATAAGTCTTGAAAGGAGAGGCACTTAGAAGTGTGAATGTGAATTGCTTTGCAATCTGCACTGTGGTAATATAGCTGTCAACCATATTTCATGTTGTGCAGGACTATGGATAGAAACCACCTCTGGAAAGACATGTTTTTTTTTAACTTGCAAAGACTGAATGACTGACATCCAAATACACCTTTTTTATGTCCAGGTCTAAAAAGTCCTATTAAGATGTGCAATAGAGAAGATTACCTTTCATAGAATATGGGAAACTTACCTAAAATGTGGATGAAAAAAAATTAAAAAAAACTTAATACAGAGTGTATATGTAATATTAAGCAGAGAGAGAGAATTCATGCACTTGCAGACAGCCAGAAATGTGAAAGTTGGTGGTTTTGGTTTGGAGGGTCTATGGATCCTTATAAGGTTTCAGTTCCTCCTGAGTTTGCATGCTTGAGTTTTACTTTGGGTTGTGGGGTGAAAAAAATAATACTCGAAACAATACACATCAAGGTATGAAGAAGCTCTTTTATTCAGGTTTAAATAATTAAAACCCACAAAGTCTTGGCAGCTATTCTACCTGAAATTATCTGTTTTCTAATATTCTCTGCCTATTTAATTTCACTGAGATGTTTACAAAGTGTCACAAACCTCATCTACATTCTAGTTTTGTTTTAGAACATGAAGACAGGGAAATGTCTAATTGCTTCTACTTTCATTATGAAAGTTTCCCCACTATTTTTATGTCACCATCTAAATCAGACAGTAGCAGCCAAATTCACACATTAGAGTCATCTGGGATGTAAAAATTATGAATTTGACTTCTGTAGCACAATAACATGATTTACGTTAAACCCTTTATTTTCTTGCTCAACTGGGTATCTCACTTCCAACTACTCATTGATGTGCTATGTGTTCTGAATAAGACACCAGATTTCTCTGTGGTACAGTTTCTTTTTAATTCTGCAATACTCAGCTTTGTAAAGGTGCTTAGACAATTCAGGATGAATGACTCAAACCCAATTATCACTATTACGTTCTAACAACTATACGAGATGTATATATATTAAAAAAAGATACAGTATTCACAAAGCAGGAATTTTAACTGAAATAGGTTCTAAACTTTCAAATTCTAGGGTGAGTTTGAGTTATACACTCAGTAATGTTGCATTCAAGGTGATTTTGCTGCTTACATTGAATTTATCTTTTAAAAAAGCTGTTTACCTTGAATAAGACTTGGAATTTAATAATCAGTTCAAACTGGTCCAATTTGGGCTTATCTCAAGAAATTAAGAATATATCTCTGCACATTTGTTATCCTGTAGCCTCTACATATGTTTCACTTTATTTTATTACCTAGCTGATTTTCAGAAATAGGACCATAATTTAAAAAAAAAAGAAAAAAGGTTTCAAACTGTAAAGACAAAACCCAAAGCATTTGATAACAGAAAAAAACAGGGTCAGTATCTGATTCACTGGTGTTTTCCCAGACACGAGACATGTTTCCTCCAGGGGTCATCAGGTCCAGGCAAGTTGCATTCTTTCTGCCAGGCACTTTGTAATGTGCAATGAACGATGTCATTTATTTTCATTTCCTCATACTTAATTGCATGCTTATTGCTCCCAATATTAAGCCAGAAGGCAGGTGGTAGCAGCAGTTAACTAAACTACTACTAGCTGTCGGAGTTACGAACCATGTTACTCTCCTCTTGAAACAACCCAGTTGTTTACAATTCAGCAGAAACTGCTGAACCAGAAAAACACTTGCTTTCATTGCACATGCTATAGAGATCTTTTTCTTATATTCTGAAAAAAAAAAGAAACACAAATCCCTGATATTCAGTGTTCAATAAACACAAACCAGTTAAATTTATCAAAGTTTTATCACAATAGGAAGCAAGATCTCAATTTACCATTTCTGTAAAAGTAACAAAAATGTTTTTAAAGGTGTAGTGGGATGGCTGCTTTTACCAAGTAACATCTCAGTAATGCTGCATGTGTAATTAGTGAATTCAGTACTAAGCTATTTCGAAATGTAATGTTTGTGCCTAAATATATAAACTATATTTATCAGGTATGCAAAATTTAAGTATATCATATTTAGAATTAAATGACTTCATTCATTGTGGAAGTTAGCATTTATTTTGTTTTCCCTTATTACAATAAATTCAAAAACTCTAGCAAAGATCTCTTAGGGACCTTATGTAATTTCATCTTCATAGTGCACCTAGGCTTTATTTCTGCTGTATGTTACCAATGGGAATGTCACTTCTATAGACCAATAAGGAATTACTGGCATATTTATATCTAGCGCAAAGTTCTCATGTGATTGCTGCATTAATGGACAGCACTTTATATGAATTTTCTTTAATAGTCATACTGTTCTGCGACAGATTTGTGTTGCTGTTGAAATATCAAGCTAAAACAGGTACTGGAAATCATACCATACTGCTGTTCAAAATATGGTAAAAGAGTAAAAAAAGAGTAACAGTAAATATATTCATGATAATTTAAAAAAAAAAAAAATCAGATCTCACTCCAAACACTTCTAACTTTACTCGGGGTTTTTTTACATAAAGAGCTCTTAGTTATTCCTGCTGAAATTATCTAACAGCAATAAGTAATAAATACAGGATTTCTATAAATATTATTTGCTCATTTGTGTAATACTACAGATTTTAGTAACCTACCAAGGAAAACTTAGTATATCAGAGGACACTCCATTTTCATTCATGTTTGACATGTACACATTCTAATATGTTAATTGACAACTATAACAGTTGGCATACAAATCAGTGAAATTTTTCAGTGAAATTCAGATTTGCAGATCTAGTTTCCAAAGGTACTCAGGAATCTCTTTAGATTTCAAAGTATTCATATAGGTCCATTAAAATCAGTGGAAGTTAAATATATTTTGGAAACTGCAATAGGTACTTTTTTCCCAGCCTTTAGCACTAAAATCTCTTTGGAAATATGATTTTTAACATCAGAGTTTTAATTGCATTGGAATATCTGGTTCTTAAGTGCCAACCTAATGACTTCTCCCTTCACTGTTCAATGGGGTTTTTTTGCTCAAACTTCCAACCTATCTCTAGTCACCTGATTTTTTAAGACACATTAGAGACAATTCCAGAAAAATGGAGAATCCCAACTGAATGTAAGCAAGACTTTTGAATGCTAAAGAAGGAAGGAATTAAGACATGCCTCTGCTCTCAGGATTTTCTACTGCTGAGATCTTGGTAAGAGTACTTCTGAATCATTTTGAGTTACAGAAGTCCACCCACATACTGAAAAAGGAGCATAAGGACTGATTTCTCCAGTCACACACTGTATAATCATTTTTTAATTAATATAACCAAATTTTTTGGGAGGGGAGGGGACTGTAAGCCCACCACTTAATAGAATTTCTGTCGTCCAACTTAGATAGGAAAATTTCTTAACAAGTCCTGGGGAGAGCTAAAAATGGGACATTAAAGTCAATGCACTTAGAAAAAAAATGAAATATCAAAAAGAAGGGACGATTCACAGTCTTTTAATCTATACAACTACTCCATTTGAACATACATAGGGGTAAGTACCTCCTTCTCTACTCATCACAACATACACTCTTCTTCTAAACATGTTTTTCATGGACCAAAGGAGAATGAATCCTTCTTCACATACTTTTTCTACCTAAAGATAGTCTGATGCAGAAATATTTTTCTACTTCTTCCCTGCCAAAATTCTTTTTAGAAGAGATGGAGAAAGTAAGATGTTAGTGCAGTGGCTGACAGCCTGTGGCAGGAAGGATCCAGAATTTATTGCTCTATTACACAATTTTTTTTAAAAAAATAAATACCCAGTAGAGCCCCAAAGACAGCTAAGCCCCCCTTTCCACAGAAGAACCTCCTAGTTACTAAGCCCTTAGCAGTCTCTTATACCTGGATACATAGAAAACTGTTAGTTGGAAAAATTTTGTTCGTGGGAGTGCTGGAGGGCAAAATCTACATGTTTACTTGACAGACCACTAACAGTTACCAGGGCAGGTTGTATAACTTAGCTAAGGAACAGAATACCTGCTTGTTTTCTGAATTTCAGCCATGCCTGGATATGATGTAAGAAACTACTGTCTGGTTGATTAATGCACGGCTAAGACTGCATTTCTCCCAGCAATGTCCAAGAAAGACATGTTTCTGTACTGCAGAAATTGATAACTCAGGATGCAAGCAATCCCAGTCTTGTCCTGTCACTGATTTGGGGTAATTTAAAATTAAGCAAGATAGGTACTTAAGGTAATAAGCATTAAAGTGCTTGTAAAGCAAAGTCTGACATGCTTTTGGAAATTAAAGCCTTTCCCATTGGACTACACTATTCATATTTTTAAAGTCAATCAACAGTGTTGATTTTTGAAGACTGAAGACCAAATTTTTACCTGGAAAATATCATATTATTTAGAAAAATGATGACCCAAATATATCCTTACTGGACTTCAGCCAAGAAGACTGCTGAACATGAGTACATTACAGCACTAGCAAAGACAGAGAGGTCTGCATGCAACACAGATTGCTGTGAGCTAATAAAACAGTAATACTATCCTAAGTGCAAAATCTACTTTTCTGTTCCTTGGTGGACTCCACACTTTCTTTCTACTTGCACTGTGATGCTGCATTGGAAGCATCCAGATGTGTCTAAGGGCTGGCTAGGACTATGAGTACCTCAAACTTTAAAAAAAGACATCTAATATTTATATACTGAAAAGCTTTTTATGTTGCCATTTGAAGCACATTCAATGCGTAATCTTGCAGATCACTCATTCGCAGGGCATGTCTATATATCTATAAACTCCCAAACTGCAGTGTTTGCTTTTCATCTATCCAGATGAATACCCAAAAAAATACCACTTACCCTTTGACATGATAAATGACTCTGGGGATTTTATTGCTGAGATGCAATACTCTGGAGAGTCATGCAATAATACAATCCAATTAGTGTTTTAGGTGGTGCAACATCATTCAGGGAATGAATGGGTAGAGACAGTTTACAAATAATATTGTTAGGATTGTCTTTTCCCTACCTCTTCCCTACATTGTCTCCACAGAGACAGATGTAGACACATACACTGATATACACTATGCAAATTACTGTCCTGGATAAGATCTTTTCTGCTTGGAAACACCATTGTTTTTGTTGAATTTCATTTATAAAAGCCTTTCAAATTGTAGACAAAGTCTTTACATAGAGTATACATTGATAAGTACATGTTGGAAATGAAGAGGAAAAATATTTGTAAGCTGTGCCATTTCCTATACCACATATCAGTTTCATTTTTATGAAGGCATTTAAAAGCAGTGGAGAATCTAGCTTGAACTTTTATTTTTATTTCAGGTTTGTAGTGTCCAAATTATAAAAAGGCAGATCCCAGTTCTTTGGATACTGCAATTTAATTTACCTCCAAATATATATTTATTTTTTCTATTTTCTGCAATATAGTTGCTCACAGCTGAAATTGCTCAGTCATAATGAAAACACACTCACTGCATTCCAAATTCCTGTATAAATATGCATTTGGGGGATAGATTCCTTTTATTTATAGTTATTTGTAAGGTAAAATATTGGCAAACTATACCATTCTTGAGTAAGTTTTCAGTAAAAGTTAAGTAGTAGAAAAAAATCCCAGGTGCCTATTCCATTGAGCCCTTATTTAAGTAACTCAGGTATAACTCTGATGTCTAATTTTTCTATCATTTCCACTTAGGGTTTACCCCATGCCTTCATACAGAAGCTTACAATACTACCTACTACTTTCATAAGAGGGCTGGATATGTTCGTTTATCCTTAAATTTCCTAACTTTGTCCCCAGTTAAATGGACTAAAAATTAGCTAAAGCAACTTCTCTTGTCATACTGTGATACAGAACTCCACTTTTCAAGCCAGTCACCCATTCCTTTAGCTGCACTATCAGTGCCATATGTTTATAAATCGCAGAATGACGTGTCTATTCTGTTTGGGGTACTTCATCCCTAAATTTCCCAATTCATTGATGCCTAACAAAAAGAACAGGTTATTGCTTTGTCATACAGGAGTACCAAATAAAAAATTACACTGAAGCAAACACACAGAATTCTTCGCCCTTGATGAATCCTCCAAAAAGTTACCATGCAGCTGCCAATCATCTTTTTTCTTCATCTCCCCCCACCAAAACACTTTTTCAGCATTGCAAAGTAATTCACAAGCAAAATCTGGCTGAACGGAAGCAAACATTTATTTTTTTTACCAATAACTTTGCAAATAGATTTTTATTAAGAAAACTGTAGTTAATAAAATGTATATATTGAACAAAACTTGGGCACTTTTCTGTAATCTCTAAAGTTATAGAAGATAATGTCAGTAAATGAAACAGACATTCGGCTAATTAATTCACACAGTTAAAACAAGGCACATAATTCTCTTTTCACTCCCATTTAGGCCCCTATTCAGAAAACCACTAAAAATATCCTGCTCTTTAATGTACCTACCATACTCCTTTAGGCATATGCCCAACAAAATGTTTAAGGATGCACTTAGGCATGTGTTTAAGTGGTCTGCTGAAACCAGATGTTAGTCTAGAAAAGCAAGCGAGAGAAAGCATTCACCACCCTTGGGTTGAAGAATCTATTAAAAAGTGTTTCTGACTCAAAAAGAAGCATAGTAAAGCATGGTAAATGTTCATCCCAAATGAAAGGAAAAGCAGAAAATGCTCTCAAACACTGATGCAACCTGCTATTTCTATCACCAAGTCCAAAGCAGTAAGACGAAAGTAAGGCTTATTCATGGTAGTAAAAACAGGAATTCACAGCACTTGCTACACAATCCCCTTTAAAGCTTCTTGAAATCAATGGTTAAA
The DNA here is from genome assembly GCA_033558105.1 of Coccyzus lansbergi. Classification (NCBI taxonomy): domain Eukaryota; kingdom Metazoa; phylum Chordata; class Aves; order Cuculiformes; family Coccyzidae; genus Coccyzus; species Coccyzus lansbergi. The sequence continues at coordinate 1,187,703 of JAUMJK010000283.1, read as the reverse complement.
ATCTGCTTTATAAGCTAAGAGGACAGGAAAGTCTGTTATTACACTAGCTGGTATCACATCCAACCTCTACATAATTAAAATATTTTTTCTACTTTGTTACTTGTAAGTCACTGTCTGGTTAGTCAACTCATAATGTAGCTTAGACTATTTGTTCATAGTTTGGGGGTTTTTTTCATTACCACAACACCATAGCAACCTAAACACCAAATACTTCTTTTCCTTCTCAAACACTGCTAGTTATTTTATGAAAATTTTTATGCAAATTAGGCAATGTATTGACTCATTCTGTTTGTCTCTCTTGTATTTATCTCTAAGGCATGTATCACCATGGTGCCTAAATGCTGCGGTATCTCAGCGTTTGCCAGCTCTGTATATCATAAGAGTGGTATCATAGTTTTTGTCCGTTTTCACATAGCCTTTTTATATAAACGGTAAGGAAGTATTAGCTAGGATGGAACAGTCATGGATTAAATACAAATACATGTTTTCTATATGAATACACATAAATCAGTAGTAAAATTAAACATCCTTACTGTTTCCTTTAGTCTTCATCTACTCTGAAAATAGACTGTACTAGTAGAAGGTTCTCTGTTGAAGGTTTCTCTGATTTCAAAAACAATGGGCTCTACTTAAACTCATTTGTGTTCTACCTTCTAACCAGTCTCAGTAACCACATCCACCCACATGACACCAAACCGTCCTAATAATTTTTTGTAGAACTTAATTCCCTCTTTAGAACTCCCTCTTTAGAACTCATTTGGATTGCACCTTCCCTCTCAAACTTACTCACGACACTGTTCTAGAGCCAGACCAATGTCTTCTCTTGTTAGACCTGGGTCATGTAAGCAAGCCTGCAGAGCTTCCAAGCTGTTGCATACAAGACTAGAGACGAGTAACAGTGACAGCTGTAAAAAATACACCTGCAGTAGATGGTAAAAGTAGGACCTTTTTCTCCGCTTTTCCTTCTTTAATAACAGTCAAATGGAAAACACAGGAAACTGTAAGTAAACGTTATATTTGAAAAAAACTAACTTGGGCCAAAACATTGAGACGGCATTTTTGGCTCACCTTCAAATAGAACAATTTTTTTCTTCAAATATTAAATGGAAAAAGTATAACAAGAAAGAAGTGAAATGGAAAATTGCTAAAGCTGAAGAACATTACACACAGAAAGGTAGTATTTTTTCTAACAGTTTTGAGATGATACAAGAGAGAGAGAAAGTGTGTGGAGGAGGGGGAGAAGGAAGGAGAGGCAAGACAAGGGAATGTGAAGCAGACTGAAAACAGAACATGAAATAATTGACATTGTTATGGAAAGACTGAAAAAAAAATTAAGGGGGCACTTTCAATACCATAAATATCAGCCTGTAGAGTAGATTTTCCACAAAATGCTTAAATGTAATTGGCCTGGTCATCATTTAGGAATCCAGATTTTTTGTAGTTCATCTTGCCATTAGCCAGACTATTTCTATTTTTTTCCCCTTATATCATGCTTTATTCTGTTGGGTTTATTTTACTCCCTCCAATGTTACATCATAGATAAAATATGATTCTTAGCTGATATTTCCATTTAAAAACTGGTTCTTAAACCACTGATAAAACAGAATTACTATTAGAAGGTAAGACTCTTGAAATATAGAAAAATGAGAAAATGTCTCACTTTGCAGCACAGAATCACAGAATCAGCAGGTTGGAAGAAACCCACTGGATCATCAAGTCGAACCATCCCTGTCAATCACTAAGCCATGTCCCTCAGCAGGCACACAACAGGGACCCCCAGTTCACCAAGCAAGGAGCCTTAAGCCAAAGGGCTTCTTCTGTCCCACCACTGACCCATCACCCACAACAGAATGATAACTCCTCCCAGCCCGAGGGCACACAGAGGGGTCAGCCCTGCCGAGAGGTGAGATTGGAGCCGCCACCAACCCTCCCAATCATTCCTACCTGCCTACCTGGCTGGGGGGCCACCAGGCCCCCCAGCCTTTCTTCCCCCTCTGCACTCCCGTGGAATGCAGGGTGTGCCATGGGGACTCACCGGTGATGCCAGAGCAGTGGTGATGCCAGGAAATGCATCCCTCACCCTCAGCCCGGCCGGGCACAGCTAGAGGCTGTTGGTCCCGCTTGGGAAGAAAAAGGGATCCCTGGGAGAGGGCAAAGCAGCAACACCTGGGGAGGGAGGAGTCTCCAAGAGAGCCCAGGTGCCCTGCAGCACCATTCCTATCAAACCATGTCACCCCACAAGGGGGAACATTTAAAATGTACCTTTTATCCGAGGATTGCCGTCTGTTCCTGCAGGGTCCAGCTGAGGAAGGGGAGTCTCTCTGTAGATGACACTTAGCAGTTACTAAGGATGGCAACAAAGCTTGACATCTTACATTTGGGGAAGTGAGATCTTAAAATATTACATGAACAAAGCATATTTTGCTTTTCTTACTGGAACATATATAGTAAAATACTCTTCTCTGAATTTAATATTCTTTTTCATTGATCAACGAAAAGTTGTACCAACAATGAAATGCAAAGCTTTTTAGCACATCCAAAGCCATATGAAAGTGATGATTTCTATATATATAGCATCTTACATCTTCAAAGAGTTTGTAAATAGCAATACCTTCATTCTCATTCTCTTTCACTAACGCAAAAGCCAAGACTCCTGACATCAGAAATACATAGAAATAGAGAACATAGATTTTTCAAAGTTCAACTGATATTAGAGAGATCTAAAATTTCCACTTACTGTACAGGAAACTTTGCCTAGATAAAAACTAGATCTCTGTGAATTTCCACTCTGTGGAGGTGGGCACAGGCATGAAATTTCTTTCTTTGCTGAAAATAAATGAGCACTACCATTTCTTTTCAGGACTGCCAAATTCTTTGTTGACTTCAATGTTTACAGTCCCAAGATACCAAAGAATAACACTGATCAACATAAAGGAACTAGACAAACATTTCCATCTCAGAACTGACCCTTTTTCTATATTTTAAAGACATCAAAAAGAAATCGGTGCTTGTATTCCTGTATAGCCCACTGTGATAGAATAGTTTAAAATCCTTCCATGTCATATAGGTTCATATGACTGTATATGTTACATTTCAACACGTTTTTAAATTACTTAATTTGACGTACCTTCTTCCAGCTGACCTACTGAAGTTCAGGATTGCTAGCATAGCCAGTTGCCATGAGAGTTCAACCCTTTCGTACAAATGACTGATAACACAGTGACTGGTGTTAAATTCCTGGACAGATTAAATGAAGCTCATCCCCCCTGAGATGTGAAACCTCTTCAAGCTGCTTTTTCAAAGACACAAAACAAGTCTTTACTCCTTATATTACTGTTCCACTTTTCATTCCCTGTCTTAAAGGAATTTTTGTCCTTCTAGTTCTCGTGGGAAATTGTGTAAAAATTCAAGAACCTGACCTTAGGTTGCATTGAATATTCCCATTGACTTCAGACCATAAAAAAAGGAAAACTTTGGAGAAGAGTTATATTCTATCAGAAAGAATATGGCTCCAAACACTGGAATCATCCTGACAGATCTATTTCAGAAGTTAGCCAAGGAGAAAAAAGGGGCCAGGCATCTTGAAAATTACATACACATGCTTCACACACATGTATTCACATACAAGCATGGAAGAGAATAGAGTAGGGAACCTGGAAGCATTCAATTTATATTTCTGCTACAATACTTTGATAGATCTTATCCTTGAACACTTCTGTCTGCTGAGTAATTACATAAGTATTGTTCATTTTCGGAGCTTATTACCCTAAAAGTGTGTTCACAAAGTTAGTCCTTCATCTGTGATGCACATATGAAAGATAAAAAAAAGGCACAGAAGCCTGGGTATTTGATTAGTTTCTTACAAGATATTTACAGGCTATTACAGTCAGAATTATGTAATACACCAGAATGCAAATTCCTTCTTTGACGGAAAAACTGGGGTTAAACACTAGCACAAATTCCACAGTCTCAGGCATTTTAAAAAGCAGAAGATGGCAAGTTAGACTTTCACGGGTTATTCGTAGTTCCTTTTATAAATTTTGGGCACAGAATCAAGCTTTAACATTCTACATAGAAAGACAGAATCTTTCTGAAAGATCTTTTACAAATCAAGAGGACTGGAAATAACTTGATAGAAGACTTACTGTGCATGCTCTTCCAGCCATTTCACTAGAAAATCAGTTTGGCATTCTCTGAGGCAGAGATAAATCACAGCTAAGAGACAATTACTAAATCTTCTTTATACATTCTGTATGAAATATATTAACTACAAAAATGCTATATTCGAATAAGGTTAAGAGTCTGACTTAAACCCACAAAAACATGGAAATTCATAAATATTGTGTCTCCCTACCCTTTACTCTTCTCCATGTAGCTAGGCATTGTAGCACAAATGACTTGTGCTCAGATTCCTTAAATCTCTCCTTTACAGTACCTTTCTCTTTAAAGTTACTTTCTACTTTAAAGGTTCTTTCAGTTTGCATTCTCACTGTGGGCCCTGGTTAAATTCTGCCCTGAACTGTTTGCTTTTTTCAACAGTTTTGTTTTTAAAATACCTGCAGAAATTTAGAAGCGAGAAAAATAAACCAAAACTACATAGATTTTTTTTTTAACATAGAATGGATTCCATGGTAATGATAGACATGCAGGCAGATGTAGGACATGCATGATTCTCATGAAGTATAAGCACTTGCTTCAATTCTCTCTTCCCCTTCCACCACAGCTGTACTTACACATATGTAAATACTCATCAATTATTTCTCCAGCAAACTAAATGTGAACCTTGGAGTTGATGTCAAAACAGGATTTTGTGCCACAAAACTACATGGGACCTTCATTTCAGGATTAACAGAAATGAAGATTTTCTTTAAATAGACAATAGTAAACATGTGCTTATAATAGATGATCCCTGTTAAATACTAAGAGAAGCATAAAGTAGCCTTGATCCAGAAAAGGTATTTCTGCCTTATACAGCATAAAAGACAGACATTCAGGAACAGCTCATCCATGAGAAATGGTGATCTGCTATTGCTGCCAAGGTCAGTCAGATCTGTTGTGATATATTCTGTAAATGCTGACTCTCTCGTTTAGAATTTTCCAAGGACTTCTTTAACACCTCAAGATTTTTTTATTTTTATTGTGGAACAAAGCTATGACACAAAACTGTCAAACTAGAAAGCCCAGAAAGGGATGACAGAGAGTTTTTATTAGATTCGAGGGTGACAACTCCATTGAGAAAAGAACCATGTAGTTAGAAGAAAGGTGGTCTGAAGTTCCTGGAGATTCAGCAAGAAAATGTGGAACTCTCAGCAAAGAAAGAAATTTTGTTCTCAAGCCAGCAGTCTGACAATTTATCACAGCCTCGCACACCTTAACACCTGATGGCAGATGACATGCAGATGATGTATCTGTATCAGTCTATCAAGTGTGAACAGGGACTGGATTTATTTGCCTCAACACGAAGCCCTCATGGAAACCCCCAGCATAGTTTTACTATGAGACAGGCTTGACCTTCTGCACTTTAAATGCCAACTGTGCCCCCTTGTGTGGTACTTTTCTGATGGTAACTATAAGCCCCTAGGAAAACAGATTAAATTCAAGCGAGCCATTTTGCTTTACAATTTCTTTATTTGAAATAAAAAAAAATCCTCCTGGCCTTATAAATTTTTACTTTGTGAACTCTCTGCTGTATTTACATGTAATCAGAGTAAATAGTTTGGACGTCACTCTGTATTAGCATCTATAATTCTGTGCTTGAAGTACTAATTAAAAGAACATAAAAGAAAACTAAGACTGCTTTTTTACATAATGGGGTGGGAGTCTCTTGCGGAAAGACCCATGTTGCTTGAAGCTTTAAGAAACATCCAAGGTATTGCTTCACAGGGACCTTGTGAATATAAAGGACAATGAAAACTGTTCTCTAACAAAAGACATCTGAATCAGATGAGACAGCAAAGCATAGATAAAAAGAGGTTTCAAGTAAGCCGGTAAAGATCTCATGCCAGGAGAACCATGCAGGGGCAATTTAGCTCTATTTGGGAGTTTTATCTAAAATGAGAATGATGACATCATTGGTCAGAACTGAAAACTGATTAATCATCTGCTTAGCATCTGTCTTGGTGGATGAAAATTCCCTTTTCAGTTCTAGTGATACAGAGTAGTCCTCATGTTGTCACCTGTCTGCTTGAGACCAGACCTCTGCTCTGTTTCTCTTTCTTCCTGAGTATTCAGCTGACACATTCAGCTGATGATACGTAAATTTGTAAAATACTCACAAATAGAGATGGGTATTTTTAATTGTATCAAATATATGCACAGATTTGTTCTCAAGACATCTGTATACGACACAGTCCCCAGACAACATATATAAAAGTTTTATGGAATATCACTTTTTTGAAGAACAAAACCCAACCTTTAGACAATTTTTTAATGTGCAAAATAAATTGTTGAAAACATAATTTTCCTTCAATAAGCCTAAGTTTGTGAAACTCAAGTAAAGGCCTCCTGTACACTTCAGAAAAAAACCAGCATGAAGCAAAAAATTCCCGATCCCTTACAGAATCATAGAATCACTAGGTTGGAAGAGACCCACCGGATCATCGAGTCCAACCATAATACCTTTAGATGTTTCATGACTGATTTAACAAGATAAGTGGAAAAGCAGAAAATTGGCAACCCAAACACTTTAGTATATCTTGCAACTGAGAACTAGCATACACTATACTGTGATGTATTTTTGAGCATTCTGCATACGATGTGGACAGTGTACCTCACATAAAATCACTTGATAAGGTAGGAAATACTGGAAAAGGAAAAAAGTAACTTCATGCTTCTCTTTGTTTCTCTGATCATGAGAAATAATTTGATGCCAAGACCCAGTGAAACGTTTCCTTTTAAGACTGGCCTACCTTTTATGAGTCTGCAAGGCCACATTAAATTTGGTAATTTGAATTGAACCAGCTGGTAGTGTCTTTGAAGCATATGGGAATGGATCGAAGCTGCAAATATGCAAGGTGCATTTTCCTTTTTTCTGTTTCTCTCATGGTTATTTAAGGTCTTGATTCTGTGAGATGTTGTGTGCTTAATTCCTACTGTAGGCAAAGTCAGATGACTGTGTGAGAACCTTTTAGTGAGATGCTAAACACAGTTCAGGTTCAGCCCATGTGTCTGTTCATTCTCTATCTGTTAAATTGGCTGCATGTCATTTGTTAGAAATGAGAAGGCAAGCCAATAATCAGGTTTTCTCTTTGCTTTGCAACACAGGAAAGTCTTTCCTTAACTATTTAGAAGTGATCTTTACTTCCTTACAGAGATGAGAACAATCTACTCCCATACAAGTGTGATAATTTGAGGCTGGTCATTTTAACCATAAATGAATTAACCAAAACAAGAACAGTGGCCAAAATAATAAAATAGGCGCTTCTTTCAATACATGATTAACAGGACTTCATTTGACACATCATTAGGCAGTATTACAAACGGTTTAAATACTCTGAAGCATATATCATCACTATTAAGCTTTGATATCAGGTTGCAAAAGTTTCCATTTAAATACACTGATTTATGCTCATTTATGAGTGTACAATCAGAATGTCAACAACACTTAAAATTAATCAATTTCTTAAAGGATTTGAGTTCATTCTGGTAAAAAGGCCAGATTAATTACTTCATTTTAAATATTTTGTAATCCTAAGATCATTATCTTTCGCATCTTCCCACGTCCAAGTGTCATATCCAGTTTAAGGACATGAAACAGGACATCCACACAAAAGGGACAGACCCTTCATCCTATTATTATTTAATTAACTACTCTCTAGAAACTGATCAGCACTGAGCTTTATTCTGAATGGTAAATAATGCAGTAAGTAAAGCACAAATTTCAGGAGGAGGTACTTTTTCTCAACAAAATCTCATGAGTCCCCTTTTACCCTATTTGGCCCTACCGGTTCCCAAAGTTCAGCACATAAAACAAGAAGCAGAATGATTTTTCAATCCAGCTGTTTTAAAATATGCAAGAGAAAAATTTTTCTTTAAATAAGAGCCAATCTCACAAAAAGTGTCTTGTTATACCTATGCATAATAAATAATAAGCCATCACCACAGTTCCATTTTTTTCTTTTTATGAAAATCTTCTCTTTATAACAGATGATCAGACAAATTTGTCTGGAGATCCCAAATAAAACTATAGACATGTGAGATTACAACAAAAAGATGCTGAACTAGATCCTTTTCTAAACTAAGATACTTTTACCTCCCTCTGGCTGAGAACGTGTTTTATGCCTGCAGATGGCCCTCAACATATTAGATGGAACAGATGGGCCAGACACTAGGGTAGACAAGAAGATGACCTGTCGTATTGGACATACATACTTGTTTCTTTTAATTCTGATGTTCTGACCACTGCAGAGCATCCATGACAATATGCAAATGGCTGCATTGGTTCAGGCCAAGGGTCTGCCCTGCCAGTATTCTGCCTCCAACCATGACTCTAGGTGTGACAGCCTGAACCAAGGGCAAGCATGTACAATACCTGCCCCTACCCCGCTGCGCCTGTGTCTCTGCCTCCAGCTATTTTCAGGTCACAGGAGAGGTTGATCCATTACGGTTTATTTAATGACTTCCTTAGGTCTCCAGTCTGCTAGGTAAAATTCTTGCATCCACAGTGCTGTTTGGCAAGGACTGTCATGTGAGTTCTCCATGGAGAATATTTATACTATGTAATCTCACTTCAGTAGACAGCATTTAAAAGATTTTTTTTAGTATCTGTAGATACAGATCATGTTTCTCAAGTAATTTGTTCCTATTTATACAAAAATAGTAATTACAGCCTTCTCATATGTTGGTATAGGAACCTCTTTCAAGACTATTTTGGAGACTTTCACTTGAATGTTGAATGGCTTTAAGAACTCAGTGCCCTTCTGAACAACTGTTCCTTCCTTTCAAGTTTCTAAAAACTGATTCATGCTCTTTAATCTGCTGCCTTTTTTTTTTTTCTAGAAAATGCTCTTACATGAGCTCTAATAGCCAAGTTTGTTACACCATTGAATCATCCTGGAAGGGGCCTTGCTTTCTCAGTCCACAGAGGCAAGACCTGCAACAGCATCAACATTTTCAGTTCCAGTCTTGGCAAATGCATTATCTTGAAAACCCCAGACAAAATATCCTTAACAAAACAAAAGAACACTTAATGGATTAATATATACAGCTTTTTAATTTTTACTAACTATACATATAACTGCCATAAATCTCAGGTGTTTTTACCATCTTGATGATTAAATCATCTCTGTAAGTAGCAGCAAAAATTTTATAACCTCTCAGGGTCTGCATCATTAAGTACTGAAAATAACTTGAAGTGCTTTGTAAAGCAAATGGTATAGTTGTAAACTCCTACAGACTCATAGGAACTTGAAGACATTCTTAAGGCAACAGTCAGTAATTTTTCACATAAATGTAAAGCCAAATCTCTATTTTTTGCCATTGGATGGACAAGTCATTCTGGTATTGACTTCTCCAGCTCTGCATTAGCATAGCTACACCTGCATACACCTGTATGTAGCTGTTTATACCAACTGCCTATATTGACTGTTACAGAATCAGTACATCTCCACTATATCTGTCCACAACAGGTTGAAAACTAATCCATAGTCCACAAATAACAACTTTTTCAACAGCAGCTTTTCAATACAGAGCTTCCAATCTGTCTCCCATTCACTTTGTCAAATTACGGTCCACAAATCAAACATGTGCAACACTGTCAAGCTTCAAGTACATTTCTTGCAAAGGAAAGTCTTTTTTAGGATTTCTTGACTTTCAAAATGTCTAATCCGAAACATAGAAAATCATGAGTCAGACACCAAAAAATCATGAGGTTTTTTTTTTTTTTTTTTTTAAAATATGTTAATGTCTTTTCCCCTGCTTTCTGGAGTTTTTTCTGGCTCGTGTTTTCAAGCTTTTCTCCAAGGCCATAAAGGTCTCAAACATTACTAAAAAGAAAGCAACTGAGACCCTTTTGTAATTGCATGTTTAAGAAGAACATTTATTGCCATCAGGCTTAAATTGTATTGAAGTGACAACCAAGAGTCTTCAGAGATATTTTTCATCAAATAATCCTGAAAGAGGAATATTGCTTCAAACCTGTTTTCTCTAGAGGTTTGTTTACATTACTTATGTGGGGTTTTTTTCCAGATAATTAAGCTTTACTGAAAGCAGGTTGTTAGACATGGAAGAAAGCCATGACTTAACACCATCCTAAAGGACTCTTTACAGTATCAAAACATCTAAGGTATAGATTATAAATCCTTACACACTGATTTCTTCACCTGAAATCTGTGATTTGCTGCCCTTAATATTGAGTTCCATTGAAATCTTTAGTCTAAATTTTTAATTTTACCTGTTTTTTTAGGGACAAGAAGACAGTTCTGAATGATAATGTGCATTACAAATCTTCTTAAAAGGTCTTTAGATTCCAAATGTTTTGTGATGGAAATGTTCATAAGTATTTGATAAATGCAGCCATTCAGTTAATTGTCATCATCTCAGCTTATTTGTGTGGCACTCATTAATTTGTTTTTATTTAAAGAGGGAAAGGCATTCCTTTATTCTCAGAATACAATTCCTCTGTAGGGCATTATCTAAGCTCAACAGTGTCCGTCCTGTATCCTTTATCTTCCATCCTTTCTGTCCTGATTAAAACTACCAGAGACTCAGCATGAAACCCAGAGGGATTGCTTATGATGTCTTGAAGCCACCATTTCTTTCCTTGTTTCTTTTTGTCTGTTAAACCTTGTTTTGCTCATCAATCCCTCTCCCACATCCCAGTGGATTCCCAACGTTCCTTTGTCAACACCCTTGTTTGCAGCCGATCTCCTCCTCTGCACTTTCCCTATCCTGTTCTCTTTCTTCCCTTTCCTTCCTTCCCTCCCAGTTTACCCATCTCGTCTTTTCCTTCCTCCACAGAATCACAGAATGGTTTGGGTTTAAGTTTATCTAATTCCAATCCCTCTGACACTGGCAGGGACACCTCCCACTAGACCAAGCTGCTCAAGGCTTCATCCAACCTGGCCTTGAACACTGAGCTGATTTAACCCCTTTGTAGCTTGACCGTGGAGATGGGATGTCATCCATAGTCATCCATAGGGACCTGGACAGGCTGGAGAAGTGGGCCTTGGAGAACAACAGGAGGTTCAACAAGGCCAAGTGCAAGGTTCTGCCCCTGGGTCAGGGCAATCCCCAGTTTCAATACAGGATGTGGGATAACGTGACTGACAGCAGCCCTGCAGAGGATTTAGGGGTGCTGGTTGCTGAGAAGCTCAACGTGACCCCAGCAGTGTGTGAAAACTGTATTCTGGGCTGCATCAAAAGAAGCACGGCCAGCAGGGCAAGGGAGGTGATTCTGTCCCTCTGTTCTCATCTGGTGAAGGGGCTGGAGAACAGACCTTATGAAGAATGGCTGAGAGAGCTGGGGGTGTTTAGCCTGGAGAAAAGGAGGTTGAGGGGAGACCTCATTGCTCTCTACAACTACCTGAAAGGAGGTTGTAGAGAAGAGGGTGATGGCCTCTTCTCTCAAGTGACTGGGGACAGGACAAGAGGGAATGGCCTCAAGTTCCGCCAGGGAAGATTCTGGCCGGACATTAGAAAAATTTTTTATAGCAAGGGTCATTGGGCACTGGAACAGGCTGCCCAGGGAGGTGGTTGATTCACCTTCCCTGGAGGTGTTTAAGACATGGGTGGACGAGGTGCTGAGGGACATGGTTTGGTGTTTGATAGGAATGGTTGGACTCGATGATCTGGGGGGGTCTCTTCCAACCTGGGGATTCTATGATTCTATTCCTCTCTAGTGAGATCCCAAGCTGGAGTACTGCGTCCAGTTCTGGAATCTTCAACGTAAGGAAGATATAGAGCTGTTGGAACAGATCTAGAGGAGGGCTTCAAGGATGCTCACAGGGTTGGAGCACCTCCCATATGAGGACAGACTGAGAGAGTTGAGGTTGTTCAGCCTGGAGAAGAGAAGCCTGCAAGATCTTATAGCTGTGTGCCTGTACCTGATGGAGATGTATGAGAAAGCTGTGGAGGGATTGTTTACGAAGACTTGTAGCTACAGGACAAGAAGCGATGGGTATAAACTGGAAAGGGGCAGAATTAGACTAGACATAAGGAGGAATTTCTTCACCATGAGAGGGGTGAGGCGCTGGCACAGGTTGCCCATGGAAGCTGTGGCTGCCCCATCCCTGGAGGTGTTTAAGGCCAGGTTGGACGGGGTTTTGGTCAGCAGCCTGGTCAGGTTGGGATGTCCCTGCCCATGGCAGGGGGATTGGAACCGGTTGTGCTTTAAGGTCTTTTCCAACACAAACCACTCTATGACTGACTGACTGATTCCAGGCTTCCACGCTCTAGGACCACGGAGCCGGCCCAGGCGCTGGAGGCGGCCGGGCCGCGCGGCGGGGGAGCCATAGAAACGGGCCGGGCGGTGCCGGGCGGGGAAGGCGGGGCCGGCTGGGGCCGGCGGGAGCGGCAGCGCCCCCTCTCCGCCACTCCCCGACCGCCGCCGATGGCTCTTCCCCCGCCGGCCCCTTTGTGTGAAGCGCGCTCGCCCGTGTCCCCCGCCGGTGCCCAGCCCAGCTCGGCCGCGCCGGGGCGAGCGAGCCGGGCAGCGCGGGCCGCCCCGTCCCAGCGCCCCCCGGGGGTTCGCGGGGGACCCCGGCCCCGAGGCTCCGCCGAGAGACGCCGCTACCCGAACCCGAGCGAATAAACAACAATAGTAGTAGTAGTAAAAAAAAAAAAAAAAAAAAAAAAAAAAGAACGGGAAAAGAAGAGAGGGAGCGAGGGAGGGAGGGCGGGAGGGAGAAGCGAACCAACTCCGAGGCTCCCATAAAGAGAGGCGCAGACGGAGCTAGCGCCCCGGTGCCGATGCGCGGGGGAAACAATAAGTACTGGAAGTTACCTGCCCTGCCGTGGAAGAAGGAGGGTTTGTTGGTTCTCTCGCAGACATCTGCACACCGGTGCTTTTTTGGAAGAGATTTTTTTTTTTTTTTTTCTTTTCTCTCTCTCTCTACAAACCACAAACGGATGTGAGGCAGGGAAGGTGACTACTGAAGTCAGGCACCTCTTTTTTTTTTTTTTTTTTTTAATTCTTTATTCTTTTATTCAGTCTTGTGTGTCCTCCCGTCTCTCTCACACACACGCACACCACGGGTTTTGCTTTTTGCTTTTTTTTTTTTTTTTTTTTTTGGGTTTTCGCACCAACATTAAGAGAAAAAAAAAAAAAAAAAAGGAAAGGAGTTTGCTTGATGTTTTAGTGAAATGGACGTAAGATTTTATTCACCACCTCCTCCTCAGCCTGCCGCCGCTCCTGATACGCCTTGTTTGGGACCTTCCCCCTGCCTGGACCCCTACTATTGCAACAAGGTGACTCGTTGTTTTGTGTCGTCCGAGGTGTTTTTATCTGTGCTGGGCGAGCGCGGTTGCGGCGGCGCCTTGCATGGAGCGGGAGCCGCGCTTTGGCCAAGCCCCAAGTTCCCCGGCACTTGCCGGGATCTGGGGTCCGGGGACACAGAGCGGCTCCCCTGCAGGCACCCCGAATGAAAACCCTACAGTAGTTCGAGGGTTGGGCGGCGGGAGGGGGGAGTGGTGTTATTGGGGGGGGGAGAGGGGGGTGGTGGTGGTGGTGTGCATTTTCCATAATATTTTTCCTTTCGGAGAAACAGCGTCGAGAAGGGACGGTGATGCGAAAGACTTGAATTTCCTTCTCCTGCGAAGGAGAACGCTCGCTCCCGGCGGGAACTCTCTGCCCCCCCAGTCCGTGTGTCACAGCGGAGCCGGGAGCGTGTCTGCGTGTGCCCGTGTGACGTGTGTGTGTGTGTGTGTGTGCGTGTGTGTGTACACACACCTTCCTCTGCGTACACAACACGAGGGTGACAAGTCGGCTCAGAGCGGGGGGCTCGACTTTGTCCCGGCTGTGCCACTGCCTCACCCGTTTCTCTCGTAACTTGAATAGGGTCAGTGGCTGAGGACAGACAAGTTTACGGTCCCCGGGCCCTGGGGAAGGGGGGACCGGGGGTGAGGGTCGCTCTAGCCAGGATCCCGGGTTGGGTCAGGAGAGTTTGGTGCCGCCATCCCGGAGCGCTTCTTGAATTACTTTTGCTGCCGAGCGGGGAGGGGGCGGGGGGGCTGGGGCTCCCGCATCGTGGCCTCAGCCGGCCGCTGCTTTATGCACGAGCCGCACTTTCTCAGCTGTCACCGAACGGGGCTTTGGACATGAAAAAATAAAATCTATATATCTTCGGACGTAGGAAATCATGGGGGAGGCGAGCTGCCCAGAGCGCGCACTCCTGCCGGGGGAGCGAGCGCTTCCCAAAGGGATGTGTTTAAACCTGTGCGCTTTGCCGTTCGTTTCTAAACCTGCCGTGGAAGCCCGTGGCAGGCTGCAGGCAGATGTTTGTGTTTTGGTTTCGGTGTTGGGTTTTTTTTTTTTTTTGTTTTGTTTTTTTCCTCGCTGGCTCCGCGGGTGCGGAGGGGTGGGGGGACGCGCTGGGGGGCGACCCGCTGCGTCCAGCCGGGCCCCGCGCTCGGCTATTGTGGTGACGCACTCACGTGTCGAGAGGGAGATGCTCCGAGCGGAGGGATGCTCCGGGCGGAGGGATGCTCCGAGCAGGCTCTGTCATCCCGGGCAGCTGCCGCGATGCGGAGATAAACAGCGAAATCGCGCGTGTCCGCCCGGGCTCCAGAGCGGAGGCTGCGGCGGCAAAGGGTGAAGCCCTCTCAGTTTTCAGGAAAGATTTCCCACATGGTCTCATCTACCAATCACAACAGAAAGGACCAAATTCGTCCTGGCTGCATTTCACATATACTCAATGGAGTTATAGAATTCAGGGATAAATCCGGCCCTTTGTGGTGGATGCCTGAGGATATTTCAAGAGGGATCCCAGAGGTATGACTGTTAGCGGTGCTTTGAGTAACTGTGTTTTGCAGCATCTGGGAAACCTGCCCTATAGACTGGAAGTTTGTGCCAGGAGTGAACTTTGTTCGACAGGAAGAGTCCAGATGTGTAGGAGCGTATATGTTTGTGTTATTTTTTTTTTTTTTCTTGAGTGCTCTGAATAAACCATGAGGCTACTGGCTACTTTTCCTCTGTGGCTTGCAGTTATTTCCTCAATTGAGTGTTTTTGTAAATTGTAACCATAAAGTGTTGCCACGTGAGAAGCTTGGGCTAATATTAATGACATAAGCACCGAAGTGTCTGAAGACCCATTTGGCAGTGAAACTGGACAAACGTTATTAAACCTACCAGTGATTTAAAGCTTCAAAAAGAAGGTAATGACTTGAATACACATTTCACTCATCATTCTTGAGATAGCGAGCCAGATTTAATTTAAAAGTTAAATGCTTTGGAAAATCAGGAATTACTTTAATATATTAAATCATTTTCCAATTAAGCTCTTTAAATAATTTTTGTGGGTAGCACTGCAAATCGGATAAATTAATTTAGAAAGCAGTTTTCAGAATTTATTTACTAGCTGGTTAAAGCTTCTTTTAAGTCATGCCATGTATGAGGGAGCAAACTGTTCTTTTTAAATGCAAATGAGACACTCATTCGGTAGAGAAGTTGGAACTCAGTTCTATTTCACTTTGCCTGAACTGATAAAGTGCTTAAAAGTGCACAGTCATAAAACATATGTTTTATGCTTGGAATAGACTTACCATGAATGTTTCAATACAAGATAACAGAGTACAGGGCAAAAGTCTCTTTCAGGTGTCTTTTGCTGCTGACCATTGATTAGATTATACGGTCAGAATGGGTTTGCCAGGCCCTTTGGAGACATAAATGTACTGAACGTTTCATTTTTCACCCCCTTCACTCACTCCCTTTGCCCAGCATGATTAACATTGCTGTGAAAACTTATCTGACTTGTTCTAAACATGTCGTCATGTTACAGTATTGCTCTGTCACTCATTTTTGCACTGTGTGTATTTAGGGAGTTTTAAGGGCAGGAGGCCTGCAGAGTTTCATGTTCAGTAAGTTTGGTTGAATGTTTGCTCTTGATCTCTCCTAGGAAAGGAGGTGATGGCTGAAGAGTGATGGAACCATGTTCTGTGTTGGAATGGTGGTCTTGATTAGGCTTTTACCTGCAAAACTCATTCAGAACTGGGTCTTGTTTATTGTGAACTTAGCTAAAACTTGCTTTGGGCACTCAGCGGTGATTTGGCCCTTGTTTTCTGTTTTCATACCTGAGTCTTGGGTTGTTTGTGAGTTTATTTTGACAAATACGGAAGACTGATTTTACATCTTGAGACTGCTTTCTCTGCTGGTAATTTAGCATGTATTCCACAAATACTTACAGTTATAAGTTTTGTAATTGCTCTGTTAGCACTTTTTTTTCCTGATAGAATAGTTGGTTGTAGCATATGAGAGAGCTCCCAGGCACATGCTTGGAAGGTATTGACAGTGCATTTTCCTGTAACCGAAGGAAAATGCAGTAACGTAGATTCAAACAATTGCCTTATCTTATCTTATAATTTTCAGTTGGCAGGCTTTATTTCAGAACACTGCTTAGATCTTTATTTTATAAACCTAAAATAGCACTCTAAGCATCTTAGTCTAATATTTCTGTATCTGCTGTGAAAGCTCATTATACTCTACATATATTGTTATGTAGGCTTTTCCTTATTTCTCTCACGTTATCCATGGAGAGAGAAAAGTGAAAGAACAATGCAAACAATGTTGGTTATGACGACTGTGTGAGGTATCTCTTATACAAACAGACAGAATGGATGGTATGCTGTGGTATATAGGTCAGCCTTTGAAATAACATAGCAGAGCTCTTACGCTGGACAGACAGATTGAGAGTTAGGGTTGTACCGTTTGCCTCTTGGAACTTGAAGCGTAATAGCATTTCAGACATTTACAGGCTAATACAAGTAGTCTGTTCAGATGAAGTTTGTTTTAAGAAACTTCACATTCCTTAATTGTGTCGAATACTGTGAAAGAGATAACTTTGATAACCTTAATGTGTCTTAGTTTGACAGGAGAACATAGGGATTTCAGGATGCTTGAAGAAGTCAGATATAAGTTTAAATGTTTATATAGAGAGAAATGAATAACATCCTTGTGGCTTTCTGTATTGAAGTGTCACCTCCAAGGACTGGTTTGATCAGTGCTGTGAGAAGGACTGGTGTATTTTCATACTTGCAACTTTACAGTGTTTTCAGATATCTGCTCACATAAAGTGCAGTTATATTATAGTTTGACACAGCTAATGACAGGGATGCTGACCCCTGCCAACAGTAGGGAGAAAATAATGGTCTTTACTGCTCCCAATGCTTAGCCTTGCAGAATTATGCGCTAGATTCTTCTGTGATTTGCTGCCTCATTCAAAAATACAGGAGCCAAAACCTCATCTTTCTTCTATTCACTGGTAGTTGTCAGTGCAGTGGAAAAATACAGCCGGACAGCAGAGGTAGAATGATAGACAGAAGCTGTTTTTAAGAAGAGGAATAGAGAGGAAAATAAAAGGGAGAGGGAAACAAAACTCTTCAAAATGAAAAAAAGGTGGAATGACATTGCGTAGAAGTGAACAAGGAGATAAAACACAGTGCTTTGTAAGCAGGTAACAATCCCACTTGTAATCAGAATTCCACCGAGCAAAAGTGCATATATTTATACACAGCATTTAGAATAATTTATTGTGTAAACTTAACTCCATCACAGAGACTATTCTATGTAAAATGTTCCATGGCTGTGTACAAAGTGTGCATTATTTCCAGTGGCTTGCTTCTATCCAGTCTATATCTAAAACTCAGAATTGTAGCAAGCCAGCGGTTTGAAGGACAACTCTAAAGCTGAAATGCTGTGTTAGTGTTTTAGATTGTGTTCATGTAAGAGATCACCATTTGTTTTTTTTCTGGGCATATCTTTTTTTCCTTAAATAACAACTTTGTCCCCTGGTGCATTAGAATCATGCTCAAAATTCATTGCTGCCTCTTAAAGGAAAGATTAAACAGATGTATTAGTGCTGACTGTTGATTTTGAAGTGTTCAGTGTTCTAGTTAGTTTCAGAAAATACCACATATGAAGAAGGGAAATGGACTTTTCTTTCCTGGGTTACTAGACCTCAGAGTGTAGTTTCAGAGTTGTGGGCAAGCCTCAAGTGTGCCTCCTTAAATTCCAATGGTTCAGAAAAGAAGTTGTCCCAGTTTTGATTTATGTGTGTACTTTTGAGAAATGTGTCTAAAAGATGTCTATAAACTCAAACATTCACAGTCTCTCTTTTTTTTTTTTTTTTTTTCCCCCCCTCCTGCCACACATAAGTACCATGAGAGAAACTACGTTTTATTCTCTCACTGTAATGATGTGCTCCATCTTTAGGGCACTGCCCTCAAGCAGCCTATCCGTAAGGTCTTCTGAAAAAAAGGGAAAACTGTAATCTAACTTGCTAAACAGTACAGTGCATGCAGTGCCTTTGGTGTTTACGTTAAACCAAAGAGCAGCTAGGGCTGCATTTGAGAACTTAAGGAGCTGATCTTGTGGAGGACTGGGCAGTCACAATTCCCGTTGGATTTTGTGCTTGTTGAGTATGATCACACTTCACCAGGAAGACCCAAGCACCCTTCATCCTCAGTTTCCGATCTTAGCAGGACTTTCTCATCTTGCTAACACTTTACAGAAGCATTGTAAAATGGACTATGTTTTAAATGACTTTATATTAAGCAGAGAAGCATCCTCATCACGGTAGGATTTAAAGATTCTTGGATATTTAAATCCCGTATTCATTGCAGATATGGCAAAGCTTAGGTGATGGAAATGAAAATGCTCATTTGCCTGTTCTCAGTGCAGCTGAAGAGTGACCTCAAAGCACCAGTTCTCATGGTGAGAGGGTAGTCCCTGGATCAACGCAGGCCTGGGCTTCTGGAACTGACAGCAGTGGCAATTAGTGGCAGCTTTGTTTATGTTTTTGAAGTGGAAAAATGATCTGTGGATGGTTAACTTGGGCTGCATACACTAAGATACTTGTTTTAAATATAGCTTAACCAAATTTCAGTGTTTTGTTGTTACTACTTTGGTTATGAAACTGGCTACTGATTTTCTGCCCAATGAGTGTCTCCTCATTAAAAGTGATGAGTTATAAACTGCTCCAAAAAATAGTTTATGGTGGAAGCACCAAGTGACTGTTAATTACAGCAGTGCTCCAAAAATGCTTTCAGACATGGAATTCACATCAATCCAAATGAGGTTTTCTTGGTTATAGCATTTTTCCCAACAACGTTCAGTTGGAAATTGGCAACTTTGAATTATTCTATGGTTAGGCACAAATTATGTAGCATTAGCAGCAGTAATGAGCATTGCCCTTCCACAGTAGCAAGCACACGGATGAAAATCTCATCTCTCTGTCCACTGGAATATCTGTATTTTATGTTCATTGGTTGTGGTTGGTTTTAGGTTAGTAAGTCACAACACCAAATCAAATGTTTAGGTCTTTACTTAGATCTTCAAAGTTAAAAACTATTTTGCAGCAAAGATCTTGGTGCAGCTGACATTTGTAATATCTGTGGTTTTCTTTTACTTCTTATGTTTGCAGTAGTTTATTTTTAGCATTCAAATTTCATATGATTCTACTAATACTAGTATCTTATCTTTCAATTTCACATATGCTAGCACTGTTTCCAAACTGTTCATTTAGAACTTCTTACTGGGCTACTCTTTGATTTGCTGTAGCCTCTCATAGTATCGTCTCCTCCAAAGAAAGCTGCTGCTTTCTAAGTTGCAAAACATACTTGAATTACATGAGCATCTGACAAATCCAGGTTAGTGGAAATGTCAGGATGTTTTAGCATTCAAATTCTTGACTGTTAAACTGCTTTCTACCAATCAAAAGTGGCACAAGTGTTTTTTTAAAGGTACTGCTGGCTAAGCATGGAAATTGAGCTGCTGTAGTAGTACTTTTGTCTCCTGCTATTGTTGTTGATGATTATATGGTCTTAAATGTTCAATAGAAGTTACTGTAGCTGGTGTGTATTTTTGTTATATTAAGGAAAACTGCAGTGAGCTTCAGTTACTTATCCTATATGCAGGAAGAAATCGGAACTTTGTAATCAGTGGTATCCAGTACTTGGGAAAATAGGCCAGTAAGGGAAATAAGAGGTCTGCAATGTGAAGCAAAAGATTTATCCAGGCAATTCCTGCCAGAAAAGTGAGATTATATACCTATAAATTCCTGTTGTATCAATGCTACTTTATGTATATATACACAGGTATGTTTCTGCTTTGTTATATATTGCTTACTTTGAAGAAAGTTAACTTACTCTGAGAATCCATTATTTCTATCCTGTATTATAGGCAGCTGGCTTCCAAGTCATGGTCTGATTGTGGTTACCAGAAGTGCGTAGGTTTATGTTTGTGAATATCAGAAAACATTGCTTCTTTTACAGCTGTTATGTTTTCACAAACTCAAAATAACAATAATAATAAATAGTAAAAGGAAAAATGGTGAAAAAGGACGATAAACTTCCAAAAATTATAAATTATCATTTGGCTGACACAGTTGTGAACATTAGTCATAGAAACCTGCAGATAGTGGAGGCTTAATATCAAAGCTAATGATTTATTTTATGTTAATGACTTTCTGCTGGGGCATAAAAGACTGCTCGTAATGGACTCTCAGTGCTGTGTTCAGTTGTGAAGGCTAATGGGATAATCTTTCCCCAAATTAAGTTTTTTGAAGTAAATCATGGTGTTTTTTATTTCAAGTGAACTCTTGAAAGCATATTGGCAAACTGACTTTCTTAAGAACCACTTGTAATCTTTATGGGAAAATATGAGGGTTTTTTCCTTAATTAGCAGTTGTCTTCATTGTGTGGAAATGTGTATGTACGTTTTGTTATGGTTCTGAAGAATAATATCATGTGAAAGTCATGTACCTCAGTGGTTTTACCATAGTGCAGTGAGTTTTTGTGAGGCGCGGTTATTTTTGCAGGTTGAACAAAGGAAATGAAGAACTAGTTTTATAGTGGTCTAGACAGTAATCTGCTAAATGGTAGTAAAACTCTTAGTTTTGCATTGAGAAGTTTTTAAAATCATGTTTACAATTAGTTATAACCAACATTATATTTCAATAAGAGATAATTTGCCTACTGAAGTTCACATAATGTGCTAATCATGTCTAGTGGTTAATAAAGGCCTCCTATCTCACTCCCCTGATGGCTATAAAAGGCTATTATGTTCATGGCAGCAGTTCAGGTACAGCTGCTGTGTGTTAATAATGCATCATTGTCCCACTAATAAACACAGCAAAGGTCAGCAACCCCAAGCACCTAAACCACCTATTCTCTTTACAAAATATTTATTAACACCTTAACAGCTTATCTATTCATTTTGGTTAGGATTATATTAGTTAATGGCCCTCATGGAATCCTGTGTGTTCAGGTTTTGCAACTTTTACATGCTGTTGTGGGCTGTTGCACTCATCTTTCCTTCTAAACATTTCTTCTTCATCGCAGCTGTGTGTTTCTTCGATTTAAGACTAGTATTCCATGGACACTTTCTAATTAACTCACTTTGCTACTCAGTTTGGCTATTTTCATTTTTTTTTCTCAGCTAATTTAAGGCTGTATTTAGGGGCTGAATTTTCAATAGTTAGGACACTTTATAGAAATTTTAACTATGTGCTAAAACCCTGTGATTGTGTAACATCAGAGACAGATGTGTGTATACGTGTGTCTGTATATATGAGCAGTACTTCCTTTGTGTTCTATACATTATTTTACACTAGTGACTTATTTTTTCCTTTTTTGCAAAGATTACTGCATTCATAAAGTTGTTTTTTTTTTAAATGCATTTTCTACAGACAAAGAACATGCTCACATGGGATTTCCATTTTGCCGGGGAAACATGCAAATCAATAGGCTAGCACTTATCTGCATTAAAATTAGGTATACTGTAATTTATGGGCACAGTGATATTGTATTTGTCTTGCATGGCCTCAAATATTCTTTAAGGTAGCCTGGCTGTCTGTCCTTAGAGAAAAGCAAATGTGTTAATTGAAGAAAATCTCATTTTCTTATCTGTTAGTACTGCCTTTTGTTTTCTGTTACTCATTTTGAAAACCTGATTTTTTTGTTTTTTGTGCAATGTGATTTACAAACAAATGTTCAGAGGGCAGAAAAAATACCACTACCCTTTCATCAAGAGAAATGAAAAAACTTAACTAGCTGAAGGGCTTCTATTTGCTGTAGCACATAGTTTCAATGACACATTTGTCATGCTTTAAGTATATAATACATACAATAAATAATGTACAGGCGCAGTTGTGATATATGTAGTGTCTGGCTCCATTGCTATTGTTTGTAGTCCGTATGGTTGTCATACGTTGTTCTTTGCATATCATACCCTTACAGCAGAATTTGATAGAATTTCTAGCTTTCACTGCTGCACCATTTTCATTGCACAATATACATGAGTTTGACAGGGTGTGTTGAGGACAACTCTGGCAAGCAATTGATATTTTGAAGTGGCAAGCATTTCAGCAGCTGCCTGCTTGTGAAAAAGGAATGATAAGATATACTGTATTGTTAGTTTCAGGCAAAGCATTAAGGTTTAAGCTCTGTAAAAATGTACACATTATTCGTCAGTGGTGAAGCAAGCCTTTTATGTTTTTTAGAGCTTAGCTCTCTGGCTGATGTGAACTAGAATGACATTGGTTTAATGGTCAGTAAATGAATAGGAGTACTTTGAATTTGAACTGCTGCCAATTTTGCACCAACAAAGAGACTGACAAAAGAAAGATTTTATGTGAAAGCAAAGCACAAGCAATGTTTGGGAAGGTGGGGAGAGCGATAGAGGATCCTAACAGAAATATTCTCCTACACAGCCATATAATGATACTAAAATTGTTAAAACACATCCGTTTTACATGGCTCATCGGCTACAAACCTAAGCTGTTTCATCTAATGTTCGTTAAAACCTGTTGTATACACAGTCTTTCAGAGTATATTCATATGGAATTTACAGTGTGTTTTTCTAAATACCACACTGTGCCCTGAAGGCCTGTTGGCAGAACATCAGAGTTGTCCACTGCTGGAGTTCCCAAGTCTCTCTCTGTCTGGTAGTGGGAAATTGTAGTTTAATCAGTTATGGCACTTTCAGTGTGTAACATTCATTAGTAAGGCAATTTGTCATGACTGTTAATAGTCAGGATGCATCTGCTCTCTCTTCAGTTACGGAGCATAATAAGCAAGAGGGTAAATATTTCAATCTCTAATAATATTAGCATGTTTGAAAACTGTAGTTCAAGGTTAGTGCTCAAAACACAAACATCAGATTAATAATATTTATTTTTACTGGTTTTACCTTTACAAATTTGATTTTTTAAGTACCCTAGTGGTCTTAGTAGTTTTATGTTGTCTAACTGGATACTAGACAGCAAATGTTAGCACCTTCAGTGTTTGTCAAAGACTTTGCCTCTATTGTCATAAATTCAAAGTTAGGGTGTTTTCAGAGTTGCAAATATTTATAATTGAGCCACATAGTTTTCCACTGTGTCAGTAAGAAATTGTTCACAGTACCATTGTTGGCAGTAGCAGGCCTTTTATAGTGTTAGTTTTGTGACTAGACAGCTTATAATGTTATAAAAGATATTTGGTGTCTACCAAATAGACAACATGTAATTAGAATAATGTTCTCTTCTTGCTAAAAACTAGCTCATGATCATCGTTCATTGTTCTAAATATGAAAGGTGAAATTGTTTCCTGCGACGAAGAAAGGTTAGAGGTTTTTTCACATGTATGTGATAACCTTCATGTATTACATAACGTGATAGCTTTACACACAATAGCTTTGTGATGCGTTTTAATTTTTAATGAAAAGCCCCCCAAATTTTAACATAATGATTTCTTTAGAAACCGAGCCCAATCTTGGTAAAATCCGTTCTTGCTGGTAACAAAAGCTGTTACTGTTTAAGTTCCTGTTCAGCAGTTAGTTGGTACGCTTCACTGGATGTTGTCAAAAAGACTTTTCTCTTGATTGACAACCCCGTAGGAATGTGAATGGAGATTTTAATTGCATATCATGTGTGCATATCAGAGTGAGTAGATTCACTGACTCTGCTTAGCTCCATATCTCTACAGGTCAACCATGCCAAAACACTTCTTTATTTTAATATGCAATTGATATATTTTCCAGAGAGAATGAAAAAGGGCATGGAAGTGAATAATGGACCGTAAAACAAAAGATTTCTGGAAATTTTTGAAGAAAAATCTGTGCAATAGGTTTTCAGCATGTTTTAACACAATTAAGAGGTATTTTGATGCTGTAAATTCATTTCAAGTCTAACTTGGCCAAAGACTGAATATATTTTTCTTCTGGCATTTGCTAGAAGAAGTGTGTTTATCTTTTTACTTTATTCCAAGAGTACTTTGAACAAGACCAGTCAAAAAAAAAAAAAGCAAAACAGGTGGGAAAAAATTACCTTTATAGAAGACATGGGGAAGCAGGGGGCGGGGGTTTTCTTCATACATGTGGGACATAGTAGACTTTCTTATTCCTAATGGATTTGATCCACACTCTTTGGGCAGGAGTGTTACTTTAAGGGGACATTTTCCTAGGGGATGGGTGGCAAAGACCTCAGTTATGAGCCTGATAATAAAACTGGGGTTTAATATCAACTGTAATGCAGCTTAAAATGTAGGGTTTTTTTCTTAAGAATGGTAAATGATACATCACTGCAAAATGACACTGATAAATAGACCTCAAGATTTTCCATAGCCAAGAACACTGCAGGTGAAAATGACAAAGCCAAAGACTCGTTATTATGAATAGCAATTAGATTTTGATGTCTTAAATTAGATTGCAAGTTTCATTTTGCGTCAGAAGCTACAACATTGACTGTATTTTTTTTAAAGCTCATAAAGCATCAGCAACTGAAAGCACAACTCCAACACAACTGTAGGGAGCTTTCAGCTGAGTTCGTGTTTTGTGCCTGTACAGGGACATTGAAATCTAAAGCGGGACGACACTTGCATTTTTTGGGAGGAACCCTGGGAAGGGATAGTTGCTTAGTCAAAGAAGTTCCTTCCCTGGGTTGTCTAGGATGAAAAGCAAATTGTCTGCCTTTTGCCTTTTCACCTTTTGTGTAGGACCAGCTCATGCTTACAAGTTTTATTTCTGGTAAGTCTGGGAATGGACAAGGCCAACCACTTGTTGAATCTTAAGGATACAACAGCAAGACATGTCACGTTACCTGACAACTTGTGGTTTAACACTGGCATCTGTATGGATCCTATTCACTCCTATGTGCTACAAATGTGTATCAACCCAGTTATGTCTTGAACATCAGAAAATCCTTAAAAGTACTTAAAAACAATGCATACTTTAAAAAGAAAACCATCAAGGCTCCTTTATTTCTGATGAAGGAACTTTCTTCTGACTTAATATGTGGCTTCAATGGATGGTTGGATCTATTAGGGACTGATATTTCCGGGGATTTTCAGGGTTTATGAGTAGAAAATAGCAGGAAAAGAAGCAAAGATAGTAATCTGAATGTACAATTGTCTCTGGGTAGTGCACATTAAAGTCCTGTAAACAAATGCATCAATGAGGAGCCTTAGCTTTTTGGACATGGAAAGGTGCTTGTCTTTAGATTTATCTGGGCTCACATCTGTGCACGTTTCAGACCTTTGGCACTTTCATTTCTGATGAAGTGTTTTGTTTTGGAGAGAATTTCCAAAAATATTCCTTGTTTTGGGAGTTTCCCATCATAGCTACAGGTCCACAAAGCTCCCAGGAGGGCATGGCTCCCAAAGCCAGGAAGAATTGCAGATTTTGAAAGTCAAAATCTGTAAGAAATGAAGAATTTTAATTATTTTTTTTTATTGTTGAGAGAATACTTAGATTGTGCAACATAATAAAGCTTGTAACTAAAGTTTCAAGAAATAATGAGCGCAGACCCTGAAGCTGTAATTTTGGATTAACACTCGGACCATTTTTGTAAATCACCGTAGTAAGTCTTGTAATAATTTTGAGAATATTAGTATATTTCTGTCACGAAGACTTAATTTATTACTGGTTATGAAGTCAAAAATTTTAAGGCTGAGACTATCAGATTTAAGAATGTCTTGATTTTATGGTCTTCACTGTGTTGTCATTGGCAGGAATCGATGGACTGAAACAGCAAGTGTGGACTAAGTGATACTGCCATTGCAACTTTATTATTAGTGCTGTTACAAATGACACCTGAGATAGGCTTTCCGACAGCCTTAAGTCTGGCATTTTCCACATTTTGTCCTCTAGACATTGTAACTTAAATAATATTGTTTCATAAATATCTTTTTTGTGTGTGCTACTGATTCATTGGATCATATCCCATTGCCTTACGAGAAATGGCTGAGATAGCTGGGGTTGTTTAGCCTGGAGAAGAGGAGGCTGAGAGGAGACCTCATTGTTCTCTTATAACTACCTGAAAGGAGGTTGTAGAGAGGAGAGTGATGGCCTCTTCTCTCAACTGACAGGGGACAGGACAAGAGGGAATGGCCTCAAGCTCCACCAGGGGAGGTTCAGGCTAGACATTAGGAAGAAGTTTTTCACAGAAAGGGTCACTGGGCATTGGAACAGGCTGCCCATGGAGGTGGTTGATTCCCCTTCCCTGGAGGTGTTTAAGGCATGGGTGGACAAGGTCCCTGAGGGACATGGTTTAGTGTTTGATAGGAATGGTTGTACTCGATGATCGGGTGGGTCTTTTCCAGCCTGGTGATTCTATGATTCTATGATCCATGCCATTCATTGCTGTCATCTGACAGGAGTGTTTGAGTATCTTCACCATTGCTGCACAGATTTTCCTGCTGCAGACTTAACTATTGCTAACAAAAGGGAGAGTTTTGTTGTGGTGACTAAGGGGAGGACCAAGCGTTGCCGTGGTTAGGAAAATCTCTCTTACCAATCCTATCCTTCTGTGGGTACTTCAACACAGGCTGTCATGAGGCATGCCTATTTTCTAAAGGTATGGAATTCAACATCAGGATACTTACATTATTACCTAGTCACAATGTCCACATTTAGGCTGAGGAGCTCAAGCGTAAGTTAAGAATCTATTAATTTCAACAGTCTTTTCTATTTCAGTATGTTCTGCTGAATTTGAAAGATGTGCTTGAGTTTCCTTAAGTTTAGAAATACCACCTGAGCTCCAAATACTGATCTTGTGATCAAAATTATGGTGGTATGTACTATAGTTAAACCTGCATCTGTGAAATAAGAAAAACCCTGTTGTACACATCTTTATTATCATATATAAATACTGTGCTTATAGGAATAATTGAAGTAGCATCTGTTAAGTGTGTGTTTATACTAAAATCTCTAAATTTGTATAAGTTATTTTAGTTCTAGTGAAACCACAGGATTTAGTACACAATTCCTTAGGGTTTGTCCTATAATACTTTTCTTTGGACCTACAAGCGAGTGCATGCATATCATGAAAACTCAAAAAAAAATATATTATTCAGCTGAACCTATTGCTCTTTTACGAGTGTTCTGATTCAAGAGGACTTTCTCTAACAGAACATTACAGTGGAAATACTAAAGTAATGTTCTCTAACTCAGCTTTGGTTTTATTCACTCTTCAGAAATTCAATATATAAATGTTAATATTACTCTGGTATAAAATAGGTAAAGTTCTGAATTTAGAAGTTCTTGGTTGGAGAAGAAGACTGCAGACTTACTAGGAACAAGGTAATTACAATGGAGCCAGCCTTTAACCTGCTGCTTTCTACATGGTTGCCTGAATTTCTAGCAGTATTGGAAGCTGCTGTTATTTGAGCTGAAAAGTGTATTCTGGAGCAATGGGGTACTGTGATGTACCAGAGCCAGAAGTTAATGTTCTGCCATTCACTCATCAAAATCTTCCCTTATTCTTACTACTAAGCTTGCAGTGGACCCATACAAAGTTGAAAATAACAGTATTGGAATGCATATTTCCCTATATAGTGAGAGTTAAAAATATCATCATGATGAAACACAGGTTGAGGAAACATGTACTTTCCATCTGCTCTAGTAGCTGAGTGTTGTTCAGTCAAGTGTGGGACAGGTGAGCTGGGAAGCGGGGCACTGAGTGCTTAAGGAACTCATCTAAGGAAAAGAGCTGGGGCTGTGGTCCTTCAGTGCTGATTTGAGAGAGTATTTGCATTTTACCTTTACTGAATGTTAGTCTCCTTTCTTCCAGGCAGCTCCTTCCTCCCTTTATGCTTCAAGTATTCTCATCATACTGATGCTGAACTTTGAAAAGAAAGATGAATTGCCAACTTACTCAGAGTAACTGTGGCCCAGTGATTAGGAATTTGTGCTAGAACAGAAGGAAAATATGAAGACAGCATGTTGAAAATAGATTTTCTGACTAAAGCTGGACAGCATTTCTACCAGTGTGGGTGCCTAAACTATCCTCAAGGAAAAGCTTACCAGATCCTAGGTGTGAGGGAACACCGCTGGAGGGTCCTCAAGTCCTTGTCAGTGGCAAAGGGTGGGGGACATGGAGTAAGTATCAGGCAGACTAGCTTGGACCCTCAGTTCTTCAGAGTCACTCAGAAAGCTATGGTTCTAGGGCCTAGTGTGACAGTGTGCTTGTTTAAAGGAAAGCAGCCAAATTCAGATTTATATGGCAGCAGAGCTGTTAGGACTCCTCTGCTAAAGTACTACTGGATGATGAAAATTTTTGGTTTTTTCTTCTGCTCTAGCACAAATTCCTAATCACTGGGACAGAGTGCATTTAGAATGCACATCAGAATGTGCATTTGTAGAAGTTTTTATTGCATTATGTTGCCTTTTCTGTGGACTTGCATGACTCCAGGCAACATTTACTGGCTCCCAGAACAAACTGTGAGCAGGGGCTTCTCTGAGAAGTACTTTCTGTCTTCAGTCCATGAAATGTCGCATTACCTGTTCTGTTGCAGCCTTCATCTGCTACTTTCTCTGTTCATTTTTTGTAGAACTCCTGAAATCCTACAATGGCATTTGCCTCTTCAACAGCTGATTTACCATCTCCTGTAAGGGAGTGTCTCTTAAGAAGGCAGAGTCAAAAAAATATCAGGAAATCCTTTTGTAATGAGGTCACATAAGAAAAATAATGCGAAAAGTAGTCTCTCCAAAAATAGATGCTGATAATAGAAAGACCTGTCTCCAGCACCACAAGGAGAGGCCCTTCAACACAAACTAAATTGTGGAGGAGGTCTAGAGAAGTGCTCTCTGAGATGCTGTACCATCTTCTGTCCCATTCCCTGCCTCACCTCCCTCCCCCGTCTCTATTAAAATCACTCTTCACCACATCCCAATTTGTTATCTCTTAGCTTGCATCAGAGCCTTGTCCTTTCTCAACAGGAGATCTTATTTCAGTTCAAAAAAAACCCAAAATAGTCAACTTTGGAGCACAAGTTGTGGACTGCTCAGGTATGTGAAGTCTTTTTCCTTTAGGAACACTCCACAATGCTCTGTAAAGAGAATTTTAACATTTTGGTTTTGTTTTTTTCTGTCTTTGCTGCCATTACAGAACAGTACAGTTGACTCCATAGCTGACAAGCTGACAAATGAATTTTACTGTACATAAATAGTTTAAAAAAATTACCTTAACATTATTAATCGCACCAGTTCTTAAGTAATGAAAGGACTTCCTTATACCCCCAACAGTGGGGAAGAGAAAGGTCAGAATTAGAGTTAGAATTCCATACTTACTTTGAAATTTCTAGTTATGGCAGTATATTTTGTACATAGGATTATTACTCACTGGCAAGCCCCACTGTATCTAAACACTTTTGGGTGGGCTAAGGATGAAGTTTCAGTTTAATTCGGAATTTTCTTGCTTTGTGGTTTTAAACTTTAGATTATAATAACATTTCATAAGCATCAGTTTTTATGGTACGGTTCATTTGTAGAATATGCTGTTTCTACATAGTTCTCGTGCTAATAGAAATCTGTCGCATTGCATTTTAAAAGGCGAATGTCACAGTTTTTTGTCCTGACAAAGAAATGTATCATCCAGGATACAAAATGCAGAACGAGCTGTTTGTGAAATAATTAAAAAACATTGTAATTTCTTCCCATTTTGTCCCATTATCCAAAAATGGAATGTAGCCTTGAGTAAAACTTTACCCTCTTGGTGCTTTAGTATGTGGGCTGAATTATGCTCCTGAATATCTTATTACATTTACACGCACCACTTGTATAGGGCTGCCAGTGTCTGTCACCAGTCCAGCCTTAACAGTCTCCTGTTCTTAGTGTCTTGTGTTTAGACTGAGTGCAGCACAAGTACAAAGGCACTGTCTTTTTAGTGTTGAATTTTTAATGTTTCAGCATTTGTAATGATTTCATTACAGTACTGAACAGAATAGGACTTTATTTTTTGTAGGTACCACGACATTTGAAAAAGGAACCATTCTTTTCTCACTAGAAGAAGTGTGTGTGGTACATTACGTACTCTGTTCTGTATATACCTGTCTCCAAATTAGTTTGTATCAGCTCTGTTATAAAATTCCTTTTCTTCCACCACTACTCCGAAATTGCCTTTCATACTGAGTGTAACCTACGAATTGGTCCTGTGAGTGAGTCATTCCAAGGTTGTTGTTCTTCCCTTATAACTACATTTAATATAAAATACTGTGCTCTATGTTATGATCATCTTGTTCAGATGGAACAGTGTCTGCTGAGATGGAAAAGCAGAATGCAATATCAGAATACATTTAAATGTAATAATGTCTCTAGAATTTTTATTTTAATGGTACAGAAATAACAACTCTCCTGCCCTTATCACTTCTTTAGTTTTTTGAGCCAGATGGTACCAGAGTATTTCAATCACAGGCTTGGCCTTGCAGCTTTTACCCTAAGTAAAATGCCACTGATATCCAGAGGAGTTTTGATTTCAAGGACTGTGGTTGGCCTCAGGTCAGCTATGTAACCCTGTCTTAGGTACCCCTTTTTTCTTAGGTGAAGATTTACATATGCTTTATTGTTCTAGATATCCTTGTATTAACGAAATTATACATCTGGGGTTAATTTTCAGGACTATTACGTTTTATACTTACTGGCCCTAAAGAAACGTTACTGAGAACATTAAATTCATTTTCTATCGAATGTTGTCTTTTCCTGTAAGTACATGTGCACTCCAAGGTGCGTCAAACACAAAGATTTTCAGTATTAAACCAGTATTACCTATCACAGTTACAATATCACATTATACTGTCCCTCCCATAGTTGCAAAACTGTGGTTGAGATGCATTTGAGTTGCACTTTCCTCAAAAAATGTTAGTTTTACTTTGCTCTCTTTAGTGATCAATCCAAAAAGATATTACGTTAGCAAGACAGAGGCAAATGCAAGCTGTGAATCTGGAGTAAGAGACTAATACCCTGCCTCCTTGCAATACTCCCCACAGGATTCCCTGCAGGTCTTTTTTCCCTGTAGGTAGGCTAAAGCGTGCTGGTAGTTGGAATGGAACTTCAGTAGCTGAAAGAAACTCATACCAGCAAACTTGGTGTGTTGTTTTTTTTTTTTTTTGAAAAAGGAACCTGGATGTCTTTCCATCCACATGCTCTCACTTGGGGGTTTTAGAAGCATGTGGCTCATGTAAAGCCGTGATGTGGTATGATGCAGGCTACTGTGCATATGGGACATCTCTGTAGTTCCTTGAGGACCAGCTGCTACTACTTGTAAAATTTTCCATGTTTCCTTTTAAACCTCCATTACAAATTCAAAATTCTTGCATAAGTATGGACATGTAACTAAAGAATATTTTCCTGATACAGGAAGGTGGTCTACTGTTTCTTTGAGCTGTTTCTCGGCCTAGTTCTGTGTTACAGTGTGGTTGCTGTAATCTACAACACATGGTGTGTGTGGTTAAGTGCCACAGGTCTGGGTGATGTGAATTTATGGCACACTGGCTGTTGTACAGTAGTGCCCTATGCAGACATTTCTGTGTCCACCAGGGATGCTTTTGTGTAAACAAAACTCTGCTTTGAAAGCAGATGGACATTATTGCTTTCTAGTCCTTCAGACTAAGTTTTCAACTTCATTGGTGAGCTGATCTTGTTGGCCTTTGTATGAGGGGTACCAAGCAAAGAAGGGACAGACTTCACCTTTTAGTTACGAATCTTAAGTTTTACCTAGTTCTGAAGCTCTGTCCTGAAGTTACACAGGGATTTTGCAAAACAGTAAATAAACTTCAGATTAATGTGGGTGCTACTCTGTCTAGGTATACAAACCCCATGTACGCATCTACCTTAGGCATATTTGGGAAACAACCTTTAGATGCACTGTTAATGTACGTAACTAAAAAAATTAAACTTGTCCTAAAACTCAACAGTGGATGTGATTCCAGTTGCAAACAGTTTTACTTAAAAAGAGATTTAATATAATTTGGTGTTGGCAGCCTTGGCTGTCTGAAGTATATAACAGTCATTCTAGTTTGCAGTAGCTTTAAGTCTATCTTTAAAAGTGTTTCAGGAATCACTTTGAAGAAGAAGTCTGAGAATATGAGAGACACAGAAGGAAATACTTCTGTTTGACATGAAAAATCTGTATCTAGCTAGAGGCTGCAGTGATTGCAAAGAAGAATGATAGTATCTCAGTTATGCAGTGTGCATTTTTGGCTGTCAAAATTTGCATGTATTTCATGCATTGAACTGTTTTAAAAACACTATTCTTAAGATATGTGTCAAAATGTTTTCTATAATGGATGAATTTAAGTCTAATTAACATATTCATGTTTTAAACTTATGGGTATTTTTTTGTCCAAAGAAGTGTGCAATTTGTATCTATATATAAACATCTGACATACAGTAAATTCAGATGAAGTATATAGCTCAGGTTCAAATTGGGCTTGGATGATCAGTCATCGCACATCTTGCTCATCAATACAGCTTTACATACTTGCTCATTAATATTCTCTTAAAGGAGTATATAAATATTTTATGCCTATAACTTATCTCTTATAGTTGTTTTTTTTAATCATGGAATAATACAATAGATATAAAGCTACACTGAATACCTGTTTTGTGCAAAACTTAGTCTCTGTCTATAATACTTAAAAATAAAGGTGCAAGAACAAATAGTCTAGATGTCAGGTAAGATGACATCTGTGTAACCTCTCTGCTGAGTTCTGAGTAATCTTTCATTAGTTTCCCCAATAAGTCAGTCTAATCAAATACAGAGATGTAAGTGATATCATGTAATAGCTTTTTGGAATCAATAAATATGCCATGGTTTTGAATTACTAGCAGTGTAGATGTGGCTGATAAGCTCAATTGTTGGAAAACTGATCCTGTAAAAGTGAAAAGTGAGATCTTAAAAAAAAAAATCAGATGAAAGCCAAATCTTTCACAAAACAGAAATAAAGTGTGTCTGAGTTCTGTTTGTTATTTGGACAAATAATTAACGATGTGAT
The DNA here is from genome assembly GCA_033558105.1 of Coccyzus lansbergi. Lineage (NCBI taxonomy): Eukaryota > Metazoa > Chordata > Aves > Cuculiformes > Coccyzidae > Coccyzus > Coccyzus lansbergi. Next base: position 1,154,307 of record JAUMJK010000283.1, on the reverse strand, counting down.
AGAAAGAAGTATGCAAGTGTAGCAGTCATTTCTTTCAGGATCCGTGTTGTTAATTATGAATAAATCAGAACTGTGGGTTAAAGAACTGCCATAGCAGTTTTCTCAATTGTTTTAGTATCAGTGTCTGAATTAGAAACAGAGGTGTGATTATAACAGATGCCTATACTGTTTGCTTTCTAAAGCTTAATTATAGGTAAAGCTTTGGAATAGGAAGGCTCCATAAAACTGACATGGACAGTCTAGATGTAGAGATAGATAACAAAAGTGATTTCTCAAAGTATCCTTTTCTTTGTTCATCTGTATTGCCAGTGTGCCTTAATTTGTGACTCTCGACCATCTAAAATTAATGTAACATCTTCCTGAAAAGATGGTGAAGTTTATCCATGGTACATTTATCCATGGTATGCTTATCTTGTGCCTAACTACTGGTGCTTAAAAACCATGTTGAAGGTGTGCCTAGGCAGAAAAGAGTTTTCTAGTGTGAAACAGCAATATTTGCTAGTGTGTGCTTCTGGTCTTTCTTGACCACGATTCCTCCTGTAAATGTTAGCCATCTCATTCTTCACTGAGCATGGGTTGAACTGTGGTAACTTTGCCCCTCTGTTCACTAATGAGTTTCAGACGTCTTGACTAACTTTGATGGTCTGGGAAACCTTGTGCAATTTACAGGGGCAAAGTACACTGACTTTCTAGGTAAGAAATACAGTGCATTTCAGATGGTATATGGGTTTATTGCTTAAGTTTCGTGGTTGCTGGTCTTACATGAGATGTTTGTCGAACTGGGATCTTATCATCTGACACCCACCAATGCAATAGATGCTGATATTTCTGTGTTGGTGATACTGTGTGTGGGATCTCTTGGGACTGAGAGGCTAGTGTGCTGTCAGCCCACTTGTTATGGGGAATGGATAACAGTTGGATGCTTCCTCCTCCACAATATATGTTTTAATGGAAGCTCTATGGACAGTATAATAACATTTGTAGAGCTTTAATATATTTAATGTAGATAGTATATTTTGTAACTTGGGCTGTTTTGGTTCAGTAGTCATAATTTATTTATATGCTGGTAGTATCCATATTTACTGCTGTATAAATTAATAACACTATATTTAGTAAATATGAACTGTAATCATTGTACTATTTAATTTGGTCTAATAAGTACTTGCCAGACTAATGTGCAGTCATGTAGTTGGGCAGATGTACAAAAATGTCATTAACTTGTTTTGATTTGTGGACAGTGATGTATGTGGCAACGTCTGTGAATACTTCTGCTTTTCTTACACCACAGCTACCTCATTTGCCAAATATGGCTATGATCCTTTGTCCATGTTAATTGAGAATGGCATCCTTATTCATCATGTGCAGGGTTTTTTTCAGCCATTAAAATGCTGTCTAAAGACTACTCAACTGAGGAAAACTACAGAATAATACAGAGTCCTTGTTTATCTGTTGTTGTAAGCCTTCTGTTTTATCCCATTGTAATTAATGGGAAAACGAACTCTCATGTCTGAATATAATGCTGTTGCTAAAGAGCACAAATTCCTTTTGGAACATCAGCATTAATAATTAGACTGGGACTTGCCTGATATGTTTTCATCAGCAATGTCTCTGTTCAATGTTCTTTTCTTTGACCTTCTGAAAAATAAGTCAAAAATGCATTAAGATCATTTACATTAGTTGTCAAAAACTGTGTTTATTTCTTTGATAATAAAGGTTTCCATTCCTTGATTAAATTTATGTTTATATTTGACATTTACAGGGATGCATAAATTTGTATTGACAGTGAAAGTCTACATACTCCTAGTAGCTAGTGCCAGGTTGAGTTGAATTTGGACACATCACATAAATAAAAGTGGTTTTATGTTTCACCTTCATCTGGTAGGTGAGCACTCCACCTTTCCTTGTGAAACATAATCGGTTTTGACATGGCAAAATTAGATCCTGGCTATTTATTATCTACTGAAATCAAAAACCATAACGGGGAAAGCATGTGGTAAGTCCATTGGAGCAGCTTGCATGCAGAGAAGAAAAGGGGAGGCATTCCAATTTTACAAGCTCAAGGTGATTTTCTTTAACACCTAGACTATTTTAATTAATTAACCTGAAAGATTGAGTAAATTATTATTTGAATACTTTATGGCATTACATGTTAACATTTCAAGGACAAAGTGCTGTACTTAGCTTTTCAACAATGCTTCATCTGTCAGAATATATCTTCTGAATTTATGTAGTATACTGCAGTGTAAAGGGTAGTCAGAACTTGAGCACTATGAATTATTACAAGGAACCTGAGTCAAATATTATGTACTGAAATGGGAGTCCTAATATTTATGGGCACCTGGTAGGGACCTACAAATTAGGAAAATGACAGGTCTTGCTACTCAAGAATTAAGATATTTTTTTTTTAATCTTTTCCTTAGATGATTTTATGCTCATTTTTGTGTGTGTGTGAAAGTATTAAATGAATGCTATTATAATGTTGATTGCGATGCAGGTATAGGCTTTGGTTCTAATGGCATTTCTGTGAAGTAACAGCAGTGCATTTTTGCAGAGTAAGATGCTGCTTTGCTTGCACTGCTTAGGTAATAGTCAGAGCATGTAATTTTCTTTTCATTTATGACTTTCAGTTTTGACACTTTTAGCTTTGGGAAGAAAACTTAGAATATGAAACAGGTGCTTGCTTCGTGGACATACCTGTATATTTTGTGTTTCCTATTTAAATCAGTGGTATATTTGAAATGTGATAGGTTGTTTAGATGATGTTCGTAACCAAAACATTTGCTGTACTCCAGATTTACTGGACATGTGCTCCACAGATAGAATCATTCTTCCACTGGAAGAGCATACAGCCTTTTAGTAACTTCATCCTACCATCAGTAGATTAGATTAAATCCCCATTTACTGCATTATATTAATATTTTCAATGGCACACTAATCCAAGAAATAAATGTGTCAGTTTCTATGGCTACCCTGTAATGGGCATAGACATAAGACAGTGCCTTAAGGCCACATAAAAGACTTAATGTACAGATTGAATAGAAGCACATTATTTATTACTAAGCTATCAAGCTGAGAAAATTTAGTGATCTCATTTTTTAGATTTGCTCGTTTGACCTGGGCCAATTTGCTTGGCTGATAATACTGAGTATTTAATACCACAATGTTTTCTCAGTTTTAAGGATAAAGTGATTCGCACTAATTTTTTTCAGTAAATTTTTGTGGAGCGAATGATTTTTATACTCCTCTGGAAGTCATTGATAGTTCTTTGTATTTTTTTGTGGCTTGAAAATTAAGACTTTCAGGCTCTCAACACATTAAAATTGAAGTATATAGCTAATACAAAATGAGACACTCCTTTCTTTGTACTCTAACATTTTCCTGCCAAAATCCAAGTTGAGGCATTCTGAGCTGTAAATAACCTATAATGAAGTAAGATGGGGTAACCAGCACGAGTATCAAGGATTCCTTTAACTCTGGTGAGTCTCTGAGGCTGACGCCCATGTTCATTCAAAGATGTAGCTCATCAAACTTGTCTGTGGTGAGTTGCCCTTGGTGGACGCCCTGGGGATGGACATATGTATCTTAATTATTTGAGGTGTGTGATACATACCTCTTCACTTTCTGGCCTGTGATGGTTTTAGTATGTTCCTTATTGGGTAAGAAAGCCAGTCACCTCTGATGTAGATTAATCCCTACCACAACTCAGCTTCCAGCAGCAGTGATGGTGTTTGCAAGCAATGATCTGGTGCAGTCCAGGCCATTTCTGTGCTCATGCATACTAGGAGGAGGATTGGTGTCGTTAGAGATGAATTACAGAAGTAAAGTGCTCAGGAGACCTGTTTGGTGGCAGGCTAACATAAAATGACTGGAGGGCCTGTTGGTTAGAAAAGGTCTGAGGTCAGACCCATCAAATACTTATCTACTGGTTGAGAGATGTTGGGAGCACTGAGGCAGCATACTGTGAGAGCAGGTTTCTTCTCACAGTGTTTCTCCTCCTTTTGAGGACCTAATGGCACTTTGGGAAGTGGTGATTTTATCATGACTTGAATGCAGACTAGTGAGTCACCAAATAATGTAACTTGGATAAAAAATTGTTTCTTAAATATTATTTGAGGAATTTGCAAGTTATTTTTTTCCTGTGCAGAATTGCAGTTATCACATAATTTTCAGAAGTTTTGTTGAAAGACAAAATTGTTCCTACAAAATATTCTTTTACACTTCCTAAGAGAACTACTAATAACACTTCAAGACTGCAATACTTGCCAAGACCTGACATTTTCAGAATTTCAAATGTCAATAAAACTGCTTAAAACACTTCAAGGAGGCTGAGTGAAGAAAAGAGAGACTTAGCAGAACATATTAGTGGCTTTAACATGGGTCTACTTAAGCCTTAAAATTTATGTTCTGGAAAAACCCATTTCCAGTAAGTCAAAATAACCTTCACGACAAGTTTTATCAACAAAAATGCTGAAGATAAGTGACAGATATGTATAGTATATAGCTCACAAGGAATGCAAACATAAAGTTCTAACCCATGAGCTGGTTACAAAAAAAAAAAAATGATATGTCCGTGAAGCACCATAGACCTTGGAAAGCAGAACACCTCATAATGACTAGCATTTACATGGGCTTTTGGTATGTTTTTGCCATTACCAATACTAGACTTGTTTTTAAGTACAGTTGTCCATTTAAGCACATCTAGCATAACTAAAAAATGGCTATTACACAGTCTCATTTGAGGCTGGAATATCCAATAGGAAAATTTCTAGAGATATACAGTATAAACAGGAAAGAGGAAGTTTGAGACTTCTGGGCCTGTACATGCTGAGCAAAATTTCTAGTGACATAGTAGTATTTCCAAACACTAAATTTACTAGACACACATGTTTTGTTCCTCCTGAGTAGCACCTTTGTGCAATGTGTTCTGGTACAAGGAGAACACCTGGTATGCTGAGCCCATTGTTGTGTTATGGGCAAAGGCTTATGCAGCAATGCAGTTAAACTGTTACAGATTCTCAAATTTTGTTTGTTGTTTGAAGAAAAAAGAAAATCAAGATTTCATCAGCTGTCTGTAAAAAGCTGATCTTTACATTCAGCCCCAGTAACGTGCCATTATCGGGATAGCCTTTCTGAGAGAGTTCAGGGTACTGTACAAGTCATATGTTCACAGTGATTCTTGCTGCGCTTTTCACAATTACTTAAAATGCAGGCTTGTACTTTTTAGGTTAGCAGTGTTAGTTGGGGAATGAATGACAAGGAAAACAATCCCTGTTTAAGCCTTTTGTTTGAAGGAAATTTAATGTTGCTAGCAACAAAATTATTTTCCATGTAGACTAAGACATCTTGTTGTGTTTATTGTACTCTGCAAAATATAGTGTTATTATAAGCAAATGAGACTTCCCGAGTAACAAGTGCCCTCTGTTTAAACAAATAATTTTCTATGCGAAGGTTAAACACTGAGAGATTTTTCTTGTTTGAGTCACACTCATGACTTTGGAAAATCACCAAGTGAGTATGCTTAAAGAAGAATATGTGAATGGAAAATTCTGAAGCATTTTACCCTTTTGGTTCCTAAGAGCGAGCTATCGCTTCTCTCCACCATGGTCATTAATAATGACAGATGTACGTGGTGCAGAGTTCACTTACATTATTGTCAGTAACAGAGGTGAAGAGAGAATATTTATTACAGCAGGAGGAGGGAGGAGAAAGACATGATGTTGAACCAGAAGACAAGAGCAGAGTTCAGTGTTTTTCGTTTGGGTGGGGAGGAGGGTTAACAGAGAGCATACATTAAGGTTTCGTAGAGACTGATGCAACTCTCATTCAAATCAGTTGAAATACTGCTATAGGCTGCTGTGAGGGGTGGATTCATTGAATCTTTAATACATCATGCTTTACAGTACTTCAGTAATGCAGATTTATTTCACCTTAGCAAAAGCTGTTATTGGTTTGGATTTGCAAACAAGCATGGTAGGAATCTCGTTTTATTTATATGTTTATTTTTGTGAACCAGTCAAGCATTAAACCATGTTCATGAAATGATAAAAGGACACTCTTAGCTTGACACCTATTCATTTTGAAAGTATGGGCAAGTATACATTTAGGTTGCATCTGTCTTTTGCATCTGTCTTGTAGAACACCTTGCAAATTTTTCTGATTTTTGTTATTACATTGTACTTTTCTTTTACAAAAAAATTGTAAACAAATAAAAAAACCCACCCTCCAAAATATCATTTCTTTTTTTCATTTTACTGTATGAAAAATAAACACAGTATCCCCCAGACTAGCAGGGATAGTGATGAACTGAGGGTATGTGGGCATCACTGAAGATTTTTCTCTCTGTTGGCCCACATTTCATTCCACCTGTCTTTAGCCATTTAACTGTGTCATCAAGAATACTCTGAGGTCAAGAAGAGATGTAATATCTCCAAAGGGGCCATTTTCAGACCAGAATTGAGGCCTTCAGGTCATCAGTCTATTCAAAAATGCATTTGAGGACATTGACAATAGGTCCAAAATTTCATTTGGAAGTGAATAATATCTGAATGGAAAGTTTGGGAATATGAAAACATTGTGTAATTCGTCACCTCAAAAATCAAGTTCTATGTAAGAGGTTATTCCCAGATGAACTTAGGTAGCATGAAATGCAATTAGATGGAACTGAGTTGCCTGACTTCCTGTGCAAGACTGGATCATTGTACCTCTGCCCCCACCCTTTACCTAATGCCAAGTGATTTATTGTTGCATTTTATCGCCAGTCAGCAACTAAGCACCCCACAGGCACTCACTCACTCCTCCCACATGGGATGGAAGAGTGGATTTTCAGAGTAAAAGTGAGAAAACTCATGGGCTGAGATAATTACAGCTTAACAGGTAAAGCATGCAGGCCAAGCCAAACAAGGAATTCATTCACTACTTCCCACTAGCAGGCAGCTGTCTAGCCATCTCCAGAAAAGCAAGGCTCCATCATGCATAATGGTTACATGGGGAGACAAAAGACATAATTCTGAATGACCCCCTTTTCCTGCTTCTTCCCCTAACTTTATGTTCTGAGCATGATGTCACATGACGTGGGATAGGCTTTTGGTCAGTTGGGACCAGCTGTCCCAGTTGTGTTCCCCCCAGTCTCTTGCACATCCCCAGTCCATGGGTTGGTGGGGTGGCGTGAGGAGCAGATAAGGCCTTTACTCTGTGCAGGCACTGCTCAGCAGTAATGAAAATATCCCTGTGTTATCAACACTGTTTTAAGCACAATTCAAAACCACAGCCCCATAATCTCTGCTACAAAAGAAATTAACTCTATTCCAGCCCAAAGCAGCACATTTGGAAATTGACTGCTTTAAATATATTCCACTAGTCACTTTATCACAGTTTTGTTATAAAAGTTTATTAAGTTTAGGTGATGCTTAGGCTTCATAAAATGCCTTGAGAAGTTAATAAATCCAGGTCTTGTAGGAGAAGAGAATTAGTACCTTACTACAGGAAAAAAAAAATCATTTGGAGCTGTTTATTGATGTTGACTTACTTTGGAGCTGCTTATGTGATGTTAGCTTTAGCTCAAGGTGTTGATTGCTTCATCAGAATTAAAGCAGTGAGGTGTAGAGCAGAAAATTGCCACTTGGTGGTCAGATCGTTGAACAAAGGCCTGACTTTGACCATGATGTTAGCTGACACCTGAGGCATTCATGCTGGACATCCTTTGCATAATAAACTGCTCAGCAACCAAAAAGTTTGATTCTCTGCTAGGCTTTTGTCCAAAGGAACAGCCTCAGTAATACTGGAGTACTGTTTTGAGGACTTAAAACAGAAACAGGAGCCACCTTGTAAAGGAAAATTCTTGCTAATGAGAAAAATTGCCAATGTACTTTCAGTGCTTTTCCTGCTGTTATTTGCTAGTGTTTGCAGAGCAGAAGTCCCTGGTGACATTATCACAGATGTTTGTTCTTCAGCTGTTAACAAAAGACATAACTGTTTTGTTGTGCTTTAGAAATATAAAAGTTTCTCTAAAGGGAACGTGTACCATGGAGCTCATTGTCCCCTGCTCCAAGTTGGAAGTCCACTTACTAGGTGTTATTTGAGCTGGAACATGCAAGTCTTGAAACTTTGAAGATCCTATCTGTGGGCAACGGAGTCTAATTTTTAAAAATCCTATTAGTTTTATTGGATTTAAGGGGATATTGTTTCTAGAAGAACTATAATCAAGGGAAGAAATAAGTAACTGAACACCAACAGGTTTTTAAGTTGCTATGTGACTTACTTCTTATAATAAAATGATATTTGGAATAAAATGATAGAAAGCACTTCACTTTATGTGTAGGATAAAAATCTATCCCACTTCAGCTTCTGGATATCCTATTATTTTGGGGGATTGGCTTGGCTTTTATGAGAGTACCTTATCTAAACTATAACTTTTTAACCTTTTAAACAGGAGTTTGAGACCTACTTCAGACTTTTTTCCCCTTTCTCTAGGAAAATAGCTTATCTCCTAGTGATTCTTTTAATGTGGTACTGTCAGTTGAGGTGAATTTTATGTAGCAGCTCTCATTAATAGAAATACTTCAGTTTGAGTATTTTTGCAAGCTGCAGTAATACATAATTTCTGCCAAAATGAATGATTTTGGAATTTTCTAGTGGCTATTTAACAGAATAACATAAGAAAAGAAATGAAATAATTATAGTACTTCATCCTTTATTAATGATGCTGTAAACAGCATTATAATTTAAAACAACATTCAGAATAAATAGAAAGGGGCTGTATGGGAAAAAATAGGATTATTATTATTATGTAAAATCTTTCTGAGATATTGCTGATACTTCGTGGCATTTGAAAGAACTGCTGGTATTTCTAAAAGTGGAAGATGAAGAGTGGAGAAATGAGGTGCGCACTGCAAAGTTGACTTGTACTCCAGTTTGTAAGGAAGCAGTAAGGGGAAATCTTGTCTGTGGTGCAGGTAAGAACAGTTGGAGGTCTTGAGTACCCCAAGGTAGGGAGGTGGACACACCTTGAAACCTGTTACTGAAACTCCTGTAGGGTTTCCTGTTGTGAATAGTCTTACTCAAAACAGGCTGGCAAGTGCGTGGGCTGTAGCACAGATTTTTCTTTTCATATCCAGCATAGCCCCATTGGGTCTCAGCAGTGAATATAATTTGTTGCTGCCCGTGTCATTATCTGATATGTGGCTTGAAAAAGGACTTCTGTGTTCAGTTCTGTAACTTAGTACTGTATCAGCCCTATCTTCAGGTACCACGGCAGCAATGAATCTGTCTTCTTTTGTGCCTTTTTGACTGCGTTCAGTGTGTGGCTGAGCCCACTGCTTTTTATTTAACTCAGTTTGTGTTTTACAATTTGAAATGTTTGATTTTATAGAATAATATAGAATCACCAGGTTGGAAGACACCCATCAGGTCATTGAGTCCAACCACTCCTATCAGACACTAAACCATGTCCCTCAGGACCTCGTCTACCCATGCTTTAAACACCTCCAGGGAAGGTGAATCAACCACCTCCATGGGCAGCCTGTTCCAATGCCCAGTGACCCTTTCTGTGGAAAAACTTCCTCCTAATATCTAGCCTAAATCTCCCCTAGTGGAGCTTGAGGCCATTCCCTCTTGTCCTGTCCCCTGTCACTTAGGAGAAGAGGCCAGCTCCCTCCTCTCTGCAATCTCCTTTCAGGTAGTTATAGAGAGCAATGAGGTCTCCTCTCAGCCTCCTCTTCTCTAGGCTAAACAACCCCTGTTCCTTCAACCGTTTCTCATAGGGCCTGTTCTCCAGCCCCTTCACCAGCTTTGTTGTTCTTCTCTGGACTCGCTCCAGAGCCTCAACATCCGTCTTGTGGTGAGGGTCCCACGACTGAACACAGTATTCAAGGAGTGTCTCACCACTGCTGAGTACAGAGGGAGAATAACCTCCCTGGACCTGCTGGTCACGCCGTTTCTGATCCAAGCCATTGGTCTTCTTGGCCACCTGGGCACACTGCTGGCTCATGTTCAGTCAGCTGTCAACCAACACCCCCAGGTCCCTCTCCTCCTGGCAGCTTTCTAGACAGACTTCTCCTAGTTTGTAGCTCTGCATAGGGTTGTTGTGCCCCAAGTGCAGGACCTGGCATTTCACCGTGTTAAACATCGTGCCGTTGGACTCAGCCCAGTGGTCCAGCCTGTTTAGATTCCCTTTGTAGAGCTTGACAATCCAAAGGTCATTTTCCAAATTAAGTGAATAATAAAATACTGATTTGAGAGTTATGATGGTGATATGAGTGAAGTTAGCAAAAAATCTACAGTCGTTATAGAATTGACTTAGGTATACTGAGTTTTGTCACTTTCATAATCCTGCTAATTCTGGAAATACACAAATCAAGGTTCTTTTATTTTTGGAGAAATAGCTGATGTACAGATAATTTATCCTCTTTAAATTAAAGAAATACTACAGAGGCCAAATAATTCTTCATCTGCATGAAGTGTGTACGTGCATTCATGTTTATCTGAAGTAAAGGAGTCATTTACTTTAACCTGCTCTGTTAAAACCTGCTCTGAGCTGTGTTGCCATATTCTACCAATTTTGATGCTAGTTCTGAAAGACCATCACAGCATTTTGCCAAGAGCAGGCATGGTAGGCATAGGACAAGTCCGTAGCAGTAAGCAGGTCTTGTCTTCAAGAACTTATGGATGAGAATAGATACAAAAGAGGAAAGAGTTATTTGACTTTTCTTATGTTTTCTTGGTTGCATTTGTGTACTGACATACATTTACATTGCATTCAATAGAGAGCATCTCTATAGTAATATAATACATTGAAACTCACATAAACTGTAACCAAACATTGTGTTACATTATGTCTACAAGGGAAAGCTAGTGAGTTCCAATTCTGCAGGAGTCACCTTCTATTAGGGTTTCTTTCTATCCTTATTCTGTGTGTCAGATGGATCGCTACATTTAATTAAGCAGTGACAATTGAGGTGCAGATTATTTCCTGGGGATTAATGACCAGCTGGACAGAGTTGATAGCCCAAGGTATTGGATAGATTATGCTGCATAGCCTCATGGATTAAGTATATATATTGTAGAGGTGGTCACTTTGAATAGTGTAAGAGAAAGCACTACATTGAGGATAAAGTCTCTATTTTTTTATCTTTTGTTCTTTAAGCACCAAGTAGATCAGTACATTGTAGTTGTTGATCATCCCTTTTTTTTCTGAAACAGGGTGTGTTTAAAATGACTCTTTTTTCAGGAGGACAGAGCACTCCTTGTTTTAGTTCCACATTGTCCTGTTGTAGCTGGAGTAGACTAAGTAAATGGCGTAGAGGTTTGTAGACAGTTATTACATCTTTATTTTTTTTTAAACATCACACAAGGTTTTTGGTTCAAAAATTATTTTCTGGGTTTATTACAGTTTTCAGGGGGCTTATGAATAATTTTGTCTGTGTTCTTCACTAGGTAAGGCATTTAATTTAAGCTTTGTGGATTTTGTTTCATCGCTTCTTCCAGTACATTTTTACATGGCTGTTTTTCATAACAACTAGAACTATACACAACTAAATCCCTTTTAATGGCTACCAGTGTTCAAGGGTCGAATTCTGTATTAAACCCTTTCATTCGTATTCATGTTTTTACTTTGCCTGGAGTTTGAGAGAGGGCTCATTTTGAGCATATAAGGGGGAGAACAAATGGCAAAATCACTGCAAGCTATTTTGAGCCTGCACACACTAAGCAAAGTACCATGTCTAAGGAGGGCTTAAAGTCTCAGTTTATATTCTAGGTATCTGTTGGAAGATCTACTCCTCACTTTTCAGCAAATTTCCATACAAGATTATCTCCATGAGTTGATTTACAACACTCAGTCATCTTTCCATCCTGAAATCAGGACATGTTCGTAGGTCAGCACTAGGGTGCCTGTTGAACCACACCTCTTTCTGTATTATATCATATTGTATTGTATTGTATTGCATTGCATTGCATTGCATTGTATTGTATTGTATTGTATTTAGCCAAAATCAGCCTTCTCCTGTTTGCGTTTGAGTGTATCCCAGATAAAACTGCAAAACTCTAGAAGTTTCTTCCAAACTATTTCTTCTTTATAATGGGCATCACTTGTCCTGAACCGTAGTTTCCCTTTCATGTCTATAATTAGTTGATTCTATTGTATTTCTTAGTGCTATAGAGAGCTAGTTGAGGTCTAAGGTTCACGTATGTGCTTCCAATTTTGTGTATGCTTTCTTGGAACAATTAACAGAAATAGGGGATATAATAAAATGTTAACATGTTATTAAATACAATTTTTCCATGAGTGCTGCCCTCTCATTTCTTCCATATTTCAGGTGTACCATCACCATGATATCTAGGCTCAAAATGCGATACATAAGAGAAGCACATCAGTCACTGTCCGTAAATTAATGATTTTCTTCACTCATTTCTTGATAGGAAATGAAAAATTAATAATGTCCTAAATATGTCATGAAATGCTCACTTCATTTTTCTGACTTGAAGGAAGGAATCCAGTATGGCTTAGTCCTTGTGGAACAGCGTCTTGTCCTGACCTTATGCATTTATGCTATGGTGGTAGCAACGACATAAAGTTCTTACATGATCCAAGGCAGGATCGGCTGTGATTCCAACTCTTTCTCTGGCAGGATACCTTGGACATATCACATCTAGGAACCTCTGGATTTGCTGCTATGGCTAGAAACCTCCTTCCCCAACCTACAGCTGAACACATTACTGTGGAACAGGGAGCACCTTGTGCCCATAAGTCTTGGTCTCAAAGGACCCAGGAGCTGCTGAGAACACCCATTCTAAGGCTGTAAGGTGGAATATCTTTTATTGTGCTTTCTTTGGATAGCACACTTTAGCCTATGTTTCCTTTGAGTAACTAACTGCAAAGAGCAGGCTTCTAAATTGTGAACATGTGAGAGCCTCCTTCTTGCCAAACAGTAGGGGTTGAATTGCAGACTGCCAGAGCTGAAAACGAAATTCAGCTTGAGTGAATCAGCCAGGATCCTATACCATGCATAGACCAATATTCAGAAGAAAATTTCATTACAGAAAAAAACTTTTAAAATGAAAGGAAGAAGCCTTATGTGGCTGTAGCTTTAATGATCTTTCTCTGTGCTTCTTTGCTTTCTCATACAGTAGACTGAACCATTCTTTTTTTCTTTAACACATGGTAATTTGATTAACTGAAATCTTGATTTTCACGTGCTAAGAGAATATCTGTGGAAAAAATGATTTTTTAAATCAAAAGGTTTCTGTTTTCTATATTAAGTAAACATGGGACCTTATATTATTTACTTGAGTATAGTGATAATTCAGATAAATAAAAGAAGTAATGAAGCACATTGTTTCTGTGGATAGAAATGGGAGGCAACTTGCTGTATACAGAATCTGAAGTATGCTTGCTTGTTCAGGCATTATGAGACCTTATGCAATCATATTTCATGCATGTGCATCTTCAGATCTGCACGTGTGTCATGGGCAAAAGTACCTGCAAGAGACTAGATTTCCTGGCTACAAAGAATGGGTCACTTGCAAAGCAGAGGAAGAAATCTAATAATTGGGAAGAAGTAAAACTAAGATAGATAGGGTCTTGGTGCAGTGGAAATAAAGAAGAGAAATGGACAGTCAGAAGATAGCTGCTTTGCCGCAATTTTTTGATATCCTATCTCCACAAAGCAAGACAGAGATAATAGAGGGGCCAGGAACCAGAAACAGCTAGAAATTACAGAAGATAGGAAACTGAGAGGATACAGACTGCTGCATGATCTGCACCAGCATCTGACAAAGGAATGACATGCAGTTGGATGTTCTCTTGTTGCAAAGAATCAATGTGCTTGGCACTGGAGGAGCTAAAAGCAGTCTCCAAACTGGATTTCATTTTGGGACAGGTAGTGCTGCCATCTGCTATGGATTCCTGTTGAGGTCTGGGAAAGAAACTCAGAGAAGGGGAGGACATTTCAGTAGAACAGCAGTATGGACTGATCATAAATCAAGTCAATTGAAGTTTGATTGAGAGATAAGCAAAAGAAGAATGTTATTTTTTTGAAGGAAACTTTATAGAACCAAGCAAACCAATGAAATTTTACTACAGAAGGAGCTTAAGCTAGAAGGACGCTGCATGTATTTCTGTACACATAGTCATGTATTTGTACAGCTCTGTACACTTATTTTCAGGTCTTACTTCTGAATTTAATTTTTCCAATTTAGAAATGGGAAGATCAGTAAAAAAAGAAATCAGACCATGGTTAGAAAACATCTACCGCCAGAACCCATAAGGAAAACCTAGAGAAGCAGAAAGCAAAGCAGTATGTTGAGCTGTTATGAACTAGTAAATTGAATTGTTTGGCTGATGTAAGAAAGCTTCTATGTTCCTACAAGTATGCATCTATTTTAATAAGAGAAATATTCTCCTTTCCCCTTTTTGTATTAAGACCTCTTGATAGTAGAATGAAATATAAGAAAACCTGGGGAAATTTTGCAGTCAAAGGTGCCAACATTGGATATATTTCTAAAGTAACAGATAAAAAAACTTGCACCTCCTGAGGGACTCCAATCCTTACTGAAGAACTAACTCAAGAAGGGCATTGAGACCAAGTGGGAAGCTAGAAAGAGTGAAGTCTTGTCAGAGAGGTGAGAATGCTCAAAAAGTAGAAGTATTTCAGACTTTTGCAAATTATAGTAAGACAACTAGTCAAGTTTTTTCAACTCTATAAATAAAAATAGAACACGGAAGGAAGTGTATCAACTGTGCAAAATAGACACGTAGAGATTATGAATTGTGTATAAGCATCTCAGTACTTGAACTGATCATATTTTTAGTCAGTAAAAATGATGAGTAGTTGGGAAGAAGAGTATGGATATGGAAATGACAGATACAGATATGCAAATTAATCTTAAGAAAGTGAGAGGTAACGCGATCAAGGCAATAAGATTCTGTAAGAAATGGTGAAAAAATCACAGGACCTGTTGGATTGATCTTGAGATCTTATTTAATGTTTTCTTGTTGAATGCTGTGATTGGACATACAGGTAAGTGCATTAATTTGCTGATAACAAGAATTGGAGAGGCACTGTTGCTACCAAGAGTCACAGCATATCAAAAAAGGGTGTGTGAACTCGGTGGTTGAAATATCAGGAGTGCAGCAGAAGGATGAATGCATGAAGTCACTTGCACACAGCTGAAAAGCAGATTGCATTTCTAAGTGGGGAAGAGAACTTATCACCGTTTGGAGAGGAGAATGACTGGGATAAATGTGAACTACTGAGATGAGTTGTGACAGTAATGGCAGCTAATGTACACAGGTTTTTCTAGAGGGAGATTTCTGGTAGAGATGGGTTAGACACAGGTGAGATCTCCAGTGCCTGATCACCTTCTCTGATCACTTGTATTCAAGGGAGACTAATTTAGACTAAACAGATACAAGGAACGGCCGTTAGGGTGATCAGGGGAAAGAACAGCAAGGAACAAACAATGGCTAGTTCTATGTTGACTTAAGTCAGAAGACTCCACAGTTGTCCCTAACAAATGTGTTTTGATCCATTCTTCAGCAGCAGGGTACATGCCATGGTGCTCACAAGCAAGGCAGTGTCACCTGCACAGAATGTGTCTGAGGACTGTATCTAGACTAAACCTGATATCTGAGCTCCTGTGACATGCAGGAAACACTTTGGTTTGTTTAGCCTGCTAAAAGGAAGGATGAGAGAGGAGATTATTTCTTCTTATAAATACCTGAGGGAGAAAAACCCTTGGGAGGGAAGAAAGTTATTTTAGTCAAAGGAAAAATCTGGTATAAGAGCATAGGGTTATCAGCTGCCACTGAATAAATTGCCAGCCATCAGAACAAGGACTTTCCAGTACACCTGGCCAGCAGGAGTAATGGTGAGCTAATGGGACAGACCTTGACAGCTGCAACTGAGGACATAAGTTTGTGTGCCTCTGTGTTTCTCTAAAGTTTGCTATGCCTCCTTTTCCTTTCTGCAAGCAGTGAACTAGTTAAATTGCTGAGTAACTCTAGAAACAATGCAAACAAGCAGCAGCTGCACTATTGTTTCCAAATAAATGTATATTTAAATGACCCGGTGAAGGATAAGATTGAAGTGATAAAGCAGTTGGATGGTGAATGTGTACAATAGAAAGTGTTACTGTAGACTGTGTCATTTTTTCCATTCCAAAAGTGTTCTTAATAAGTATTAAACCTAATCATTGACACATGCCTAAAACTGATCTGATACATTTTATCCCCATGATGAGGACCTCAGGAATGTAGGCACGGATTTTAAGCTAAAGTAGCTTGCCAGCACATGGATTGAATGATCACGAAGGGGTAATTGGCTTTTTGTTCAATCTTTTGATTTTAGCTGCTTGTATTTTTTAAATGTATGTCCTCACCCTCGTGTTCACAGTGAAACCATTTCCTTGTCTCATACCTCATGGCTCCAAAAGTGCATAAAGTGAAAACCTCCACAATCACTCTTTGATTTCTAGGATATAGTGATAAGTGGCAGGGATCTTCCAAGAAAGGATCTTCCCTGTCTTTCTTTGACCACTTTCAACAACAGAATGAGATAACGGCAGAATGAGATAAATATTTATTTCTAAGGATATTCTAGTACTTTTCACAAGGGGTGGACATGAAGAAAAAGTAACGTGTTGACAACAGATAGTTTCATTTAGGAGGAAAAAAATGCATCAAACACAACCACATTTTTAAATTGTTACAATGATTTCCAAACAGACAGTAGGTAATTTCTTTGGGTTACTGTGGTTGCATTGCATAGGCTTGTCTAGTACAAAAAATAGACTATCGTTTTCTCCTTAGTCATGTCCCAAGTTAGTCAGACAGATTTATTCTCACAGTTATATGTTTTCTCCATATATTTTAGGTTGCTGTGATTTTCATAGGTCTTTAAAAGGAATTGGTTATTTTTTCTTAATTATGAAAATGTTATTTCAGTAAATGCAATTTAATTAAAATGAGAATTTCTGCCAAAGCATTTAAATAAATACAGTATTCTTTTACAAGTATGAAAGGAGTTACTATTTGCTGTTTCATTTCCTCACTAATATACTGGCATGTTTGGTTTGAACCTGAGCTTGTGGAAGTTTATTCTTAACCAAAGCAGTTCCTTTTTCATGTAAGTAGGTTAAATGTGAGTTGTAGAGCCCTAGGGCTCTTTTTGTTCAGTTTTAAAGCCCCCTCAAGTGGGCCTCTTTTAGAAACCTGGAATCATATGTTTGTACGGTTGATTCCAATTACCATTAGAATGGCTCTTTTCAACTTTTATTTATACAAAGAATCGTAAAAAATGCACCAAACTGACAAGGTATTAAATCAAACCGAATAAAGATAGTTAATTTTATTTTTGCTCAACAACTATTTTTTCAGTGGAAATTCTCAAAATGGAAAAAAATGGTCTGTAGAATATGTTAAGGTGCCATGCAGTGTAACAAAATGCTATTACTGTCAAAAAGGTACATGATAAAGTGCATTTGCACAAAAGGCACATATTAATGTCAATCATTTTTGGGTGATTTATATACTAACTGCAGTGTTTTATGAAGATCAATATTCTTTGTTTTGACAACATTTCAGAGCCTTGTACTTTCCTGACAGTATTAATCTTTGTACAGTTGTATTGTAGAATAATTGTAGCAGTTAGTGAGTGGTCAGTTTGGTGAAAAAATACACAGTAATATCATATTTGCATATTACCAGGTAAAAAACATAGTGCATCTTTGAGTAATATAAACACAGTAGAAATTCTAATTTTTAATGGAATATGCCCTTATGTATTTAGTACAAAGTTCTTAGGACAGTCATGTTTTCACATCCCCTAAGATGCTTTTTTAAATGTATGTGTAATAATTAGTCCCATCACAATGCTACCAGTGTCCCCTGAGATGTAATACTAGACAGAACTACAGTAGCTTTGACACATGATTTTCTGATCTACTTCTCAGAAGACATCAGAAATACTTTATTGTTTTTCTTGCTCTTCTCTTTCTCTTCCCCCTTTTCAACTTCTGTATGCTTTTCTCTCTTCATTGTTGTTTTATCCTCTTATTTGTCATCCATTTGTTTTTCTTCAAGTTCTTATTTTTTTTAGTGGTAGAGTGGCTAAGAAAAAAAAAAGCCTCTTTCTAGTTGTGTCTTGTGAAGATTTATTTGCTTTTTCCTCTACTTGTAAAAACCCACATCTCTTGTTAAAGAACCTCAGCTCCTAGAAAGCTCAGCTCTGAGAAAGTTACTTCCACAAAAGAAGAAATCCTGAAGGGTTTTTTTTTGAGACCTCCTGGAGAGGTTCTGAAGAATTATGCTTTCACTACAATCTGATTTTACCATAGCTTACCTGTAAGGGCCTAGTTCAGCTGTCTTTAATATACTTCTTGTTTCTGTAGGATGCTCAATGTTTGTACCACTGGGACCATAACTTCATAAGTCAATAATAGAGCAGACATTTTCAAGGCTTTTCATGACTTTTAGACTATTTTAAAAACAATTGAGACACCATTTGGAAAGCATGTCCAGCACTAAACTGTTCCCCTATCTAAATAACTGATGTGGCTTTCCAGTAATTAAGTGTGTATGATAATAGCTGTAACAGCTTTGTAAAGGTGAGGTCTGAATTGATGAGGTATTGAGGGACTTGGTTTAGTGTTAGATAGGAATGGTTGGACTAGAAGATCCGATGGGTCCCTTCCAACCTGGTTGTTCTGTGATTCTGTGATTCTGTATTGCATAACTTAGTTTTTACTTCCAGTACTCTGGATCTCTTGTTAACTTGTACCCCAGTAAAACTTGTTGTAAACTACAGTAAGAGCTATAAAATTAATTACACATCTCCTCCTATTAAAAAGATTTGCAAAGTAGAGAATAAAACTACCAAAATTAATACACAGGCTTTCATCAGAGTCCTGGTGGTCAGGCTCAGATTGTCTGCCTTACAATGTCGTGGATGCCTGAAGAACAGGTTAACTCGTTAGTAGTTTACAGCTATATAGCTGTACATAAACAAGGAAACAAACAGCTACATTTTAGGTCTTATCTTCAACATGTGAAATCCCCACATTTAGGGACCCTCGCTGTAAGCACTCCATCTGAGGCTGGGTCAGAGTGGGTCTTGCTGCCCCTCCATGATGTGGAAGAGAGGGAAAGGGACCACAGAAAACAAGTGAAGTCAGTGTGCTTTGGGAAGAAATGGGCTCCCTTGAGCATAACCTAAGTTCATGCTCAACATCAATTTGTATATTTGGCTAGTAACTTGTGAGTGCAGTTTCTGCCTGTGATGGAAACTTCCTTCACAGGTGGAGAATTCATAGAGAAGAATAACCACTCATTACATGTTAAATGTGAGCGAAGTGTTGCTTTTACAGCCTGGAGAACACAGCACAGCTTTCATGAAGCTGTGATGAATATTGTTGATTACTGCCATGAGTCATTGGCTCAGGACAGGGACAACAAATGCAGCAAAGTTTGTCTGCAGCATGATGCTACTCAGGAATACTCATGAGTTGTACAATTTATACCAAGACTGCTCATGGCTGTGCCTAATACCGTGATCTAACTTTTCCCTATCAGGCTATTTTCTATTTATTTCTCAACCTGGAGGAAAAACATTTGTAGGATAATCTGTCCTTTGTTCATAGTGAGTTTTATAGGGCTTCATATGATAAAACAAACTGGTGGTGGTAATTCAAACTTTCAAAATGATTGGGGAAAAAAGAAAATACAAATACTTTCAACTGGAAGCTAATACTCTATCTCAATAACTGGCTTTTATGTTACAAATCCAGAAAAAATTAACATTTAAGCAACAGCATGCCTTTCTAATTTTTCTTAAAATTCAAGGTGATGAGGGTATTGCATTGCTAAATGTACCAGATAACATTCTTTTTAAACATCTGATCTCATAAGCAAAAACTCGCTGCGTGGTAAAAGTCAGTCACTGTAAATATGTCTGGTTAGAGTTAAAATCTATCTTAAATTTAGTTTATTTATTTAGTTAAAGAAGATTAAAGGTTAAGGTTAAGTTAGATATTGTTGTCACTGAATTCATGGAAATCTTTTTTTTGTTCCCTAAGAGCATTTACACAACCCTGTACCTGTCCATTTGTATGGTTGTTAGGAAAAATGGCTAAATTAGCACTGAACTCTTTAGGAGAGGATTTTATTTTTAATTTGAGATTGTTGTCTCATGTATAACAGTCATATTACTTAGATTTTTATGTCAGTTATAGCTGGCAAGTTATTTCTCAAGGTTATCCACCGTCTTCTAGTACTGCTTATGCCAACCTATTCAGTAATGCCTGAAAAGGTTGTGTTTTTATTGGGTTCTGTAAAAGGTGCTTCCTGATCTCATTATGATTCTAGGACACTAGAGAAGATCCCTGACTTCCTAGCTAGGCTTGCCTCTTCTGTGCATTAGCAGTTCGCCTATTTCAGTCCTTTGCAGGAACTGGATATTAAACTCTCTTCTGGTATAAACACAGTACCTTAATTTTTACCTAGGCTGCAAGTCTTGACTCTTTTCCTTTAAGTTTGTTCCTGATTTTATCTACATTAAAGCCAATGCTAATGGTGAACAAGTGATTCATTAGGTCAGCTTGGCTGATAGGGATCAACAGCATTGAAGACAAAAGTCCCTGTGTTCTAGGTTCAGCACAGTTTACAAGAAGATTTCAAGTTAAAGCTCCTTATGTGGGAAGAAAAACAGTGCTGGAAATTATCTGTAGGAATCATTGCACTACCACTGAACTGTAGCCACATCTTGTAAAATGTTGGTACTGTATAATAATCTCACATAAAGAGATGGATACAGTCACGTGCATTTGAAGCTAACAGTTTGCAGTACCAAAGGTGAAATTTGTCTCTTTGCAAATACAGACTGTTTACTTTACAAAAATTCTTCACATAAAGGAGTCTGGCTTAGCCCTTGGATTATGAGCTTGGTTGAATCATACTCTGACAGTATCAGTTTAGCGGTGTTTAAGTAATAAGTATGTGAGGTGATGTTTCAGTGGTTTTATTTGTTAAGCAGGAAATTAAATCACAATGTTCAAGTGAATTTAGAAAAAAAATGTATTTCTAAAATGATCAATATGTCTTCAAGTGAAGATGAAATTCTTGTTCATATTCATATATATGAATTTCATACTCATATGAAAATTCATATTCATTCACATTTTTCAAGCTTGACAAAACACATACCTGTCCAAGGATCTGCTGTAAGACTTGAACAGTAGCTTGCCCAGATATTATCAAGCCGTCGTCTCCCTCATATCTGCAGTTTACTTCATTTACAGATACGAGTTACTACCCTGTATGAAACCTGCTGTTCAAAGTTATCTCCAATTAAAGCAGCAGAGCCTTCATAATCCACTATCTTTCTATCTAGGCATCTATCAATGAAGGACAGAGTACTAAACAAAATCAAGAATGTTACCATTTTAATTATTATTTCATGTAGCTCTGGCATTTTCCTGAGAAGTTATACAAATTATGAAGGCCTGATTAGTTTGTATAATTTGAAAGTTGATATTGTGAAAGGTAATACTTGTCCATATTAGACTTTTTTTTTTTTTAGAGTATACCTTATCAGAAATTAGCTGCCTGAAGAGATATGTAGGCGCAGAAGAAATTAGTTATCAAAGACAAATGCCAGCCTGAAGCTGACCAGACCTGAGTTTCCATTATCAGTTTTAGAAAGGACAGCAGACAACTGCAGGAAAAGTCCTTTGAAATGGAGCACAAGTTCAGCCTATCAGGCACCATGTTTAGATTTTCTGCATTTTCTTAAGCATTCTAATTTGACATACACTTAAAGATGCCGGGGGGGGGTGTGATTATATGTAATTTATCTTCTATTTTCTTCCTCTGCTTAAGTTTCTAAAAATTTCTCATGGTATTCTAAATACACCTTCACATATATAGGTAATTTGCTGTGAATTGTTCTTCAGTTAAATTTATTTTGAGGCATTCTGTTTACCTTTATTTTTTTTTGCCTACTTCTTTGTTCGTATGATACTTCACTTTGGGATGTTTTATGACATGAAGAAGGATGTTTTTGCTTGCGAGCAAATTGTGTTGGTGTTTATCCATTGCACAAGATTGTGAAACCTATTGAACTATTTAAAAACAAGCCTATGGGAGACATTGCTTCCCCCCTACCCCGGCCCCAGCCCGTTGGAAGGCACCGAAGCTGCCCCACTGCAGGGAAGGACAGCATAAAAAGTTCAAGTCTGCCTCTCACTGATTTCTGTGCCACTCTCAAAGTGTGGGAGATTCTTGAGTGAGCATTTCTTTCCTGGGCAGCTCACAGTTATACACTACCCTCTACATGCAGAGAGCAGCTGAGTGTATTTCTGGCTTTAATTTGAATGTACTAGTCATAAATTGCAGCAAATGTCAAATTCATAAAAAATACTGGGTGAACTTGAAAAAGAAAAAAGAGTCACTGGTGTGTGTTCACTTTTTGTAATGAACAGAGGTGTTGATCACCGTAGGTCTCTGCACTCCATATGCTACTATAATTCTGATTAATGTAAAAAAAAGGACTGAATCGTTTTTCATTAAGTACATGCTGATATGTTAAGATGCTAGTTCTTTTGCATATGGAATCACTAATTCTGGAAGATGGGAGAAGACAATTAGGTAGGTAAAGTATCACCACTCTTGAAGTCAGTATAGACTCCATCTGGCATCAGAAACCTAGATTCAAATTTTAAAAGACCACTTCTTTAGCCTTGTATGCAGGCAAGCTGCATGCTGCCTGTGGTGATCGGTTGGATAGAGATGAGTTAGTTGTTATTTTTAGATATCTCAACTGGTAACAGCAAAATTCTCATGCTTATACTTAAAACATTACCTACATAATTCTTGTCTTAGAGGGCAGTGTCATGTATGCTATTGGTTTTCGAAATGTAAAGCTGTTTATAGTATTCAATACTAAGAGGCTGAAAATGTGAACATTTACATTTATTAAATAAAATAATGGTGAAAGCGAGCAGTGTATGTCTTTCGTATGCTGTGCACAGTCCAACATTTCTCTTTGTCTACTGTAGTTTTGAAACTGTTCTTTTTGGTTTTGTGGTCATGGTGCTTCTTCCATTTTACACGTACTTCTTTTACTACCTTTTAAAAACCTTTTTCTAGAAATTACTCTCTTCCTCCCCTCCCTCTTAGGAAAATGTTACTGAGGTCTTTTATTGGAACAATAAGTCTTACGGTGTCCTCCGCTTAGCATAAAGAAGTTAATTAACTCGAGGTTTAGGTGATAAAACTTTATGCAATAAATATGTTGATCTTATACTTGCCTGAGTTGTACTATGTAAACCAGAAAAACTTTGAAGTGAACAGAAATATCATCTGAGACAGCGGTAGCTGGGCTTTTTGAGATAACTTGAGACTGAAAATAGCTTATAATATATCAAAGCAGAAATTGTATGAGCTATAATGATAAGATTGCTAGTCAGGAAGCAAGACTATGTAAAATTGAAGGAATATCCTGATAAAATTGTATTGGCTTTTGTGAATTCTGGATGATATTGTGCATTTTGGTGTCAGCAGTTAAAAGTCTTGTTTGAGTATATTTATAGACCAAAACTTGTAATGGTTTTTATATGATAATAATTTTCAGTCTTTTGTATATTCTTAAGAACTGTTGATAATTGAGTTAATTACATCTTAAATCATATGTTGCTATTATAGTACAGCTATTGATTAATTATTGAAGTGAGATTTTCAAATACATGGTTTAAAATAACACTTGTGTATCTGTGGATGTCTTTGCATTTTGTCTGGTTTTGACATTCTTTTCAATATTTTCTTCTGTAATCATGATGAACAGGATATTCTACTAACTCAAAGGCTATGTAAGTAGAGTTTTTATTTTGTATACTCCTGTTCCAAAGGAGGATAAAAAAATAAATATGTAAGAGACATAAGATTAAAAACGTTGGACTCATTCTTTTAGAGTCCTCCATATGAAATGGTAACTCTCAGAAAATGCTCAAAAGCAGTGGTTGTTGATATATAGAATTTGGTATAGCTGAGATCAAGAACATTTGTTACTCTTCTTTGAAAGGTTTGGAAGTTTGGACCAACAGAAATGGTTCTAATGTATGTCAGTAAAGACTACATGCTTGGGACCAACATTATGCTCTTAAGCCTTGAGTTAGAGAGGTCTCAGAGCAAACTCAATAAGGTGATGTTGTGTTCTTAGAGATTTTATCCTTCATATAAACCATTATGCTGGGGTTTTCTTTCAGTTGGTGGCAGTTGAATCCTGTATCTGAGAACTCCAGAGGTTAATCCACAAATACAAACAATCATGTTCCTTCTCTTATTACTAACTACAGATTGATCCATGTGCTTCATATCATACTGAGGAAGTACTTGTTCGAACACAGTAATTCATTCTGTAAATCTGTTTGAGATATATGACACTTAAAGAAAAATGATCTAAAAATGCCAGTACAAAGCAAACCCTGTTATAAAGGCTGCATTGCCAAATAGAAGAAAACTGAGTTATTGGTCAGTATAATAGGAATGAAAACAACAGCCAAAAATATGGTTTATATATTTTCCAGTCAGGACAGGGCAATATATTTACTAGACAAACCTGCTTAGATTCTGTAGGCAGTGCAGCAAGGCCGAGAGAGTGGTAATTTTAGTGTGTGTGCAAACCTATATTGTGTACTTCGTCGTTTTTTCTCCTGTTTGTTAGCCTAATGAAGGGAGCTTTCAGACAAAAGATGCCTTGTTATCTTAATAATCAAACATATTTAAAAAATGAGGGGAAACAGGCAATCACCCCAAATTACATGGAGAGTATGTGATTGAATATTATTTGGTCTACATTTCAGTAGAATTACTGTTACTCAGTATGAAAGTATTATGTGCTTTAATTTAAACATTGAGAATAAATCTTCCATCTATAAAGCATTTTTCTTCAAGGCTTGTTTGTGTTCTTTTTCCTAACTTCAGTAGCAGTTATATGTATGCAGTAAAAGCAAAGTTTGTATCTTTAAAATCCTGTTTGCACTTTAGTCAGAAAAATACTGATCTTTATATGGATATACAGTACTTCTATGTACAAATAAATTTAAACATGTTCCTTACTCATGCATCCTGTGTAGAAATACCTTACATTGTATTCAGTGGAGGAAGCTCTAGCAAAATATTCAGTACACTTAGCTGAAAAGGAAAAATGTTGGTTATTGCAGTGTTGTTTTTAATACATATTCATGGATATAAATGTAGAATTGAGGTCATGTAACAAAGGTAAGTTGGAAACTTTTTAATTCTGAAAGTTTCTCTGAAACTTTTGCTAAAGCTGTCCTTTTCTGCCTATTTCAAGTTTTTCATGTGGACATATTAAAAAAAATGAATATTTTGTGTGATGATGAAATAGAAAACAAACCAAGATGGAATATCAGTTGCTATGCTCTATATAACATTTCATTTTAGATTTAAACAGCTGATACAGATTTTATTTTGAATGGTTGACATCCTTCTTGGAACAGGTTATGGAATGTTCACATTATAGGAAAATAAATATATAACCTTCAGATTCACTGAGGGGTTTCTTATGTAATATTTTTGTTATGACTATATCCACTCTAAGTTGGGAAAGTTACATTAGTTGTCATCATAAGTATGGGAAATTCTGAATACCTCATTGGGTTTTGTATATATTTTGATAGAATTTACTAGTGAAGGGGCAGAATTATTGCAAAGCAGACCAATTGTAAAATGCTTCTAAATAAAAGTAAGTTTTAAAAATGTGAACATGAGTTTCATGATGCAATGAGCTATGTCTCATTTTATAGTCAATTTAGGGCACTTTTGTGTTTTCATACATGGAAATGTGTCTATGTAAAACTGAGGCAGTAGTGAACATTAATGGCTTGTTCATGAGTGGGCAGATCAATTCCATGTATGGCACAAGAGTTTAAACAGGACCCATATTGTAAATATTTTTTGCAAAGTACCTCAGAAATGTTTCAGCGTGCTCTCTGCAATACTGTATAGATTGAACACACTGATAACTGAGTGTGTTCCATTGCCCTGCTTTTTTTCAGTCAGTGCCAGGATTGCTTGGATACCAGTCTACTTTGGTCATTTTACTCAGATTTTATCTATGACAGGGTACAATGTCTAACAGAGGGTTTTGTTCTTTAGATTTAAGCTTTAAACATTGTCAGTATCATGGAGTTGTCTACTCCATATCAGAAAGGGAGAAGAATGCATTTTTTTAGCCTTACACTGAAAAGAGTTTTCAGTGAAGAAAACTCACTCCTCATGTTTAGTATTAGCAGCTGGATTGATATTCTGGAGCTTTGTACACATTGAAAAGGTGCCTGCATTGATCTGCTACTTAATTACCATTGATTCTCAGTGTGAGTACATAATCTTATGGCACAGCCTGAGTAACAATTGTTAACATTTGACTAATCAATTAACTATTTTGGTATTCATGAAGACAGCAGATAAGACTGAATCTAATTTGCATGTTAACACTGCAGAAAAAATTCCATTTTCCTAATTTAAGAGTAAACATTTAATTTTGAGTGAAATATATGAGGTATTTTGATTTTCTTTATCCTGTATATAAATGTATCAAATACTCAAATCCTCACAGGGAGACTGTGGTTCAGAGGAAGTGTTAAATAGTAACATGTGCTTACTGTGGTCTTTCCACTTGTGTATTGTCTTCCATATTTCACCCTTGTGTTCAAATCAGTTCAGCATTTCTGATGAAGTAAATTTAGGACTCGTAAAAAGTACCAGATTGACAGAAATGCAAATTTAGTTTTCTTACTTATCTGCCAAATGCATGATCATAAGTGGACATAGACAAGAACATCAACACATTTCTTTCAGTGGCACAGTGGCTCTGGAGGAATTCTGCAAAGGTCTAGACCATAATTCAGGTCCTTGGGCAACTGCTCCTTGACATGTGTTTAGGGCGGATGGCAGATGCTATTCAGGTAGAGTGTTTCTCCTCTTCGTTGCCTGTCTCTGCAAAGAGTTTTTCTGGACAGTTTGTGTACCAAACATCTGTTTCTGCACAGTAGAACGGGAGAAGAGCTACGTCTGGGTTCCAGCTTAGGGACTGGGATACTACTGCTACAGGGATACTATTGCTACAGGGATACTACTGAGGATACTACTGAGGGGCCTGGTGCTGCTTTAATGCTGTGAGCTATGCAGTAGTACAGTGCTGGCTTTGATATGAGAGCTTGTGCTGGCAAGTGCTAATGGGGGCAAAAGCCTCTTATTCCCCTGTCAATTCACAGTAAAACTTCCCTTTCATCTGTTAACCTTTCACAACTGGTGACCAAAAGATGGGTATGCCTGCAGTTTGTCACTAGGTTCTTTGTTGATTTACTTTTTCTTATTAATGTTCTGTAGTCATGCAGTGTGAAAATACTACTACACTTCAATAACATTATCCATCTTGAAAGAGCTTCTAGGAAATAGGATTTCAGTGAATTAGTGAAAAATATTTTTCTGATTAACATAACAATACCTATACTTTGTAGCAAAATGTAGATACTGGGGAATTATCAGTACATACAATTTTATCAGTGCATACAGCTGGTTTTTATGATAATGTTTTAATAAGCTTTGCATTTCTGAAGTTGAAACTTTGGCTGTTGTTTAGATTGCCTTATGTCCCCCAGAGTTGACTTCTGTTTATCCAGCTCATGATTTAAGGGACAGGGATTTTTTTCAAAATAAAACCCCCAACCAACAAAGAAACTTCTGTAGAGGAACTGAGGTCAGAATTCATGGAACAGAATTAAATGTATTTTATTTTCACTAGTTAACACTCTTTAATTGTCTTGGTGAATACTGCACTTAGTGTGTTTGTCTTCAATTTCATATTTCAGTATGTTAAAGATTATGATGACAAACATTTTCCTGTCAAGCACTCCCTGTTTGACTGAGGTCACTAAAAGAAGGATTATGATCTCCTTCACAGTTTTGTAAATCAAGGGAAATCTGTTCAAGTCAGTGGAGTTAAAGTGGCATAAGAAACAATGAAATCCAGAGGTATTACTTGGAGTCATTAACCTGAATACAGGGTGCAGAACAGGTTCCGTCCATTTGCAGAAGAGCCACATGTTGAGGGTGGTACTCTGAAAGCTCATAGAAATGATGGGTAGATTGTTCAAACTTTAACGTGTAATAACTAGGATGTAATTAGATGTCAGTGGATGTAGCAGAATATGAATGGGAATGGCAGATATAGCCAACTGTTGCATATCTATGCTAAGTCTGGCCTAGTAGATTCATAATGCATTCTTGTGTGTGTCTTCATTCAGCTTCATCAAGCATGAGACACATTATTCCTGCCTTTATGCAAAGGATTCCTCTTCCACCAAAAAAGAAGAATTTTTGCAGGTGCAGAAACCCTGTCAAAGGTGAACTTAGAGCAAAGAAATAGGCTGTGAAAGAAAGTTCAAGCATTTGTAGTAAGTTATGATCATCACAGTTTCTAATCATAAACTAATAGATTTAAATAGTATTGGATATCTTGAAACATAACATCCACAGTGCATAGACTATTTTCCCCCTCAAATTAGGTTTTCCTAAGTCACTAAAGAATAATTTAGCTCAAATTGAAGCTTTTTTGTAAGATGAAAGATGTGATGAATTAACCAGCCATGGAAAAATACCACCACCAAAAATATAGCTGTGGTTTTTTGCCAAGAGTAGTTAACATGATCTTGAACCGCATTCTGAGTCAAAGATCAGGTTCTCAGGGATGCTGGAAAAAATTGTTCATTGCTTTTCTTTTTGTTCTCCCTGTAGTGGATTTATCAAAGAAGATTTTTTTGACAAAATAATTTTAGGCATCCATTTTACATTTTATTTTCTGAAACTTTATGGATAAAATTACTTAAGCGTGATCTTGTACATATGTTAATTTTTAACTGGTTAGCAAAAAAAGACTGGAATACTTCTGTCAGGCTATATTTCTGAAAAATAGCTCAGTCAGATTTCTACAATAAGAGTTCTAATTACCATAACACGCTAGAGAAAGCTATTTCAAATTTACTTTAGACCATAACCTGTTGACAATTCCTGAACTGGGCAAGAAAGAAGTGTCATCTGTCAAGACAGTTGTGTTCTTCATTCCGAGTATTGCTGTAAGCAGTTACATTCATTTCTCTGTGCTGTCAAGCTGTGATTTCTTTTTGCAGTGACACTTTGATCTGTTTATTTTGGAATGCTCACACTTGAAATGACTAGTTCTTCAAAATTCTGTTTTACATTTTATAATAATTTCTGCATCAATGTAGCTGCAGATTCAAAGTGTTTATCTCCAGTGATGCTTTCTAAGCATTATTTCTGTTGTCCAGCTGCATGGTATGTGTGATGGTATTTAGAATGGTACATCCACTGTAAATAGAAATGAGAGTATGGTGAAAAAGGACATAGAGTAATACCTTCAACAACTTCTTGTGTAATAAGAGTGCTCTTTGATGAACAGTGGGACATGGGGATAGATGTAATAATGTAATGCTGTAGCTCACCTTAACCAGGGACTGTTCGGGTCTCATTCCCAGGGATATGGCAATGGCTCTCTTGCTGACTTCTCCACTGGACCATGTCACCACTATGTGTCAGGCTGGTAAATCTGGAACTGGGGAGTATGTCCAAGGATTGCAACAGGGCAGCTTCTTCAACTCACATAGCTACAATACTCTCCCAATAGATGCTAAGCTCTGTAGACCTCCTTTCCGTCTCTGTGGGAATTGAAGTATACATTATTTTCATTCTGTTTTTATAATACTGATTCTGGAGATCAAGTAATATTTTTCTGATTGAACTTCTCTCATCTGTAATTCAGAAATGGAACTTCAGGCTCAAAATAATAGAATTTGTTAGCTTCCTCCACTTTATGCTGTTCTTTGAGCATTTTCCTTATATTTTGGAGATGGCATACATATCTTTCAGAGGTTTTTCGAACTGAGGCGGTGTCTAAACGGAGAGCTGGCCACACTTTGCATGAGTAGATGGAAGAAATGCGGGTTAGTTTCTGTTTACAGGGAAGAAACAGTGGGCTTATAAATACCTAGTTAAGGAAGTTGTCTGTTTTTCTTTCACAAAAGGGTATGTTTCTATTTGTGGCCTATTTGTGGTATCTTTTCTAATAATACTTTTGAAATTTGCACAACAGTAATTAAATCTGTTTTATTTTCCTAACAAGCTACTTATATATTTCCTTACTGTATAAAGAATTATTTGCTAATGCTGCACTCTGAGCAACTGAGTCATAGAACAGAAAAAAAATGAGAAACTCCCCCCTTTCGGAAGTGGGATTGTTTGTTTACAAAATTTATGTAGACTGAGAGAACAGAGGAGGGAAAAGTGTAAGACAGTCCCAAAGCATAGTAGTGTTGTGTAAACTCTATGACTTACTCACACAGGTGTCAGCACAGGCAAGAGGAGGTTGTAATGCAAGAGTACAAGCTGCAATCCAACCCATAATGTCATTGCTTTTCGAATAGTCACATGCTATCCTGTACATACATTTTAGTAAATGTATATTTGGGGGAAAAGAGGCTTTTAAAATTTAAAACTGCTCTGAAAATTAGTAAAGTAAGATTTTTTATTCCTGTTGTTTTCTTGTTTATGAGACATTTATTATTCCATTTAAAACTTACTAGTACTCATGTATGCAGCAGTGCGTACTTGAAAATAGAAATCCGTTTAAGTCAAACATGCTCCACGTTCAACTGGCTCTGCTGTTTAGCTGTGGATATTTTATTAGGCATCTAAATTAAATGCAAACCTCTTTCTGCACATCCAGTTACGTTATTCCTTAAGAGGTCTTATCATATAAGTGAAAGTGGAACCAGGTCACCTGTAGGAACTGTGTGGTAAAAAGTCTGTGCTATTACTGAACAAGTTCCAGATAGAGTTCATGCAACAGCTGTTGAGTTTGGAACTGAAGATGCAATAGCCACCATAGTAAAAGGTTTAAAAATTACCTGGATAATAAAACTGATAAATGGGCATATATATTCAAAGGATACTAAGGTTTGTTCTTGAGTTATCTCAGTCAGTTATTCAGTCTTTCAGCTGAATGCATTCACCTTAGCTATATCATTCAAGGTTGCCACTCATTGATCTGCTTTTATGATTTCTTTACAAAGTGAGAATTTTCTCATTATTCCCTCTGAAAAATAGATCTATGAGGATGAAGTTTCATGGACCCAGCATGATTCCTAAGTGTCCAGTGCTAGCAATAAATCTCACCCAAGCATAGACTAACCCCACGGACTATCTGATTAAACACTACAGTCTTCATTCTTCACAGCAGTGGCTGCCTGTCACCTCCTTTTTCTGAATACCTCTGTAGATAGGGATGAGTTGTGCCAGATGAAGCATGAAGGCAGAAAACAGCTAACTGAATGACATAAGACACACTTGGATGTCAGCTATCAGCTGCACAAGAAACTCTTTTATGAGTCTGTTACATCTTTGATATAACACAGAGATCTTTCGCTCTTTACAATAATAGCCACAGAATAATCAGTGACAAAATCTCTGAAGCAGATTCATAAGGGATAATGACAAAACAGAACATTGCACTCGTCTTAGTTGACATACATTTATAGATGCGGTGCAATAACTTCTAATTATTAAATGAGAAAATTTAGAAATCTAGATATCTGCATTGTCCAGACAAACAGATGTGAATAAAAACTCTTAGTAAGGAAGAATCATGTACTAATAGTGATGTTTTATTCGTCATCATAGACTCTAGTAAAGATTATTGTGAAGGGTTTTTAGCACTAGTTCTTGGTGTTTTGCTAAGTTTCAGAGACTGAATGCCTGGAAGCTTGCAGGAAGGATCATGTTGGCCCTGTGAGGGAGACAAATCCCTCATGTGTGTTTATATCATTACCGCCTAAGTCACAAACATGGTGTGGACGGTGGTGAAATCTAGGAACACCCTCTGGGCAAGCAAAAATGAAAGAAATAGGATGTTACCCTAATACATACCTTAACATTTAAAAACTTGGTCAGCTTCCCATCTCCAGTACCATAGGCTACATCCAGGATAATTTTTATGGTAAAATGCAACATTGAGAACTCTTTAGATTGTATTCGTTCTGGTTAGGCAATGGGAAAGGCACTAGCTATTCAAAGTGCAGTTTCTTCATATTAATTTAAAGAGTTGATAGTTGTCCTCCTTACGGATTTTTCAGCTCAAAAATAACAGAGAGCAATACATTATTTATTAGCTGGCTATCGCATATGGTTGGTGTAGGCAGCAAACTGACTCTACTGCATCCCTTTTAGTCTAAATCATGAGGTTTTGACAAGAAAGAGTTCTAATTCTACTGTGGGTGTATTTTCTGATTCTTCACCCTTCAGCAGTGAAGGAAACAAAATGCAGTGGTCCAATATATCAAATAATGTATAGATAATGTAACCTGTGAGACTCTATTATTCTTTTGGATCAGATGCCTTCTTAAGAGGGTATTATTCAAGGACATTATTAAAGGGACAACATCAGAGTTTGCTGAGTTTAAGCTACCGTAAAGAAGGAGAAACTGATTTGAAAAACTTGCCAAAGTTCAGCCAGATAAAGTTGGTAGTGGATGACAAGGTATTTTTAAAGAACTTCAATAATTCTTGATTGGGAAATGGAGGGCTTCCTTTCTTTGAATATAAAGACAAATGCCTTGAAATACTGAGATCCATGTGTCTACTTGGAGCAGTTTGTGATATGGATTACTCAAAAATAAAAAAATTAACACAAATGTGCACAGTGGAGAATGGAATTAATATCTCATGACTTTTAAAAGTAAACAAAGGTCTCTTCTCTGTCCATACATAGTGTTTACTTAGGTTTAGCGAACTTACACTTGGGTCAAGATTATATTCCACGCACTTCCAGATTTCTGCCTTTATTTGTCCATGAATTCATACAGAATGTGCATCACTTCTACCAACAGCAGATCTTAAGTAGTTTTTTAAAGCATTTGTGACTTAAAAAAAAAAGACAGAAAGTAACAAATTTAGCAGAGAAACATCTGTGCTGGTGTATATTTTCCACTTAGTGAAAGTCTCAGTATAGGCGTATGAAAGTTGCTTAAAATATCTTTGTTTCTGTGTATCCACATCAGAGAGTTATCTGCGTTAAGCCTGGTCCCTGGGGATGTCTATGGTTCCATTTACATACAACACAAGTTTGTTCTGGCTCATGTAGGCCTCTAGAGATGGCTCTACTAGACAAAGATTGCTAGAAAGCCGATCGTCCTTCCTTTGCTCCCTTCGGCTCATAGTCATCTCCTCCCAGAGGTCTCCTGTAGACTTGGGTGGGTAAAAACCCCACAGCAATAACAGAATGCCCATGTTTCCTTTTCAGACAGTTTTTACCAATGTGATATAATTTATGTAGGCCCAGTGATCAGTCCTGAGTTTTTAATCCATTTCTGAAGTAAGCATGGCTTTTAAGATGAGTTTGTCCCTTTGCTGATTGACATCTTTTTCCGCTAAGAGTTTCCTGTTTCAAACTTAATGAAGTCTCAAAGCCATTGTTAACTAACAAGTTTTGTGAAAGTACACAGTGCATTTGATAAGAGATTTGATTTGAGAAGGGATTTTACAACTACTAACAAATGTGCTGATGAGGGTACAAACATGCTACTAGGTGCATGAGAATCCACCCAGAGCTGAATTGCAAGAAATTGTGTTTCAGAAATTCTGAATTGCTGTGACTTAATTCTTGGAGGATGTACTATGTTCTTTTATATTAAATTGTTGACATTTAACAGACTGGTGACATTTCCTTTTTTCAAGTCACGTATTCAGGAGAGTATATTTATACAAGAAAAAGCAAAATACCGAATCTGTAATAGGTTGTGTGTACTAATGTTTTTGACTTTAAAAAAGCACAAGTTTTATGTTTCAGTCAATACTTAATCATGAACTTTTAAAATTTACAGGGGAGTGAAAATGAAGCAAGTGGTCTGATCTTCCGTGTTTCACTGCTGTTTTTTCACACTAAGGACTATTCTTTCATGATGAAGTCAGGATCTGATATCTCAGTCACGTGGGTTTTGACTACAGGTTACCTAGGAACAGTAGAGCAATTCTAAACATAAGAAAGATGAACTTCGACCTTCTTTGTAGCAGATGGAACATTTTGTGAGCAACTGGTCATGTGTAAATGTTAACTTGTTTGTCTTTCTTAGTAACCAACAAATGAACAACATATGCCTTTATTTTTCATTTTGCAATGACTACTGTTCATTTGGGGGGTGGGGGGGAAGGAGGGGGCAGGCCTTAAAGCGTGTGTTCTTTGAGTACAGTGCACGAAATATTATGTTCATTAGAATGAAGTAAATTCTGTCTGTATTGCCAGTGTATCAAACTGCACAGCATGTTTGGAAAATTAACATTAACAAACATTACTTATATCTGAGCTTGTCAACATTTAATTAAGGGGTATTTCTACATTTTAGGAAGACATTGTTTGCATATATGTAATAAAAGGTTCAAATTTAAATAGCATACAATTAGTTTCCATGAAAAAGTGACTTTTGCAGACCCCTACAATAGACAGTTTGAAGAAATAACTATTCTGTGTTTAAATTGTGCTCCTTAGTATTTTAAACAGATGGCAATGTCTTTCCTCTTGATTATAACTTTGAGGCATGCTTTACTAAATGGAATCAGTGGGGTTCATTAAGGTCCCATTTGATGTATCAGTATTATAAAAATACCATGTTAATTATCCTCAAATGTTGCAAGTTACCTCCATTTTCCTGCAATCAGAAGATGAGAGAAACCCTGTGAAGCAAATTAGTCCTAATTGAAAGAGGACTGATTAATATTTAAATAAGGCATTGTGTGAGGGATTCTGCCATGAGAAAAATAGGCTGAACATCTGAATTAATTGCATAGCAGGTTAAATTAAATTTCATATAATGGGTTGGAAGATGAGTTGGCACAGTGCTTTAGCAGAGAGCACAATGGCTGAAATACCAGTCTTTTCTTTCTGTCTTGGCTGGATTCCACTGAGGTCCTTGTAGCCCTTACCTCTTTGTTGTCTTTCTTTCAATACAAACAAAGGTACTAACAGAAAATTGCAACCACATTTTAAAAAAATGTTAATCCTTTTTTTGGGAGACAGCACCTGTCTACATATTCTCCATTTCTCTTCTGCCTTGGCTGCAAACTGGGAAACATTAGTATCTTTTTCCTTGCCAGGTTTAATGAGGATTGATGTCATAAAATGCTAATGGCTAGAATATAGTTAGAACTGTGCTATTAGTGGGTTATCACTGTCTGACATTTTCACTGCACAGGAGCATACATGTGGAGCCTGTTTAAAGTGATTGGGTTACTTAAGGGTCCCTGTTAGGGATATTTAATCCAACATAAATTACTTATGCACTTTGTTAGTGTTCAAAGGAAGAGTGTCACGTTGTACATGTTGGCAGTTTTCCAGTCAAGAGCTGTTAATTACTGTACAACTAGTGAATACATTTTGTGGCGATGGAAGCCATGGGGGGGAAGCATATCTATATTCTATCTAACTAAAAATGGGAGTGCAGGGATAAAAGTAGACTGAAGTAATTTTCACCCATAGGAGTTACATTGCCATTTGTTTTCATTTTGAAAATAAAACCAAATGACAGTATAATTCCCTGAGGGGGAAGTACTTTAGGTATAAAGAATCCCTGCCAAAACCAAGCTATTATCTATTTGTATGCTGATAAGAAAAAAGCATGTTCCCCAAAGCTCTAATTCATCCACATCTCTGCAGAGTTCAAGGTTCACTGAGATACTCTTTGCTTATCATGTTAAATGCACGTGATAACCAGGAAAATGGCTGATAACTATAGTACTCATTTCTCTTTGACATGCAGTTTAGTATAGTCAAATTACTTTATATTGCCACTCTTATATTAACAAATACTGTTCTTTCCAAGGCTTGTGGGGTTTTAGTGGTGGAGAGGCTCAAGTATCTTTTGATATTATCGTGTGGTTCAACTTTGCAAGCTAGCCATAAGAAATAACGTTTAAGAGCTAAACATATCTTTCATTTGGAAGCTCATGGATCATGTACGTGTGCTACTGGGAAAATGCATAGATCTGTTAGTAAAGTTACTGTATGGTCTACAAATAAAGAACCTGTTAGACCCTTGATCTCTACGAAATGGAAATAAGGTTTGAATATGGCCTACAGTGATATCTTTATTTCATTTTACTATCTAACTGCATTGCTACTTATAAAGTTGTCCATATGTAGTTCATAACAAAGATAACTCCATTTCCTGTCTATATTACTGAAATTGCTAAAGGCACAATATATGCATAATTGTAGTTATGTAAACACTCCATTTCTCAAATGCATCATTTATGAAGCTGAAGGGGAAAAGTGGAATATCTTGCCTTTGCATAATAATCCATCCTACTGAACTTTTTTTTTGGAGCTAAAGCCAGAAGTTTTCTTTTAAAATGTTCTGCTAACACTGTCATTACAGTCATTATACCTTTGACCAAAAAAATCTTTCCTTCTTGATCATCATCAGACTTCAAGTTTGTGAGATCTCTATTTATGCACCGAAATGCGAAACTTTTCTTAGGTCTCACCTTTTCCTTGTGAGAGATGATCCTCAGGATAGAGGGCTGGATTTGGAGTCTGAAGAGGGTTTTCTGTTTGGGAAAGTGGTCACAGCTGTGTATTATTTTTCATATGAGGACTATAGATGGCTTGGCTTTGTTTTTGTTGAATGCAGTTTGTTATCATCGTAAGTCCTAGTATACATGACTAAGAACACATACATTATATATGCACCTTATTTATGTAATCAGTGGTTCTGACCACAGCCATTTGCTCTCCTTCAAATCTTGTTAATCTGCAACACCAGCTTCTTGTATTTGGTCTTTGTATATACTGTAGATCTTCAGGTCTAGGACCTCCTTCAGTGTTTGTACCACATCTCGAGTAACTGAATTGATTTAACTTACTGGTTGGAATGACTGAAGTAAAACCTTTCAATAATATGTTTTGTGCAATGCATATACCTATAGTCATGCAGAGATTTAAGTAACTAAATTTTCCGCTATGAATCCTGGAATTGCCACCTAGCCAGGTTCTGTCTTTAGTATTTGAAAATACCCTCACAGGAAGATGTTCAGTTCTTGTACTGCTTGTAGCCATGAGAGGAGCTATTTCAGTGAAAAACTCGTATTCATCCAGGTTCAGAGTTGACAATCTAGGCATATTTTATCGATTAATTTGTTTTTAGCCAGAAGACTCCCTCCTGGTTAAGGGCTGTGAACATTAGGAAAGGGAACCTAAATGTTTGTGTTGCTGATGATCATTTGGGTGTCTAATTGCCTTTTATACATCATAATTTCTGTGTTGGAAAGTTGTACTGTAGAGTATAAAACAAAAAGCTGTATAACCACACCATTACATTAAACGTACTCAAAAATATATCTGTCCATGCGTGGCACTTCTGAACTGTAGACAGGACTTGTGATTAATTTTTATTTAATTTCTCAAGACTTTGTTTTTTCTGAATTTCGTTCTTGGGTTCCTGACTTTCAACATTTATGGGACTGAACAGAGTAATTCAGGTTTCACTTTGTAACCTGTCTTATTCAATACTCAGTTACATTTCCTAAGCATAAATCTGAGAACATTAAAGCCTAAAATAGGTGCATTTATAAATGAATAATTAGATTATTTATTTTTATTAAAAGCAGACTTTTTTGGTTATATAGTTGTAATTTCCTTATTAAAAAGTCAATCTGTGTAAACAATATAAATTAATTTAATGAAAGAAATATGACAATGTTCAATATCTCTACTAATTGAAGAAATCATAGACATATAAATCACTGTTCCAAATAATTGATACAGATTATTTGCCTGGTTGTGCAAACTGAAAGATGTTTTATATTTTTACCATTAGTTAATTTGATTATCTAAATATTTCCCCAAACAAAGAATTGGAACATTACTCTTGTTTCTTTCAATACAAAGTTAATACTCATTATCTCTTATTATTTTACAATGTTTATTGATATTTTTCTCAAATCAATGGGTATATAGAAGCAAATTATTTACTTTGGTTTTATAATTCTTTCAAATCATCTTTTCCTTCAGGTGAGTATTTTCGGTGTAATGAAATATATTAACTGAGTAGCAGTTCTTCATTAAAGTCTGTCTTGCCAACATATTTTTTTTACGTTTAATCCTGTATCTAATAATTTTCATTTTAAGAAAATGTGTTAAGCTGGCCTTCATATTTCAATTTGGGTTTTTCAGAGCCTCTCTCTTGTGTACGTTTTCATGTGTCTCAGAACTGCCTCTGCCAAAGAGAAAGCACTAAGCACTGGTGGCATGGGGAGCACTAGGACCTGGTGGCAGCCAAGTCACATTTGGATGTTGGATGTGAATGAACTGTTTGAAACTTTGGCATGACAGAGCTGAACCTGAAAGGATGAAGGTTATTGCAGGTTTCTTTCCGTAGTCTACTATGTATGCAGCAGACCCATAACTAGGCAGAACACGCAACAAAAAGGAAAGCCTTTGCCTGTTTAGGCTATTTCTGTTATTTCAGAATGTGATTGCAAAAACTAGCTCCTTCTTGAATTCAGAAGGCAAAACAGGATATTTTCCTCATTGGTTCTGTATAGCTGACTAGTACAGTAAGCTCATATCTCCTGTCAAACATGGATGATCATGAAAACTCTGTGCTAGGAGGAAAATAAGGAATGGCAGCTTAGTAGTGTTTTTCCCAATTACAAAAATTGTGCTTGACTTAATTCAGGAAAAAAAAAGTGTAATGGTGAAATCTGTTAAGCATAGGGGCAGTTGATTGTTGAATTCTTGGAGCTAAATGTGAATTACCAGATAAGCTGTTCTTTATGCAACTAAGAGCCTCTGGATGTGTTCAGATGTGTTCATCTGGGCAATAAGATGTTAACAGAAAATAAAGAGATGTCTAAAATCGTTCATTGTTAGACGTGGCCTGAGTAGGCATTTTCATATTTTGGATCTCTGTTCTGAAATCTGTGCAAGTACCACTTCAGATATTGTGTCCTGAGGTTCCAGCTCTCAGAGCAGTTTTTCTCAGGTCTTTTAAGCAGCCGAGTGGAGACGTAGCATGACAAGTCTTAGTGGGGAGGCCGTTTGTTATCAAACGTGAGGGTCTGTGTGTGTACTTCAGTATCTGGATATTAGTAAATCATTACATATCTCAAAAGGCACCCCTAGATACAAGTGGAGCTTTTCCCAGAAGCAGGTGGACTGCGTTTGAGTAGAATCAAGCAATGCTTTTTTAATTAACCTCAAATTTAGAATGCTGTTTCAAGTTTAACTAAAGCTAAAACTTGAAGCAAAGGTTTTCCAGTGGACTTAAATGAACTGCATGATCCCTGACATATATTTACTGCCAACAAAATGAATCCATGGGGTGTTGCCGTAAGTTTAAACCAGGGTTGTGTAGTGTAGTCTTTAACCAAGACCAAGCTGTTTGTCCTCAAAATCTCATTTCTCACTATCTGTTCCCTGCAAGGGAATTGCAAGGAAAGCACAGCAGACAGTTACATCATTAAAATATTATCCAGAGTTGATTCAAGGATAACACGTCATTTTGATAATGCAATGTAAATATCTCTTATTTCAAGAATACTTATGGGAAAAATTTTTTGCTAAGCATACTTGAATCTTTAGATGTCATTCTAGTTTTCTCATGGATGATAACACACCAGCTTATAAAAAAAGTTTTTTTATCTGCATTTTAATCTCAGAAAACATGAAATCAGTAAATATGTATGCTACACCAGTCTTAAAGAGTATTTACACTGTTGTGATTGGTGTATTTTAGAAGTGTTACTATGCAGTTTAAAATAAATTAACAATCTGCTCATAATCTTTTGGTATGTAGATTAGATGCTCCAATCTGTCACTCATTGTATATGTACAATATATACACACATTTATTTACATATAGGCTTACATACCTTCAGCAACTTTTTTCTTTTTGAATTTGAGATTTAATTTGTCAAGCAATATTTCATGGGGCTTTTTTCCCTAGTATCTTTTTTTAGCATTTTAATACTAGCACTATCTTTTCAAACTTCAGCATTGAAGGCATTTCCACCAAATGTGTGAATCTCTATCTGCAGAATGTCCCTGTTTGTTTCTGAGTGGCTCCAAATTGGTAGCAATCAACTTGAAAGTGTGTAGTAGCTGTCAAATCTCTGAACAGGCTGTGGATGATCTTATGACTGATTTAGCACGTACTGGAAGCCTAAGTAATACAGAATAATTGGCTGTTTTCCCCTTCTGTGTTTGATGGCTAGGAACTTGATGCTCAAAGACAGTGTCTCAATTGGGGGAATCTCTAAACACTTCCAAACTCCCAGAACTGTGTGTTATGGAGTTGGTCCTAAATCCATCTCAGAGCACGTCTCAGAGCTCACCCCTTTGTCTCAAACACTATGGTCACATAGGAGAGAGTCAATGCACACTCTGGCCAAGTCTCTGGTTTGAAGGTTTTGGTAATCAAGACCACAGTGTAGGCTGGAGGGACTATTTGGGTGTCAGCTGCTGATTCTTGACCTGACCTGTCCTGCCCTAAAAACACTGTGCGGTGCATGAGTTCTCTGGGATTATTGTTCAGCCCTTGACTCTGCCATACAATCACCACTGTTTTCTTTGTCCTGGTTCAGCAAGTAAGGGAGAGTAAGGGTACGCACGAGGAACACCAAGGCCCATGGGTGCCTGTCCCGGGAGAGGTGGCTGCAGGCACATTGCTGTTTGCTGTCTGAAGCACGAGAAACTGAGCTGGAATCTGTCATCCTAGCAAGATCCTGCTAAGCTGTACAGCATGTGGCATCCCTTAAGTCTAATTCTAAAGCAGCTCTGCTAAAATCAGCAGAAGTAGAGGTAGAGGTGGTTTGTGTCTTCGTTGTATTTGCTCTTGCAAACACAGTGTTAAATGACACAATGAAACTAAACAGATCATAGACAAATTTCAAAACCCTAAACAGAATAGTGATCTCTGTAATGCACTAGTGACCTCTGCAATAGCCGTGTGTTGTGTGCATTGTTAGTCTCAGGTGATGGTTTAAGAACTGCAGTAGTTCTCTGGGGGTTTTTAGTTACTACATGAGTTATGTGCTAATCACAGTTCTTACACAAAGATGTTGCTAATAAAAGTATGTTAGAATACATTAAGTTTTACGCAATCAAAACTTATTCATTCTGAATCCTTGTCTCTGTTGGGACAAAGTTGTTATTAATAAGAATTTATTTTGGCTGATGGTACTTCTGAGGCTCTCCTGTCCATATAGACCGATAGTTGGGATATGCAGGTGGTGATGTAACTGAAACTTAGTAAACTGTCCATGATTAATTGTGTAACAATGACTTTACCGCACACTGATTTAGTCCTACATTCTGCAAAGTGCAGGGCATCTGATGGAAAGTAAAAATGAGTAGAAACGGCCAAAGACCTAGCAGACCATCTTTGCTTGTGTGTCCCGAGATGGATGGTTTAGACTTGGTTTAGTGTTAGATAGGAATGGTTGGACTAGAAGATCCGATGGGTCCCTTCCAACCTGGTTGTTCTGTGATTCTGTGGTGCAGTTCACAGAGTGAGCAGCTGTGTCTGGAAAGGGAGTGTGGCATGAGAACCAGGTATGGATTGATTCAGTTCTTCTGTGGAGCAATTGCCACCACTTTTAAATACCATTTGCTGGCAGACAGTTGTCCACCATCAGGTTTGAACAGAAGCTCCTTGACAGGGTAAGCTAAGCCTATAATAACATGTAAATATTTGCCTTGTTGTTAGTGCGTATCTGGAGACTGGACTGTCTTCCAAATAGAAACAAATCCCTAATTTTTTATGAAGAGGCAGAATTCTGCTACCCTTATGCAGCACAGAGAAATGTCTAAAACATTCAGCAAAGCATTTTCTTTGTTAAATCAAAGTGCACAATGTTGACCCTTTGTAAGAATACTTATGCATTTTTAATAGGATATTGTGAGCAGTTGAGAAGCTGCATAATGAATTTCAAGCGTCTCACTATGTTTGTTCTGGTTTGTGCCCTCAAAATCAAAAGAGAGGAACAGTAGACCTTAAAAATAATGTTAATAGGTAGTAAGAAACTTCAGAATGTATGAAGTCACCATCTTTAAAGCAAACGCATACTATATTCTAATTATAGTATATAATATTAGCCTTTAATTTCTGCTAAGGAGCTCTGAATGTATGATGGAATTTTATAATGAAAACTTGTTCCAATAACTAACATAAATCTAAAAACATAGGCAGAGAACATTAAGGCTTGCAAGATCATCATAAATAAAGTTAATTTTAGGATGTCATGTCGCTAGATTAAATATGTTCATTTCCCATTTGGTATTTTCATATCATCTCCAAATA
This sequence comes from Coccyzus lansbergi, assembly GCA_033558105.1. Classification (NCBI taxonomy): domain Eukaryota; kingdom Metazoa; phylum Chordata; class Aves; order Cuculiformes; family Coccyzidae; genus Coccyzus; species Coccyzus lansbergi. Next base: position 1,111,872 of record JAUMJK010000283.1, on the reverse strand, counting down.
AGTAACTTATGCAGTTCGTGATAAGTAACAAAACCACCTCTCACCCTTCCTTTCCCCTGTCAAGGTATAGGGTGACTTGGTTACTTCATTTCTTTCCTATAGGATGGGGCAGTTTATTCCCTGCAAAAGCAAAGTTCAATGTATACATTGTTTGGAAGGCTTCTGCACAGCCAGAGTAGGGTAAAGGAGCCTCAATACAAATGGTAACGTGGCCAGCAGGAACATTAAGACAACAGATGCGGTTCTGGGTCTGGTAGCTCACAGGAATTAAAGTAATTCCTAGAACAGAATGAGATGAGCCTCTAGAACATTAGCCCTTCTAGTAGTGACCTTTAAACCCCATTGTTTTTAGTATAAAGGAACAGTTCTTAATCTCTAGACAACAGTAAGTGTTCTTGTTGAAACTTGTAACGTGTAGAGGGAGTTGAAGTTAGTTTGCAAAGTAAACGATTTCCATATTTTAAAAAAAAACCTTCCGAAGTTTAAATGGTTAAAAATACTAAAGCAAGCAGGGCTGCAGTTTGAAAGCTGACATTTAGCATAGACAGACACCTCCTTAAGAAGCTGCAGCTTTACTTACTGTGCACAGAAACTATTGAAAAATATCTCTCAGACGTTTGTTATATCATCCTGGTAGAAATAAGAGAGCATAATGAAGCCCATTCCTTTGCAAACTCAGGTCACAACTTCCTTATTGCCTCTATGACAAAAATGTGACTTGTTTCCTCCCTCCTGGAAAAAGTAAAGGGAATGGTAGCTGTCCTGAAAATATTCCTTGGTCAACTTTTATGTGTGAGATTGTTTGTATTTCCCTCCAGCTAGGGGGAAAATAAGGGATTAGATAGCACTATGCATGAAATGTAGATGATAAAAATCAAAGATTGTAGTGTTTATGAAAAGTTTCTACAATGGCATTTAGCAGTAAAACAATTTATAGAAATTAGCCTTTCCCTCACAATAGTAATTACACTTCATGTCTGTTGGGAAAATGTTTCTATTACAATACCATCTAGGAATTTGAGTTCTGTAAGCTCTCAGCAGCTACCCACAGTGGGCAATGAGGGTAGAAACCTAACTTACTTTTATCTCGTTCACTTCAGTAAAACTTATTTTACAGATTTCCTTGTGTGGGTGAAGAAGGCTCACCATAGGTTAATGTCAAAGTATTGTTGAGGTTTGATTAAAGGAAAATCGAGAAGATAGTTTTAGCGCATATACAGAGAGACAGGAAAGGGGAAATAACTGGTTTATTTTAAGGTTGCTTGGTATCTTGTTTTTCCTGGAAGAAAGGAAGGATGGGGAAGGTGGCTTCCTGTTCTTTATACTAAAAGCTAAGTGCGCATTTTGCAGCATGTGGCAAGTGGCTTGTGCAAAGCTTCTGTGCCTCCTCTGTGTTCAGGTTGAAGGGAGGGGCCAGAAGAGGCTGAGGTCTTGGCACTGTAGTTGTTGTCTGTACCCAGAAGAGTTAACATCACAGTGGGGCTACAGGAATCATAGAGAGATAGAATCATAGAACAGTTTGAGTTGGAAGAGACCTTTAAAATTCATCTGGTCCAACTCCCCTGCTATGGACAGGAACATGTTTGACTAGATCATGTTGCTCAAAGTCCTGTCCAACCTGACCTTGAACATTACGAGGGATGAGGCATCCACAGCTTCTCTGGGCAACCTGTTCCAGTGACTCACCACCCTCATTGTAAAAAATTTCTTCCTTATATCCCATCGAAATCTACTTTGTCTTAGTTTAAAACTGTTGCTCCTTGTCCAGTCACTACAGGCTCTGAGAAAAAGTCTCTCTCCATCTTTCTTATGAGCCCACTTTAAGTACTGAAAGACCACAAAGACAGTCACCTCGGGACTTTCTGTTCTCTAGGCTGAAGAGCCCTAACTCTCTCAGCCCATCCTGGAGGCAGAGAGGAGAGGGTGGAGGAGCTACAGTCTTGCTTTCCAGTCTACTCTGAAGAAGCACAGCAGCATGATATTCCTTGCTTTGGCTAGTGACAAAGCTGATCTCTGCCATTAAGGTTTTCAACTGATGCCAATTAAATTTCAATGAAAATATGAAAGAGGAGGTTGCTACAGAATTACCAGCTTGCCTGCCTACTTTAATGAGCCAGATCATCTGATCTGTTGCTTTTGGTGTGATATCTGAATATATCTGTATGTTTTCTCTTCATCTGATTAAATTTTGCAAGCTATATTCATATGTATTTTAAATCTGTACTAGATATAATATGGGCAACATACAGAATAGTTAAACAGTGAGAATATTCTGATTTTAAGTGAGACTTTTAAGTAGATTTAGCAATGTTACAAATGTTTTAAAAATGTTTTACAAATGTTACAGTGTTTTATAAAGTGTCAATTATATATGCATATAAATAAAAGTGCTTATCAGGAATGTGAGTTTTTATTTTAATTTTGTCTCACAGTTTCCCAAAATTTAATAGTGCTAAAGAAATTTTAAATGGGTTTTTTTTTTTTTTTTTTGGTCAGTAATCATTTTCTGTTGTCTTATACTTTTGACAGTCATTTGTATGCACTAAGTAAAAGGTAGGATGAATGGCCTATTTCTGTCTGTTTTCATTACTGTGCTCTTTCTGTGTGCTCCATCTTATTCTCTGTATATGCCTACTGGGACATTAAAGATTCTGTAATTATTTCAATAAGATCAGGGTTATAGATTTTTTTGTTCCACTTAGTTGTTTGCTAATAAACCTGCCTCTGTGCTGAAGGCTAAAAAATTTCTTATTTAATACTGTACTTTTTTTTGCATGACAGAGAACATTTAAAAGGTCAAGATTGTGCAACTTATTATTTTCCCTTGCTGTTGTAACAGTCTCAAGGTAGTTTCTTGACTGAAAACTCCAAAGTCATCATCATCCTTTAAAAAAACATGAATATTAAAGGTGTTTTGTTTCTTATTTCAGAATTTGAAGGAAATCGGAGCAGTTTGAGATATTGCAGTGCTTTAAGCTTGGAATGGTTTTAGCTTTAGTAGGAGGTATGTTTGTGGTCTCACAAGTAAGAATATGCTAAAGAATCAACATAAACTGGGTAAACTGGAGCAGTGCAATAATATATTCTTCACGTGTGTGTACAGGGTTTTCCCTAATGTCAAGTTCTTTGACATCTGTGGTGTAAACCAGCATTTTTTAACCATTTTTACCATACTGCCTCAGCCCATGGTAAGATGGAAGACTATGTAGGATGGATGTGTTATGTCCTGTCCCTCAGCACTTTAGACCCATGCTCAAAGCTGGGAACAGCTCAACAGTGCTGCCATTTCCAAAGCCCTTTTCAATGTACCTGTCAACATAAGTTTCCTGCTGCCTAAATTTATACTTTTACATTCCGAAGTGCTAACTTTTACTGGTGCTGAGAAAATCATCATCTTTTTCAGACCTAAGCACTAAGTTCTGTGAAATTGTTCTCAGAATAGACCAACTTTTCCTGATGTCACATGCATGTTGAAGAGGGATCCCAGGTTTTCAATCCAGTTCTGGCATTGATTTTCATGAGTTTTTCTGTAGTTCTGCAGCACTTGTCTTAGGAGGCAACTGACAGTTATTTGATCCATTTGAGAGTCTGAGGTTTTGTTTATTTATTTATTGCTGCATGAAACAAAACAATTAACATTTGATCTGTCACTTGTGCAGGGCTAAATCCTTTGTATCTCAAGCTTGCTCACAGGCTATTTTCTCAGATTTTTTTTTTTGCCTGTTCACAGTGACAGCATAGCAATTAACTTCTTAAAAGACTGTTTTATCTTGTGCCTGTGGAGGAGGCTGTTCCTAATACTCTACTTATAATTGTCCTGCGTATATTTTTACTTAAGTTTTAATGAACAGAGGACCTTGTGAATTGGTCTTGTAAAACCTTTTGGAGATTTCTGGTGAATTTAGCAAGCATGCATCATATGCTTTGTAGTGTAAGCTGCTGTTAGTTCTAATAAACAGCTGAAGCAATTTAACCAACTGCTCTACAGAGAAATTGGATAACTCTGGTCTATTCTGAGACCAGATGAGGTTCTGGGACTTGACCTCAAAAGGAAACGTTACTACTTCTTGACGCTAAACTTCATATACCCTCTATCTTTAAATTATTAGATGTCCAGTGCTAGCAGACTTCAGGAAGTGCTAAGTTTCTTTTGAGGGTTCAAGACTCCAAATGTTTCTATAACTTACGATGTTTCCTATCAAAAGCTATGCAACTCTAGTTAGTGCTCACTATACAGAGCTGAAGCACTTCTGGAAAAATGACGACAAACTGGACATAACCCAGAAAAACAAGTAACAAAAATGAAAGATCTAGAATATTAACTCATGAAGATGAACGATAATAACCACTCTCAGCTTGTAAAAATGATGGAGGTGCAATGCTGGAACAGGATACATAGAAATATTGTGCTAATTAATTGCAGGGCTTTCTCTTTAAGAATAATTTTGATGGTAGTCAGTCAGGAACTGTCTACACATACTTAGTTCTATACCAGTGAAAGAGGTTTGAAATATTTTGAGATCTGTATTGCCAATACTTAGGAGCAAACAGTTAAAGGACTAAGGCATTATGAGCAGTCATATATTTATCTCCTCCATGATAACGTATATGTTTAAATGAGGCACTTACTAGACTCACTGATTTCCTCCCTACGCTCTCTCTCAAGGTAAAGGCAGACACTAGAGCTTTTTAAGGTGTCCCAAAGCTAGATAATAGGAAGGCTTTTATGGGTAGTCATCAAGGATGCAAATTTCAACTTTCAACACTTGGCTTTCTAACCTTGACTAAGATTTTGTCTACCTGACAAAACTCCTGTCATCTTGAATTTGTTATGCTCAACATGGCTGCTACACATCATTCTGGATAATAGATCAGCATTTGTTTTGGTAGCGTTGATAAAAATCTGTGTCCCAGATTTTTTCTGTTTTCTAATTTTTAGAATTACACGGTGCTGTTCTCATACATAGACTGAACTCCTGTGCACACAGAGGCCAAGAAATCAATCATGCTGAGAAACTTATGCATGAGAACGTCTATTTTGTTCACATATCCTCAATTTAAAGATTCTATTTATGGAAAATACTTCATGTTCCTATGTAAATTGTTTCCATGGGATATTGTTCACTATCAAGTATATGTGCTTTCTTTTTGGCATGGATTACATGTTCCAAATTTTAAAGTTTTGCTCTTTCTGTATTTATTTATTGATAACTCCACAGTAGCACAGATTTCTTTCCCTGAGTTGATACTTGTAGCTTGTGTTGAAAGTATCTCATAATCTCATTTTCAGTAAAACATCAAAATGGGTTTCACGTAGTCTGTCACTCTGAATTATTCCTTTGACTCCTGATTGTTTCTTAATGCTTCAGCAAATTACAGGAAGTGCGAGAACTGGACATGAAATTTTAGTACTGGTCTTACTGGTGACTTGTTGCAGAGCTGCTAGCATTCCTTGGTGCCTTGCTTATAGAAGAGCATTCCCTTGCTCTTACCTACATAGTTTTTAACTACATTGCTCTGGCAGTTCATGTGTAGGTGGCTTTAGATCATGATTGTTTTCCAGGCTGCCATTGTTCATTTATAAAAGAGACATGTACAAAACTGTGTTCTAATGCAGTTCAAATGTGCACACTTCCCAGATGCTTTTCTATCATCTTCCCCATTTGCTGATAACGACTTCAGCAGCTCTTTACATTTTTCCAAGTTTTACCAGGTAAGTGACAGAGATACTGCATGGCATCAGATTGAGAACATCATGCCTAAAAGCATTTCTTTGAGTGGTATTCCCCCAATTTGCGATTTATTTAGAGATCTATCTGTAGGGTTTTGCTGCATATTCTGGATTATATTGAGTTTGTACACTGTTTTAAAAAATGTGGAGCAAAATCTAAAGGGTAGGACATACAGCTATATTATAACAATTCAGTCTTTGCTGGTCAGGCTTGTGATGTCATGGAAAAAATACGATTTTTGGGCAAGACCATTTTGTATAAAATCAAATCCACTGCCATTAGTTCACCTGCCCTTTTAGTGTTTACCATTGCAACATTTAACAGGCTTCAGTGATTTCAGATTCAGGCTAAGGTGAGTCTTGTCTGATCTTATACTATTTATGCTTCTGAAATATTGTTATATTATCTTTTTTTGTCCCCAGTCCACTGGAACTTCTCCAGTGTTCCAAAATGTAGTTATAAAATAAGACAGACATTCATCAAAATCTGCACCCTTGGGTAAAAGCCATCTGATGTAGAGAATTTAACAGGTTTACTTAATTAACTTCAGCTGCTTACTAACCTTATATCAGTAGAGGAAAGCACAAGTGCTTGGTTGTCACAGCAAATGAATTTATCACTTTCTGTAATATGCAGTATTTTCTCTTCTGTATCACAACTGATAACTCTTATTATAAACTTTGTGCTATTACCCAGATGTCATTGGTTCATAACTCTTCTTAACCATACTAGAATTTATTTTTCTTCAGACTGATGTTGTCCATAATCAATGGTCTCCATTTCTAAACTGCTGGATTGCATTTACTTCTATAAGCTTCCACATTTTCAGTTTTGCCATATATGAAAGAAAAAAATTCTCTGACTACTTTTCTTCTCAGCTCAGACAGTTTTTCACAAAAACCCCTTCTTGCATGACTGCAAGACTATGTGATTTCTGTAGTCTGATTTTTCAGTATTCTTTTGCATAAAAGGATCTACTTTGCTCAGTTTTGTTTGTAAGTGTGTTTGACATTATTTGGGAATACTAACTTCTTACACATGAAAAAAATATATCGTACTTCTTGAACATTGCAAATGAAATTAATCTGTGAATGCTCTAACATAGGCCATTGCCAGTTTTAGGCAACTATTAGGTTATTTTTACCTCTCACACTGAGATCTGATACAGAACGATTTTAAGTTGCTTGGTTTACTATTTAGGTTTGGAATAGATCTCTAAGTCTCATAAATTTCAAAAAGAATTTATTGGTAGCATCCAAAGCTTACCAGCTTAAGTCTTAAGAAACCTGTGTGATTTGCTACATATCTACATGGACTTCTAAGTAATTTTTAGAGGCCCACTCCTGCTATTTTCTCATCTGTGTTGGTATCTATAAAAGATATGATATAGTTGTCAATCAGACACAACTATTCTGAATTGGCCTGTAAGTCTTAAGTATGTAAATGTTAACTTTAATGTGGAGTTCCACATTCTTGCTCCTCCTGGCTGTCTTTCCTATTTAGGTTTTCCTGATAAGTTTCAGTCATGTGAATTGTCATGCCAGGTTTCAGTCCTACCAAATCATGTCAAATTTTCTTTCACCAACACATAACTCCAGTTTTCTCTTTGTTGCTCTTAGAATAATTCATAGCTCTCCTTAATTTTACAATGATTTCATTTTAGGTCTCCACTTTGTGGCTATGCATTAAGTAGTCCTTTAGCACTGCTTTTGTATGCTAATGTAAAGGGTCTTCAGGCTCTTAATGTGAGGTCCAAGCAGAATTACTTACAATAACCAGAACTGTAGAAGTCCAAACATGAGAACAAAATAGTATTTTACAGGGGATTTTTTTGTTCAACTTGTGGTTGTTATGTAACGAAGAATATATACAGACACTCTTCTCTTTGCTTAAAGCAGATCAAGGTAAACAGTTGAAGCAGAAGGAAACCAACTGTTTTTCCATTCACCTTATTATTGAACTGTGGTTAAAAGAACTTCCTTTTTACTACTATCAAAAGATCTCATCTAGAACTTCAGTTGAACATGGAGAAATAGACTTTCACAGATGGGAAAATGCATAGAGATGCTTGCCTTTGCTTAATGAAGGCTAAAAAGGATCATGTTAATTATGATTTGTTAATTTTTCTAAATTATAGTTTGTAGTATGCCTGGCAGATAATAGAGGTTTTTATTTTTCTGCTTAGCTTGAGATTTAATACTGAAATCTTGATCTTAAAAAATACTTTACGTCATTGTTTATCAGTGTTGGCAATTTTAGCCATAGGAGGAGAAAACAGAAATAGTAAAGGAACTGAAAATAGGAAATATTATAGAAATGTGAAGTGTGAAGCCCTGCCCCATTTTTGTTGAGAGCAAAACTTCTGCTGACTTCACAGAGGCTAAAATTTCACACAAAGATTGTAACCAAATAAGAAAACAAAGTGAGCAGAGTATTTCTGGGTGATTGTTACATGCTTCAGGAAGTATTACAAGGCATGAAACTAAAGGATGCATGAATTTAACCACCCGAGAAGTGTAATAATCACATGGGGGTGGGAGGAGGGGAAGCTAACTTCAGTTACAAAAATGATTTTTTCCCCTAAACCAAACATCCATTTGCTAACAAATGTGCAGAAGGGAAGGACGTCACATAAATCATAGATTTCCACTGGTGCTTGGAGTCCCCCAGTTATTCTAGAATGCAGAAAGCACTGGATAAAGTAAATAAAGAGATGGGAGACTGGGACTTGGGCCCCAAGTCCTTTGCTTCCAGGTGCAGAGTCACTCTTTTATTGGCAGTCCATCTCTAGCCTAATTCTTCTTAGGGATTTTTTTCTTTTTTTGTACACAGCTTAAGCAGGGAGGGAGGAAAGTCCCTGTCAGTTCTTCCCTCTTCTTCCATCCCCAGGAGCTGAGTAACAGTTTCACAGTTCAGTTGGAAATTATTTCTTGCTATTGATCCTGCCTAATTTCAGTTACTTATTCAGACAGTGAGGTGAGGAGCTGAGATATCCTGATTCCCTCTTTTTCTTGGTGGAGAAAGTCAAACATCTGTAGAAGAGCTGGAGTGGAGCCAGTGGTGCAAGGGAGGCTAGGTATCTAATGTTTATTGTGACAAAAAATAAGCATAAAACATTCACTTTCAGTCTGACTGCTTAAATTCATTTGTATAGATAGCTGCCAGTATCAACAGGCATTGGTGTGTGTGGAGAGCATGCAGTTAATCTGCGTTCATGCATCCAAATGTAGTCATGGTTGCGTAATTTTCTTGTCAGGTTCAAGTGTTAGATTTGTAGAACATCTTCTGCAGCCACTCCATCATAAGGTTTTAAGAGCCATATTCTACATTATACTTTAAAATGTGCATAATCCTTTCATTATTGAGAAAAAACACCACGCCATTTCAGAAGTAGTGGAAAGCAGATGCTTAATTTTGAGATGTGCTTGATTTATCGTTATTCAGGAAAGCCTTACATAATATGCATAATATGCAGTATTTAATATCCATAAGTGCTTTCTTGAACAGAGATGTTTTAAGCACTCGCTTAACAATAAGCACCTGCTTACATACTTAGAAGTATTTCATACATATATACATATATACTTAATTTTTGTTCTATGAGCAGCCCTGGAGAGGTCATAAAACTGTTTACAAATTTGAAGTTAAGCACACGCATAAGGGATTTAGGGTTAGATTTTAATTTGACAAATATAAATGTAAGTGTAAATGAAATTATAGAACTGCATTCACATCATACTAAGTGATGTGTTTGCCTTCACTGCTCAGAATGAATTTGTAATTATCTTATACAAGCATTTATCAGCGCTGATGTTAGCATGTTCATTTGCCACTTGGTGGTCTTTGGTCAAAAAAAATGTTGCAAAGAAAATAGGATCAAAATAAAGTCTGATAATTTTTAAGCTATTCTCTATGAGAGAAGATTATTAAGATTTTTTAAAATTAATTTTGTTTTTTAGCATAGAAAACATCTTTGCTGTTCAGAAAAGAGTGGGCCAAGACCAGCATGTTTGAAATACCTCTGTATTTCCGTACAGATTTCCTTTGATTTCTGCTTTCCCTCTCATAAGCAGTCATTTTAGGAAATTACCACTAAGAAATCTCAAAATACATTTGCCTGGAGTATTTGTACACAGTGGCTGGTCCCAGGATGAAATGACACAAATTTGTCGACAACTTCCACAAACCCCAGCACGGTTACTTTATGGGTATGAATGTAATTAATTAGTAGGTCATCAGAATGAAATGGTCCAGAAAATACTATTGTAATTTTTGAAAAAAGCTGTCACCCAACTGAGAAATAGCAACGCTCAGATGTAATCAACATTTTCAGTATTTTCCCTAGTAGCATGGAGAGTGTGGGGCTGGTCTGAAGTTAAATGACTAAACCCTTTATCCTCACCCTAGTTTTGGTTATCTTTCTGTGTTCTGATTTGCTTGTTCAAAGTCACAAATATGCTGCTCAGGTTAGATTTTGAAATTATTTACTTTTATGTGTCTCCCTAGATTTGTATTTCTTCACATTTTTTACAAGTCATTTTTATAGTGTTTGTTTTTATTTAAGACTTAGCTTGCATTTATTTCATTAGCACAGGGCAAATGAAAGCAGTAGGTAAAGAGCTGCCTTCTTACATCTATGCCTTCCATTGTAATTTTTTTGTTAAAGTAATACATTTACATTTTATAATCGTAAACATGAAATTGAAGATGAGATCAGTTCCTGAAAGATTAATTCAGCCCTGCTCACAGCTGCGAAGACTGTGGAAATAAATACCATTTTGCAGTAACGTATTCCTGACAAAGGGCATAACAAAAGACTGATTTCTATTCAGAGATAGTGGGTATATTTATTTTGCATGTTGGGGGGAGGGGCTGTGGTCGACTGCTTGCGACCCTGACCTAGTTTTGTAGCTGCTTATTATTCAGCTATATGTTTGAGAAATCTCTGTAATTTAATTTGGCAACCTCTTCTGCATGTCTGCACCTAGCAGTAGGTGCTCTTAATATTAGTCGTGTCCCATGCTGAATCATATTTATTTAGAGAAAGGAAAATCCTATTGCACTCATAACTCAGAAAGAAACTGTTAATTGTTAGCAGAGAACTGCCTGATTACAGACTGGATGTCTCATCCAGGGCCCTGCCATAATTAGTAACCACTGTTGACATTTAGATTTAAATTGAATTTTCTTCTAATTAAACCCAGAGGGGGTTGATCCTCTCAGATGTACAGGTTAATAAAATTAGTCAGAAACTGTTAAACAGTAAACTGAATTCTCCAAGAGAGCTTTCCTAGTGTATTGTTAGGAATTCTGTAATTAATATTCAAAGGATTCATTAGATTTGGAGTTGTCTTTTTTTGTTTTGGGTTGCATCTGGGTTTGTTGCAGTTATTTCTTTAATTAGGTCTGTTTGCTTTTGATATCTACAGTAATACTAATTTTCATCATGTTTGTGCATGTGTAATTATAAGCACTGTAGCACCATTCATCCATACCATGCAACTGTTAGGTGTAATAACAAGCTGCTATTTTTTTTTTTTTCTGGGCACATTCAGTGAATAATAATCCTAAAAACTAAAAGCAAATGTGAAATGAATTTCAGGAATATAGCCTAGGCTAACTGGTGTCTATTTGTCATTGTCACCCAAATGTTAAAGCTGCCACAGTGTATATACTGATATGTATTTTTGCTGTATGTTTTTTAGCTGATCCTTTCCTGGCTTTTTGTTTAAATAGGATTATTTTTCTGATGAAATCTAGATGTTTGTATTTTTCCTACTGCTTTTTCAAGCACCATCAGTTGGATCGAGATCTTAACCTACATGAAATTAATCTTTTACTTTCTTGTCCTGCTCAAAGATGAGGAAGTTAAGAGTATGAAAACTGTTAAGCATATGTGCCAGGAAATGGCAAGAGTATCAGAGGTGTGAGAAGAAGTAGAGTTCGACATGCAATAATGAGATATTTGAACATTAAACTTTAAGAATATCAGAATTTGTGCAAAACTGCTCTGTGGGAGTAAAGTTTTACTAACAAAGATCTCACAGCTGAACCCACATGTGTTTTTTTCGTACCTCATGTACAAAGCAAATCCTGTAAAATATCATTGGACACTGAGAACAATTTAGTACCAGTACTAAAAACTTAATACCAGTTTTACAAACAAAAGTGAAGAACGTACTTGACTGTTTAATGAGCCTCATACAAGTTATAGTTTTGGTGTATATCAGTTTCCGGGCCACTCTAACTTAAAAATAGAGGTTTTAGAGAAACATAGAATGATAAATGGAAATGTATAAGGAATGCTTTCCTGAAAGTTATCTTGAAATTCATAAAAGTTGTCCAACACCATTGAATGGAATGTACTCCCAAAAGGAATATAATTTCTGTCCCTTTCCCTTAATCATGTAAGCCAAATAAACAAAAAGAAATCTAGATGACTTCATTTTTCTTCCTTAAACTGACTGAATAAATTGGATTAGGTAAAGAATGCTTCTCACTCACAATTGGCTTCAGATGGTATAAACCCACTAAAAATGTACAGAACAATACTGCAGTGATGTACAGCACTGGATAAATTCCTCTCTCCTGCAGGTTTGTTGTGCAGAAATCACTAGGCAGATCAAACCAAATGTGTCTGAAACTGTCAGGTCCAGAACTACAGATTTAAACTCATTTAGAAGTAGCGTTGATCTAAATGAGGCTTTAATAGAAACAGTTTTTATGGACAAAGGTCTCTGTATTCAGTTTCCTTAATATCCAGCTAAAAAACTGAGTAAGAACAACAAAAATGGAAAACCATAGTCAAATCAGACTCTACACCAAAAAGAGACTTAATATTACTATTGATTTTTCAAAGAAAGGTGTCTTTCACGGTGATGGGCAGCAGTTCAGCTGAGATCAATAGGTAATTTAAATCTCCTATGAGACTACAGTCTTAAACTGAATTAAACTAAACTTTTGCAGTGGCGAGATCACATTATTAGACAAATATGCTCCAATGTCTCAAAAATCATCTGTAGTCACGTTCAAACAGCCACAAACTGGGTTCTAAGTTTGACAGAGCAGTAGCTTTATTACACGTATACTGAGCTTCTATGCATGGATGAGAATATGCCAGCCATGGTCCTTTTAGGACTGTCATTAGTAGTCCATACTAAGTGATCTTAGATTTTCTCCTGAGAATCAAGTACAAGCTTAACCACTGGTGGCAATACACATATGAAAAAAAATTTTTAGATTATTAATTAATAATAGCAGGTTTTCAATGCCTTGACAGTTAGATAGATTCATTAATGAAAGCAAAAAGCAGATGTGTAATTACCATGCTTTTATTAAACTATGTGCGTCTCATTGGTGCCAGCAGGACACCAACAGAGAAAGCAAGAGAATCATCAGTTGCCAGAGAAGCCAACAGTGTGCCCATCGAGTTTGGCATTAAATAATTCAGGTCCACAAACAGTAGTCAGGAAATGTAAAACTGTCCACATTTCCTAGGTTACAGACTGTTTCAACAAAGTGCAGAATTAATAAGAGCAGCAGGCTTTTGCTGTACTGAAGACTTCTGCCAGCTGAGGAAGGAATTTCATCACCTGCAGACACTGGGCAGTGTGGAACAGGCACTCTCCTTGAGATGCTGCAACCTGGGCTAGCATGGGGTATAGCAGCCCATTTAGACACAAATCAACTACTAGGGAGCCAAGGGTGGGTTAACTGCATTGGATTGTGAAATCCTAGAACTTTGCTCACACAGTCACAAACAGATTTCAAGGAGAGAAATTTTCTGTTTGCATGGCCATATGGGATTGCATGAGGAAATGTGATGAGATGATGCCAAGACTTTTTGGAGAAAAATGGGTTAGAAATTGCTAAAGACAAATAGCTGGGGTTCTCTTGTGAATCTTTCTCTGGAAACATCCTTTCTTATTGCTGTCTGTGTATGCAGATTTTTAAACCTGTTGCAGCTATATAAAGAACAAAGAATCAGTACTCTTACTGCTACTCGTGCTCTCATGCTTACTGTCTAACAAAATAACTTTTTTCTTCTTTCATTTTTCCACATAGTTGTGACAGATGGAAGATACTGCATGAACTTGTTAGATGTAAGACTGTTTTCAACGTAAGCTTTTTTTTTCATTTGAGATATCATTTGAGATACTTAAGTTCTGAAGGAAGATTTTTTTTTAGAAAGTACACAACTACTGCAAAATAAACATAAAATCCAAACTTCCTTTAGTTTATCTTTTTCAGTCAGAAAAACACATTCTAAATCATCTGCCCAATGATTTTTATTGTGCAAAAATAATCTGTACTAGCAGCATTTTTTATCATCCAAATAAGGTGCTAAACAAATGTAGAAGAAATGTTCAAGTCACTGGAATTAATTTTTAAACTGCAATTAATATATTAATAATGCTTCGCTATGGAAATAGTGCCCATGTTAATGCTTATTTTGTTAACTGGCAACTACTGGGCATTACGTTGCGTACCAGCTTTTGTGTTTCAGGTTTGAGTTGTCTGTTCCCCAAGGTGCTCCCAGTCAGCTAACAGTTTCTAAGCTAGGTAAAATATTGCCTTAACTGCAGATTTTTGCATGAAAACTGAAGAATGGATTCTATATTTACTCTTTGTGTAAAGCTTTCATTTATGTCAGTGGGAGTCTAGCGTATATCATGAGGACTACTTTCTCTAAGTACTTTTTAAGAAACATCTCCTTTTATAGACTAGTACATGTCACACAGTAATTTGTTTTTCCAGTTATATGATAGTTCTACCAATGTAGCAACAAAATGGAAATAATAAATAACCTGCAATGCTAGATAAATTGCATTTGGTATACCTTTTGCTTATCATCAATTTCCCATCACCTGTACATGATGACTCATTGTTCAGCCTTTATTTTGTCATTGAACAAATTACTTGTGCAAGTAAATGCATTGGACACAATGCATTACTTCCATCAGGTAGTTTTCAGTGATAGGAGAAGGTTGCCCAGTGTTGCTGTTGGCCTTTTATCACAAGGCACTGAGTTTTCTTAATGATGGCAGTGGAGAGATTTTTTTCCTGAATAATTGGGCTTTAGAGTTCATGTAAGAGAAGAAGTAGCTAGTCTGCTCATTCAGTTTCTCTCTGACACAACTGTGCCCCCTCCCCTGAATAAGGTTTTGTTCAAAATTAGCTGCAAATGGAACAGCATATGGAAGAACCGCTCTTCTGCTTTATAGACAGGAGGATTTGCCGTGGAAATAACTTTGCAAGCAATGAGGTACTCAATAATGCAAAGTACCTTTGCCTTACTCCATGAATTCAGAGATAATTTTTAGCATTTCATATTGGGAAAGAACTTCAGAAGCCTGTGACATTACAGGATTTATTTTTGTAGCCTAAGTAGGTGAATTCTTTGATGCTTCTGCATTTTCACAGATCCAGTGTTAGATGGAAATTTCCAGAATCACTGAAGTGTCAAAGAGACTGGTGTTTCTAAAATCATTCCGCTCCTGTAAAAGATATATACCAACCTGTTACAGTCTGAAGACTCTAGATTTTGGGAAATTCTGGATATTTAGGGAAATTGTCAGAGCAGACCTATAAAATCTTTTGAAACTCAACCTTCTAGGAGAACTTTCTGGAACCAGAGTGGAGAAAACATAGGTATTTTACTTTAAGAATACCATTGGGACTGTCCATTATGGGGGTGATTAATACACATTTGTGCTGTTCTGTCAAGTATAGAAACAAACATCCAGACATGTGATAAGTTTTTACAATGAAAGCAAAAGAAGTTTTACAGTACTACTACTAGATCTGATATAGTTAGCATTTGTTTTTAAATACCCAGTTACAATAAGTAAGACATCTTTTTTAGTCTTGGCAGATAGGTAGAGACAAGGGGCGTATGGAGGGGTAACAAGTGTCATTGGAATGAATTATATACTTAGATTAGCTTTCAAAAAAGCAGGCCTTTCAGGAAGTTAATAAATATTTTCAAGTACAGACCTATCCTGTTATATGATCAAAAATTAGATGTTACTTTCTCTTCTGTGTGGTTGTGTGTGTTTGTGCATCAGATATTTTGAACCTGTTGAGTGTCTCCCCATTTTTACCAAGTTTCAGTGAGAAATGGAGAACTGAGAACACTTTGTATATCCTGAAGAAGCATTCAGCAGAGGAGCAGTTGGAAAGAAAAGAGGCACTTCAGTGGAAAGAGATAAGATCTGCTTATCTCCTTTGATGTGCATGTGCACACAGGCACCTTCATTTCCTTTATGGTTATGTGTGTGTATGTGCGCATGCACATGACAAATCAAGACTTTATGTGGAAATGTGTGAAAAAATGTTGCCTTTCTGATTTTGCTATGAACTAGACCATATGACTATGTTAGAGAGTTGGAAAGAACCTTTGGTGCAAATGTCTGAAATCTGATTTAGCTTTCTAGGCTTCTTGGCTGACAGCACACGGTATTTTGGGAATGTACAAGCAAGTATTTTGGAAAAAAAGGCATACTAAATAAGTTCTGGACACCACTGCAGCTGAACTCCTGAAGTATATATCCCAGATTTAAAAAAAAAGACAAAGTGCAATATCTATATCACACAAAGACTGTAGAAGTTACGTGGGTAGGGAGGCAAAGTCAGTGTCGATATATACAATAGTACATGTGAGCAATATGGTTCTATAGTGCGTAACAGTTTGTTATCAGACATTGATCACTGATGCAGCAGAACAGGTCCTATGGCCACCAGTATATAGTTTGAAGGACAGATAACACGTTTGGCCACAAAATGCAGTGACTGTCCCCAGGTTCAGTTACAGGTAGGGCAAACAAAACAGTCTCCCTCACAGGGAGAACTTCTCACAGCAGGTCGAGGTACACAGTACTGCTCACACTGTACTGTTTCTTGTGTGTATTTGCAGGATCAGTTCTGAAGTGAATTGGTGAGGGCTGTGTATCTGCAAGTTCACAGATGTACATTTGTGACATGTATCTATTCAGTTTGTAGCTTGGGGATGACTTCTCTACTCCATTAGAAGGTCTCTACATTGGTCTGGTGAAAAGTGAAAAGTGATGTTAACATTTAGAAAATGGCTTAAGGTAGTAAAATTCAAGAAACAGTCAGTTAAAGGGGGAGGTAGAATGACAAAACCCCTTGTAACATTCATACTAATTCATTAGGTTTGAGAATTGGTTGTCATCGGAAAACTGTTAACTAATTCACTAGTAGAACTTCCTTTGCGTTAATATCATTGCTTGAGTGAAATTCTCCATGAGAAGACTTCTTTGATACTTTCGGTGAGTGCAGGCTTGTGAAATTGGTCCCAGGATATCTAGTAGTCTAATGTTGAGAACTTGGACACTGGACTTCCAAGTGCAAGCTTCCCAGAAAAGGGGTAAACTCAGAGAACCTCATAGAAGAGAATGTGATTTTGTCTTCACATGTGTTAGGAAGGTCATGCAACCTGGCAAAGGGAAGAAACATTCCCTTCTGAGACTGGACTTTGGCTCTTTAATGGATTTCTCTGTTGTCACTTCTGCTTACTAGTAGTTACCCATGTGTGGTATATTACAAGATCATTGGGTCACTCGTCACGCTGATGTGTCTATTCCTTGTGCTTTCATTAGCCGTATGAATGTTCTAATGCTACCACAAAAGCAAATACTGAATAACAGTGGTTAAGATATTTCATCTCCTTAGGCTTTTATCATGTACAAAAAATATTTAAATCCTAATGCATGTTGTGATCTCTTAGGTGCTAATAATAACAAAATATGCCACTTGTGATAGTCACGTTCTCACTTCATAATTAAATGAAGTAAATCACTGAAGATTTGAAAAACTGGCTTAGTACATTATGCAAATTGAATATTGGTTTGAATACTAATTAAGCTGACAAAGTAGCTATAGGAGGCAATTGTACATTTCTTTCAAGGAAGGGTCAAGATGCTTGATACTATTTTCTTTGGTGTGGAATGATGCATGGAAAAAATGTGTAGTACAGTGATCCCTGATATCAGTGTTGAAAAATGCACAGATACATTCCTCATTATTGTGAATGCAGATATGGTGATACTCAAAAAAGGATTTTATAAGTTTTTTGATACCATTAAATGTAAATTGTGTCTTTTTCCTGTCTTTTTCACAATTTAAAATGGCAAATTTAAGCACTCAGAATCTCCACAAAGTACTGCATTGGAAAGGGTGTGTTTGGAAGAGCACTTGAAGTCGGTGCAGTGAGGGGGAAAAAAAGATAGAGCTGGAGAAAATTGCTGTTGACTGGAATCAAACTACACTAGTTGCTTACAATTGATTGTGTGTTGTTCAACCACAAAGATAAATTAGAACATAGAATACTGCAATAGAAAAGTGGTTTAGATGTCATAGAGACAGTATGACTATTTTTATCTCTCAGTTGTAAACCATAGCTTACAGTGGCTGAAATGACATTGAACTGTTTTTCTCTTTGATGATTTACAGCCTGTGTAGTGCATTTATAGGAGCAGATGTCACGTTTTATGTATTTGAAAGTGTCAACACTGATGACTTATGTCTGAAGATTCTGTGCATGAATCAATAGAATGTAGTGATTTCCATTTCTTAAAAGACTTTTTTCCATCGTAAAAAAAAACACATAGTGAATTTTGGTCATTATAATGCTACTCTTGAACCCTCATTTTTTTGCTATTTTTTACACTACCAGGAGATCATTATTTTGCAAAATTCACTTTCCTTCTCACCCCATAAGCACAAATAGCTATGAGTAAACTGTCTTCTCTTTTACTTAATCTGTTTAATTTAGAAGGTGTACAACACACTTTATTTTCTTTTCATAAAGAATGATCAATAAACATGAATGAACTGATAACAGAAAATGCATCAAATTTATTTTACTAAAACCAGATCTAGACAGGTCTTATCTCCCCAACCCTCTCCCATATTTCAGAATGATACTGTCTGAAAAAGTTGGGGAAAAGTACTTGTCATCCCATTAAAATAAAATTTCAAATTCGTCTTTAAATGGAAAATGTATCACTCATTTAACATCTGCAAACTTTGAAGTTTTATTTATCCTAAAAAAAAAAGCCACATAAGGCTTATGTTTGCAGGTGTACAGTATTCTGTCTCTTTCTGTGCAGGGTTTTTTTAATGTAGTCAAGCACTCAAAAGCATATAAGAAAGTACTAGTTTAATTTAATATTTTTAATTATAGATGTGGAAAGTCTACCAGTGTAAGTAGGAATTTGTTTGTAAGTAAAGGACAGAAAATTGATTTTTAGAATGTTATTAATACTTCTGTATTAAAAACAATGAGGGAGGTTAGATCTGTGTAGGTGTTGGTATATTGAAGTTTTGATTCAAAAACGTCCTTAAAAATCCTCCACTCTTACATCTTCTTAATGCCACATATTCCACTTAGAAGAAGGTAAGTTGGAGGGTAACAGAGCCTGGGGTTCATAAAGATCTTTGAGTTTCTGCAGGAGAATTCCTTTCCTTGTTTTACCCCTCAAGTACTTCTGTCAGAGCAGTGAGTCTGACAGGGGATCTTTTCTTACTCCATACACATGAGAAGGGGCTTTGACTTCATCTGCTAAGCCAGTCCACTCCACAGCCACAGATGTATGAGTTTGCAGAGAGTATTAAGAGATGCTTCTGGAAAGGCAGTGTGCTCCTCCACTTTTTATACACGGAGCAAAAGTCCGAGTATGAAGGATATTTCATGTCTGGTGACTCCTACCTATATTAGTTTATCAGAGAGTTCTCTTCCACAAGGCAGAAATGGAGCGTGGAATTATGATTTCAGTTTGAAATGAAGGTGGTTTAATTACACGTGGAAAATCTGGTGCTTTTAATTTGGGGAGCAAATGTGTTTGTCTTTCAGTCATTGTCATAACACACACACGGAAGCTAGGACTTTTCTTGATGGGTAATTAGTGTATGATGTCACATGTTAATTGCATAAACACACTTACTTGTTACTGGCAGTAGTGTGGCTGTGGATTATTGGTGTCAAAAGTGCTGCCTAGCGCTGCAGGAGATCAGGGAAACTGATAGAGCATTTCCTCACATTTCGCCAAACCACTCTATTGCAATTCAGTATAACATTATTATACTGACAGCCTTACAGAAATAGGATTTATAGTAAGGATACTGAAACAGCTATGCCACAGTGCATTTAATAGCGGCGGTAATTATTACCATGGAGCTCCTGTGTTGTGCTAAGTGTTTAACAGGTTCCTGCCCTGAGGAACTTGCAGCCTTCACGGTGCTCATGACAGACGGGCAAAAATGTGATGCAGCTTTACACAGGAAGTGTCAAATCCCTACAAGCAGAACACATAAATTGCTCCCTCCGCTATGCTAGGCATTCCCCAGTCTGCCTAAGGTGTCTGTCATTAGCTAGGGCTTGATACTGGCCAAGCTGAGCTTGCACAGTAGCAAGCCCTGAAATAAGACCTGGATGAAGAATTATCCCTCTGGTTCTTGACAATGTTTCACAAGTTTGATGCCATAACACAGATGATCTTTCCTGCTTTTTGTATTAACCTTTATGGACATAACTAACTAAATAAATACCATAAATAACTAAATTTGCTTTAAGAAAAGCTTATTCTTTTTAATGAAAAATATCAAAAAAAAAAGAGCTGAAAACACGGAAACCAAATTATAGTGCTTTAGGCGTATCTGGAAGTTAAAATTAATGTACTCTTCATCCTTGTTTTCATTTGTGTACTTATCTTGGATCTCTGAAGTTCAAAGTCGTCATCATACACTTTGTTTTGTCACCAACCTTGGCTCATACTGGTAGATGTTTTTCAGCTAAGAAAGTCAGTTGAATGGAATATGTGAAAGAGCATCTCTGGCAATCGCTGTTCTGATTTTTCCAGTTAGGAGTACATATTTTATTGCCAGTGGTTGAAGTTTTCTAAAAGGAGAGATTATGAAAAAATAGGTAGTTTAGACAATGATTTCTTTTACCTTAAGTATTTCTATGAAATGATCTCGTCTAGTTTCATGCAGTCCTCAGTAGATCCATTATGAATTCTTACAGTCAAATATTGGAAAATAATTGTTCAATCTTGGTCGATGGAGGGTGTTTGAGTTTGGTGCGGGGGTGGGGGATGGGGAAAGAGTTTACTCTGATTCTGAATTTTCTTATTTCATTGAGCATGCTCCATCCTCGGGAAGCTGTTCCACATGCCAATTAAATCAAAAGGATGCAATTACACAATTTAGTCACATGTTAACCTATGCCAGAGCTAAAAGTTCACATAGACAGTTAGTATGCTCTCTCTTCTTTTCCATTGAGAAAGGGGACCTTCCAGTAACTCTTACTAATAAAGCTTAACATTTAATGATGTTTATTATTACTGAAGAAAACAGAAAGTAAAATCTCATTAGATTAATGTATGGAATAACTCAGTATTTGTGCAATCTGATTTTTAGAGAGCTAAGACTACAGATCAGGTATCAGCCACTTTAGTGCTCCCAAAGCTATTATTAATGTAATCACAGTAAATTTGTTTCAAGGTCACCACTTCCTACAAATTCTTGTCTTCATCATTTGGCAGATAGTCATATAAAGTATTAAAAGGTATATTTTGTCTCTGTAGGTTGATCCACACACAAAAGAAGAGCTAATGGGGTTTTTGTTTTGCATGTTGAAAGTTTGCTCAGTTCTACTACAGCTTTCAAGTCTCTACAGTGATGAGGAGAACTGTGAGGCTCATTTGCTGTTAGGTCTTGAAAGTGGTTATAAATCATTACTCTTCTTTGTCTCTTCTTTTGCCTTCATTAATGTATCATAGCTAAGTAAGTGAGCAGTGCTTTTCTGCCAGACTTCTGCCTTGCACAGTGATGAACTGTTCAACTGTTTCGACAATATATATTTAAGAATGGTTGCTCCTGAAAGCTGAATCCTGTCTCGAGGTCTGCCAGAGTGAGTGTCCTAACAAGACTACAGAATTCAGAAAATGGGATCATTATGGATAGCCTTTCCAACACCATTTATTTACTTATCAGAGCTTGTGAATGACATTATTATCATATAATTTAAACAAATATTGTGATACCAGCTTTTTAAACAGCTATTGGTGATTCTTTTTCCGCAGCATGCTAAATAACATCACCAACAAATATGTATTTTATCTTCTTCATGGGTTTGGAGAGTCTGACTTGTGGTGGAACTTAACCAATAAATTCATTCCCAGCAGTTGCAGAAGCAGTGTAGAAATGAGGATCAAACCATTACATGAGTCTCATTCAGCGTAACTGTAACAGCAGATATGTGTGTTAAGCTGGGGAAGTGCACAGTTCATTCTACCCAATTCTATCTAGAACACAAATGTATTGCACTGGCAGAAGTACAAAGATGTTGCTGTAAATGAGTTGCTGATTGAATGAGCATGTTAAATTTAGCCAAACTGTAATTTAGTCCTCACAGTCCATTTTGGTTTGGATTCAGTTTATACTTTCAGTGGAAAGTTTTTTCATGGAAAGAAAATACTATCTTTTCAGCGCTGTATTTGTATATTCTTGTCAATCCACAGGCTGATTATTAAAAAAACCCACATATTCTGAATTCTTTCAGAATGATGAGTGCCAAAGACAAAACTTAAATATCATATAATTCTATGATTTTACAGTACATAATCACGTAATTTTAGTTTAAATTAAAAATGTTTTAGAAGTGATAAAGAAATAAACTGCTTACTTTTCAAATTGCCCAAATACAATTTTTCTGTCCAAAAAAAAGGAACTGAAAATATATAATAGCTAATTCAAATTTGGAAATACATAAAATTTGTCAAGTGTATCATAGAATGGTATGTGTTGGAATTGATTTTAAAGATCACCGAGCTCCAACCCCTGTGCCATGGACAAGGAAGGACACCCCCCACCAGACCAGACTGCTCCAGGCCCCATCCAACCTGAGCTGCAACATTTCCAGGGGTGGGACATCCGCAGCTTCCCTGGACAACCTGTGCTAGTGCCTTACCACCCTCATCATGAAGAATTTCTTTTGAATATCTAATCTAAGTCTTCCCCCTTCCGATTTAAAGCCATCCCCCCTTGTCCTATGACTACATGCTCTTTTAGTCCCTCCCCAGCTTTCTTGAAGGCTCCCTTCAGGTACTGGAACACTGCTACAAGGTCTCCCTGGAGTTTTCTCTTCTCCAGGCTGAAAAACCTCAACTTTCTCAGCCTGTCCTTATAGCAGGGGTGCTTCATTCCAATGACCGTATTCATAGCCCTCCTCTGAATCTGTTCCAACAATTCCATATCCTTCTTCTGTTGAGATTCCAGAACTGGACACGATACTCCAGATGGGGTCTCATGAGAGTGGAGTAGAGGGGGAATCACCTCCCTCAACCTGCTGACCATGCTTCTTTTGATGCAACCAAGGATATGGTTGGCCTTCTGGACTTCGAGTATACATTACCAATTCATGTCAAGCTTCTCATCACTTAGCACCCCAAGTCCTTCTCTGCAGGACTGCTCTCAATCACATCATCCCCCATCCTGTACTGAAACTACAGGTTGCCTCAAACCTCATGAGATTCACTCAATCTCACTCTCTGTATCATTGATGAAAATATTAAACAGCACTGGTTCCAGTACAGACCCCTGAGTACCACTCAGTGGTGTTTCAGTACACCACTTGTCAAGGATCTCCATCTGGACACTGAGCCATTGACCGCTGCTGTCTGAATGTGACCATCCAACCAATTCCTTATCCACTGAACAGTCCATCCATCAAATCCATATCTCTCCAATTTAGAAAGAAGGACATAGTGGGGGACCACATAAAAGGTTTTACATAAGTCCCATTAGATTACATCCACTGCTTTTCCTGTGTTCAGTGATGTAGTTACCCTATCATACGTTCATAAAGCAGCACTTACACTTGTGGAAGCCATGCTGGCTGTCTAGAATCACCTCCCTGTCATCCAAGGGGTTTAGTGTAGCTTCTAGGAGGATTTGTATGTTCAGCAGAAGTTTTTGTTATGGAGGCAAATGGTCCCCATATTGTCATTGGCATAATTATGCCAAAAGTTTAAAACTCTGTTATGTGTCATTGCATGTATAGCGTCAAATCCAAGAGTTATTGTGTGTTATTGAATCTCAACATATCAAATTCATGAAATCTTGGGGATGTGAAATAAGCTGTTTTGCCGTGTTCTGTGTCTTATTAAATTTATGCATACTATTCTAGTTTTCAGCATGTTTTATTTATACAAGTGATACACACTGTCATATTTTAAAAAAATACCTAAAGCCTATATTTTCATGATTCAAAAAGTAATATGTAATATTTTTAAATAATTAAATATTTTCATCCCTAGCAGTATTATTTTTCTTAGCATGAAAATGTCCATTTTCATTGCCCCAGCTGCAATTTAGCAGAGAATATTAAGAGAAAAGTAGATTTAGATTATTTGAAATCAGAAAACCTGCATCAAAAATGTGATGCTAAAACATTTCTCTAAATGATGCATATTTCCCAGACATAATGCTATAAGGGAAAAATCTGTATTTTTGTGGTAACCTATAGCACTGCAGAGCCACTCACGGTGGGTGGTAAGACAGTGCCTTGACTTTACTGCTCTTAGTCTAAAGCAGTAGACTAAGCTACTAGAACTACATTGGGTGAATAAGTCTGTAGAATGAAACAGATGGTGCCGAGACCAAGGCATAGACTTGCTGCTTGTCACTGATGTGTTTGGTTTTTGCAGGTGTGTGAATATATCAGCTCAAATTTGGCTGGTCCCAGAGACTGAGTGCTCATTAACAGTTGCAGTACATCTGGTAGTTTTGTTTCATCTAAATGTAATCCGTTTCTGTGCTTCACAATACCTTTATGCTAAGAAATTGCTATGAACATACACTTCTCATCAGAGTTAGACATCAAAGTAAACAAATCCAGTGCCAGCCTGTGGAGAAGTTCAATGAAGATGAAGTAGGAGCTTTGGGGAGTGGCGTAATTAATGTACAACTTCTTTCTCTGTGCTCAGAAGGTTTGGGTGGAATTCCTGATGCTTTTACTGGAATTGCTGCAAACTGCCTTGCTTTGTAACTTGTCTTGTAGCAGCAAGTCTTGACTGTTCTTTCAATGTACAACAACTATGTGGAGATTTACTTATCAACTGTAGGACTTGCAGTGTTGCAGTCACAAGATAGATTTGTTGGAGAACAAGTGCTCTTGTTGAAGAATAATTCTTCCAGCGCATCATTTATTTCTAATGTTGCAGTTTGTTTGGGGTTAAGGGTTTGGGTTTCTTAAAGATAAGCAGAGAGTAATAAAAATCTTGACTCAGCAGTTTTATAGTAAGCCTTTTGGGATTGTCCAAGGTCTAGTCATTGACTTTCAAAATAAATATTTTATTGATTATTAACACTTCCTGGATTAGCTCTAGTATTTGGTGGATACCTTTGGTAGTTTATGTTGCACAATCTCAAGAGAGGTGTCAAGTGTGAGATGTTGAGAAACCTAAGCTTACCTAGTTTTTAAAATGGCAAGGAGCGACAGTAGGAAGAGCTTCTGTCATTGTAAGAGCAGTAAAAAAATAAACAAGGAAAATGTGGGCTTGGTGCTGAATCGTGATTTAGTAGAAGCAGATAAGCCTGAGATCAGTGCTTTTGCCTCAGTCTTCAGTGACAGAATCTCCTGGGCCCCTGAGCCTAGAGACAGGATTCAAGGAAAAGAAGAGTATTAACTCAGGGATCTCTTGAGCATTTTTGATCCATGCAAATCTATGGGATTGGATATGGAACATCCAGGGCCCAAAGAGTATATTTATTGACTGATATCATTGGGAATCTACTCTCCATTGCCATTTGTTTGCTAGAAGTATAACAGAGCAGAAAGGAATAGGCTAGGAGGTTCCCGGAGTGCATGGAAGACAACTTCCTGACATAGCAGGTGTGTGAGTCAGCTAGGGAAGGTGCCCCAGTGGACCTGCTGTTTGTGAACAAAGAAAACCTTGTGGAAGATGTTACAGTTGGAAGATGCCTGGGGCGTAGCAATTATGAGATGACAGAATTCTCAATTCTAGGAGAAATAAGGAGGCAAGTCAGTAGAACAGCCACCTTCGACTTCTGGAGAGCAGATCTTGGTCTGTTCCAAAGACTGGTTTGTAAAAGGTACATGGGAGAAATCCTTTAAGGGCAAAGGATCCCAGGAGGGCCGGATGTTCTTTAAGAAGGAGATCCTGGTGGTGCAAGAGCAGTCTGTCCCTGTGTGTCGGAAAATGAGCTGTCAGGGCAGAAAACCATCTTGGCTGAGCAGAGAGAACTGGGTGGATCTCAAGAAAAAGGGGAAGATATATGAGCTTTGGAAGAAGGGGCAGGCTTCTTGACAGGACTACAGGGATGAAGTGAGATCATGTAGAGAGAAAATCAGAAATGTTAAAGCCCAACTAGAATTTAGATTGTCTGATTCTGTGAAAGATAATAAAAAACTTTCTACAAATATATCAACAATAAAAGGAGAGCCAAGGAGAAACTACATCCTTTACTGGATGGAAGGAGGACATTAATGACAAAGGGTGAGGATAAGGATGAGGTATTTAATGCCACCTTTGTCGCAGTCTATAACGATAGGGTAAGATGTTCCCTGTGTACTCGGCCTCATGAGACAGTCACCACCCCTGGAGTCATTTGAAAGATGGGTAGATGTAGTGTTCAGGGATATGATTTAGTAGTGGACAGGTATGGCTGGACTTGATGATCTCAGAGGTCTTTTCCAAACTAGGGATTCAATCAGTCTATGAAGGGTTTTAAGATTGTGAGAGATTCTCAGTGACTGAAGACAGGTGATATTGCACACATCTGCATAAAAGCCAAAAAGGACCATCAAAGGGACTACTTTAACCATGCTGGTTAAAGTAATTTTGATTCCTGAGAGAATCATGGAGTGTGTCCTCTCAGAAGCTGTTTCTGCCTACATTAAAGAGAATAAAGTGCCTGGGAATAGCAGCATGGATCTTCCAAGCATTAATCATGCCTGATGATCTGTCTGCTGTCTGTGGTGAAATGACTGAATCTGTGGGTGACAGGAAAGTAGTGGAACTTTGACCTTGACTTCAGCGTGGCTTTGACATGATCTCCCTCAGCATTCTTACATTCAAGTTCAGACTTTATAACTTAAATGGATGAACTGCTAGATGTGTGAGAAACTGGCTGACTCATTGAGTTCCAAGTGTAGCAGTTAATAGTTCATGTGCTGTCTTGAAGCAGATTACAAACAGAACTCTTCAGGTGACTGTCCTGGGATCTAACCCATCTAGCATCTTTGTCAAAGACCTGGAGGAGATGACAGAGTACACTCTTGTAAATTTGGAGATGACACTGAATTGGGAAGGCCCATCAGTATGCTTGGGGCAGCTTCACCGTCCAGGGAGACCTAGGTAGATTGGAGGAATTGTCCAACAATACCTTCATTAGCTCAACAAATGCAGAATGCAAAGTCCTACACCTAGGCTTAACAACCTCTGCATTAGTGCAGGCTGGAGATTCACTGACTAGGATCTGATTGACTGGGATGCTGCTGAAAGTCATTTGAGGATCCTGATGGGCAATGGGCTAAACATAAATCAGCAACGAGGCTAACACCTTCTTCGGCTGTATCAGTAGGCTGGTAGCCAGTAGATTAAAGGATGGTATTATTCCATTTTTCTTCATGCTCATTAGAACACAGACTTATTTAGACTTATTTTGAATACCCTGTCCAGTTTGGGGCTCTGTAGTATAGAAACTGTTTGTAAACTGGAATGATTTCAATGAAAGGCCACCAAGGTGGCCAGGGAGAGATACGTTCAGCCTCAGTAAGAGTTGATTTCAGGGTATCTAACAGCAGCTCCCCAGAATCCAAAAGGGAGCTTCTGAAAAGAAAGAGCCATGTTGTTAGTGAGGTGCACAATGGGTAGACAGATTGTTCATAAATTAAAACACAGTATATTCGTACTGGAGAAACAGAAAAAAAAAATTCTCTGTGCCTTAATTAGGCTCACAAAACAGTTACCTGAAGATACTCGGGAATTTCCATCCCTAAAGGTTCTCAAGACTGAATTGATCACAGGCCTGAGCAACCTGATCTGAGTACAGTCTTGACCGTACACTGGGTGGGAGGTTAAAGAGGTGCCCTACTGGGGTCATTTTATACTGCCAGGACTTCATTAATCCTGTGTTAGCCTCAATAGTTTGAATAATTAAATATAGTAATGAGAAATTCTGAGATCCATTGTGGATGTTCCTGAGATCAGTGACAAGATACAGTGGATTTAGGTGTCTCACAGTTGTGTTCCTTCAATTGAGTGTCAAGCCAGTAAATTTTACAAATGAAGAGGTGAATGACAGCTAGAAATCCAGATACACCTGGAACTTTCTTTGAAGTGCTCATAACTAAAGGAAGTTATTGCATCCTTATTCAGTACGTGACATGAGTAAGTAAGTTGCTGAATCTGGATATTCTTCAAATAGAACTTATGCCTGGATTAATAATATATGTAATAACATAATTCCATATAAGTTAGGTTTTTAAATATAGATTTTTTAAAGAAATGTTTCATTTTAGTGTTCATTCTTCAAATTATTTTCTGTTCTGTGTAATTGTTACAGCAGATTAGTAAGAGTGGTTTTGGTAGAGCATTATACTAAGTGGACATGTTCTAGTTATGTAGTTTACCTTAAAAATGTGATTCTCAAAAAAAGAGAATCTGACCCCTCATAACTCTCGGAGATGGAGAATGGAGCAATTAGAGTCCTTTGCACTCCTAGTATTGTCACTAGTGTTGTGTGTGCATTGTAAAAGGAGGTGGTGGGACGGGAAGCAAAGGCCACCTTTACTGCAGCTGGAGTTGGTACAGGTGATATAGTCTACTATGGGACTATTTGCATTTCTGGGAAATAATACTTAATATTGCCACTGTTCTGGCAGGCATAAGAAAGCTTGGTAATGGCACAAACGTTCAGCTCTACACTTTCTTGCTTTTTTTAGTTTTCATTCTGTTGTGAACATTGTTGTTTCTCTTGAAAATATTAAATGAAATGATTGTCATTGGTGGTGATGCAGAAAGACAAAAGACAGTTTTCTTTTCATTGACACTCTTAACCCTACAGGCTCAAAATAGTAGAGATGTTGTTTTGATTGGTAAATTGAGTAAATTTGACATGGGATTGAGAGCAGAAAAGTGTGTAGCTTTTTAAGTGGCTATATATATATATATATATACACACACACTATAGAGCGTATATTTATTAACTTTTGACAGAGTTAATTGTACAAACCTGTGACTGAAGTGAATGGCGATAAAATGCACAATCCTGCCTGAACTTGACAATGTTGAAATCCGTAATTCGAAGCCAAATGTTATTAACAGAAGTTATTGGCGTAAATCCATCTCGATTTTTTACTTCTTATGAGCTAGCAGTTGCATCACAATGATTTTCCCTTTGTCTACTTGTCAGTATAATTTCCTCATGAATTTAACTTACTTACCCTGCCCCTCACTGCTTTACTATAAATGCTCACCCAGACATTTAAATTTAGTTTCTTGTGCCATACTTTTTATCTGAGCAAGTTGTTTGTACACAGTCCATTCTCCTTGAGTAGTAGTTTAATTTTCTCTCCCTGTAAATCTGGTTAATCTCTTTTCAATTCAAGGCCTTATCTGCAGTCCATAGAAGTAAATGAGAGGCTTTCCAATCATTTAGCATATACACAAGATGCAGAGGTATTTTCTTCTCACTGCTGTAACATTGAACAGATTCATGATCTGAGAGTACCGTGGTAGCATTTGGCAGCAGATTTGAACACTTCTTCCTAAAAAAAAGTTAAAATATTTTTATAGATTGGATGATCCAGATCTAAGGGGCCGTGCCTGCAATCATGCCAACAAAGTTATGCTTGATGAAGTTGTAGATGACTATTTTCCAATTTCAGTCAAAGTTACATCTTCAAAAGAAAGAGGTAGAGGAACACTTATACCTATGATCTGTAGAATAAATTAATGGTAAGTGAAGTCAAGCAGAAAGGCACAGGGGCCATTTTGGAATCAGCTGTCAAAGGGCATGATGCCAGATGCGTTGCAGAGGTTGTTATTATTCCTTTGTTCATCAGACAATCCTTGCCCTTGTCAAGTCTCTCCAATCTTTGCTCTGAATTTAATGTTGGGTTTTTATTTGGAGACTGTATTTAATTTAGAGAACACTAGTCTTACAAACCCAAAGTGAAGCTGCCCTAAATCTAAATGTTTTGTGAGGACATGCTTGAGGTGAGAGAGGTCTCTTCTTTTTTATTTCCGAAGTGTTCCTGGTATGGGATGGTCAACTACTTTCACAATCTAGTTGTGCTACATTCATGGTCTGTCCTTGCTCTAGTGACTTCATTGCTTGTTTGCCCATTCTGTACCACAGAAAGAAGACACCCACAAAAGAAGAGGTTCTACTTTCACCTTCTGAGTGACTTGCTCCTTATGTGGGCGATATACTGTGTTTCTTTTTATGTCTTAGTTTTAATGCTCTATGTTTTAGTCTATGTGTTCCAGTCTCTCACTGAATGTCTCTTAAGTATGAATTTGTCCAGCTTTAATTAATCAAAATGATTTCTCAAACACTAGATTTAACATACTTACCTGTAACACTTCACAGATGTTCCTAAATGTTAGCAGAATAGGTAAATACACTGATTTTAGACGCTGCTAACACCAAAGCAAAAGTATGAATTTGGTATTTTTGCATTTATTTGGCTTCTTTTTCTGACAGCTTTGCAGCAGAGATCAAAGAGCTTTCAAAAGACATTTAAAAATCAGTCTTCCGCAAAACATTCAAAATAGGGATTTATGTTCTTTGTATCTATATATTATTATTCTGACATTGACATAAAGAAATTTTTAACCTAAGTCCACACAGGGAAATAAAATCAGGACCGAGCATGGAATTTCACTGGCTGTTCAGTGGCAATATTGATCTCATTAGGAAGAAGCTGAGATGCTTTTCAAGGCAATCAGAACCAGGTGTACAGCAGTGTAGCTCAACAGATCACCAGTGCTTTTGCTGAAATATTTAAAAATCTGATACATACAAACAGTTCTGTGTAAAATACTTGACAGCTGTAATTTATTCTTAAATTTAAAGTGAAATTGCATTTATTGTAGAATATCTGAATTGCATTAGAGGTGATTCATGGCACAAGTTCAAGCCAAAACTGACCATATAAAACTATGGCTTTGATAGAATCTCTCAGTGAACAATAACCACAGGAAAAAATTATCCTTACTATTTTATTCTGAAAGAGGCTTTTTAATATCAGAATTTTGCCTCTTTTGATGTATTTTTCAAATTCACACACCTTGTAGATCAGAAAATCCTTACTTACTCGTTTGTGCTGTATTGCAGGTGGTAAGAGGTCTCATTAAGTTGTAGTACGTACATATATGTTGTGCAAATGCATATTGTAGTATCCATTTTATATTTTGTTATCTATTGTAGAAATAACATATAGATCATGTGTCCCTTTTATAGTTGGATATTTTTTGTCTGTTTTTCTTCAAAAAGAATTTTAAAGAAAATTCAAAGCTAATGATCTGTTGTTGTGGGGAACTCTACTACCACATTGGAAATCTGCTCTCACAAAATCAAACATATGGTAACATTGCACCATATGTTGATTTTTATATTTAGTAAACGCACAAATAAGACTTAACCTTTAGAAATTTTATTTTATTTTATTTTGACTGATAGAGCTTCATTTTCAAATAGAAATAAATGTGTCATATTGTTGTATTTCCTGAAAAATTAGTGGAAGTTATTAGTACAATGTGAAAGACATTTCCTGTAATTTTGTGTGTGTGTGTGTATACACATCAGCTAAGCTTATGCAATGATACATAGAAGAAATGCCGCAGATACTAATGTTGCTGAAATGTGTACCTCTAGTATGTATCTCTTTCTAACTGTAGAATCTTAATGACTGTATGGGAGAGATTTACATAAAAAGTATAATATGTGAAAGCTCAATTAGGTCTCCTTTTTTCTATATTTTTCTTTTTGAACTTGGAAATACATTAAAACATATTAACATTTACCTTACTGTTGCCCTTTTTATTAAGTTTCTGTGTACCCATGAGATTTGTTTGAATTTTTTTCTCCTCCCTCTGTAGAATTTATGAGGACATTTTGGCCATGTCATGCTAAACCATTTTCAGTGCTGTGTTAAGACTTGAAGAGCCAAAAATGGTGTGACGTATTTGAGTTCTAAATCCTTCTCTGTGTGCGTCCTTGTGTAAGTTAGTTTTCCAAGGACGTGCAGAGTGTTAGACACCCTCCATTGAGGAATGAAAGATCAAGACCAGTAAAGGCCAAACTGATTAAAAATGGTGGTTTAGATTTGTCATTCAAAATAACTTTCAGTCCCCACAACAAAATCTCACAATGATTACTTACTCGTTTACTTTACTGTACTTCTGTAGTGGTTCACACAAGGATAAATGCTGTAGCAGATACCACAGTTCCTGTTGTGCAGATTCTAAACGTAAGTGCTCTCTGTGGTTTTCTTCAGAAAAAGTTAACCAGACGAGAAGAGGAAAAATTCCAACAATTTCTGAGCTATCTCCTGCATTGAACTTTCTTGTACCTAGAATGTACTCATTGCTTGACTTCTGGTTTTATCTGAATATTGAAGCAAGTATGGAACGTAAGAATATATTGCTGGAGAACACAGGGGATCTGTTAGGGAATAAAATGACCTAAAAGGTGTATGGAACCTTCCTGGCAGCATTTAGATTTGCTTAAAGAGGGAACAGATAACCTGCAGAACAGTTAAATGTGAATAAGGTGCTTCCTTATAGTTTGGCTGAAAATTTTGTAATTGCTCAGGCTATTATAATACACTGACTGCAAAGTCATAAGTAGTTGTTTGTTATCTGTTCAATATGAAATAATGCAATTTCTAAGTGAATCTTCTCTATGAAGAGCATCTTTCAACATATTCTTACAAGTCTTCACAAGAATTTTGTTTTCTTATGTAAGTAATTCTGCAAGTTCTAGGGCAACAGGGGGAAGTCTTTTCCAAGGATGCTCCTTGTCTCTCTGCCTTGTTTTCCTTATACTTTAAGAATTCAGGATGTGAGCTGGCACAGACAGGTATAAGTATGAATGGTGTGCTAACTTCAGATAAGCCTATAGGACTGTGAATATATTATGTTTTACATATGCAGTTTTGGCAACCAGTGGTTTGTGCTTGCAGAAGTTGATTCTGAAAACGTAAACTGTGGGGATAGGGTTCATTTTCTTTTCCTAGTAAACATGGAAAATGAAGGAGCTCAGTGAAATACTCTGACTTTTAAACGTATATTTTCAAATCAAGAAGCTCTGTCAGGCAATAGATGCACTGTTCTTACTATAGTAATGCTTGTCTGTAGGTAAGGAGTGACAATAGGCAGGAACTAGTCAATCAGTCAATTGTTATTTAATCACAAAGCTCTAAGAGACTCAATCTTTTTTTCCTAGGACTTGTGTAACATAATTTTCCTGTAACCTGTGTTTGTCAAATTCTGCTTCACTTTCATTTTACTTCTTTGAACAACTGTTTCTACATAGCTTCAGCGAGCCACATTTACTAGCTTGAGCAGCAGAGACTGATAGCCTAAGGTTGTCCTGCGGGTTTTCATTTTATCATTGTACAGGCACAGCACCGCATGCCAGGTACCACCACCGTAGGGAGGATTCCAGCGTCTTCATCACAGAGTAAGCCGCTGTCAGTGAAAAGATCTTATGCAGTGATACACTGGTTAAATTTGACAAAGAACATAGATTGTGTAAATCTTGCTGTTTTCATTGATTGTAGTCTGAGAGTGTATTAACCTTCCTTAAGGCTCCAGAAATCACTTTCATAAATGTGAGTACTATAAGAAAGTGTTTAGTGAAGCTTTTCATGGATTAATTCTTTGTTAAAGGATAAAGTATTTTCACACATGCAGACATTAAAGAGACAGTTATACTTGGAGATTTTTATTTTTTCACCTCCACAGAACATTTATTTACTATAACCCCTTGAAGGTTAATTTTCACTTAAGTTTTACAAGGAAATACTGACAAGAAGCTTTGAAACACATCTTGTGTTATGCCAACTGTATTAATTAGAGCTGTACTATGACCTGGGTGAATTTTCTACATAGAAAAAAAAGAAGTCTAAGCTTAGAATTATAAAGTGTTTCTGACAATTATTTTAGGCTTATCATTGCAAAGGCTCTAAAGTTGTTTACAATTTAGAGGATATTGAAACCAGTTTAGTTCATTTTGAATCTGTATTGTGAAAGATTTTTTCTCCCTGAAAAATGAGACTTCCTTTCTGCTTGAGGAAATATATGATATACTCTGGTTTTGAGCTTCAGGGCCAGTGCCTAATTTTCTTTTTATCGCATTCTTAGTTCCATACTAAGCAATTTCCTTTGGCTTCACTGAACAAAAATTCTTTGGATATCGTAATAACAAACTATACATTATGACCTCCTACAGTTATTTTTAAGAGATTATAGCATGTAGTTTTAGACTGCTTTTATTTTATTGTCTGTGAGTTTATTAATATTTTTATACGTAGAGACTTTAGCTGATAGACTATCAACTTGAAAAGGACCAAACATTATATACACTGGATTTGACAAGGACAGCATAAATTTGCCAAAATAAAATTACCAGTACACCTTAATCACATTTTTATCACCTCATAATTCACTCTTAAGAAAAATATTTTCAGAGAAGTTTATATGAAACAGATCAAGGTATCTCATGGCTTTGCAAAAAGTCATAAATTTGGTACAAATTATCCAATCGCAATTCAGAAGTTTAATTTGCTTCTTGAATATTGCGCTAAGTTGTTCCTTCTTTCACTAACAGTCTGTAGAAATAAATAATAGGTTGGACTTCGTGCAGGAGTGCAATAACTTCATGCTGCAGTGCCCCCAGTCTCTACACACAGACTGACTGCAACCATGGAAATTCTTCACTGGGAAAACCATTCATGACTGTTTTGCCAGTATGATTTTGCAGAAAGTGCTGTCTAAAATTTCTGCATCCATACTCCACCATCCAACTCACATTTTATTATTTCCTACCATGGCGAAAAATGTCATACGAAGAGAACTATTTCCTTCAGGCAATGGAATCCTTAATCATAGAACCATAGATTTACTTGGTTTGAAAAGACCTTTGAGGTCATTGATTATAACCGTACCTGTCCACTACTAAATCATATCTCTAAGCGCTTCATCTACTCATCTTTTATATACCTCCAGAGATGGTGACTCAACCACCTCCCTGGGCAGCCTGGTGCAGTACAATCAAAGCCATCCTTGTGCATCTTCATAATCCCTACCACTGAACTTCAGGAGAAATAGAGAACAGGCATTTTGCTGGAGCTTCCCAGTGCCACAGTGGTGCCATTTCAGCTCCTCAGAGGTGAGAAGCAGAGAGGACATGTAGTCCTGGAGAAGGGTAGTGCACATTTCACACTGTCTCATTCACTTTATGGTGTGCAATGGTTAGGATTCGTCTCACAATATTAGCACATCTTAAGTTCAATACATTTGTACTAGAGTCCCTTTATAGTCAACAATAAAAACATGTGCTTCGTATAGACAGTTCAGCTGGTCTGTCATGGAAGCCTGCTTCCTTAGTCAGAAGTTCAACTTTGACACTTATCTTCCCTCTATTTACAATCTTTTGTTTTTTTCCCCTGGCAAGACAGTCTTTCCCACCCAGGTTTGCTTCCTTCTTTAATCAGAATTGCACCCCAACCTTTTTGCAGTTTCTGTGCTTGCATTAGCTGTTGTCTGCTTACTTTGCAGAGGCTCTAGTTTTGGGAACCCTCATGATAGAAGGTTAAGAAAGCCATCAGGGTGAATTTCCAGGTCTGAGAAGTGGTTTCCCTCTATAAGGGCGGGGAACATTACTCTTCATGTTCCGCCTCTCTTCAGACAAGATGTAAAACCATATTTTGAAAGGTGCACAGATGCAAAGTGGAAGGACTTTTCACTAAAATGAGACTAGAGTAAAATAACAGTGAGTAGTCTTAAAATCACCAACCTTGTTTAACTGAGGTGTGGTGGCCACACAGTGAAGCCACTGCAAGCCTCTTAAGTTCATCCACATTACTTGTCCATTTGACAAGGATATTTATATATAAGTTCCTGAGTACTGGAAGCATTTCTGAGCAATGTCCCCTTTTCACTACTGAAATGGTTGTGTTTCACTGGTAATTTACTTTCCATTAGCTAAGTGTGTAAGGCCTGAAGTCTTCTACTGTGTATACCCCTCAAAATAGCTACTGAAGTCAAGGGGTGCTGAACACAGATCGAGGAGAGAATGAGTCAATATTTACAAAGCACTTTGCAGTATTTGGGCATGAAAGACATCATGTTAGGTAAATATTATTTTCATTATGAGTTAAATCCTGAAATGTCATAATTTCCCATAATTTCTGAGCTGAGGTAGATACACGCGTATGAAAAAATTTTATTTGGACTAGGTTTGCTTGCTTACTTGTTGATCCTAAATGAAATTAAGATGTTTTCTGTTTTGTTTGGCTGAAGGAGAAAATAGGAACAGCCCTTCCTACCTCAAATCTCCTTGTTTTCTGTCTGAAAAATCAAATTTTAGTTTGTTGATAGTAATGAAGGACTAAATGTCTCATAGTATGACATTTACTAACACAGCTTGCCTTTTAAGACATGTTTTTGTGTAAGCCAGATATAAGCCTGAGTACTTTCATCCACCCTTTCCTGGGAACTGGTGCATCTCAGTAGTCAAGCCATATTATAGCAATGCCCAGTGGTGACAGCACACCCTGGGGATGAATGTTTATTTACGTAAAACTTGTATATTAAACAGTTGAAATTGATGCTGGTAGTAGCTGTCTACTGGAAAAAAAATGGAATATATTCTTCTACAGACCACTGATTAAAGAGCAAAGGCATAAATTTGTGTTCAGCTATCAGAAAAAAAGCCAAGTAATTCCTAGTAGAGAAGTATTGCTGAACCTCCTCTGCCTAGACATCACAGCTCTCAGCTCAGGCTGGGAGTTGGAGAGAATGACCAAGTCTACAAACACACTGAAGAGGACAGAATTTCTCTTTTCAGATCTTGTTTTTCCATCTTTATATATCTCTCCTTTATACACTGACTGCAGTAAGTGTATCATTTATCGGTTAATAAGTTGTCTGACAAGCTAGCCACTTTGTACCTAATTGTTCAGCTTATTTATGTATTATTGATGAGCCCAGACTTGAACTCTGCTTTCCTTGGAGGCTGTTTGATAAATCTGTTGGCTAATCCTAGCTAAGACACTGAATTACCTGCTGTAGCGTAATACATGACATTGCTTTTGCTTTGTATTCTTAAAAGGAGGTAATTATACATTTCCAATGAACTGTGTTTAACAGTAAAAAAAAAAAAAAAAAAAATTAGATACATAATTCACATTGCTCCCTGTGTTAAAAAATGATCTTCAGTGTTGCACTGCAATGCATAAAACACCTCCTCAGCTTTTCAATCAATGCTCTTGACTATTTTAGCTTGTAAGCAGTCATGTAGCTAGAAGAACTTCTGAACTGCAAAATCATGATTATGAGTAAAACTATTAGACATGTCAAAACACTTATGTTGTATATTACTAATATGTTCTGAAAATATTGGAAAATTAATCACCTTATACTTTCCAAAGCAGTATTTCAAATAAATGAATAAACCACCAAATTAGTTTTCTGTCAAAACATGAATATAATGACAGCACATTTTTGTACTGTGTTATTATTTCTGAACTTTTGACTTGTAGGCACTGATATATGGAAACGCTGAGAGCATTACAGGAACTGCTGAGCACGGGAAGAAACAGTGATACTGTATGACTAGCTATTTATGAATTCAACTACTAAGAGTCTGGACTTCCCACAAAACCCCAGAGCCTTTAATACTTCTCTTAGAAGAATATCACAAACCAGATTGTTACTGACACTAGAAGAATGGCACCATGCTGGCTGTGTGAGCCCATTTAATGTTTTCCTTAAAACTGAGAAAAAAAGGAAACTGCACCTTAAGTAGAGCCTCGTTTCCTGAGGCTGATCAGTGGATGTTCGGCTTAATGTTAGTCTTGAAGTCAGTTGAATTATAGCAGCATAGACCCGGATCAGTAAAGGACCTGTGTGTGAAAAGATGTTTCATTCTGATGTTTCATTCTGATTTGCATTCAAATCAGGGACATTTTACTCCATCAGTGAACATAGCATTGTTTCTTCTGGTGCTTTGTGTGTCCTTTAATGCCTTGGTAATTTCTGCTGGGGTTGTATGTTCTGCAAACCAGAACACGATTTGCCTGTTTTATTTTCTCTGTTCTCTCTCTTTTTTTTTTTTTTAACCTAATAAACACAGTATTAAGTTATTCTAGACTGGGAAAGTTTAGTTCAGAAATGTGTTCGACCATGTGAAGAATAGTATATACAGCAGAGACGTAATCTTAGGTATGGCTATCAAAGCTGTAGTTTTCAGTGGGTTGTTCCATAACTTTAAAACTGCTAATATGCATTTCAGCCTTCTAAAAATAAAGAAGGTTTTAAAAGAAAAATTATTCAGACCATTTATTTCAGGTTTAATGTGCACTCATTGAACAGTCTTTAGGCATAGAAAGTTTTGATTATTTTCGTCACAGATTTTATCAAATCCAGAGGGCCATGTATTAATAATTCAGTAGCTTATACAGAGAGGTGAGAGAAAATAATATGGAGCATAAAATTATAGGGCATATTTTCCATGACATTACTGTTGTAGAGTACTTTCATTGATTAGTAAAAGGGATAAACATCCTGACTAGGCTGTAAGACTGCTGAAGTTAAACAACAATTATTGTACAATTGGGTAAAACAGAAGCAGATATTGTGATGCTGTGGGGAAAATTAAACATCAAAAGCTAATAAGATGCCATTTTATATCATGAAAGCATACAAATAGCTCCATCAAGCTTTAATGACATTGTTATATTATACATTTATTTAAAAATTACATTTGCTCATTAACAGTGTTTATAACATAGACTGTTATAATTATAGTAGGATTAGCAAATACTAAGCTTTGCTTCTGTTTCAGTGCACTGAATGCACAAGCTGCACTGTGTGAATCATAGGATAATCTGTCTAAAAAGCAGCACTTATGTATTTCAAGGGGTTTGTTGTCACATTGGTATCGTGGTCCTGTTCAAAAATATTGACACCCACTTGCATGAACTGCTAGTTTAATGCTAGCTGGGGTGAGTGGAGCCTGTGGCCACCTTGTCCATAACTCTGCTCCTAGCCATGGCGTAAAGAGTACCTATGATGCTCTGGGAGCTGCACATGGGGAATGACTGCCTACTGCAGCATGGCCTGCCAGCAAGGAGCATGCACTGGAGCTCCTTTCACAGTAAGCAGTGCAAATGAAGCACTATAAACCATGTGTCTCAGCATGGCCCTTTTCCAGCATAACATAGCTCAGCTTGTTTTGCTCTTGTACTTCAGAAGTAGATTAGGCTGGACATTTTAGGAATTTTAGGAACCATGTTAGGAATGGTTGGACTCCTATGATCCAGCGAGTCTTTTCCAGCCTAGTGATTCGATGATTCTATGACTTTGAAGTTACTTAGACTTGCAAACCCACCATTGCCAAGGTTTTTTAAGCTGTTCTATAAGAAGAGTTTCTCGGGGCTAGGTTGTGATTCCTGTTCAAAACTGGGAAGACCTATACCAGAAGGTAATCTCCTGAGACAGAGGACACTAAGATATATGTGTCAGAGCCAAATTCATGTCTACATCATCAAGTATTTTTAGAATGCTAATGGCCACAAGAAGTTATATGGGAAGACTGTCCCCCAGTTTGTGCCAGTGGTACACATTTGGTGTACAATGGAATAGCAGGGTAGGACTGAATGAGGGTTTCCCACAGTGCTGCTGTGTGCTTGAATTGCCACATTCTTCTGGCAGAAGAGTCTTTTTCATTTTTCATATGAAAATGTTGAAGTCAGTTTCACCATATGAGCCATCTTGGAAATACTTTATTTGAAAAAAACATACAGCTCTGACTTGGGCCAGAATCAACATTTGTCATAGATCATGTTATCTAGCCTGATTGTCTGGCAGCTTTCCACGCTATTACATAGGTCAGGGAAGCTTACAGAGGTTTCATTTATTAAGGGCTGGGAGAAAATGAAGCATTTTCTGAATAATGTGGTGTAGATAGGAAGAGCCTGATGCATACCTGCAGTGTGGATGAACCCTGGGAACAGAGAGCCTGTTCACAACTTGCTAGAGCACTGCATTCATTCTGGGCAACAGGTGAGATGGTGAACAAGACATCAGTAAAGGGGTGTTTAGAAGAAAGCACATTGTCTGAGAAGATTAAAGGAATTTAAAATAGGCTTCCTGAAGAGGACAGAATATCTGTCTTTGAGTGTGTTCATGAGTGTTATTAAAAGGTAGGAGTCATTAATCTCAGCAGACTTGAATACTCAAAAAGGTCTTAAGATAAAACAGCAAAATTTCTGAAGAGTTTGAACCAAAAGGGGGAGATGCATGGAAACACCATTGCTGGAGTTGTGCCTAAGGACTTGGTAACAGGCTTTTGCAGATGCTGTGTGAAAACTATTCTGCTGTTATTCAAGGGATGGATTTGCGTGCTTGGGGAGCTTCCTCCTATCACTAACATGACTATCTCATAATGAAATGCATGGCCTCTTGGAAAGACAACAGCTATAATGCTGATAATGCTAGATTTGAGTAACTTTTGCTATCTTGATTTACTATGAGGAATGTACAACAGTAATAGATCCAGAATGTATTGATGGAAAAGCAGCAGCCAGCACTGAGGATAGCATTCTTTCTTCAAGCGTGAGTGAGGAGGAGGTGGAATATTTTTCATTTTTAAAGCGTTTTGGTAAGTGGCAGGTAAAACTAT
This sequence comes from Coccyzus lansbergi, assembly GCA_033558105.1. Classification (NCBI taxonomy): domain Eukaryota; kingdom Metazoa; phylum Chordata; class Aves; order Cuculiformes; family Coccyzidae; genus Coccyzus; species Coccyzus lansbergi. The sequence goes on along the minus strand of JAUMJK010000283.1, from coordinate 1,071,172 downwards.
AACTTTATATTTTTGCTCTTTATCTTCAAAACTAAGAAAAAAATGAAATAAACTTTCCAATTTTGTAGAGTTGTCTTTTTTGTGTGTGTGTTATAAAAATATATCAAATATATAAAGGAAACACCGTTTTAACACCTTTTAACAAAAAAGGCTATTATGAGTGTTACTTGACAAAATAGAAACAAAAGATGAAAACAATTGTGAAATAATTCAGTCATAAAATGAACTGTAATCTTTAAAGTCAAATTTTATCTTAAAAGATGTAGAGAATACATATAGAACTTTTGAGAACAGAGAAGGTTTTTTTATTACATCAAAGACACATCTTCACTGAAATCAATAAAAAAAAAAGTAAGATGACTTTTCCTCTTTTGCTTTTCAGTAATATTTTGAACATTTCTAACTGCATCTACTCTTGAATGACCTATTTTGGGATAGAATACTGCAAAACTCTGCACTGCTCTGTCAGTATATTTCAGGTTGATCTATACACCATCCTAGCAAAGGAATAAAACAAGCTACAAACCTCCTCAAGATTTTGAATCTTTGTTGCAACTGAAAATGTAAAATCTCATGTTGCTTCAAATTCCTATTTTGTACATGCATAGGGCTCCAGCTTCTTGTTCGATGCAGGCAGGGAAATAAACATGCATGACATTCTTCATTAAAATAATCCTGTTGAAACTAATGGAGTTCCTCACATAGTAGAGTAGTTGTGGATGGAAGTAGGATTGTCCACATGGCTACCATGGAATCTTTCTGGTAAGCTGTGATTCTCTGTCAGCCCTACAACACTTTTGTCATTTAATAGATGCTTGTGTTTTGCTAAATCCTTTCAATTAGTCTTTTTTTTTATCACCATCTTCAGGTCTGGATTAGTTATGCCTAATAATGACCCCTTCAGACTATGCTGAATGATTTGGTTTACCAGAAATTTAAGCTGCTTCTTGCCATTTGACTTTGGCACATACTGCAATATTTTATGGCTGTTCCTGTGAATTTCTGAGCTCTTGGGTACTATCTCATCACATATTTGAATGCTGCTTGATTTCCAATACTTTAACACTCTCATCCTCTTCAACTGGGTTAATTTTAATGCGTGTTACACATATGCTCAAATGACCTGATGCATTGGTCTGGAGTGCTTAAGTTCTTAGATTATAAAGTCTTCCAATAACTTTTTTAAATTGGTTTTCTGAGTATGCCATGGATTTTAAGTATGCCATGGGAGTTTTGTTCCTTACACTTTTAGAGGCATAGCAGTATGCAGGCAAGATTTTCTAGTTACCTGTCAATGGTTAACTTTTGTTTACTTGTCAGGATTCTGTCATAGAATTTTCAGAACAGTAGTGGACATTTGCTTGTGCTTTTGTTGTTAGTGTTGTTCTGCTCCATTTTATTTCTAAGATTCTGCTGTGTAGATGCAGATGTGCTTTCTCACAGGAACAATATATGCTCGATTCACTCTATACATAACGTAGTGGGTCAAATTCTGTCCATGGGTCCCTGCACACAGCTCCTACTGTAGACATGCAAGGTTTTGTCCTACTTGTGCAAAACTCATTAGCTAGAGTGTATAGAGCATCTCTTCTTCCTTATTGCAACACAGGAGAGTCTGTGTATGGGTATAAAATACCCCAATATATATATCTACTCTTGTAGATCCTTTTCATTAAGCTTTCCTGTGTTTTAATACATAATCTGCTATTTAAAATGATGAGGCAGTGATGAATATTGAAAAAAAATTCCTCTGAAAGTCCCTGTTACCTTACTATTCTACCTAATTCAGTTCCTGCCCGAATGGCCATGGCGCAATCCAAGACCTTGTCATGAAGCTGGCCAGGTGTGTTTGGGTTGGAAAATATTACAAGCCTATAGGTCAAACAAATTTCCTCAGCTGCTGTAGGCAGAAAAAGGAAGGTCTAATCTTAGTTGTTCAAACCTTTCCACCTTATCACCCAATTTTCTCAGTGGGTGGCTACATCTGTGATTTCCAATGGATTGAGTAAAATATAAACAAAAGCACTTGGCACTTTGATCTTGGTATGTTTATTTAATGAGTGTTCAATATGCAAGAGACAGTTTAGCATAGGAGTCCTGACTACAGTGCATTAGTTTGGGAATTTTTATTATTTTATTTTATTTAACACCCAAGGTTAAAAGGAGCAGGAGCCCAGCTGAGTGAGTTCAGAGTTCATCTCTGCATGCTCACCGTCTTCCATTTAAATGTACACAAAGGACTCATAGAGTACCCGCTCTCCCCTGGGCTGTCTTTGATACACTCTGCTGTGCCTGGACTCTGCCACTCCTTCTATCAGTCTGATCCTACTTCTATTAGCCTGCTGTGCTCAGCACTGTAACCTCATTCAGCTAGCACTCTGCATGCAGGCTCACAACTTCAAGGTTCTGTCAGGCATTGACACATGCAGGCTCCAAGTGGGAAGCTAAACACCCCCCTTCACCTCCTCTCTGGTTCCACATTAACCTCGATTAAGTGCAGGAAAAATACAAACGCTGTAGTGCCATCATTCAGGTTTTAACTACTAATGTATATTTAGATAATCACAGCCAGCTTGCCACCTTTGAGAACACACACAGCAAACCCTCTGGTTCTTCCCCTTTCTCACAATGAGTGTGGTAAATAGTGAGTTGGCTTGGGGAAAGCAATGGTTGAGGGTCTGAGTTGGATATTTATGGCACAGGCATAAAATCTAAGAGAAAAGTTCTGACAGTACTTTTTGAGGCAATAGTATATGGTATGAATGGAAAGTGATAGAGAAATTATTTCATTCTAGGAGAATGAGGCAGTATATTTTCAAAACATATCCTCTTTGAAATCCAGACTGTAGAAAAGACATAGTGCAGTACTAACCTTATCATTTTATGATCCAAGCACTGAATGTATGAAAATTTGTTGGGTGCTATGGGCAGAGAAAGTTTCATCACTGTTTCTGGTTCTTTCTAACTATAGGAAATGTCTGACAGCATTTCTTTGTGAAGCTGCACCCTCACTTCCCACTCTAGGGCTTGCTGCCAGTCCCCACCCACCTCGTGGCTTGCTCCCACCCTCCAGGCAGTAGTCGAGACTGGGGCAGATTCCTTCTCAATGCCAATACGCCTAGCCCACACATCACTATACTTGGATTAATTAAATGCATCATACTCCATATTCTTGGTTGAAGCTTTTTTGACAATATGTAAGAAAATAAAAGCACATGTGACAAAGGAGGTTCCTAATACTTTACTTGTGAAGCTCAACTATAAACAGCTGGCGTTAATCTCTATGTCAATGCCTGTTGTTCTTGTGGGAGACTTCAATCTTCCTGTTATCTGCTGGAAGTACAATAGAACAGAAAGGAAACAGTCTAGGAGGCTCCTGGAGAGCGTGGAAGACAACTTCCTTGCACAGCTGGTGAATGAACCAACATGGGAAGGTGCCCTCCTGGACCTGCTGTTTATGAACAGAGGAGGCCTTGTGGGGGATGTGGCAGTAGCTGGACACTTAGGACAAAGCAATCCTGAGATGATAGGGTTTTCTGTTCTGAGTGAAGTGAACAGAGTGGTTAGCAGGACAGTAGCATTAAATTTCCAGAGGGCAGACCTTGAACTCTTCAGAGGACTGGTTGGCAAAGTCTCATGGGAGACAGTACTTAAGGGCAAGGGAGCCTGTGAGGGCTGGGGGCTCTTCAAAAAGGAGATCCTAGCACCTCAGGAGAAAGTCATCCCCGTGTTCCAGAAAAAAAGCCAGTGGGAGAAAAAACCAGCTTGGTTGAACATTGAGATCTTGAGTGATATCAAGAAGAGGAGGAATGTTTATGGGCTTTGGAAGAGGCGACAGTCCCTATTTGACACAGAAGGAACAACAGTGACAGGGGACGAGGAAAAGGCTGAGGTACTTAATGCCTTCTTTGCCTCAGTCTTTAATTGTAAAGAAAGTTTTTCCCTCTGTGTACAAACCCAGGAGCTAGAGTTGCAAAACAAGGCTCCCATGGTCCAAGAGGAGGTGGTCAGAGCCCTGTTTGCCCAGCTAGACACACACAAGTCTATGGGGCCAGATGGGATTCACGCAAGAGTATTGAGGGTCCTGGCGGATGTGCTGGCCAAACCCCTTTCCATCATCTTCCAACAGTCCTGGAAGACTGGGGAAGTTCCACTGGACTGGAGGCTGGCTAATGTAGTGCCCATCTACAAGAAGGGGCACAAGGCAGATCCCGGGAACTACAGGCCTGTCAGTCTGACCTTAGTGCCAGGGAAAGTCATGTAGCAGGTGATCTTGAGTGCTATCATACAGCACATGCAAGAGAACCAGGTGATCAGGCCCAGCCAACATGGGTTTACAAAAGGCAGGTCTTGTCAAACTAACCTGATCACCTTCTATGTCAAAGTGACTAGATTCTTGGATAAGGGAAAGGCTGTGGATGTAGTCTTCTTGTACTTCTGTAAACCCTTTGATACAGTTCCTCACAGCATTCTGCTACAGAAACTGTCAGCCACTGGCCTGGACAGACGCACACTCTCCTGGGTAGAAAACTGGTTGGATGACCAGGCCCAGAGAGTGGTGGTAAATGGCGTTAAATCCACCTGGAGGTGCTTTACAAGTGGTGTTCCCCAGGGCTCAGTGCAGGATCCAGCCCTGTTCAATGTCTTCATCAATGACCTGGATGAAGGCATTGAGTGTACCCTTAGCAAGTTTGCAGATGACATAAAGCTGTGTGGAAGTGTTGATCTGCTGGAGGGTAGAGAGGCTCTGCAAAGGGATCTGAACAGGCTGGACCTCTGGGCAGAGTCCAATGGCATGAGGTTTAACACGGCCAGATACCGGGTCCTGCACTTGGGGCACAACAACCCTGTGCAGAGCTACAGACTAGAAGTCTGTCTAGAAAGCTGCCTGGAAGAGAGGGACCTGGGCGTGTTGTTTGACAGCCGACTGAACAAGAGTCAGCAGTGTGCCCAGGTGGCCAAGAAGGCCAATTGCATCCTGGCTTGTATCAGAAACAGTGTGACCAGCAGGTCCAGGGAGGTTATTCTCCCTCTGTACTCGGCATTGGTGAGACCACTCCTGGAGAACAGGCCTTACGAGGAACAGCTGAGGGAACTGGGGTTTTTAGCCTGGAGGAGGCTGAGGGTAGACCTCATTGCTCTCTACAACTACCTGAAAGGAGGTTATAGAGAGGAGGGTGATGGCCTCTTCTCCCAAGTGACAGCAGACAGGACAAGAGGGAATGGCCTCAAGCTCTGCTAGGGGAGATTTAGGCTGGACATTAGGAAAAAAAATTCACAGAAAGGGTCCCTGGGCACTGGAACAGACTGCCCAGGGAGGTGGTTGAGTCACCTTCCCTGGAGGTGTTTAAGGCACAAGTGGACGAGGTGCTGAGGGGCATGGTTTAGTGTTTAATAGGAATGGTTAAACTCGATGATCTGGTGGGTCTCTTCCAACCTGGTTATTCTATGATTCTATGAAAATGGGTTACAGAATTAAAAGTAAGAACAATAATAATCTTGAGACATGCTGTCTCCTCTCTCATGATTGGCACATCAAGCTTTCTGTGACCTGGAGAGCTCCAAGTTGGACAGGACTTCTTCATGTTCTGCCAGTGTGCAGTAATCACCTTCCTTTGGCCATACAGGAGCATCCAGCTCTGCAAAGAAATTTGACTTCTTTTCGCTGCAGTTCTCTGTTCCGGCATTTTCATCTAATCTCATAGTCTTCCTGTACTCTCTTCTTCTAAAAAAAATCCTGGAAGGAGGGAGGGAAGGCAGTAGAACAGAGGCAATCAAAGTCAATAGTACTAGATTGGTTTTTGACAATTTTCCTGTGATAGTCCTTTAGCGAGGTGTCAAGCCCCTTTCCTGGGAGGGATGCCTGTCTGGAATGCATTACGCTAACCTCTCTTAGGCAAATTTAAACCCATTTGGTACAGCATACAAAATGGAGTTCAGGAAACAAAATGGAGTTTCAATTTAATACAGACCAAAACTGTGGTCTACCAAAATGTGTCAATAAAGGGATTTTTCATCGTGTAATAATGTTTACAGAGCATCTCTGGTTTTATCTTTAATGGTTGCCATAACAGGATCAACCATTTCTTTAGCATATCCATTTGATGATTTGTGTTGTGTCACATCATTACTTTAGTTTCATTTCAACAGCTTAGAGTCAAGTAAGACATTACTGTGTTTGTCATCAGGCAACGAGACCATGTCCGCTCTTGGCATTTTGTTTAAAATAAACAAAATTACCTAGTTTTAAAGCTTTTTCAGGATTAGTGGTTTTTAGATAATGTAAGATACAAATCATAACTATAAGCTGTAAGCACTAAAATCACTAAATAACTAGAAATAAATAATCTTTTTACACAATGTTATTGCAACATTTTCTTAACATGAAAGACAACTACTGTGTGGGGCACCATCAGTGCAAGGGAAATTATGATTAAAAGGCAAAACTTTATTTTAAATTTAAATGTAGCTTCCAGTTTCATTTCAAGATAGGAGACATTTGTATTTAGATTAAATGATTAATGACACAGGCTTTGAAGATACGTAATATTCTTTGAAGAAATATCCCTGTTGAGTCCAAGTGGCTTTACCCAAAAGCTGAACTTATATACAGAAACTTTTACCTATTTAATCATGTCTCCCTTTACTTTTTCTCTATTAATCTCTACATTTCAGAATATCACTGTTGAGATATACTTGTGCACAAAACAGCACCTGAAGTTGCTCCCCATCCACAATCCAGCCCCAAACTTGTTTTGGCATTAAAAGACTTGTAGGCTAGTTTTCGGCATGCTTTCCTGCTCATGGTGCAGTTTGATAAGGTGTAGCACTATCATATTATGCTGCACTTCAGTATGAACTAGAAGAAGCTCATAGATCTGTGTGCTTGGGTTTTGGGGTGTTTTTTTTTTCTTTTAGCTAATATAACTATGCCTGCAGAACTTAGGGCACATGCATATATACATACATGCATACACAGAGAAAGCAAATATGCAATGTTCTCAGAAGCTGAAAACTGTGGATGAAAAAGGAGGAAAGTAAGCACTTGTCTCAACAGCAAAGAAGCGTGAGGTAGCAAGGAGACACAAAGGGAGGGGACAAAATTTGTTCTTCCTGTAATCCAGATAGCACAGATGACCCTGGCAATGAAGACATAGTAACTTGATGTAGAAGAAGGTAGCCTGTGGGGAGGGGAGGACACATAGTTAGGCTGAAACCTGTATTGAATGTGTGCATTCCCGTGGCAGTTGTCATCTGAACTAGCTACATGAAGCTAATGCAGGTATGTCGCTGCAATTATAATCACTGTATATGGATGTACAGTTAGCACTATAGAAATACATTTTGTTTTCATTTATCATCTTTGGTTTTCAACACCTTTTAGGGGTTTTTCTGCCCTATTGAACCTTCTCTTTTGTCTTCCAAATTCTTCTCTGTCTGTATGGTATAATAAAGTTGGTGTCACCATAAGAAATTTCATTCTCTATTTGGTTTTGTGCAACCTGATTATAATGTCTTTGTGACATTGTCCACATAGAGTGTTTTTCATTTAAAGAATGAATAAAAATGTAACCATTCTTGCAAGCTTTGCTACTTTGCGATCATTATTAAAAATGCTGACAGAATTGGCTGCAACCTAAGTGGGAGGATGAAAACAGGCTTCCTGGCTGTGACTACATCATATGACTCTGATGTGATGCCATGCTAATAGGAGACAAAAGCCAGCTTTGGATCTCTTGGTATATTCATGCCTGATAGAACAGACTTACCACTCTGGACATTTGCAGTGCTCTGTCATAGTAACAGTCAGTCAGTATTTATTTAATTATGTTGCTAACTTACATGAATAAATTGTACTTAACAGCACTTGGATGTGATGTGCATGCTGGGTGCTGAATATTATAACTTGTCTTAAAAAGAGTTTTTGTAAGGACGATTCTAACTGGTCATGCCATAGTGTTCCCTGGATGTTTTTTAATAATAATAATTTAAATAAACAATATGATGCAATTCCAAATATATATTCAAACTACCTCCCAGATACACATATTTTCATATGACAATGCAATCATATTCTTAGTTTGCCCTCACCCAAACTTCTCCTGCAGTTATACTGTAATATAAGAAGAAATGTTGTCAAGAGTAGTTATTATCACACATCAGAATATTGTATTAGCATTCACTTTTAATAGATTAAAAGGAAAGATTTTGAAATCTGCCCTTAATGATGCTGAAAGATCTTGGAGACACATTGGGATAGCTTTAGATGAAATGTCATATAATATACATACATAATACATAGGTTCATAAAAGACACTTAATTTAACTGCTTGCCTTTGTGTTTCATCTGTTCCATTTGGATGAATCATCCACAGGTTAAGTGATGCTTGTGCAGTTTCTTTGCTTGAAATCAAGCACAGTGGGTGGCAAAGAAGTTTAGGAAATACAGGGTTCTTGCAGACCTGGGTTTATCGGTAAAAGAATACAATTTTGTGGGCTTCGAGTATAAGATGGAAGAAAAATCTGGTGCTAAAAGCCATCTTTGGGTCATATCTGCTGATCTTCTGGCTTCCTGTCTGCACCGGATAGTTTGCTCAAACTACTGTTGAATACAACAGCTCAATGGTAAAGCTGAATTTAAGGTGGACATAGTATGAGTTAAGCTGTCTTGGAGGAGAGTTGTTGAGAGATGCCATGCTGCTGAGCCTACATTTTACAAATAAGAAGGTGAAATGATTTAATGTTCATTTGCATGGTTTAGTCACTTGTTTTGGAAGCTTCTGATATACATGAGAAAAAAACAGTAGGAAGATCTTCCAACTGCTCAAACTGTTGGCCTTTTCTTCCCATTTTATTGTCTGGATGTGGGATAGTCATGTTAGTGCAGGGTGAGCACAGATACCATGTGCTGCACCTGTCTCTGAACTTCTTGTCTTTGAAGGCATGTGTACCTTCTTTTTGGCTGGAGCAGGATGTGTATAGGTAATTCCTATATTCCACACTTCCTTGGTAGCTGGGAGGTGAGACGATAAATAACTAACTCAGCATTGAAGTAAATGTTGTGTTTTATTTTAGTTTACAAAAAACCATAATTTCAGTCTTATAAACATTTTAGTAAATGCTGAAAATGTCTCTCCTGAGAATATCTGCTCTAGCATGTGCATGTGCATATGCTTTGTCATTCAAGTTTATGAGAGGCTCACATCTGATGTCCTAGGAATCACCAAGGAGCTGTGCACCACACTGCAAAAGACTGAGGGCAGATAATAATTTAGATAGGTGTAAACGTCGTACAGAATCTAACATGGTAACGGTGTTAGTGTTGACTAGTATGTTACAGCCCATGTCCTGCAAATATAAACAATAACCCTGTACTACATCTACAAAGTATGCAGAAAATGAAAGAAATGTCCTTGTATTCTTTGCAAATAAACATATGCAATGTAATATTTGAATTATAGCAATGTTTGCAAGGTAGTGTAGCAAATATATGAGGATAATGGGGGAAAATAAAAATAGGAGACTCAAGAAATCACAGTTCCCAGGGCAGACAGAACTACCACAACCAGCCAGTACAACTATTCTGTCCACAGAATTTCCAATAAATACTATATGGAATGCAACTTTTCTGAAAAAAAAAGATGTGTAACTTCATTTTAAAATGTCTGACAAATGATGAGTTTGCTGTTGACATAATGCTTAATTATCTTATAAAGTAAGAACTTGTGTCTTATTTCAGAACTGAATTTCTATAACTCACATTTCTCAACACTAGATCTCATTATATCACTGTCAGGAAGGCTGACATCTTGCTATCAGACGTCTTTCCAGGGTGTAAGTACCAATCGCAGTGATCAAGGCACCTTTCAGCCTTTCGTCTGACAAGCTGAATAAGTTGAGTTCCTGCAGGCCTTGCACAGGAGAGCTTGGTTTCCAGCTGCAAGCTGTGAAATCTCCCTTCAGAAATTCACTTGCCCATCTGAGTAGAAGAAGAAATCCATTGTCCTTTTTTTCCAGTGTAGAACTAAAAGATTTTCTTTCTCCAAATCTCAGCTTTGAATGCTAATAAAGAACGTTCTTGAATCAGAAAGATTGAATAAATAGCAAGCGTTAACAAGAAACAATAACAAAGCAAGCATCAAACCCTGGTTTTGAACACTAATACAACTATTACATCAAATTTTGGAAATGCTTTGTTCCCTATGGCAGTTTTGTGCCCATGGCAAAAACCTTTCCCACCCATGAAACTAGGACTTCTGACAGATAGGCTGTGACTATCTATTAAATAGCTCTGGCCAGGAAGGGCAGACCATCAACTGTTGTGCCAGGAGCTGGCACTTCTCATTTCTACTTCTGCTGTTACAAGCATGATAGCCTCTGGCAAAGAAAGAAGATGAACAGCTGGAAGTTGAAACCTTTTCAGCCGCCTCAGCAAAAATTGGTAGAGCTATCTGCCAAAGACACAGTTTGACTTTGCCACCTTGGTCTATTTGAATATATCTATCTTATAGGTAGAATATCTCAAGAAGCTAGCATCAATTGAGAAACTTCCATGGCATATTTCACTGCCACCTTCTGTAGGAGTAGAGCAAACTCAGTAGTGGGGACTTATTAAAAATGCCACAGCATCATCAAAAATAATAGCTTGTTTCCAAAATATGTCACTCTAAGCATTCACAGAAGATGTAAGGTGAAAGTTATTTCAAACAGAGCTTGTTACAGCTGGAAATTTGTGGTTGATGAGTGGGGATGGGGATTCGTGCTGTTGTTCATTTCTACTTGAAAGGTTTGAAAGGATTTTCCCTATCTCCTGAGTGGACACCCAGGAGATAGTTGCCCTCTTGGCACTGCCACTTGAGTGGGTATGACAAGAGTTCTGTGGGGACATTTTCAAAATTAAGTAAGAAATCAGGGGTTTATACTTATTTATGTTGGTAAAGGATGAATCTTCAGTTCTGATAGTTTTTCTTCATCTAGACCTTCAGGTTTTAATCAACTCCTTTCTGCTGAATTTCTGTTACTTGTTAACTGCGGCTGAGGGGAGAAAAAAACCCAACAGAAACAGAGCTTTGTATACATTTCTACAAATGGTATTTATCATTCACAGAAGGGTATTGTTGCAATTCTGATTATGAATGTTTACTTTATTCACACATTAAGCAAGCTATCCTCTTACACCATACGATCAGGAGTTATACTGTTTCATACATTTAGACGTCTGAAAGCTGTCTGGAAACCCATTTCCTATTTTGTGATACAGGAACATTTCAGTAGTAGGGGGCTTAATTTGTTTTGAAATTTCAACTCTTGTTCTGCTCAGAAGCTAAAGTTGGAATCCATTAAGATGCATTTTAGTGCAGTTTCTATTCTCATCTTCCTTTTCTCAGTAACTGTGCAATTCACTTAGTACTTCATTACAACCAACAGCAATATGTATACATGGTGCACAAAATGAGCCATTTTGTTTTAAAACAGATTGCAGATGAAAGGAAACCATTCATTTCTTGTTTGCTAGCTGTAATTACTAGAGTGCTAATTACTCCAAATCACTGACATCCAGGGTCAATAAGGATGACAACAGGAACATCAAAGGCAAGATGCACACATACAGTTAAAAGTCTCTAAAACCAGGCTGTAGTATTATTTTATAGCTAATTTATTTTTTTCAGCCAATGCTGAAAAATATTCGAGCTTACTGAATGTTTGCTATTATTTCCTTTGCAGTTTGACGGTGAGAACATGTATATGAGCATGACAGAGCCGAGCCAAGACTATGTGCCAGCCAGCCAGGTGGGTTAATTAATCTTCTCTGCCTTGTTTCAAATTGTAATTAAACAAATTCAAAGAGTTGCATTGCAAATGAGTGGCACTATCAGTAACTGCTGCAATCAGGAATAATCATAATTTATAAACAAAGCATTTAAGCCTTGTTTCCAGTTAATGAGATAGAGCTGATAAAACATCAGAGTTGGCGTTTGTTGAAAGATACTACCTTCTTTCCTCTCCAGAATGCAAGCAGCTGTTTTGCCAGCATGATCTTTCCCAAACAGTTGTTTTACCTTCAGGAAATAAAGTCTTTACAGGTGCAGGTTATTTGTTTATCTGACTGCAGACAAGTTAATCATTGTAAGCTACACATGTCACAAATAGCTTTAATTATCACTCATAGGCCAGTTATTTTAGGAGAATTGCTTTTTTAACACTGTTCTGTGGCTGAGAAATGTGGGGTTATGGTAGTGACCTGGATTTCTGTAGCTTTCAGTGCAACAGATTTGATGAGATGTGGAATTTTTAACAGGTATTTTTGAGTCTGTTCCCTTTTGGAGAACTGTACATGCTAAATTCTCATATTAGGTGTATATATAAATATCTTCCACCTTTTCACTAGCCCTAGGATACTACAGATTACAAATGAAAGATTTTAATTATTTCTTAAAAAGGAAAAATAATTTAGATGTCTTTACTTTGCCTATCTGTAGTTCTATCTACATATAGAGGAGAAATTTTAATTTATGTCATGTGTTTTGTTTAGTTTAATTCTGCATGAGTAATGTGTGATGGCAATAGTGGTGCAGGTTAGTTATGTTTTGCCAGAAATGGCCCAGAATAATCAGATGTGTGGACTGGGTCATGCACCATCCTGGGCCCACAAGTGGCTAGTCTCATATACCACTTTCTAGCAAGGCTAGTAGGACTTCTATGAAGAGCTGTCATTAGGTGAGAAATAAGTTTGCATGTGTAGTAAATGTCTGTAGATGAGCAGGATGTCATTTAGGAATCAGCAGCTTTCGGAAGTGACAGAACATACAAAGCTAATCTGTCCTTATTAAATAGGGCTCTTCAGATAGCCGTGTTGGTCTAACTATGCAGGTTTATCTGCGGCCTAGGATGCAGGAGGTTGTGTGAAATGTTCTGCATTACTTAGTCCAAAAAGTCTGTCTTTAAAAAAAATCTTCCACCATTTTGCTTCCTAGCCTTCTATTGAAGTTATTCTGAAATACCTTCAGAGACAAACTGTACTTTGTATTAAGGATTTGTGTGTGATTGAACTTATTCAGCTAAGAACCCTCCAAGATCCTGAGGTAGTTTAGAATAGAACTGTTTGATTAAAAAATGAAAAATGATATTATTAATTTTTCTCTAACCATTAATCCAAAAACTGTACTGACAAGTTTTAGTATTACTATTAGATTAAAGCAGCCTAGTATCATCTCATTTATGCCTTAAGGGTTTTGAAGTGCAAGGCCTAATTGAATTTGTTTGAAACAGTAGAAATACAAACTCTGTGAATGATTGCTGTTATAAGGCAGCTGCTACCTTTCAAAGAATCATTATGTGTCTCTTAAATAGTTTTGAATAAAGAATTGCAAATCCACATTATACATGAGAATTATTTTTCTTCTGTTGATATTTTTGTACTGTGTATGCATGTAATTTAAATAATTTAAATGGCATATTGAAAAATTAAGAGTATAAGTTTTAATCTTTTATGCAGTTTCTACACGTCCTAACAAGCCCAGATCCTTAGAGATACTCATGCATCTAATACTGTTTTCAGTGGAAGTAAGGTGGTTAAAGCACTGTTAAAGGATCCAGGCCTGGATATTTTAAGTGTAAATGATTTTGTCTTAAAGGAAAAAAAAAAATCTATCAAGTGTGACATTTCTGGATTCAAAGATGACAGAACCTCCTGAATGCTTACTAAGGGGTAGGACCAAGAAAGGGCTTACAGGCTTAAAATCTCACTATGGGAAAGCTGAGCTTTTGGGTGTCTGACTCCCAAGTGGAGTTGAAAGCCCAGAGGCGTATGTTGAAACTGTCTTTTGCTGCAGAATCTGTGTGGCAAGAGATAGCTCAACTGCCAGGCACGTTATTTTAAGCTCTTACCAAATACTGTCTGGTCAAACAGCCTCCCATGTCTGTTTAAGAGAAGCCAGCAGCCTTTGGCTGTTGCACGCTCCTTTCCATTACTGTGGTTCTCTCCTGGTGCTTGCAACGTTGCAGCATTTTTTAAGTGAATATAGATTAAAGCCTGTAATAATATAGCACTATTTTTAAAAGGAGGCAAAACCCACACTAGGAATAGAAAGCTGGGGGTTGTTGGAAATCCTGCCTCTCTGTTGTTTAGTTAAGAACTAAGACTGTGAGAGAAGCCTTCCTGAGCCTGCTTTTGATGTAGATAGCTGCTACTCATTGCTCAGAGGAGCTAAGCAGCCTGCACTGACCATTTTGGCGAGGTCTTCATCAACTGTAATGGGGCATTATTCCTATCTTGGGTATCAACATCTAGTGGTCACCCAAAATTTGTGAACCAACTACCATTCCAACAGTTAATCTCTGTGTTAAAACTGGAAAGAATAGGGTATTCACTGTTCTGAAAACAAAGCACAAGAGATGATATGGTTTATTGGCAAGAAGGAGGAAGAGGAAAGGATGTGACTGTTTTCTGGTCCCTGTTTTCAGGAGTATTTGTTCAGTTTCCATTCACTGTTATTGTATATAAAACAAATAAGAAGAGACGAGAAAATGTGGTCTGCCAGGTGAAAGCCTAGTCATGTAATCCATAGAGTTTTCTTCTGTGTCTGTTTTGCATCTGTCCTCAGGAGCCTTGCAGTCACATGACTAAAGCAAGAGGAATGCAGGCTCTCTTCCATTCCCAGTATCTTGGCTGTTTCTTTGTGATATCAGAGATGAGTGTTTGAATCTTGTCAGAGTGAGGAGTGAATTAATTTCTCCTCTTTCCTTGATGGATGCACATCTGTTAACTAAAATATGAGTCCCACATGTTAGGAGATGCACAGTGCTATCAGAAACCTTTATTCAGCTCTGATCATGCTTACTGAATCAAACATGAGCATAATTTTCTAATTTCAGAGGCTGACACAGCTTGTTTGGGAGTTAGGTTGGCAGACTGAGTCATGGTATACAACACCAAAGACAAAGAGGTTTCCACTAGACTGTCTTCTGGATTATGGGACTCTAGAAGCAGGATTTTTGGGGTCCAGATGCATGTTGACATGCTCATGTCCATGCTTTGAATGTAACCCTGAGAAGCTGGAGTTTGCTTGCTTTGCATTTTCCCTCTATTTTTTCCTCGAATCTAGCATTTCCAGAAATGTTGGGGCTATAAAATAAACTGTGTTGCAGAAGAAAATAAAATTTTGACATCGGAAATGTTTTGATTGCTCTGGAAAAGTTGCACTTTGCACTTCAGTTCTTTCTGTTTACTGTGAAGTGTTCATACCCAGAAAAACACCACCTTGTATTACTTTAAGGGGTTTAATCAATTTATTCCCTTTAGGCTAACATAAATAAAAGCTGAGCCATTGGACGGGAAAAAGATAGTTTTGTTCTTTTGCTATATAACATCAAACATCTGCATAGCTTGGTAATCCAAGACGAGTTGCCTCACAGCATCCCTCAACAATTATCATTTCTGTTCCATTTTCAAATCAGTACATGCTTTGGGACTTATAGACTAAGTTGCTAAGTAGCAACATATGGCTCACTACTGTTCCTGTGATGTTGCTGCAAGCAAATAGCATAATTCTATACCTGAAATGATTTTTATAGAAAACCGGTGCTGGAACTGAGCCAGAAGTGTAAGTATAGAGTAAAAATTAATGATATTCTTTTAGTCTGTCCCAAAAGGCTGTTTGGCAATGTTGTCTCTGTGTACATTTTATATATATGTGTAAGTACTGTATTCTTGGTTATGATATATGTAGTACAGGAGTCTGCACTGCAGGCATCTCATAAATGAGTTATGCCAGCCATATTAACAAACGTACGTAGTAAAACTACATGACACTTTCACTACTAATTGCACTTCAATCTGAAAATATTTATCATTATAAAATAAAACTATACGAACTGCTCTGCATTTCAAATTCTCATAAATATATTGTTTTCTTCCCACACCTATAATTGGAGTCTCGGAGATGAATTCTTCATGTAGTTCTTTCTCCTGTATAAAATTATATTGTTTATTTTACATTTCTTCCTGGACACAAAGCAGAATGTAATTCAGGACTCTGCTGCACAGAGTATTGCACACTTTTGTAGTCTTCCTGGGGCCTGATAAATGTTTAGGGTAATGGATCCAGCTGCCAAATTCCCTGCATTATCCAAAGGGAAGAGAGGAGAACTGTCCTGGAACTGATGGCTTGGGGCAGTAGTCCTATTGTGACAACAGGAATAGGAGATACCATGAAGCAGAGGACGGAATACTGCTTGCATAAAGATGGTATTTTGCTCCCTCTCAGATCTATGCCAGGGGGATCCATATAAGATATGTATGCATGCTCTTTGATGCAGTGGATGCCATGGGTGTCAGAACTGTTTTCACCTGTACAGCTCCAAGATAAAATGGGGTAGAATGACATCCAACAGAGAGATTTTTCATGTTTATAGGAAAGCAAAGGGTTCCTCTGCCTTTAATAGCCTTATGCGCATGATCATAGATATAGCCCTAACTTCCTATTTCATGTTTATACACTAATTTCTTAGAGAATTAATGGGATAGCTATTACTCATGTGAAGTGGGGATGGATAGATGGTACATAATAGCTGCCCTCTCTTGCTCTGTGTTGGTCCTTAACTGTAGATAGACTAGAATTTCAGGGTCCTGTATCCCATTCCTGCCAGAAGATACAACTCTTTTCTCTTCTCTTAACATTGTTGAGAGCCAGAGCCAGCAGAACAAGTTAGATGTTGGCTGCCTTGGGAGGAAAAAGCAGCATTCTTACATGGAGAATCACTGAGAGGTCCAGTGTGATTCCCACGGGTACTTACTACCCTGAAGTCCAAGGCAATCCTGCCAAAAAACTGGAAAGTTTCTGCTGATTAGTTGAGAGGCTGCTCCACAGTGGCAATATGACTTGGTCATTCTGCTTGCTGGACACACTTTAGGGCTGGTTTATGCCATATTCCACTTCCCACTTCCTGGTCTACTATCTTTCACTAGACCAGTTTTCTCAAAGCCCTATCCAGCCTGACCTTGAATGCTATGAGAAATGAGGCCTTCTCTTCTCCAGGCTGAACAACCCCAGCTCTCTTAACCTTTCCTCACAGGAGAGGGCTTCCATCCCTCTGATAACTTTTGTGGCCTTCCTCTGGACCTGCTCTTTGCTGCACTGAGGACTCCAGAGCTGGATGTAGTACTGCAGGTGGTAGGGTCTCACCAGAGCAAAGGGGTAGAATCATCTCCCTGGAACTCTAAGTCATGCTTCTCTTTGATGTAGCTCAGGATATGGTTAGCTTCCTGGGCTGTAAGTACACATTGCCAGCTCATGTCCGATTTGTCATCCACCAGCATCCCCAAGTCCTTCTCTGCAGGGATAGTTATATGTATGGATGGATTTTTAGCTTTAATGCAAAGTTATGTATTCAAGAATATTTTTACTTTTTTCTCTAATCAAATGCCTCTACTTTATCCTCCTTTACTCAATTTTATTTTACTCATGTTATGTTCAGTAAGTATTGAACTTGTACTCCCATCACGAGAAGAAATACATATTACCTATTTATCTCTGAAAAATCAGTTACTTAAACATTCTTTTACTTAATGCTTCTTTCATTTAATGCCTATTCTATAGCGTATGCTGTAAAACCTCTAAAGAGGGCAAAATCTTTTCCCTAATGATCCTAAGCAAACATACACATAGTTACGGTTGTATAAACAAAAGTGTCCCTCTCCAGCCTTCAAAAATCATTAATGTGTATCTGTAAACTTGAATCGTATCAGAAGCCTCTGCAAGTATAACAATTTTTTTCATCCTTCTATTTGTCTTCTGGCTGTAGAAACCTTGCACTTATATTTTCTTTACAAACATGAGGGCTGAAAACTTTGTAATGAAAGCAGGTTTGGAGGGTAATTGCCTTGCTCCAGAAGTTTGGGGTGTTAGAAGTAAATGTCAGACACTGCACTGGAATAATGCTAAAATTGTGAACTTGGCCTTGTTGTATACACAGTGGTCCTGTGCATCAATTAAAAGTATTTTTCTTAAGTCTGGCCAGTGGGAGGGAAGTAATGTAAACATTGCTTCTTGTCTTAGCTGTGGCATCAAGATGATAGCAACTTTGGTGATAGGCCCACTATAAATCGATAAAGTAAAAATAACAAAACCTATTATTTTACCATGAAAAAGGTAAGCAGAAAATCAATCATGAAATGATGAATTCTCTCTCCAAAAAGCCAGAGGTATTTTTTTCCCATATCACAAGAGAAAATGCACTACATTTTACTGTGCATGACATGAGAGAACTTTCTTTTTAATGAGCAACCAGTGTAAAATATCCTTCAGAATGTTTCCCTCTGCTCCTTTATGTACAACTTTTTTACCATGTGAAAACAGATTATGGACATCATATATTTTAGTTATGTAGTTTCCTTTCCAGGAAACTCTACAGATCAGCAGCGTGGATGAATTATGGTATGTAACCATGGGAAATGTAAAAGGCAATATTTTTCAACTGAGCTTCACATAAAATGAACTTTTTTGGTCCATAAAATGTCTGGAAGAATTACGTGAATTTGAACTACAAATTAGACCAATTACTATTATGCTGTCCCTTTTGGCAAAGGCTGCTGCAGTAGAGTCAGTTTGACCTGGTGACCTCTGATCAAATAAACTGATAAGATGCCAGCCTTTGATTAATCTAGTTAGTTTTACAAAGTCTGGCATCTCAACAAGCCCAGACTAGTTACTCAAAACCAGTCTTCAACGTAACATTCAAATGATCGTGCCGTGGAGTCCCAGAGGTATTCATTACAGACAAAATTGCTCTTGTTGCCTTGCATACAAGCTGAGTTTTCAATGGGAAATGAAAGGCTGCCTGGAAAAATAGGCCACCTAATTAAGTTAAACTACTCTAGCATTTGGCTTGACATCTTCATTACTCAAAATTAAAAAGATGCTTCACTTGAGCACACAAGTTACTATTGTTTATGTTGTTTTCCTCTTAAATTGGCTTCTTACCTAGAAGTCTTTTTTTCAGAATTATGTCTTGTAATAGCTTGCATATTTCTTGCAGTTTATAAAAATGTCTTAATAGGTGCTACACTACTGATAGTGGGTATGACATCAGTACAATTGAGCTTATTACTGAGGTCTCAGCAGTCTTACTGCCTACATGATACTTTATTAAGAGAGAGCCAGATCCTGCCAGAGTTCCTTGCTTGAATAATCTTTACTTGTTCATATACTGAACCTTTCTTGGCCTTTTTAATATAAAGTCCTAGGTTCAAAACCTAGACGACCCTGATAAGAACTGGGAGCTTTCATATCCCTCAAATTTCAGTTTTTCCTGTAAATGCTTTAGGACTAAACAAAAGTAAAATCAGAAGAACTGAAAAGAGAAGTCTCACCTCTGTTTTGATCTTCTTTTTCTTAAGCGATCACATTTTACATTAAATCTATTTTTTCTGAGGGAAGTTTCAACAGCTGTTTAGGAGACATATAATGCCAGTAGGACAAACTGTCCTTCTGAATACTGAGAAGCAACCTATTGTTCCTGGGCTTTTCTAAGTAATGAAAAGGAAAATAAAAAGAGAGGGGGTGGAAAAGGATTCTTTGTCCTTCATTATTTTGTGCCCTGGGTACAACATTATTTCATCCTTAGGTGTGTTTCTCTGGAAATTTTGACAGAAGATTTGTCCCCTAAATAGAAATACTCAAATGTAAATCTGTACTACTGCTATTTTAAGAGCATTTAAAAATGTAAACATGTGAGAAGCACACTATCTTGATTGCTGGTTTAGTCAATGATGCTAATGAGGCTTCTGACAGGTTAAATGTGGTGTATCATCTATATTTTCAAGCAGGAGGATTTGCGAAGATGTGACTCCTGTTTTTTTTTCTTTTAAAGTTAAATTCTGCTTATTGAATATGCATATTGCTGGGTTTTTTACCCAGTGCTTTGTAGTGAGCATAATTTAGGTATGTTTTGCAGAGAGGGCCTCTAAAAGATGTTTTATTTTTAATATGCTTTTTATCTCTAGCTGAAGAAGAATATTTAGCAAATGTAGTGATTAATTTACACTATTACATCCTGCAGTATTAAGTTCAAGATCATACCATAGCTGATATACCTGTAGTATAGTACAGACCAAAATCAGTGAAATAGGATCACAAGTTAACTTAAGAATCTTAGCTTTCATTAGAATTTTATTTTTAAGCATAATGGTTTGTTCCCACTGTTGTTAAGAAATTCTTGTGAATATTCTCTGTGCCTCGTTTTCCTGGTCTGTAAACAGCCTGAAGCAGTAGCCATAAGGAGAGGGAGCTCCTCTACTAGTCTTTAAGAGGTAGCATGGTAGAAACCTGTTTGGGCAAAAGTCTCCTGTTCCTTTCCACATCCCTGAAACACTGGTTGAGGAGGAGCTGTGTTTATGCAGTGGTCCTATGAAAGCACCCCTAGTGCCGTTCTTTGGATGTTATACTATTAGGACTGTCACACACTGATGCATCTAGTGCCTTTCTTCTCAGGACAGAATAGCAAAAAGGGTGTCAAAGAATAACCATGCTTGGGTCCCACCTGAGGATCTGCTTAGGTGGGAAGGTGTTGCAGGTAAGCAGGTAAACACAACAAGGCTGCAGGGTGGGGCTCTAAGAATGCCCTGCGTGTGCCTAGGACTCTTGGGTGTTCCTAAGGAATTGCTTTGGGAGTTGATCAGTATTTCTAAAAAAGCTTGCACTTGTTGTATAAATTTACTCCAATTTTCAAAATAGGAAAAGGACACAGCTGGGTCTTTGTCAGAAGGGAAGTGTAAATGCTTTGATTACAGTACTGTAATCAAAGTACTGGTGTTTGCAGAGCCCAGACCTTGTAATCTTTTATAATAACTGTGCTTTTACTTGTTGTCATCTCTAAAATATATTTACATTTAAAAGCTTCATTGAAGACGTATTTCCAAGCAAACCACTATAGTATATGCATAATATGAACATAGTTAATGAAAAGACTCTCAACACTTGAATCTTAAGAAAAAGTCTACCCTAACTAACCCTAGCTAACTTTGAAATTGTGATTGTTTTAAATCAATAATATCATTGTCAGCACATTCTCCTTCTTGAAAACAGAAATCATCTGGTACTGGAAAATTAATGTTTTGCCTGAGGCTTTACTCTTTACCTGATGTAAATTAGAGAAATTGATTTACACAATAAAAAAAGTTATACATTCCTCTATAATATATTTTTGATAGCTATTGTTTGATAAATTAGTATATTGTGTGTTTTTATATGAATATGATTTATTGCTGTTGTCTACCATATGAAGAAACACACAAAAATTGTTTGCAGGATCATTGACTTGAACATATCAATGGCACTGTTGGACAATTCTTGCTGAGTGTTAAGATGATTTATGTAACAGACCGAAGGTTTCCACAGCAATGCATTATAGTCTCAAGCTATCAAGCGTTGTTCATGCAGAGACAAAAGAAGCTGAAAAACACTTGCTTCTGAAGGTTTAGGAATTTGAGATAAGGTTGATCCTATTAAAACTCTCAGAAATATCTGTTGTCACATATATTATCCTAACTTTCAATTGTGCATAAGGTACATTACTGGTTTTCCTCTTCTAATGAGTTCATTGTTTTTACATTACTCTTGATTCATAAGTATTTCAGTTATATAACAATGTGTTCAATAATAGAAGAGGAGACAGCCTGAAGCATCTATCTTTTAAAAACTGGCATCTTTCCACAGTTCAGGTGCAAAAGCCTTGGTGCAAACAAAAAATTAAGACACGCTCTACATAGTAGGCAGTACCGTTCATTTAATTTAAATTAAATATCTATAGGCCAGTTCCCAATTTTTAAGGAACTGTTGCTAATAGCAGATTCTGAGTACATGCATGATGACTGATGTAACCACTGAGCACATGAATCAGGACTATTTAATTTATGTTGTCTTCTGTGCTGTCATATATGTTTCTGCTCTTTCCAGAGGGATTTATATTGGATGTTTGAATGCTTACTGTCTATTGTGGTCAGTCTGATTGAGGTATCTCCTTTGATTTCCCTTCTCTGATAGCTTTTTCAAGTTCTATTGTAATTATTTTGAAACCTAAGAAAGCTTTTTCCTGGCTGGCCAATATGCAGTCATCACTGTAGACTTCTTAAGCAAAGAGCCCTTTATTTCCTTCATTCTCCTTACTTCCTTTTCCTCAGTTCTTATGCAGTATGTTGTGTAAGCATTTCTCTTATTTTTTGATAACAATGAGTATATGGGTTCCTCAGAAAAAAAATATGAGAATTCTGTGTGTTTGTGTGTGTGTTATTAGTACAGCAGAGTACTTAGCCGTAATTTGAGTTTCTTCTTGCTAAACTAAAGAACTGACCTTTGATATACACCTCCCAAACTCAGTTTTGCCCTCCTTCCATGGCACCTTGCTGGATTAGGCCAGGCTAAGTGACAAAAGATAAATTGAAGGGGTCCAGCAAGGTAATTGTTTAGGAACAAACTCTTGGACTTTAGTTGGACAATGAATCGGGGTTAAGAGTTCATATAATTTTATTCTGATAAGCTTTTCTCATAAAAGTATGGGCTAAGGTGTTATAGATAATGAATTCTCTTAATCTCAGAGTAGATATCTGAAAGATGATCTGTTCTATGAAGTTTCCATCATATGAGGTGGAAATGTCACAAATATTTAACCAGAAACATAGAATATTGTCCTTTAATTTGGGAAGAAGTCCTTAATTCAAACAAGTTTTTAACGGTTTTGTGTCTGTAAATAGCCTAAATTTAAAGATGCTCAGTTCTGAGGTTCCCACTGTGTGGCTCCCATCTGAAATATACTGAAATCTGCTTAAAATAAATACAGATATAATGAAGATCCCCTGTATTATAAAGTCAAATTAAAGCTTCTGTCTTTTCATTGTGATGCAGTGTGCTTAATGCTGTTATTTTGCAGAGAGCTTCCTCTCTGGAATGTAATAAAGGTCCAGGAAGTTCCCCTAAACTGAAGCGCTGGTAAACACCTCATCCACTCCCACAGTCATGAGATGAAAGCAGAGCTGCTGGCAAAGTTCCTAGCAGCTATGTGGTAAAGTAAATAAAGCACTTACTGCCACTCTTTTTTGATTCACAAGTGAAAAGGCGAGCTTCCTAGTATTTCAGTGACCAGTAGAATGAAAAGGAGCTATTCTGCGTCTAAACAGAGAAAGTCCTGCTCATAGTAAAGCCAACAATGAAGAAAAAAACATTTCAGGAGAGGTAAAGGCCCTAACCTTTCTCCTCACTACCAAGAAAATCCTAACAGAGCTGAAGATACAGGCCTTCATTAATTATTAATATGTATGAGATGTACTTATGAATTGTAATTGGATAAAGGGAGTGTAGCCCTCCTTAGTGCTTTTGGTAGTAGATAACTGCTCTCATTAGAAATTCCAGACAAATGACTTGAGTTGGAGGAAGAGATGCTCTGAGAAAGCCCAGGGGTTGGGACGGGATGATGACTGGTCTGGGAGTGGGAGCTTTTGCTGTAGGGAAAACCTTGGGCCTGGCCTTCTGCCACAGTTCTCTTAAATGTGTTTTTGGGGAAAATGGTAACATGATATTCCAGGACACCCCATTGGCAACACTGGATCAGTTGCATCAAGGAGACTCCAGATGGTTCCTCAAGATGGCATTTCCAGTGGCAAGGGGAGAGATGGCAGGAAAGTAGGAGGGGGTATTTTACGCCTGTAGCTGCTGTTGGCAGAACAAGCATATGTCCTGTTCCTCACTCCTTCCCACACTGTTGCAACAGTCTTTTTTCTGGGATATATTGGGTTTGCTGTGAATGTATATAGGACTTCTGGGTTTTAATGTGCTTGTGTGCCAAGTCATTACAAGCATCTGAACCGTGCTGCTGGACAAGACAAACTGGAGTATTGTGCCATCACTGTTGAAGTAGCTTCCCTGAGGAAGTTGTCTTACATACACAAATACTAAGTATGGAAATACCAAATTGGCTAAAAATGTCAGGTGAGTAGGATGCTTGGCAAATACTTTCATGCATTTGCACAGCACATCCCACAAGTCTGTGGAGCATGAAGGGATCCACCCAAGGGTATTGAAGGACAGGGGGATGTGCTGGCCAAACCTCTTTCCATCATCTTCCAACAGTCCTGGAAGACTGGGGAAGTTCCACAGGACTGGAGGCTGGCTGATGTTGTGCCCATCTACAAGAAGGGTCACAGGGAGGATCCAGGGAACTACAGGCCTGTCAGTCTGACCTCAGTGCCAGGGAAAGTCATGGAACAGGTGATCTTGAGTGCTATCATGAAGCACATGCAAGAGAACCGGGTGATCAGGCCCAGTCAACACAGGTTTACAAAAGGCAGGTCTTGCCAAACCAACCTGATCGCCTTCTATGACGAAGTGACTAGATTCTTGGATAAGGGAAAGGCTGTGGATGTAGTCTTCCTGGACTTCAGCAAAGCCTTTGACACAGTTTTCACAGTATTCTACTTGAGAAACTGGCTTCCACTGGCCTGGGCAGGCATATCCTCTGCTGGGTAAAAAACCTGTCTGGATGGCTGGGCCCAGAGAATGGTGGGAAATGGTGTTAAATCCAGCTGGAGGTGCTTTACAAGTGGTGTTCCCCAGGGCTTAGTGCTGGGTCCAGCCCTGTTCAATGTCTTTATCAATGACCTGGATGAAGGCATTGAGTGCTCCCTTAGCAAATTTGCAGATGACACTAAGCTGTGTGGAAGTGTTGATCCACTGGAGGGAATCTGAACAGGCTGGACTGCTGGGCAGAGTCCAATGACATGAGGTTTAACAAGGCGAAATGCTGGGTCCTGCACTTGAGGCACAACAACCCTGTGCAGAACTACAGACTAGGAGAAGTCTGTCTAGAAAGCTGCCTAGAGGAGAAGGACCTGAGTGTGTTGGTTGACAGTGACTGAACATGAGCCAGCAGTGTGCCCAGGTGGCCAAGAAGGCCAATGGCATCTTGGCTTGTATCAGAAATGGCGTGGCCAGCAGGTCCAGGGAGGTTATTCTCCCTCTGTACTCAGCACTGGTGAGACCGCTTCTTGAATACTGTGTTCCGTTCTGGGCCTCTCACCACAAGAAGGATGTTGAGGCTCTGGAGCGAGTCCAGAGAAGAGCAACAAAGCTGGTGAAGGGGCTGGAGAACAGACCTTATGAGGAACGACTGAGACACCTGGGGTTGTTTAGCCTGGAGAAGAGGAGACTGAGAGGAGACCTCATTGCTAGAGGCCATTGTAGAGGCAACTACCTGAAAGGAGGTTATAGAGAGGAGGGTGATGGCCTCTTCTCCCAAGTGACAGCGGACAGGACAAGAGGAAATGGCCTCAAGCTCCACTAGGGAAGATTTAGGCTGGACATTAGGAAAAAAAATTCACAGAAAGGGTCATTGGGCACTGGAGCAGGCTACCCAGGGAGGTGGTTGAGTTGCCTTCCCTGGAGGTGTTCAAGGCACGGGTGGATGAGGTGCTGAGGGGCATGGTTTAGTGTTTGATAGGAATGGTTGGACTCGATGATCCAGTGGGTCTCTTCCAACCTGGTTATTCTATGATTCTAAGTGTCTGTGCATGCCAATAGCATATGGCTTGGATGCTGTGTGGCTCTGTTGAAGAAGTAAAGTAGTTTGTCTTTGTTTAAAAAAAAAAAAAAAAAAGAAAAAAAAAGAAACAAGGAAGTACTAGGGTTTAAATTATATGTTGGTTTGGTGTGTTATTATAGTGTTCCTCCTAATTTAAGACGCTTTTTTAAGTGTACTGAGCAGTGATGTGGTAGCTGATGTGGGTTTGCAAGTAATAACCATGGTGTGATTTTTTTCTTAAATAATCTGACATCAACCATCTGTTTAAAATGCTTAGCCCATACAACATATATAACATTATTATATAGTTATACCCTATTCCACTTGGGCTATAGAGTTCTATATAACTAGGATTTTACTTTCATTTTAAAAAGTGAAGCTAATGTCCTAATGGCAGATCAACTGCTTCCACCATTTTTGAAGTGTTACAAATTAAAGACACATTTGAAATGCAGCAAATCAAAGTCTGACTAAAGAAAAAGCTGGACTATCAATATATGGCATGCAAGAAGAGTGTACAAATAAGACAGCAGATTTGCTGAATGCCCCTAATATTAGTGGTGTAGGCACATCTAGCCTGTCAGTATTTGGTATGAATGTTTGCATTTAGTACAGAGGGTAAATTGGTGTTCCTTCTTCTTGTTAAGAAGTAATGAGAGAACACTGTAGACTGTTGTCCTACTCTTGCTTTAGGAATGTAGGACAGGTATCCCTTCCTCCTCTAGAAGATGTTGAGATATCTTGATTCAGCAAAGGTGCCGCACGAGGTATTTTCACTGTAGGATGATAGGAGAGAACAACAAATGTTAACAATTCTTCAAACCTGCAAAATAATGGAAGAGAAAACTCCTTTGAGGCTATCAGTCTTCTGGGACAGTAGAAAAGACAGTCTTGAACACACAACATCCCCTTTTTCACAGCTGATTGATTCCTCCTCGTAGTTGACAGTTATATGACTCTATGTTCACCAGGATTACAGTGACCAAATCTAAGTGTACTTGTGTGGGATAGTGCTGGTCCAGAAGATGGTTATGGGTACTGATCCTTCAATTCTGTTCCTTGCCGCTTTGTTATTATTATATATTACATTCATGTATTATTAATATTGTGGTGTTAGACCTTAAGGTCACTTTAGATACCTTTCTTTTTATCATCTAGTTAATAATGGCAATTAGGAAATGTCAGTCTCCTCCCCATTTAGTGAGGCTCTGTTTTTACTCTGTGTATTTCCCTGCTTGGAGATGTGTCTGCTGATGGCTGCATTGTGGCTTCTAAAAGCAGGGGCAAATATGACTTAAAATGGCAGTAGATTCACACCAACTTCCCATTAAGGAGAGGGCAGGGTAGAGCAAAGTCCTATGGCAGAGTTGAGATTAACAGCTGGAAAGTATGGGAAGAAACAAAGTCTTCATGCACAAGGATGGTGATATCAATGCCAGAGCTTTTCCTCTTTCTATCCTGTTGTTTTAATTTATTAGGATTTTACTTTGGCTTTTACATTCTAACCTTACTGTACTATTTTGTAGTAAGTTGTTTAAGAACAGAGGTGTCAACACTGTTGAGAAACAAGAAAAGCATCCAAAACTGTGCACAATGTGCAGCAGAGTAAGTTGTTCTGTGTTCTGCAGCTCTCTGAAAACTTGTAGAACTGTTTGTTGTCGGTCTGATTTAAGTTTTTGTATCCGTGCTTGTACAGAGGAGAGTAACCCCAGGCATTGTGGAGGACAATATTACTATGATGGCTAATTAAACCTCTCTTGGTTTATAATTGAGCATTGATTCTTCCCTTGTCCTTCTGCATGAATTCATGCACCGTACTGTCCTCCATGTGCAAACTTGTATGGGGAAAAATATTTTCTTCTAATAGCTGCTCATTGAAATTGTGCCCTCATTTTCATCTTTTCTGAAGATACTTAGCAGGAGCAGAATGTACTTAAATCCTTGCATTTCCAGAATTAACAAATGCATCAGTCAGAGCAGGGCTGTGTTGCTGCAGAGGAGCAGGAAGTATGTAAGTAGTCTCTGTGCTATAAACCTTGTGACTGTGGGTGTTGGATGTACAATTACTGATCACAAGCAAAGGAGATGAGAACTGAGGCTGTTCTCAGAAATGCAGAGCAGGCTTTTGGACTGAACTGCTGTAAACTGATGCCTTAAACTCTTGATTAGGATCATGGATCTAACACTGCTCACCTGTTTCCTCTAAGTAGTATAGGCATACCCACCACTACCCCCAAAATAAGACTATGAAGAAGATAGATAAATAATAACAGTTACCCACCTTGGTGCATTAATCTGACTGCCTGTGGCTTTTCCTTGAATCAGGTTGAATTGGATGACTCAATGGCAGTAAACAAAAGTCTCAACAGTTGCTTTGTAGAGTTACTCATTTAGATGACTGACAAAATATATGTGTTATTGAGTTTGTTTCCTTAAGAAAGGAAAAAAATCCATGTTTTTGAGATGCCATAAGTATATTTTTAAAGACAAAGTATACTCATACAAAGTATGTTCTATTTCTGTAATGATTTGTTTTTCTTTGTAGCAGAACAAATGCATGGTTTTCCTGTAAGCCTAAAAGCGGTATCTTTCTTCTTCACTGTATAAATCTTGATCTGAGTGACAAGGAGTAGGAATCATTTTGAGCCAATGTTAATTTTATAAATTGCATTCCCTTTTCCACAGTTCCCATGAAAAAAGTATTCAGCTAGATGAACACTTTTGGAAAATTTTAATAGGACCCTTGAAATCTATTTGAATTCAGGTTCTTAAAAAAAAAATCTCTTTCTAATGGAAGCTGTGAACCTATTAGAGATTCTTATGCCTTAGAGACAATTTTTCTTCTGTACATAATGGTGAAACTCCACTGTTATAATATATGAGTGTTTAAAATATTCTCTTTGTTAAATTGAAGCTCCTGCTTAGAAGTATGTGAGTTGGGCTTTTTTATTTTGTGTGACCTTTATTGTTATTGTTTATCAATATTCATATGATTTTTTTTTTTTTGCAGTCTTTTCCTGGCCCAAGTCTTGAAAGTGAAGATTTTAACATACCTCCTATAACTCCTCCATCACTGCCTGATCACTCTCTGGTGCACTTGAATGAGATAGAGTCTGGGTACCACTCTCTGTGTCATCCCATGAACCACAATGGCCTCCTTCCATTCCACCCACAAAACATGGATCTACCTGAAATTACAGTTTCCAACATGCTTGGTCAAGATGGGACACTGCTTTCCAATTCCATCTCTGTGGTAAGCTTTTTAGTCTTTCCCTTCTGTTCTGCTTTAAGTTGTGAAATTGTGGAAATACCAACCTGTTTGAAATCCCCAACGGGGAAGCCCCTGCACCACTCAAGTCATAGAGAGAGCTGGCTGACTGGGTTTTACGTTGCACTCCCCATGTCAAATCCCTCCCTCACCAGGCAACAAGGAGTTTTACAGCTAAGTTCCTCAAAGCCAGGGTGTCACCTGCCAACTTGAGTAGAATTACACCTGCTTTACATGGATGTAAATAATGATAAAAGGAGGCTCAAGTCTTTGACTTCTGTTGGAGTGGGGTTTGAATCCAGATGGCCGTTGTTCTGTGTTTATCTGACGAGGCTCTTTCCATTCTCATTTGCATGTGCTGAGAGATGTACAAAAATTTAATATGTCCTTTCTTGTTTACCACACATTTGGAAAACAGCAAATGTTATTTCTGATTCTAGGCCAAATCTTATAGTCTTTTTACAGTTCCTAGTCCTTAGCCAGCCAGAATCTAATTGAAATGACTGGACAATTTGCTTATGACGTCTGTCAGATAGTCATTATGGTTGTAATCTTGGGAAGTCTAATATTATAAATCACTTCTTTGAATGTTAAATTGCTTGCAACAACTGCAGAGCTACTTTACATGTTACATTTTCAAGTGGGCTCTACAAATAATTAGTATACTTCTTGCACAGCAGCTCTAAACAAGAATGTTTTACCCAAGAGGGCATTATTTCACATTGATGTACAATTCTAGGCCAAAGACTTTAAAATACCATGGAAGAGAATGGGCTCATGCATTGTGTGGACCTCACTGGAATTCAGGCACTCTACTAAATGGGCTGACCAGGAACTGCAGATCCAGACAGCCAAAGTTAAGGATCTGCTGTTCTGGAAATCCAAGGGTCTGGGCTTCTCACTGGAGAATCAGAGGCTCAGGGTCCTGTTTCGCAGCTGGGAGGACCTGTGCTTAGAGACTTAAGGTGTTTAGGCTTCCGTCGTGCCAACTCCCATCATATAAGTTAAAAATAAATTAATAAAAATGTCAGTCCTAGAAGCCTGGTTTCTAAGACACTATATGAAGGTTTGAGGGCTTGAGGGATCTTAGGTTCAGCTCCTTGTCAGCCCATCAGACTAACAGCCCTAGAGCCAGGGGCTGGGGTGCCATGGTGGCTGAAAACTGAGTTAGTTTGCAACAAAAATCTCCCTTGTCACGGGTCTTCATTTAAGCTTAATTAAAATAAAGCTGCCTTGAGTTTGAGGAGCTTTGCATTCCCTCTGAGAACATCCAACAAGCTGTACTGCAGGGGGGCTAATCTTGGCTTCTTATGTATTCCTTAGTTGTTGATTTACTAGGATGTTGCATGGTTTGTGTTTGAGATCAGAATCTGACTCTAGTGTTATGTTCAGTAATGGCAGGAGAAGGGGTGAGGCAGATTTTCATAGAGAAATGTAGGTATGCTTTGTGGAAATTATTTGAATTTTGCTTGCATTTCTACAAAGCTGATGGTATGCATTAAAGAGTGTGTAGGGTTCTGAGAATTAGGGCTATGAAAGGACTTGAAAAAGTAAGAGGAACGCTTGGAACTCCAGTCAGTACAAGCAGTATTTCATTGAACTGACCTCTTTTGAGCCATGGCTATGACTCAAAACTATGTATTCTTTCAAGTTCTGATGTTCCACATTAACCTCTTGCAACAAGCTCTGAACAAAGGGCCTTGAAAGTTTGTAGATCAGCACAGTAAATTACTACATTGAGGGCAATTATAAAAGAAATTTAACAATATAACTAGGCAATTTTGCTATTGGGACTTAGCATAAATCAGAAAAAAAAAGAAAATCAGACCTCAAGAAAATACGCACTAAATTTTATCAGTCATTGCTGATGATTATTAATTCAAAAAATAAAATATGATCCTTGAAGCATCATGGGCTAAGTCAACTGTTATCCCTAACTCGCATGCTTCTTTGCACATAAGAAGGCTTCTTAACTAGCAGTAGTTTTAGCTCAGACTGACTTGTCTGTCAAAGGAATTAAGCTATACCTCATGTTAGTACAACTGGTAGAATTTTAACATCACGATTTTGTATGGGTCAAACACTGTTTGACAGTATAGTTCCTCTGATTTGAATTTGATAGCTGAGAGGAATTAATTTGAGATAACTTATCTTAATTCTTTAGTAATTCAGTGACTTCTTCCGTGAATATAATGGCCCCATTGTCCTTTTGGCTTTCCATTGATGAAGAAAGATAGAGGATTTCACAGAGTTAACATTCGTTAGCTTTGAAGCTCTTCTTTCTAATCCAGGCCCTTTTTACATTTTTTCTTCAGTATGACTCTTTTCTCTTGTTATTACTCATCTCTAAGTTTCCTTTTTACTACCTCACAAGACTCTGATCTAAGAAGTACTTGCCTAAATCAGTTTTATATTGCCTCACATAGAAAATAATGTATAAGTTTCTCCAATCTATCTAAACTCTTGATGCCATGTAATTTCTGGTATATGCACTGCCATTTAGCATATTTGGGGACCGTGTATATCACTTCATTTTTCAGGCACTAATGAGTATTTTTAGAAAAATTATTCTTAGAAAGGAATCTTTTGGCTATTCTCTATCCCTAATTAATTTCACCTCTTCAGCAAGTTTTACTTACATTGGCACAAATTCAGCTGCAGTGCAATGTGCCTCTGATTGAATTTGGTCTATATTTTTTACTCTCACTATCCTTCAATTTAGCCAGTTTTTAACGCCATGTAGATATTTTAGCAATAATGCATTCCTTTTTTCACTATGTTAGAGGAAATGTGTGTGTTTCAGTTGGTGCTTTTATAGATAAAGCGTTAATTCATGCTGGCCAAACAAGAGTAAGGAAACACAATGAACTCAGAATCAAAGTAGGAAAATAGTTTGTACACTGTTTGTAGCATTTTTCTTTCATCTTAACTACCAAGTGTTTTAAGATGACAATTTCTGGGATTTTTTTGGACAGACTGAAAATTGAGGATGTACTTCTAAAAACTCATCAAAACTCCCACCATTAGAAGTTCCGGTTTCATACTGTGCAGCACTCCCTCTAAGGTGCAGATGAAATCCTTTTGAGTAAGGCTTGCAGGATTTGCCACAAGCTCTGTAAGAATTCTCCTATGTGGAAGTGCTTAAACACACACAATAAGAGCCCACTACTACCTCAATGAATTCTTATTAGAGATCAGTTTCTTGCAGCGTAGGGGTTCTTTTTGAAAAAGTTCACAGTGCTGGGAGATGAAAATATCCCATTGCCATTTACTGAGTCTAATACTTAAATTTGGAATTAACTTTCTTTGAAGATTTTTTTAAATTGATTGGACTGCCTGTTGTGCCCCAGTTACTTTAAAGAAAAATCACTAAAATTTTCCTTTTCTCATTATTCTGCATATGCACGTCAGTTTGCTTGCACGCGTAGGTTTCTTGGTGCTCATAATATCTGGATAGTGGTGGTTCAGAAGTCTACAAGATTTGTGTGGAATGTGACTCTTGGTGGTTTGGACGAATCTCTCTAAAGTCCTCCTTCAGAATGGACCTGACTTCTATTCCTGTTTCTTAAGTGCGTTCAATTAGATATAGATAGAGCTATTTAATGGAGATGTGCTGATGTAGGCATATCTGTTTCTGTACAATGGAATAGGAATCTAATCCTTATTTATTACCACTGAAGGTAGGCCTGTGCAGGTTTGAATCACTTCAAGTTGGAGTTTTACCTGCCAGTACTTTTCTGTTTGCACGAATTTTCCTGAAATATTCCAAGAACAGCAAGAAATAACCTAACATTTGCAAACAAATCCATGTATATACTATCCCTATAAAAATGTTCATTTATCTGTAAAAATGCTTTTGGATGTGTTCTATGAAATGAGTTTTACTGTGTGTTCATTTTATCAGCAAAATCATAGACATTTCAGCTTCTTTAGTATATCCTATAGATGATTGCTTTTGCCCCCAAGAAACCAGGGTTAAAAATCACAGTGCTTTCTTTACAGAAAAGAGGAAAAAAAATTTTTTTGAATGCTTTTATTTTTAATCTTGTGCTGATCTTTTTGAAAATATGGCTCATGATGGTGTACTACAGAAAATTTAGAAGTAAGAAATAAAAGAGATTTTGGTTTCTTGAAATGTTTCAAATTTCTGGGTTTGAAGTTTAAAGTGGAAAAGATGTTAAAAGGCAGTAAAGTCAGGGGATTTATTTCCCAAATGCTCTACTTATGCTGACAACAAAAGCCTGCATAATGTATATACTTTTATATAATGTCATTTTTAGTATACAAGTACAGTCAAGGCCCACTTTGAATTCAAAGGCTACTGTACAACTGTTTTGACAACCACCACATCAGTAGGTAATGTGCAGGACATATGAAACTGAACCAAAAATGTTTCTTTATGTCTATAGGGAGTGCAGAGCATCAATGAATTCGGATATATTAGAGCAGCATGAATTTCTAATATGTTGCTGTTACGGAAAAGACCACTGGCATATTGAATAATGCTGCTTTCAAAGCAGAGCAGAAAATGTGATTACAGACAATTTCATTGCTGTTTTTAAAATAAATATTTTCAAAATCTTGTGGTATTTTATTTCATGTAACGCACAAAATATGTAACAGTAGACTAGAGCTAAAGATCTTCTAGGACACCGAAGAGTTGATGATGTCAGCTATAATTATTCAGATGTGGAATAATAGAAGCATTAGTTTAAACTCAAATTCATGTACCAAAGACCCATGTCCTTATATGAAAAAAAAAAAGCAACATAAACCTTTTTTCTTTTTGCACACTTTGACAGAACAATAAAGGCAATGAATAATTATTTAACATGATGCCCCACTTCATCAAAGACCGAACAATTACATTATACTTTTTCATTAATTATGTTTTTTAGATATGTAGCCCCTGAGAGAGTAATAGCTTAAACAAAGTGTGGCACTGTATAAGAGTGAAGAAAGCAGACAGCTACTTTTTTTTTTTTCATTTTTCATCTCAGGTAGAATGAGACCAGTATTTCTTGTCTACAGTATGGTTGCTAATGAATCCAGTATGGGACATTGCTGTTGTAGCTGAGACGTATTTAAGACGTTCTGTTTTTCCAATTTCATGCAGGTTAGTTTAAATTCAGTATTCATGACTCATGCTGAGGCTGACCTATATGCTTGGGGGTGGGGGGTGGCACCTCTAAGCATTAGTGCAAACTACTGAGTCAAACAGAAATTTTTTATTTCTGCTGAACAAGATGAATAACTTTCAAAGCAAAAAAAAATTGCTCCTTTTAACCTAACTGTTGAGATTTGAATCATACCTGGATACTTTTTTTTCTAGATTGTACTGTATGCCAGTGGTAGAAGACACTTCTAGTCTCTGGTGAATACTTCACATTTGCACCTCATTACTAGGCTCTAGTAATCAGTTTACATAAAAATTTACTGTTATGCTATACAGACCTGCTGCTACCCCAAATTTTATTGCAGTGCTTTATTGCCATCAAAAACACCAAATCATAAAGCTAAGGTCATGGAACACATTGTGTTAAGGTTTTTTGTTTTTAAGGGTTTTTTTCCCTCTTATTAAGCAACTTCGCATTCTTGCAGAATATATTTCTTTACCTTTAAAAAAAAAAAGCGAACAACAAATGACCATATTTTACAAGCTGGATTTTCTCACTGGCATATGCCTTGTGTGGCAAAAGGTTACATCAGTTAGCTTATGTTTTGTCAAACAGCCTAACCAGAGAGATGTACAGCCAAATCTTTGGCTGTTGTCAGTTGTCACAACTTTATTGTCTTCAATTGAATTATGATGATTTATTCCACCTAGGGTTCTGGGACACCATATTTATCTTTCCTTACTTCTGATGTTTACTCTGCTCCTTTGTCATCTGAAAGACAACATAAAGGATATGTACAGGAGCTGATTAAGATGTAATTTGATCAATGTTTTGTATATTTTTGCATATTGTATATCTGCTAGAGAAGTCTTTTCACTGTTGTTACAAAAAAAGCATTAAAACATCTGATGTCTACAAATTATAACTGTGTAAGATAAGACTGGAAATAAAGCATAGTGATAACAGTGATGAAGATTTATCATTTAGATAGTGTTTTACAGGAGGAGGTTGGTTCTCGGTATCTGAGGATTGAAATCAAATGGGACATCTCTGAAAAGATGTGTTCTATCTGTGACTGATCTAATGATACACCCCCACTACAGCGGTGGGGAAAGAACCTTCCTGTGGGTCACACTGTCCCTCAGGGGCTCTTGGCACTGAATACTAGTCCTCGCATACATGGTAGGGGAAACCATAATGGGTAGCACCTTTACAGTTTTTTGCCTCCCAAGAGAAAATCAGCAGAGTAGAAGAAAGCACCCTGTGGGTGCAAGCTATCAACAGATGCCACCTTCCTGAGGTTAGCTAGGGGTAGAATTGCTTTGAGAATATTTGTAGCTAGTGTTACGCATTCCCTTGGCTTTCTTTCTGACCGTTTGGTCTGCCACATCAGAGGAAGTCGGGGGTAGAACTCCAAGTGGCAGCAAATATGCAAAGGTTTTTGATGGGTTAGAAACTACAGCAAGTAGTTACTTGAGAATTAAGAGTATTCCTGGTCTCTTTTTAAAAATTGCCAATCAAGCTGTTTGTTTACTGTCAGTTGGGAAATACAGCTTTCTGCTTGCCTGAGTGTAGTGGTTGAGACTCTATGTGGCTCGTATTTCACAAATGCAGTAGGAAACAACATCAGTGTAATTTCAGGAAGGAATAAGAAGGTGGTATATTTTATTTTTGAAAACAGCCTTTTGTAGGAAGTGCTTTGATGAACTTTATTCACAATGGTTACCCATTGCCTGATGGGAGTTTCTTTGCTACATAAAAAAGTAAGAAAAAATATATGTGTAGTGGTACTAATTATTATTTTGTTAGACTTTAACCAGAAAGGTACAGGCTAAAACATGATGAATGTGGCACGGAGACAAAGCCTTCAGTTGCAGGTGGTAGATTATACAACATCTCACATGTGAAGTACTCACAGGAGTGATTAATGTGCAAGCAGCATCATAGCTTCAAGTGTCAAACAAAACAGATAATAGAGTATGCAAATGGAGAAAACGTAACTATCAAGAATTCAGGGGTTTCAGCCACAGAGATTGTTGACTTTAATCTGCCACTTTTAACATTGCATGTAGTTGTCGAGAACAGCAAGGTAATGAAATGTTTCTGAAGACTCAGGCTTTGTCAAAAAAATCTTGCTAAACTTATGGAATAGAAGTGAAATATCTTTCTCAAAAACTGTGAAGATGATTTTGTGAAGGCAAAAAAGAGAAGCCCACAGTGCAGATGAAAGGATGAGTTTCATGCATCAGGTGGAGTAGCCTCTTCTTCTACCTGTTTTGTTATTTAAATGTATGCATTTGCATTCCTTGAAACTCCAAAGCAGTAGACAAGACTGTACAACCTTCATGGATTTGTACTGCATTCATCATCTCATCACATCTTGCTCAGGGAGCAGAAAGATATGTTGTGTGGATTAAACCGGCATCACTGTGGCATGCACTGTCTTAGCAGAAGCTGCCATTTACATGCTCAAAGTTCAGAGGTGCTGCCTGACTGGTGAATGCTGGTACACCAGCAGAGTTTCATGACAATGTCATCTACTAGAACAGAGTCCTGCCTATGTAGATTGTAAATAATTAGCAAAATTTTTAATTCACTTTAGAAGAAAAAAAAATTGTTCTTGGCTTTCTTGACTTTTCTGAGTTGAAGAAATTTAAAAGGTCCAATTAATAGTCTCATAGGGGATTTTATCTGTTGTAATAGTTTTATAGTATATTTTTTTTTCTGTTTTCCACTAACTTTTTGCATCGGGATGTATAATACTGAGGGAAGAAAAAATTCTACTTAACTATTTTGAAAACTGGAGAAATAATCATTAGTAAATAATAACTAATTTCTTTTTCTATCCTTTGTTCTTGTTCTTTCTCAAGGCGATTAAGAAATGTGGAAAGTGTAAGGATGTCCACTCTTCCCCAGTCTTTTCAATAACACAAAAATCATTCTAGATTGATGTCTACAGCTCTGTTGCCCTCCGCTTCATTTATACAAAGTCTGTACAGATGCAGTAACTAAATACCTTTTCTAATGTTGGGATTTCCCAGGGAACTATGTGTAAACCCTGAACTTCCATTGCCAGTGTAAAGCTGTACTTCAGCCGCATGTATGCAACTTAAGAACATTGTAGCCTCTTTCACACACACCTTTGAGCTGTGTTTATTGCATGTTGTACATGCTACTGCCTCTGTATCTGGACAGTAAAGATATGAATGTTAATGTTCTTAATTTTCTGTGCGTATCATGGGTGGATGCAGTTACAAGAAAGGACTTAAAGTATATAAAGGCAGCAAGAAGCATTATGGACTGAGGAACACTTGTAAGGCATGCACGTGCATATATTTCAGTTACAAAACCAACAAAATTTGACCCTTTCCGTCTGAAGGCAGGCAAACAAAGTCATAACAGTTTATCTTGTGTATATCAGTGTGTACCACACATTCCTATTTCAGCCAATTTGCAGGGAAGGAAAAGAGACAAAGGAGATGGTACAGGTAGAGACATGACATTCTGTCTGCCTGCCCTAACCTGGAGATGATGCAGGCTGCAGTGCTTAGAGTACATATATAAGCATGCATCCATGCATAGTTGCACATACAGATATATGTGAAGATAATTGTGTATATCTGTATGTATGTATTTAGCACACTGTTAATCACCAAAGACCTCTGATGAAAAGGGGATATAGAAGACAGGATGTTGCATCTGAATATCCCACTTGTCTCCAAAATAGGTATCTGTATTGTATATTAAACAGGGACTGAAACTAGAGCTGAATTATCGAGTTACTTCCAAAAGATTTAATCAACATACTGTACATAGTTGCCTCTTAGAATTTTTTTACCAAATCCATGAGATCGCAGTACCTGATAGTAGGTAACTTACTTTCTATGGTAAGTACCTTTGCTAGCTGAGTTAATAAAGGAGGTAGCCTAGATGTTAAGTTGGGTTGTGGCATACCCAAAGGATCTTCATAATCCCATCTGTTGAAATTCCACTTCCTGACAGTGGTGATGTTGGGCTACAGATATCCTCCTTTCATCTTTACAGAAGTTATATTAACTGCAAAAATGTTTAAAACTAGATGTTTTAGTCCTTTAGCAAAAAAGCTCTGCATATTGAGGATTTGCAGGATCAAGGCTTTGATGAGAATGCAACACTTCTTTATATTCAGAGATGGGACTTCTAATAGACTTTAGGATTCCCTTCATTCACACATAAAGAATTTCAGAGATTAACTCAGTAACTGAGCTTCAGTTTCCTACACATGCCCTAATACTCAAGTATGGAATCTCAGTTTAATGAATTTTATTACACTCCCCTGTCTTATGTAGTGGCATAAAAACTGTTTAGTGCAATAGGCTTAGTGCTGATCTGGATATTAAGTGCAGTTTAAGTTGCTTCACAGAAAGTATGCAGTGTAAAATAACCACTGTTAAAACTTTTAAAAGTTATTTTTCCCAGAAAACATATACCACAGCATTTGAAAAAGAATGGTAGTTGCGCTCTTTTCTTCTGCAGTGCTTTTCTTGTGTCTCAAAATGCTATGTAGTGCTAATTAGCTAAGGAGGTAATCTACTGATAATGGCACAAACAGGTATTTGCAATATCAGTCCCTCATATCTGTCAAGTACTGTATTGTAGAATAGAAAGATATTTGCTTTATTAAAATACCAATAAAAGGCAGTTCACAATATAAAAGTACAGAGGAGTCCCAAATCAAAAAAGGCTGAAAGAGGCAGCTCTTAAGGCAGAGGAAGATGATGACTCTGCATTTTGGGACCCATAATATCAATAGTATTACCACGACCTGATTTCTTGCCTGATAATTAGTAATATAAAGGTGGGCAGTAATGTGGTGGGAGACAACTTTCAGTATCAGAACTAACAGAAGTCCTCAAATATAATAAAGGCAGGAATTAACTGCCATGTTTTACACATCTAATATAAAGTAATTATGGTGATGGAATGTAACCATAGCTGAGACCTTTAACCCGGAAGTGATGCAGCAGCTTTATTTAAGAGCAGTGGAAAAAATGTGAGGCTTGTTTTTCCTGCCCTTGAAATTTAGGGAGAAGTGAAGCATCTGTTTAATCACTGAATCTGATGCTCTGCTGTCCCAGACTCCCAGTCCAAGGCATTATGGGTAGGTTGCATAGCATGTGTGTTTCTTCTCATTTCCAAACAGTTTTGTGAATGCAAGGAGGGGAAAACACACAAAAGGAAAGTTCTCTGCACAGGGCCTGGTTTATGTAATTTTACTTGTGGCCAGTGTTGGTGCACTAACTTTGTTATTTGTGATTTCTGCCTCTGAACTGCACTTCAGGAGCTCAGTGTGGGATTTTCAGAAATGTTTTGGCCTAATGCTGATCCTGTGTGACTCTGGTAGGGGCTTTCTCAGAGTTTCAACATAAATAGAGTTTTCCCTGTAGCAGATGCTTTCATTTGTTCATAAATAGCGAAAATTTATGTTTTAGATTATATCAGATTAAGGGTGTGTCAGCATAAGTTTTTGTCAATAATGATCCATGCTCTACTGCAGTAATTCTGAAATGTTTTCCCTTATAACATTTGAAAAACTAATGCAAGCTGTAACAAGACTGAAGAAGGGAAATACTGCTTAATGTGCTGTTTTGAAATAGGTTTTGTTCGTTTAATTGTAATTAAAGACAGTGCAGCAAAGCTGCACTACAGGAAAACATTACATGAGTAACCAGGCATCTTGGATCCTGGCTTTGTGCAGCCTTAACATTGTGTTACTTACTAAATTATAGAAATTAGTCCAGAAGGAACCGTAAAATCCCTCCCTTAGTCTGGTCCAAGCAAGGACTTTAAAATGTCATCTCCCCCAAAGCAAGGTACTCTCTATGTTCGTCATTTCTGACAGATGTTTGTCTAACTTATATTTTAGAGAATTCCTCTTATGTAAACCACATAGGCCCCTCGGGCAAACTCTAGGTACAGGCCCTCAACCTTACAAATTCACCTACTTCATTGTATACATAAAGCCAGCAGTCAGTGAAAGTTAATACAGACCACTTAATCTTTTCAGCTGTCTTTTTTAAAGTGTAATCATATATGTATATATTTATATTTATAAAATGCATATGATAGGTAGTAGATATTGATGGAACAGCTAGGAAATAAATAATCAAGAGGATATATATTAACTCAGACTGTTTTGGTTCACAGTTGACTTGACCATTTAAGAAACAGTAGAAAAATAATCAGCTTCTCCCAAATCTTATTAGCATGTTATCATGATCCAGATTGTATTAGGCCATAGCCTACACTGAGAAAAATAATTCTTCTTGAAGGTTCAGCTATAGTGTGTTATTTTATGAAATTGTTTATGTGCATATTTTCAATATTATATTTATTTATCATCATCCATTACTTAGAAGGTTAGGCTGAAGGAATAGATGTTTATGATACTTGAGGATTGCCACTGCAAGTAATGGGATAAAAATAAGCAATGGGTGAAGGTTAGGAAAAAAACCGTAATGTCATCTGAGTAGTCTACCAGGTAGTGTTAAAGCAGTGGAATGTATACAGATGGGAAAATCCTGCCCTGGCTGGGAGATGAGCTGGATGATTTAATAGACCTTTCTTTGAGATGTAATTTCTGTAACTGGTTGATACATACACTAGTGTTCAGACAGTTGGACTCATTTCTTGTTTGTCTGGCAAATTGTTTCTTGTGAAAGGTTATAAATTGCAATAAATAGACTTTGTAGAAAATGAGCTACATGATATACTTGGAAAGAGTTTCTCAGCTGATATTCAAGTTGTTAATGCCAAAACAGAACAAACCCAGTAGAGTCTTAATCCCATGGCTTTTCTTGAGTGCAGTGCTATGAAGGTGTACTGCCATAAATAATATTTACATTGAATAGTCTTCTATATTCTAACAATAACTTTGGATAGAAAAGCTATAATAGAGAAACAAATGTTCCTTACTTAGAAGAAGTTTTTCCTCCTGAGTTTGCAACAAAGAATTCACTGATGAAGGAGAAAGGGGAAGAGGGAGGGAAGGGGGAAGAAGGGAAAGCAAGCATTTATAAAAATGTTGCTGTAGTTATAATTGGATCCATTTTAGAACCAAAAGTTTTATGCAGAAACTGACAGAAGGATACACAATAATTATAGTTTGCTGACAAGCCAAATAGACTTTCTTTTTTTATCTTAAGGTTTTAGGAAACCAAACTGTAAATAAATAAGCAGTTTGACAGATTGTAATTGCGATCAGCAAGGCATCTTTTCATTTAATCAGATGGTGTTATTAAAATGGGGTTACAATTAAACATTTTATAATGTGACGTAGAAGTCTATTAAAATTCTCCAGCAAACAGTAATTTGCATTTGATGCTTCTGCAACCCACTTCTATTTGCAGAAATGTTATTGGCTGTGACCTTCCAGTGGTTAGGTCTCATTTTGCTATTCTCTTCCGACTTTGATAAATGATATTAGATACCCTCTTTCTTTACTTTACAGTGAAACTTAAAATATTAATTTTACATTCTTTTATTGTATTATTTTTGACCCTTGTGAAAAATGCAAGAGATGAGCCAATGCAGTTTTGCAGCAGAGGAAATGTGAAATTATCTAAGCTTAAATGTTCTTAACTTTAAAAATGGTAAATAAGATCAACATTAAGCACGTATCTGATTCACAACTAAATATTTTAAGAGAAAGTAATATAGGTTTTGAAAGATGTAAGGGGCATTCATGGTATTACTGTCCCTAACATATTATTCCACTTTAAGATGATACAAGGCCTTGGATTTTCCCATCTTCCTAAAGATGTGATCAAGTTGTTCCAAGAAATATAACACAGTGTTTTTCAGGAAGACTTTGAAGCATGACTACTATAATTCTACATCTGTTATTCCTATGTCGAAGTCCACTATTTTTTCCCATAGTTTTGATAACCTAAACAGGAGAATATGAACAGTCAAAAGTGGTTCAGTATTCTGCCTTCTAAGATTTTTCCACGCTATAGCTGTTCACCTAGATCACCGTCCCCTAAGTAGCAGAAAAAAACAAGATGAATTCTTGAGAGACAATTTTTGAGCCATTCTTCAGGTACATGCAGACACCATAATGAAACTATGCACAGAAATTTTTTTTTGAGTGAAAGGAATGAGTTATTTGCATCAGCAAATTACATTTACAAGGGTGAATCAGTCTTTGAAAATCAGATAGATAAGCTACTGCTCTTTTATCTCACTCTTTTACTTCAGCGGGTATGTTTGGAGGAAACATCAGTGGTTTGAGGAAAGATAACATTTTCCTTGCTGGAAAATAATCAGGCAATGGTTATGAAACATAGATTCTTGTTTTATGTCCCTAAAAGTATATAAAAAAAATAAGGAAAGAAGAAGAAAAGAGGGGTAAGAAAAGTCAAGTATACTTTCAAAGAGGGGGAAAGAAAAGTCAAGTATACTTCCTTTTGGTGGGAAGTGGAATAATATGAGCACTTGAGATGAAGAAAAAAAATAGTAATAATTTTGTTTGATATAGAATCATTAGGTTGGAAAAGACCCGTGAGATCATCAATTTCAACCATACCTATCCTCTACTAAATCATATCCCTAAGTACTTCATCTACCTGCCTTTTAAACACCTCCAGGGATGGTGACTTGACCACCGCCTTGGGCAGCCTGTTCCAATGCCCAATAATTTGTTCTGTGAAGTTTTTCCTGATTTCCAATCTAAACTTCTGACACAGTTTAAGGACGTTTCCTCTTGTCCTATCACTATCATTTGGCAGAAGAGACCAACACCCACCTCTCTACAACCTCCTTTTAGGTAGTTGTAGGGAGTGATTAGGTCTTCCCTCAGCCTCCTCTTCTCCAGAATGATCAACTCCAGTTACTTCAGCTGTTCTTCCTAAGACTTGTTCTCCAGCCCCTTCACCAGCTTTATTCCTCTTCTCTGGACTCACTCCAGAGCCTCAATGTCTTACTGAACACAGGATTTGAGATGTGGCCTCAGCAATACTGAGTACAAGTGCAGAATCACTTCTCTGGTCACGCTACTGGTCACACCATTTCTGATACAAGCCAAGGTGACCTGGGCACCCTGCTGGCTCATGTTCAGTCAACTGTCAACCAACACCCCCAGGTCCTTCTCTGCTAGGCAGCTTTACAGCCACTCTTCCCCAAGCCTGTACCTCTGCATTGGGGTTTTTGCATCCCAAATGCAGCACTCTGCACTTGCCCTTGTTAAACCTCATCCTGTTGGCCTCAGCCCATCAATCCAGCCTGTCCAGATTCCTCTGCAGAGCCTCCCTACCCTCCAACAGATTGACACTTCCTCCCAGTTTAGTGTCATCCACAAACTTGCTAAGGTTGTGTTTGATTACCTCATCCAGGTCATCAATAAAGATATTGAACAGAATTGGACCCAGCACTGAGCCCTGGGAAACACCACTTGTGACCAGCCTCCAACTGGATTTAACTCCATTTCCCACCACTCTCTGGGCCCGGCCATCCAGGCAGTTTTTTTACCCAGCAGAGGATATACCTGTCCAGGCCAGTGGAAGCCAGTTTCTCAAG
This sequence comes from Coccyzus lansbergi, assembly GCA_033558105.1. Classification (NCBI taxonomy): domain Eukaryota; kingdom Metazoa; phylum Chordata; class Aves; order Cuculiformes; family Coccyzidae; genus Coccyzus; species Coccyzus lansbergi. Next base: position 1,027,666 of record JAUMJK010000283.1, on the reverse strand, counting down.
TTCTATACTGTGAAAAACAATGTCAAAGGCTTTACTAAAATTCGGATACTCTATATCCACAGACTTTCACTCATCCATTAAGCAGGTCACCTTCTCATAGAAGGCAATCAGGTTAATTTGGCAAGACCTTCCTTTCATAAATCCATGCTGACTGGGCCTGATCATGTGGTCATGTATGTGCTGTGCGGTAGCACTCAAGATGACCTACTCCGTGACTTGCCCTGGCATTGAGGTCAGGCTGACTGTCCTGTAGTTGCCTGGATCCTCTCTCCAACCCTTCTTGTAAGTGGGTGGTACCATTTACAAGGACTGCTGGTAGATGATGGAAAGGGGTTTGGCAAGCACCTCCACCAGCTCCCTTGATACCCTTGGGTGGATCTCATCTGGCCCCATAGACTTATGAATGTCTAATTTGCCTTGCAGGTCTCTAACCATTTCTTCTTGAATCAAGGGGGCTTTGTTTTGGTCTTCCTCCCTGTCTACTGGTTTGTGAGGCTGAGTACCCAGGAAATATAGTAACTTACTATTAAAGACTGTGACAAAGAAGGTATTAAGTACCTCAGCTTTATCCTCGTCCTTTGTCACTATTTTTCCCCTTGCACCCCGTAAAGGATGGAGATTCTCCTTGGCCCTTCTTTGGTTCTTGATATATTCATAGAAGGATTTTTTATTATCTTTCACATCATGGGCCAATCTAAGTTCTAATTGTTCTTTAGCCACTCTTATTTTCTCTCTGCATGATCTCACTTCATCCCTGTAGTCCTCCTGAAATACCTGCCCCACCTTTCAAATTTCATATATTTTCCTTTTTCCTGCTTTCCATCCAGAGCTCTCTACTCAGCCAGGCCATTTTTGTTCCCCACTGGCTCATTTTCTGGCACACAGGAACAGCTCATTCTGGAATTCTTTCTTACATGGGAATTCTCTCTTAAAGAGCATCCAGCCCTAGTGGTCTCCTGTGCTCTTAAGGACTGTATCCCATGGAACTTTTATCAACCAGCCTTCTGAACAGACCAAAATCTGCTCTCCAGAAGTCCAATTTGGCTGTTCTTCTGATCCTCTCACCCATGCCTTGCTTCTTCTTAAACTAAGAATTCTATCATCTTGTGATCACTGTGCCCCAGGAGTCATTCTTTGTTCATGTCTAGTGGGGCACTTTCCCTAGTTGTCTCACTCACCAGTTATGTTGGAAGTTGTCTTCCACGCACTCCAGAAACCTCCTAGACTGCTTCCTCTCTGCTGTATTATACTTCCAGCAGACATCTGGTAAGCTGAAGCCTCCCACAAGTACAATAGAACTGTAGTTGCTAATAACTGCTTATAAAATAAAACGTCAACCTCCCCATCCTGGCTGGGTTGTACATGGCAGGCTCCCACTGCGATATCTTCCTTGTTAGGTGCACCTCTGATTTTCACCCATAGACATTCAACCCTATCATCGCCATCAATGACTTCAAGGCTGTCAAAATTCTCTAACCTACAGGGCTATCTCAATGCCTCCCCTTCCTCACCTATCGTCCCTGAAAAGTCTGTAGCCAGCCACAGCAGCACTCTAGTTATGCGAATCATCCCATCACGTTTCTTTGATAGCAATTATATCATAATCCTCCTGCCTTAGAGTAACTTCTGCTTCCTCTTGTTTATTGTACATGCTGCATGCATTGGTGTAGATGAAATGCACATCTTTGTGCATTTATTTTATATTTTCATTATCCTTGATTTGGGACCTTTTACCTCTTTTGTGCTTTTCACATTATTGCCATGAGCTGAATTCCTCTTGTGCTGTTCAACAAGCATAATCACTTTAGAGTAGATTGCTATCTTTTAACTCCATACTGTAACTCCGTCAATTTCTTCTTTTAATGTGTGCATATATGCAAGAGCTTCCCCTTCTTTTTCTTCCAGATTGCTTTCCTGAGGAACATATTTCAAAAGGTTTCTCAGAGAAAGAGGTCTTTCACCTTCATGCAGTATAATGAAAGAAACGTATTGCCAAAATACTCAGAAATTCAGCAGTCATGGGGAAAAAAGAATTAACAAAAGTAATTTTAAATGCTCCTCAGCAACAGTTGGATAGGATGAGCAGAATGTTTTGGGTTGTCCTTCTTTTCCAACATCAAAACAGAGAGAATTGTAAGAGCTATCTGACTGGTCCTCCCTGCACAATGCAGAAATAGTGTCTGTGCAGCTTCAAGATGAGTCACCAGCCTCTGGTAGAAGAATGCTGTGGATCGTTGAGGAAGAGAACTGAAAATACTGGTTATCCCTTAGCATTTCCAATAAGCCCGTCTATGTAAACAAGAGAGTGACGCTAAAACATATATAAAAAGAAGGTAACTAGTTTCTCTCCAAGGCTAATTGTTTTTTTCCTAAATAAATGAAATACAATATAATGTTCAAAACAAGGTGAAATTGAATTCATGTCTTATCTGCATTTAGCTGCTTTTTTTAAAAAGCACATCTCCTAGCATAGACAGGTGTGAAAGAGAAGATAATGAGGATCAGAAATGCAGGTTGAACCCATAGAAACAAATCCATCTTAGGGTTTTGTAGTGCTATGTGTCATTGGAAGTATCTGAGCACTCTGTCTTACCTTATAATGTCTTTTCTATTTATTTGCAAAATACAAACCTAATTGTGAAATCATATTCATGCTAGTGCTCCCTTGGCTGGTGTAAGGAAGTATTTCTCAAGAGGTAAAAAGGCCCTAAACAACAAGGAGGGAGATGCACATAATATTCGTTGTTTGCATTCAGTTGAAGCATGAGGTTTGTTTTAATAATACAGAGATGCCTGATCTAGCATAAATGCATCTGTCTTTGAATGTCATGTGTTTTAAAAAGGTGAAAGTTGCACAGGATATGTGTTTTCTTTATTGTGTTTTTTTGCATTTTCGGTTCTATACCATGTGTTCACGTACCACTGTGTGTTACAATCAAACCTGTTTGATTACTTTCAATTTATACCATAGGATTTTGTCACTCTTGATGAAAATTTCAAGACATTTTACTCCAGACTTATTCTTCATTTTTCCCCTCAGATTTATTTACCACCTTTAGAAGTAGAAAAGTCCAATTTCAATCATGTTAGAAATAGCTCATTTTAGACAAGTGCGTGCTGCTCTGCTTACAAAACATATATGAGTGGAATATGCAATTACCACAACTCAGTTTCCTGCCACAGAAACATTTCAGCATTATAGCATTACCGAAATAGAATGACATGCATAATGAAAGATTTCAAGATTCACCCAAGGCATTTATTCTCTTCACCTTAATGTTCTCAGCAGTAGCAGAGTATCCATTAAAAGGTAGGATGAATTATGGTTGCTTAGCAACTGCGAGGAGCTTGTAACAGCACCAAAGAATGAAATGGCTGGTTGATAAAATGAATTTTCTCTGAGCATTAGCCTGTTGAAACTGCCTTTTCTTGTGGAACATAAAGTGCATTTATTTGTCTTATGCATTTTTTATTAGAAAATTATTTGAGTTCCAGGGACTTGAATCGTTTTGCTACAGGAGATATTTGATTTTAATGTGTTGTACTAAAATAAGTAATAAGAGACACTTTCTTCAAAGTAAAGACACCAAACAAACCTAGGTAGCTCCTTTTGAAGTCAGGAATAAAATCTTATATAAGGTATGTCGTTACTCATTTCTAATTAAGAGCGACATTAACTAGGACTTAAATTTTACCTTTGAAAGAAAGTTTGAGAGAGTTAGCCAATATGAGGTGAATAAAATGAGAGGTTTGGAACAGATCTCGTGGATTCATCATGAGTGAAATAAGCTTGTCTCCTCTCTTCCCCTCTTCCCACATGGTATGGTAGCTGTGTCTCAGAGAAGGTTAGATGTGGTTGCCCATTCATATCTAGCATTCACTATCTGCTTGTTTCTAGGCTAAAAATAAATTCTTCATAGGTTTCCATCCGACAGTGAGGAGATATTTAATTTTTCACTGACTCTCTCAAGGCATTCAACAGCAACCAGAGTCAGATGAGTATTTTTGGGAGAGAAGATTTTCGTTGGAAAATGCTAGAAGACTGAAACCAAAGTTGAGGCAAGGGGAATAAACCAGTTGTGATTAGTCTTTTATTGACAACATTTTGTGAGAATTGGGGGTTTCTGGTCAGAACATGAGACAAAGAGAGATCAAAAGACAGCAAGAAACTTGTCCACTTCAGAATATCTAGGACTTCCATCTGGACCTATGAAACCAAAGCTTTGTAGGCTTCTGCATAGCGTTATTATAAGGTTGAAGGGGTTTGCAGTGACCTCTCTTGCCATAGTACTTTTAGACTCGCATTTTTGTGTGCAGACCAATTCTGGTGATGCTACTGAGAGCACTGCTATTGAATGGTATTGGTAAAGGACAGGGCTGTTGTGGTTAATATGACAGAAAACATCGGCAGCCTAACAGAAACCAGAGTTTAGTTAAGTTGACAGCGTGACAAAATTTTTACAGGGTATTTTTTACTGCAGATTAAATGCCCTGGGAGATATATAACAAAAGGTAATAATAACTTTTTTAGGCTAAAATATAATTCAGCTCATGAAAATGAAAAAAACCCCACCTTGTATTAAGTAGCAAGATCTTGTCTCTTTAAAGTACATGCTGATAATCAAACATTAAAAGTGAAACACTGCTCATCTCCTACAAAGGTGCAAATTAAAATTCCAGAGAGAGAGCTTGACTGATTTGTTTAACAAAGAGTTTAATACAGCAGAATCCCACTTGAACATAAAACTACTACACTCACAATAATCCTGTCTAGCTGTTGGGAGATCCAAATTAAAACTCTCCCTGATATTTGCTTAAATCTCATAAATTGCACAGATTAGAGCATATTGAAGTTGTGTATTTACTGTGATCTTACTGTCTGGTTTTTAACAGTCTGAAATGATGACTGAACATATGTATTTTCCCCTCAGATGATTCAAGTAATGTGTATTTTATTCCCACTTCTAATACCCACTTGTTTATTAACTTACTAGTGTCAACATGACAAGGCTGTATTGAATGCAGACTAAATGTTCCATTTAAACAGATAATTTATTTTGTCATTAGAATTAAGGTGCTACGAGGAGATTATTCCCGTGAAACTGCTGGATTAGTAATAGCAATTCTGAAGGATATATCTTCATGCTCATTTAGTATCTTCCATTGTTTCCATTCATACCTATAGAAGAAAGGATGCTTGTTTCTTTTCTGCTTGTGATTCTAATGATTTAGTAGCAATTTTACTTATATTCTGTTCCACTACTCAGTATTCTTTCAGTGATTTAATTTATGGATTTTTTCAACTGAAAATCTTAAAATTTAAAAAAATGCACAGACACCTGAAATTTATAGCAGTTTGCAAAAGGAACTGCAGTCCCGTAAAACATTCTAAACAACTAGATGCGTATAAAAATTAGGGTTTCTGGCCTCTTTTCTCTAGAGCAACTGTACTGGCACAGTTGAATCTTTTAGGTTGAGTGGGCAAGTAGGGGTTTGCCCACATTTTAGTTAAGACACATCACAGAGGTTGACTTAAAAGAAGAAAATAAACCTAGGGCAATAAAAGTAGGTTAAATATGTGACAAATTAGTTACCTGAGATATCCAGTAATTTTGCCAGGTTTTGATAGCATGTTGAAAATAATCATAGCATTCATGTTGTAATCTTTCTTTTGTGAGACTGATCTAATAAAAGAAGACTGAGCATGCACCTACCTAAGAAATAAACATTATATGTGTTGTGTAGAAAAAGGTAGAGTTCCAACTCTGCAGTTTGTGTTCACAGCTACATTATATAAGGAATTAGATAAATGTAATTTCTGAAAATATACAGTTGTACCAGCTGGAGAACAGGCAATCCTGTCTATTGTTGCATATAACCAAGAATTATTGAATGAAGAACTAACCGCTCTTGCAAAGCCCCAGCTACTATAAAGCAATGAGCAAAATTATAGCAGTAGACAAGACGTGTTTTATGAAATGTCCAGACATAGGTGTCACTAAAAAAGGAGTCAAGTTATGCATTTGTGTGGAAAACCTAGCAATAACCATGAAATTGCTACAGTGCTTTGGTTGTGGCCTCTTCCAAAGGAACGTGCTATATGAGAGAAACACGTTTAATGCATTATTACATGAATATAATAAAAATAGGGTGTGATTTTACCAAATGCACTGATATAACCACTACATACTTTTATGTAAACCTGTCAAATGTGGAGCATGTTGCATAAGAGCACTCTGTTTCTTACAGCTGCCTGAATAAATAATGTACATAAGCCTCTTCAGAAGCAAAGTCAATAATGAGCTGTCTGGTTGCATGTACTTTTGTATAACTTCTGGTTAACTTGAAATCCCCAAATATGATATACAGAGCTCTGGAATATTGGCTTGAGACACTCTCTGGGAAACTTTTATCAGCATGTAGGGTCTTTTTTAATAAACGACAGCTTCACATCAAGGATAATGATCTTTATATAATAAGTAATCTAAACTCATTATGAATGAACATGGCTTATTTTGTTGAACTGTTTCATAAATCAAATTTTAGAAATCTTTTTAGAAGTTACATTAAATTTTTTTGCTGTTTTCTGGCATGTAATAAATCTGTCGATTAAAGTGGAAGGCACATCACTCTGTTTTTTCTGTTGACACATGCTACAGTCTGTTGGGAATGTCATAGCCAAGAAAACCACCCTGTGATATTCTATTCACTTTGCACAGACATGCCAAGAAACGCTGCATTACTGCATTACTAGTCAGAAAACATTGGGAAATTCTGGGTACTGATCAGAGAGGCAGAGAGTGCTGTTTGGTAGCTAATACAGTTTTACTATTCTCACTAGTAAATGAAAAACCTTTGAAAATTTTTATTCAGTGCAATTCTTGAACACATACCTACTAATTAAGGGTCTTAATACCTCCAGTTTTAGTCAAAGACAACCTTTTCTTCTTTTATCTTTGCAGTTGCCACTTAGATTTATGCCAAGTCTTTTAAAACATTGGTTTTTAAGGACTAGTTATAAGTTAACCATCAGAAAGAGACACTGGTAGATAAAAATGTTTAAACACAATCTCAAGCGTGATTGAGTGTATGGGTTAAAAACCGACATAATGGCCAGAAACCAGGGGTACAGAAGAACTCCAAGTTCTGTAAAGCAGCTATTTCAATACACAGAAAGAGTTAAGCATGGCACAAACCTGATATCCATTTACCTACAGAGATATTTCATTTTCTTTTAAAAGAGAATTGATTCTCATGTTTCAACTCAGACTTGGTCTGCATATGTTATGTGTCTATTTTGTGCATACGACAGCAATTATTTGTATAAACCTCTAAGTTGCCTAAATAGTTAGAGGTAGGATTTCAGGGAGCAAGATGGACAGTACTTGAAAATATAAATCATAATATTTGACTGTACTTGCTCCTCTACATGCAGAGTAGGAGAGTATCAGTCAAACACGACTTTACAAGTTTAATGACAGAACTGAATTCTGCCTTCGTATTGATATTACAGTCAACAGTAACATATACACATATCTTGCAGGAGACACAATTCTTTGAGTGCTAATAGAGATCAAGTGAAAATCTGTCCTTTACCTTTAAAGACTGAAAAAAAGAACATTTATTGATAATATGAAGGGCAAGTATGAGATCTTTGGTCTTTCAAACTTGGTTCCCCACCTCTGAAACTTCAGAGTTTCAAAGATTTGCAAGCATGCAAGCTTCAAAGCTGCTTTTAGTTGAAAAATCATGTTAAGATATTTTCATAACAGATGTGCATCTCCATCTTTAATCTTACTGCCTACTGGACTAAGTACAGAATGAGGACATGGTGTCTCCAGTGAACTGCTGAGAGATCCTTCAGAGAAGTTACACTTACTATGAAATCCACATAGTTCCTCTGACAGAGTCACAGTACAGAACACAGAGAGGTTAAAGTGACTTGATGAAAGAAGTCATCAGATTAAAGACTTAATGACTGTCAGAGAAAGCTACTTTTAGGTTCTCCATGTAATGAATCAAACCACATTAAAATATTTGGAGAAGCTTGCAGTGCTTCTGATGAACTTTGGGTAAAACCCTCATTGTGCATGGAAATGCTCTTATGTTGGGTTTTACATTTGCTGGAGAACTCTCTACCTCTGCCTCAATCTCTCTCTCTTAAATGGGGGGAAAATGCATTCATCTGCATAACCAGTGTTGAGTATTTAGAAAAAGCAGGAAAATAGAGTGGTGGAACTAAAAATATAGTATGTAAAGTGTCCTTTGTACTTAAAAATCCTATATTATGGATCCCTTGTACAAATGAATTATCTAGTTTACCCTTCTTTTTGTAAAGTTAATGTATTTTCTTCACCTTGTACCTGTTTTGTTTTGTTTGAGAAAGGAGAGCTATTCTGCTTCTATATTTTTACTCACTGCGGAATTTGAGTTGCAGGATTATTTTTATTGTGTCTGTTTGAGTAGAAGCCCCCCACCTGCACACTACTAAACAATACAGATATTTAAAAAAAAATCACAAATTTGTGTCATTCTCTGCTTCCTGGGTCTTAATCGAGAATTTCTCATCTTCATTCATTGTCAGTTTTTCCAGAGAAGATTGAGATAAATGTCTTCTATCACCCAAGCAGTGCAGGTGCATATTCCGCTTGGAGTAGCTGGTGTTAAACATCTGTGTTAGACAGAATATAAAGGTCCAAAATTTTCTCCTCTGTAGAGAACAGAGTATAAAAACATGCAGGTTCTTGCACTGTCTTTGTGGCTCCATGTTATGCTATGTCTTGGTGTATACTTACTTCTGCTTATGGGCCAGTCCTCCTTTCCCTAGGCTGTATGTGGCATCAAGGGAATTCCCGTCAAAAGGAGTGCTGGCTTAGGACAGGGTTACCAAAATTCTCCTGGTTGTGTTGTTCAAGAAAGGAGCTATAGGTTTATAGCAGCAGCAGGAAGGAGTGCATGGCAGTCAAAAATGCCTGGGGACAGGCATAAGAATCAAATGTGCTTATGAAGGAGGTCCTTCCTACGGCTTCTTGAAGGGCAATAGAAAAGTGGTGGCCTGCAGTGAGCACTGTGAGCAGGTGTTGGGCTGTCCAAAGTCAGTCCTATAAAGTCTGGTCTAAGACTCATTCCTGATTGCAGGTGCATTGGAGTATCATTTCACAGAACTCTTCATTCACATGTCTGCTGGAGGAAGTAAATGGTACATTTAGGTCTGGGGAAAGAAAGTTGCATTTCATAAGTCCTGGAGTTCTTAATTTTAGATATTCTTCTGTCGGTAATATTTCCTTGTACCCCAGGAAAATGTGATAAGGAACATGCATAGGATGTTGTACTTCTTTGATTTGTTTTTATTATAAGTTCCAGAACATAGGCTTTACTGGGGTTGAGGATGGGGAGTCATTTTATCTCTTTGCTTCTGTTTCAGTCTGAGGAGTTTCCAACCCTACTCCATACCAAAACTTTGACTTTGGCATCTGAACCCTTTATTATTTATTGATTGGTTGATGGGAAGTATTTCTGCAGTGAGCAAGATTATTGCCTGGTTTGCTACTGGCTTTTTTCCCACTGTATATAAATATATTTTTGTGAAGTTTTTACAGCTCACACAGTGAGATCACCTTTTTTCAGTCCTTGCGTGTATTTACAAGCCCACTTTTTTTAACAAAATTTAGAAAATTACAAAATTAAAAGTACTGCCTTGACTTGGGATAGTTCAAAGGTTCTTCATCAGAAGTAATTTCATGGCAGTGTAAAAAAACTAGAGTTTTTTTCCAAAGCAGAAACATCCACTGGATCCAACTAGAATCAGAAAGTTTCTACTGTTACTAATAGAGATGCTGTTGTTTTTGAAGTTTTTAAACATGTCATTTCACATTTCACTTTTTGAAGAATTCCATGTTGGTTGATTAACTGGTGATTTCTCTGTTAATGTATGTAACTGTTCATTTATTCCTTATTTTACCATTTGCCTTGTGGAGGAAAAGCTTTTAATATACATCATTGAAATGTTATCTGAGTAAGATGATCACATTTTAAAGTTATATTTTCTGATTATTACCAAATAATTATTTGAGATTAAATTGTCAGTGGGATGTTTTAATTCTACCCATTCACTTTGGATGGTCTGAAAGCTCCGTTTTGTACAAAATGGCATTTTTAGTTTGCAATTAAAAAAATCCCCCAACTTTCTGTAAATTTGACTACATGCCCACTCCTCTCTGTTTGCATTCAGAGAAACCTGTCATTGTTCTGTGGAGAATTTGTTACAAATTAAAGAAAGTAGAGCTGGCCTGTAGGATTTCCACAGCAAATATAGAAAGAGGAATTAGCTTATAACATTAGTGACATTAACTATATTATTCAAAGCTATTCAGAGGACCTTATTCTTTTGTTTGCAGGCATTCTTAATTCCAAAGTACTTCTACTTTTAATGATACCTTATGAAAGCCAGATTAGTTAGACAGAGGCACAACTCCTCCCATTTCAGACTGCAAACGCGAAATTTTGCTTGTAAGTGTACAGACTTGGCCTTTTGAATATCTGGCCCTAAATGTTTTATAGGCCTTATGCAATGCACACATATAATTGAATTACACTGAGAGGATAACATGTTATTGTGTTGTCTTCTGTAGGGTTCACAGTAATTCTTATCATGTATTTCCAGAAGACATTATTTTATTTTATTCCTGGCATTACAGACAAGCCTTTAATGTACTTAATTTTGAAGGACTCCTTGTATAGGAGCTACTTGCTCAAGCATGGACTCTCAAATGGGTAAAGACAAATCACTTGGGGCTTATTTCTGACATTTAGGCACAACATTGCACAAAAAAAAAGAAGAAAGGGGAAATGACTGTGTAGTGGCACTGGTCCCAGCAGCTCATAGAGCATTTCCCAGAGTCTTTTCATGGAAATCCAGAACCACAGTGATGGCAGTAGCATTCATGACTGTCCACCTGGTGACTTTACTAGCCAGCATGAATGCTGAAGGATCTGAATGACCATCTGTGCCTCTTTCAACCTACCTTTGTCATCCTGTACGTGACCCAGAGGGAAAGTGTACAATGCCAGCACTCCTCCAAATGATGGACCTGTGGTCCTGTCTTGCGCTGTGTGAGTGTGCGTCTTTGTGTACACCTCCTGTGCTGTGTGACCATGCAATAGTCACAGCACACAGGAACAAAAAAGAACATGAGATACTAGGCTTGCTCAGCTCCTTGTGAGTGAGGTTGTGTGCATTAGGCAGAGAGGGGACTGGCTAAGATACCCTGCTTAACATAATGACCCTTCAGCACGACTGCAGTAATGCTGCAGAGGTGCATGTGAGACCAAGCATTGGACTTAATATGAAGTTTTCCATCCATCATGAATAAACAATTCTGTGTGCAATGGGTATTAATTGAAATCATATGTGGAGTAAAAACATTCTGTAGTTGCATATTTGATAGGTCTGAGCTGCAGTTAAGCTACTTAAGTAGTAACTAGTAGTGGTGTATATAATACAGTAACAGATTTGCATAACAAACATTGTGAGTATCAAGTTGTGGCCCATATACTTCTTGTGATATTATCATTACTAATCTTGTGGCTTATTGCTGCATGCTTGACAGGCTACTTATACATTATAATAAACTGCTGTTACACAGTCACTCTTGCAGAGTAACCATAGTTACACACACAGTGCATTTCTTTTGGTTAAAGTAAACACAAATATAATTATCAGGGTCAGTACTGGAGCTTTGTAGGTTAAAGTTTGCTGCCAACAGTGAGTGAAAGGAATGTATCTAGCGGTTCAAAGTAAAATTCACTCACCCTTTATAAAGATTGAAACATGCTATTAAAGTAAATTATTATAGTGATTTGTTTTATTTTTGTCTTTGTGATATGACTACTTTGAGTCATCACCATTTTGGTTAGAGAACCTGAAAAAAAAAATCTTCTTTAGTACCAGCCTCATCATCTCAGTAGATTAGCTTGACAGTCCATTCTAATGCATTTTAACCAACTTATAAATCATTTTCTGGAGGCTAATGATTTATTACTGCTGTAATGAACTTCAGAGGCATCAATACATTAGTATCCACTTTGAAAAAAAGCCACTGTCAAATCCTATTGGAATGATGATCAGTTTACTATTGTTATTAATGACCCCGATCAAGTCTTTGAATCTATGAATAACCCTGTTAGATGACAGAGGTCTTCCATTTGGGAAAAAATCAATGCATATGTAAAATAAAATTATGTGGCTTTCTGGAACCTTTATCAGTTCCTATCTTCCTGTTGTCTGCTAAGATTCAGAACTGCTTTTGAGCCCAGCAAAGCTGTAGTGACTTTAGCCGTAGGGATCCCTGGAAATGTTTTAGGTTCAAAATTAGGCAATGTCTCTGTTTCAGGAGAGACCGTTTGTTGTTTGTCTTACCTAAACATTTTCCACGTGTGGATATATGCTGGCTACTTAACTGACATCTGAGGTCTCAAATGGAATTCCTATTGCTTTACCCTTTATTTTTCCTCTCTGATATTACAGACTATACTAAGTGCTGGTTCTTAAATTCCTGAATTATGGGATTTTTTCAGTTTCTTTTGGAAATCAAGAATAGACCTCAGTGACCTGACCAAAATAGTAATTACCATGTTAAGATTTTTTCACTGTTCAGAGATGTCAAAAATTTGACCTTTGAGGCTTTTAAATCTGACCTTGTCACTTCTTTCCATTCATTAAGCTACAATCTTGGCTCTCTTGTCATAAAAGATAAATGAAGATTCACACAATCTTTATTTAAGAGAAGATTTATTGTTTACATTAATGTAGATTAAGTAGAAGCAAACCAATTATTTATTGTGCCAATCATGTCATCTTGAACTTTAAGTTAGTTTTCACAGTTCTGTAATTACCATTTCTAAATGTTCATTGTAAACTCAAAGTGAAACCAGATAATTTTAAATTTTTTTGAGATTTTATTATATCATGTATATAATTGGAAGAATATTTTTAGATTTCCATGTAATGATTTGAAAAAGAAATTAAAAAATAAAATTAAATAACCAAAATACAGCCATAATACACCTAACATTGCATTTAAATGATTCATCTGCTCAGTGTTTTCCACTGTGGAAGCGAATCATACGACTTTCTGGTGCTGCAGACACACATTTGTTGGCACACAAGTAAAAAACTAAAGAAATGTTATTGCACAGACATAGATGTTGTTCAAATTCACTGTTTTTCTCAGATATCCTCTAATGAAGAAATGGATAGGCAGGAAAATACTGGCATTGTAAGAATTTGTACACTGAGCTAGAAACTTGGGATTTGTTTACGGTTTGGGGTTTTTCATTTTTATTAATATATCCATCTGAAAGCAAATTGCTTAAAATTGCTTGTTTAATTGCTAGACTGTAACTAACAGTGTCTGGATTCACAAAGTGATAGGAGGAAAAGAGGCAAGAATGCCTTCCAGCATATGTGTGCTACCACGTCCCTTGAGGTCTGGCTGAAACAAACAGTTATGTTTCCTCAGATGTCTGAAGGTGAGTGTATATTGCACTCCCTGTAATAATCGCCTCTCTCCCTGCAATGATGCCTGAGGGGGACTTGGTATTTCTTGAGACATTATGAAGTCTCTTGCTCTTCTGCCATCCGTTTGGACCATGACCTGTCGTCGGTTACTTCACTGTGAAGCTCTGGAGTAGCCAGAATGTGGCTTTATTTTTGGCTTCTAATGTATGTTTCTAATATGCTAAACAGTGCATAAAGAGCCAGGAAAAGCAGCTTCACATTTAAAAGACAATGAGAATAATTCTGATTCTGAACAGAAGTCTAGAGATAGGCATGGGTGGGAGCAACTTGGAGTCAAAAACATGAAGCCTCATTTTGCAGAATATTTTAAACTTAATATTAAAGCTAAGCAAAACCATATACAACATTGGAAATCAATGTGTACGTTTAATGTGAGTTATGTTTGGGGATCATCTTGATATGATATAGTGTAGTAGCTCATACATTTCTGATCCTTAGTGACTTGAGGCCTTGGAATCCCAGGTATAGCTTAGCTCTTTAATTCTTATGCAGTTCAGAAAGACTTTGCTTCTAAAGCATGTCAGATGAGATCAAGCTTTGCAAATGCTCACAAGTTAACTAACCAGACCTGCCAACTCAGAACTACATGGAAAACAACCCAAAGCCGTGTGTCATTATTCCACACCTTGGAGAAGGACACATGGGTTGATCATTGGGATCAACCTACGCACTGCAATTTGGAAGGAACAAATTAGATAGCAGTGGGATAGCAATTAGGTAAAGCTTCTTCCTTCAGCAGTTTTCAAAGAGCTAAATAGCATGGCACTTATTTCAGTGAACATCTGCTACGTAAATTAAATACTTTTCAAGACTTATCACAGAAATCGAAATCTGCATTCTAATTCCACTTACTGTATTTTACTGTTGTTCCTAATGTAAGTAGCATCACAGATGTACTCCAATAGTTCAAAATGTTCTCTTTCAAATACAGTTATATCATACCTACTGAATTCTTCATTATAATCAAGATTATATTTAGTTATTAAACACACTGTTTTTTCCTTACATTTAGAAGGGGTTATAGTTGAAGCATATCTCATCTACCCGTCAGTATATATTTTTTCATACGTAACTGGTTTTAAATGTTCTCTTGTGTTTATGAACTTCCTAATTTAATTACATTAAGTACTGGAATATATTTATCTCTGCCATAGGAATAAACAGCAACTGTGTTGTTACAAGAATTGAAATTATAGAATGTAGATTTTAAAGTACTTTTTTTTGTGGTGCTTCTTTAAGAATTATATTTCTTACTCTGTGTGGGAGAGGTAAAGGCGTTGCATTTCACCCAAACAGTTATTAAAACGTGGTGGTCCCCCATGATGCAAGTAAACGAGCAACTTGTCTACTTGCTTATTTAGAGGGATGGCTTGGTTTTGGAAGTAGAACCTATGCTGTGTGTGTGGTTCTGTCTTTGACAGGAAGTTAAAATCACAGAACCCTAGAATGTAGTCAAGATCAGGCTGAATCTGCTGCACCACAACTTCCCCACCCAGCATGCAGAGCACAGAGTGTACAAGATTAACTTTTCTGCTGCCACTAACAGCCCCTGTAGTTCCTCTAGGAACATGCTTTAGGTAGTCACCTCCTCCCTTCACAGAAATCTCGACCTTCTCCATCAGAGACTTTCTTCTGCACCGTGGACAATTTGATATCTTTTTGCCCATGGTGGGATGCAGCCCATTCAGAACTTCTGAGCATTACAGCAGATAAGGCAGCTCCACAGTGTCTCTGTGGCCGTGTTTGTGCTCTGCATCAGACCGAGGAGAAAGAGCAGGTGCACGGGGCACCTCAGTCCAGTTGCTGGTCAATCCTCCACCCCAGCTCTGCTGCCCAGAAGTGCCTTCTGAGCTCTCTCACAAAGTTTTTTCAGATTTTTGCTTCTCTCCCAGAGAACAGAACTCTTTCAGAACAGTCATCTTGGAAAATACTGAAAAAAACCCCAAAAACACCGAGTAAGAGAGAGAGAGAAAGAGCTAATGACTTGCTTATCTTTGATTAGGTAAAACTGTTGCCATAAAGGAAGAGTGATCTCATGAATTTTATTGATTAATAAAGTCTAAGATGGAAAAGCATTGTCTGAACAACGCATATGCAGAATGATATTGATGTGTGTAATGTTTTCCTATGGGACCAGGGCTGGTGACCCTCCTCTTCAGGGGGTGCTGTGGGCCTCCAGTACTTTGACAGTACTCTAATCATAACCCTTCTTGCCATCTGAGGAATGGAAAACTGCCCAAGGATTACTCCTCTTGCATAATATGAGTGATACCTGCCAATGGCTGACATGATCTCCTAGCTGCCTGCATCTGAAAAATGCATTGAATGGCTTTGTTGAGATTAATTCGGTTGAAGTTGTAACTACCAGGTCATCAGCAGTGGGACACAAGTAAATCCAAACCACACTGGAGTAAAGGAAGTAATTATTGCAGGCCAAAACTCCTTGATCAGGTATTCTTTCTCAGGGTTGGATTAGTCTTGCTACTTGTCTCTTCTCACTTGTCCAACAATAGTAGCTGGGCTCCTCTGAACGCCAACACACAAAGGAGAAAGGAGTTTGTGTTACAAAGCAGTGCTTCAAATGCTGTTTTCTGGGAGACAAGACACCAGAAGTCTACAAAAGAACGCGTGGCTCTGATTCCTACCTCCACGTAAGACGCCAGCAGCTGAAACCGGCAGTAGAAAGATCAGCTTTCTACACTTTCTTGTGAAAGTTCTCCCCAGTGACACTTTCACCGACCTGCAGGCTAATGGCGGCAGAGAAAATGGCTTTGGTACTCCCTCCTCCAATAGACCAGCACAACGGATGTAAGCTCTGAGATGCTGGTGCTGTCAGCAGCTCTTAAACACAAGAAGCCTTTGAACTTGTGGAAGTGACTGAATTCCACAGCCTGTTCCTTGGCAGGTCATTGCCTTCCTAATGTGGCTTCTTCACTACTTCCAAAGAGACCTGAAGCCAAGTTGTGCACACACAGAGACAAGCCCCTCTGGCACAGGGACAGATGCCTCCAGCAGGACAAACATCTGCCCACCTTGGAGAGGTTCCGGCTTTGTCAGGTTCTGTTGGGTGCAGGGACAAGTGCTGGAGGTGGTAGGCTTATAGCTCGTCCCAACTCTTTTTATTTGCTAACAGGGGAGACAAGGGCTGATGCCCAGATCTGTCCCCATTGGGCCAGTGGCAAAAACAGCTTGCTATCCAGCGCTCTCTGCCCTCAGCACCTGCTGTATTGAGGGTGAGAAGGTGCAGCAGGATTTCCTGTGGGAGGAAACACTGCTGAAACAGCCCTGGGAATCAGTGGGCCTTGGCCATGATCTCCTGCAGGCTGGTGTCACCCACAACTGAGGGTGGTCATCAGGAAAAGGCATCGCAAGAAGGGGGAGAAAGCAGCACCCAGAATCTGGATCAGGGAAACAACCTTTTATTTGTCTTATCCTGAAAAAAAACCCCACATGGATCCCTGCTACTGACAGCAGCAGAACCGCACCTTGTGAGGCTGGGAGAAGTCCTGAAGTCTGGACTACCTCCTCTCTGGGGACAGATATGTTTCCAAGGACAAGTGGTCACTGTCCTGGCCCGGAGCAGAGGGGCTGCCCCCCTGAGCAGAGGCATCTTCTGTTCTCCTATCTTCTGGCTCCTCCAGGTTCTGATCCTGCTCTGAGGAGATGGGACCAGATGGGTGGTGGCTGGTATCCCCTGGAAGTCTGACTTCTGATGTGCTGGCTTTCTTCTCTATTCAGTGTGGCCTCTTGTTGGGCTGGGGAGAGTCCTGGGGACTTTCGGCCTTCCTCTTTGGGGGGCGCTTGGAACGCCTAGGCACATTGTCCTCCCCAGGAGCAGAAGTGCCTGCCGCTGCACCAACCCCTGTCTTCTGGTGGGGCTGATCCTGCCCTGCCGGGACAGGTGCAGTGGGAGGGCTGCTGGGACACCCATGGGTGAGGGCCCCTGATGTGCTGGCTTCCTCTTTAAGGAGAGCTGGCTTCCTCTTCTTGCAGGGCTGAGGAGAATCTTGAGGATTGGTGGCCCTCCTCTTCGGGGGGCACTGGGGTCTCGCAGGCATGTTTTCCTGGCCAGGAGCAGAAGGGCTGGCCACCACCATGGTCTCTGTCTCCTGCCGGGGCTGATCCGGCACTTCAGGAACAGGCACAGATGAGGGGTGGCCAGCAGTGCCATGGAGGGTGGTCTCTTCTGTGCTCACTTGCTTCTTCACATCAGAGTCTGCAGAGCTGGAGGAGGATGGCTGGGACGTGGGAATGCTCTCCTTGGAGGTGGAGGGGCTGATGCTGACAGCAGGGTCCTCATCTTCACCCCCGGTAGCATGGGGCTCCTGCTGAGCCAGGTACTGCCGGATATTACTGCCACACAGACACACAGCAGCGGTGATGATCCGGCGAGTTAATCTCTGTGAGTGTTCTTTCAGGAAGGGCTGTAGTATACCAAATAACACTTCCTCATCCAGCCCAAACTGGCACAGTTTGCTTACAGTGATGGCTTCGATTGCAGCCACACCCCACCAGTTCTTCATGTTGAGCAATGTGAGCTCCCGTTGCCACCACTGCATCACAGGCCTGATGTGATCTGGGTGGCTTCTGAAAAACTTCGCCCAAACACAAGGAGGGAAACCACCCACCTCAGGCACTGACCCCACAACCTCCTGCTTGTTCTGATGGTTTTTAGCCAATGGCTCTTCCGCCAGTGATTCTCCACGGTTTTGGATTAGGACTCCGGTATAGCCCTCCATATTTTTAAACTGCAGCTGGAAGATGAGATCTGTCGTGTCTGCCCTGCACACGGGGCAGGTTACATTTATCCCCAGCCAGCGCACTGCACAGGAGAAGCAAATCTTGTGGTGGCAGGGCATCATATAGCCAACGTCCTCTTGATTGTCCCTGCAGATGGGGCAGTACCACTCAGTCTCAGCGGCTGCGTTCTCTGCGCCTGCCTTCTCAGCAGCTGCCTTCTCAGCACTTTGAGGTGGACTGGGGCTCGAGGATGAGAAGAAGTTCCCCATTTCTAGAGACACAGCAGCAGATGTTTTGCACTGCAAAAAAATGTAGAGAGACCATGGCTACTGGCCATTCTGGGGATGGGACAGGAGGGGAGGAAGGAATGGCCAAGTCCCTCAGGAAAGACACTTTATCGTCTCCCAGAACCCCTCTGCCCTGCCCTCAGCCAACCCAGGGTGGGACATTTTCCTGCACAACTCACCTGCTGCTGCAAGCACACCCTGCGGTGCCCGGCTGGCTGAACAAGGCAGGGCCAGGGAGATACAAGGGAAATACAAGCTCCAGGATGGGCACTGAGTGCTGCAGAGAGCAGCCCCCAGAGCACCACCCAGCTCTAAGAGAAGCCTGTCTCAACACTCCTGTCCTCACAGGAGGCCAGACAAGGGACTGTGCCAGGCTTGGACAGCACCTTGCTTATAAGCAACAAGGGCTTTGAGCTCACAATTACACCCCCATGTGGTGTCACCCTCCACTGCTTGGTGATGTCATAGAGAGCCTCCTGCCCCAGTGGGTGCACAGCGTCAACGGAAACAAGGGAAGCGAGGCTAGTGCTCAGGAGCAACCTTTCCACCATCAGGACAGCCTGGCTCTGCAGCAGGTTGCCCAGAGCAGTTGTGCCATCTCCATGCCAAAGGATTTTAAGCCCCAGCTGGCCAAAATCTGGCGCGCCCTGTTCTGGGCCCAGGGCTGACCCTGCTCTGGGCAAGAGGTTTGACCAGAGACCATCCGAGATTCCTGTTGTCCTCTGGGATGGCTGTCACCTCTGTTATCCTCTCAAGTACATTTCAGAAGAGTTAAGGACCTACGTCTGATACTCTCTTCACTGAAAGTACTTGATGTCTTGCCCAGGATAAAATGGTGTTGGGATAAAATAAGTACAGAAAGAAAAATGCATTATTTTTGAGGGAGGGGGAAGTATAAGTGGTAGATTCAGGGCTGTGTATTGAAATCACATTTTTTCATTTGTGTGTTGGTAGGATTTGATTAGCTTGCAGCCGGTACAAGTATTCCAGTCAGTAGGTGGTCTTGCATCATTTCAGTCTCTTCTTGGGGAATTTTACTCTTTTTGAAGCAGAAGCAGTGCTCACAGGGTTTTGTATTTTAGGTTTAGGTTGCATATATTGTAGGTTGGTGGTAACCTTCTTCAAGAGGACTGGTTTGATAAGTATATTGTTTAAGTAGTTGAAAGTTATAGCCACTTCTGGCGTCTAAGGAAGGAACAGATTAGGGTGCATTGTCACTGTGTAAATGGCTCTTTGCCTTTAAAATCTAACAAAACTACCTTCTTCTACACCAGGGACGATTTGATACCCTTGAGTTGAATTACGGTCAGGAAGGGACTGAGTGCCTATGGGTAAACATCAGAGGGGCTCACGAGCAGGCAGATATTGTGATGAGAGTCTGCTATAGACCTCTCAGTCAAGAAGAAGCATCCCCATGTTCTGGAAAAAAAGCCGGCAGGGTAAGAAACCAGCGTGGTTAAGTAGGGAGGTCCTAAGAGACGTCAATAAGAAGAGGAAGGTCTATGAGCTTTGGAGGAAGGGGCAGGCATCCTGGGTGGACTATAGGGAGGAAGCGAGAACATGCAGGGAAAAAAAATCAGGAGGGCTAAGGCCCAACTAGAAATCAGATTGGCCCAGTCTGTGAAAGACAAGAAAAAGTGTCTTTTTACAAATATATCAACAATAAAAGGAGGACTAGGGAGAATCTCCAGTCCCTACTAGATGCAGAGGGAACAACAGTAAGGGGATGAATACAAGGCTGAAGTGCTCAATGCCTACTTGGCTTCAGTCTTTACTAGTAAAGAAAGTTGTTCCCTCTGCACACAATCCCAGAGGTTGGAGGGGCAGAATGAGGTTCCCACGATCCAAAAGGAGGTGGTTAGAGACTTGCTTGCCTGGCTAGACATCCACAAGTCTGTGGGGCCAGATGGAGTCCACCCAAGAGTTTTGAGGAAACTGGCAGATGTGCATGCCAAACCCCTTTCCATCATCTTCCAGCAATCCTGGATGACTGGGGAGGTACCACTGGAGTGGAGGCTGGCTGATGTCATGCCCATCCATAAGAAGGGGCACAAGGCAGATCTGGGGGACTACAGACCTGTCAGTCTGACCTCAGTACCAGGGAAAGTCATGGAACAGGTGACCTTGAATGCTAACACAAAGCACTTGCAGGAGAACTGGGTGATCAGGGTCAGTCAACATGGGTTCACAAAAGGCAGGTCTTGCCAAACTAATCTGATCACCTTCTATGACCAAGTGACTAGACTTTTGCATGAGGGAAAGGCTGTGGATGTAGTTTTCTTGGACTTCAGCAAAGCCTTTGATACAATTTCTCACAGCATTCTGCTACGGAAACTGTCAGCCTCTGGCTTGGACAGGCGCACACCCTTCTGGGTGGAAAACTGGTTGAATGACCGGTCCCAGAGAGTGGTGGGAAATGGAGTTTACTCCAGCAGGAGGTCCACTAACAAGTGGTGTTCCCCAGGGCTCAGTGCTGGGTCCAGTCCTCTTCAATGTCTTCATCAATGACCTGGATGAAGGCATTGAGTGAACCCTTAGCAGGTTTGCAGACAACACTAAGCTGTGTGGAAGTGTGGATCTGCTGGAGGGTAGGGAGGCTCTACAAAGAGCTCTAACAGGCTGGACCGCTGGGCTGAGACCAATAGGATGAGGTTTAACAAGGCCAAATGCTGGGTCCTACATTTGGGGCACAACAACCCTATGCAGATCTACAGACTAGGAAAAGTCTGTCTAGAAAGCTGCCTGGAGGAGAAGGTCCCGGGGGTGTTGGTTGACAGCCGACTGAACATGAGCCAGCAGTGTGCCCAGGTGGCCAAGAAGGCCAATGGCATTCTGGCTTGTATCAGTAAACGGTGTGACCAGCAGGTCCAGGGAGGTTTTTCTCTCTCTGTACTCCACACTGGTGAGACCGCATCTCGAATCCTGTGTGCAGTTCTGGGCCCCTCACCACAAGAAGGATGTTGAGGCTCTGGAGTGAGTCCAGAGAAGAGCAATGAAGTTGGTAAAGGGACTGGAGAACAGGCCTTATGAGGAGCAACTGATAGAACAGGGGTTGTTTAGCCTGGAGAAGAGGCGGCTTAGGGGAGATCTTATTGCTCTCCGCAACCACCTGAAGGGAGGTTGTGGCAAGGAAGGAACTGGGCTCTTCTCCCAAGTGACAGGGGACAGGACAAGAGAGAATGGCCTCAAGCTCTGCCAGGGGAGGTTCAGGCTCAACATAAGGAAAAAAATTCTTCACAGAAAGGATCGTTAGGTATTGGAACAGGCTGCCCAGGGAGGTGGTTGATTTACCTTCCCTGGAGGAGTTTAAGGTGTGGGTGGACGAGGTACTGAGGGGCATGGTTTAGAGATTGGTAGGAACGGTTGGACTAGATCCAGTGGGTCTCTTCCAACCTGGTGATTCTATGATTCTAATTTATTAATATAAGTCATTCAAAATACATAGGAAACTGTAGCACTGGTCTGGATTCTGTCAACCTCAACCAAAAAATGCTGTTTATTCTGTCCCTGGTTCAGAGTATGTATGCTAAAAGAAAGGACCATTCTCTGATGCAAAGCTATATAAATCCATATTTTTACAGATTCTTATATTTCCTGATGGGTGGGGAGAATTTCCTAATGTACTTTCTACAATATTAATTACAGCATTTGGGTTTGCTATAGAGCAGTTACAGGAAGATATCTCTTGTTACATTGTTCTCAATAAAACCAGAACATTTTCTTTAATATCAGTAAAGATTTTCACAGTAGTTGCCAGCCACAGCGGTCCAGTCAGACTTTAAAGATTATCAGAACTGACAACCACTGAGTAAATATAGAAATTCCATGTGATTCTGCAGTAAAGTGATGTTCTGATGATGCAGAAATTTAATCTATGTCTTCCAAAATTTCAGTCCAAAGATATTGTCATAATATTCATGTTATTAGATAGCATAGAATGAAGTGTTGGGGAAAAAAACCTTGAAAGCAAAATTACTGGAAAATTAGATAAAGCTGGAAAACATGGTTTGCAGTTATATGTTGCCACAACACACACTTGTATTTCAACTGGGGTAATGTGAAATTTTAACCCTTTGTAGTGTTCACATTTGCCTATTGAGCATGTGTAGTTTTGCTAGTCCTAGAATTATGAATTATGGAGTTAATTTAAAGCTGAAAAACTTGAACGTTACATTGATAATATGCTTATTATTCTAAAGTATTTCTAGTATGTTCACTTTACTAACCTTATATGCAAATACATTAAGATTAGTTGGATACAAGTCTTCTGTTACCCTTTTCTAAAAGAAAAGAAATCACGTTGGATATAATGACAGTTTTCCAAGCTCCAAACTGAGGCAGAGCATGTTAAGCCTCAACATAGAAGAAGGAAGAAAGTACTACTTCTTTGTTTCTTTTCATAATGTTGTTTTTTTTTTTTTTCTTTTTGTTGTTCTTCCTAACTAGTAGTGGTAGTTACTTACATGCAAACTATTTTTCATTAAAACATAAGTTTTAGTATCTATTATTCTAAACACAGCAAAGTACAGTTATTATTCAGGGCATTATAATACCACTAATGTAGTCTGATAAGCAATGTTTAACATGTGTCAGTAATTTTCAAACTGAATTATCTCAGCAAAACCTTTAATATAAAGCAAGTGTAACTTGTTTATTAGCAGAGATTAGAGATTTGCTGGATTTTGGTTGGGGTTTTTTGTCATTATGTGTTAGTCCTTTTCTCTCTGTGTTGCTTCAATGGAATTAAGGTTGATAATTCATCTAGAATTCAGTCAAGAATTCAGTCATCATTTAGTAGAAAGAATAAAGCCACACTTGCTGTCCTGTGGTTTTGTTGACTCTACGGCACTGGCAGGAGTAAAATTTAATAGTGTGAGAAGGTTAATTTGAGTTATCATGGGGGTGAGTATTCTATATATCACTACATCTGAAAAATCAGTTTTAAAAAACCACAATTCTTATCACAGATGCTTTTTATTCAACTTCCAGAATAAATCATTTCAACTATAGAATTACTAAATTGTGCAAAAAACACTCAAATTTTTTTAAATAAATCTGTAATTTCTCTGAATTTAAATATGTAGGTTTTAAAAGTTTGAAACATTGTTTTCCTAAATATTATAAATGTGGAGATTAAAATGCTTTGAAAGTAACTTCAGAAAAGCAGAGAAGTAACTAAATGCATGGGCTATAATTTTAAGGTTTTCTTAATCAGATGTAGTTGTGAGAGTATCATAGAAGGCACTGTAGGATCCTTCCTTTTCTCTAAAACACATGTATATTTGCTATGCATTTTGGTGCTCTTCTCCTTAGAAAATCAGAATTTAAATGCAATGCCAATATCTTTTTTGTAGTTAGTGATAGAGTTTAACAGAAGTATCTAGTTTTTCTTGTTTTATTGTCTTGTCTTAAAAAACAAAACAAACATGCCAATATATTTTTATTAGTATAGTTTTAAGTCTAGCGAGAGAAGTATATTGAAATGTCTCTGTCAGTCAAATGAAGTACATTTCCTCTTTTCTTCAGAGAAAGAGGACACTTGTAAATGCGTTCAGTTGCTTATCTATGAACGCCACTGGGGCCTTGTTTTGGCTTTACATTCATGAGGATCTCTGCTTTTCTCAGATGAAGAATGAGATACTTAAAATGACAATTTTGCTTACTGTAAATTACACTTTGTAGCTTGTCTATCTGAAAACCATTGTGCTTCTTGATTACCAGAAAGGGTATGTTGCATATTGAAAACAGGAGAATGAAAAGTAATTGAAGGAACTCGACCTATCTAGTGCGTTAGTCATATCCTCCTCTTTCGAAATTTAATATAAACAAAGGCTAATGCATAAGCTGAAGTTGACTTTGTCCATTTTATTTTCTTTCCATGTGCTTCTAATTTCCTTGTTCCACCAGTTCCTCCTGCATCCTTCATCAGTCCTTCATTAGTTATTCAGTCAGATTTCATGTAAACTGAGTCCTGAGATCTATGTACTAAACCTGGGAAGGTAATTATGAAAATTACCCATGCAAATTGAGTAAAAGCACACATAAATTACCAGTTTGGGGCTTAGCTAGTAGTTTGCTTGCATATTTACCTGAATTGCATTCATAACTGCAGTAATTACGTGAACAGTCATGGATGCACTTTTGCACACACAGCTATATTTTAATTTTTTTTTTTCCTGAACTGAGTAAAGTCATTGATTTGCTAAGAGAAGTATGAGAGGATAAGGTGAGTTTCTGCAGGAACTAAATTCAGGATAGCTAGTAGAGGTTGACTCCATTCTAGAGTATTAAAGAAGTTTAAGGAGCTGTGGTAATGCAATGTTAATTTGAACACAGGTTGAAAGGTACACTTACATGAAGAGCTTACCTAAAGGCAGCCTGTGGCATATGAACAAGACAAAAGAGTGTGGACAGGTCTTTCTGTTACTTGGCATATTCCTCTGTCACATTGTTTTGAGATTATGTGAATTCTGCAAGTGTTAAAACTTGGCACATAGATCCCATCTCAGATTTGTGTGCATTTTATTCGATCACATTAATCTGTATTTGACCCTCTAATACATTGAAAATTAGTATCAAGACCTCTGTCTATCAAGAGAGTTGACGTATGGGCAGCAGGAGAGTTTGGGGATTTCAGAACAAGCTTGATAAGCTCACAGGAGCCCGAAACCTGGGAAATG
This sequence comes from Coccyzus lansbergi, assembly GCA_033558105.1. Taxonomy (NCBI): domain Eukaryota; kingdom Metazoa; phylum Chordata; class Aves; order Cuculiformes; family Coccyzidae; genus Coccyzus; species Coccyzus lansbergi. The sequence goes on along the minus strand of JAUMJK010000283.1, from coordinate 1,002,380 downwards.
TAAGCAGTTGTGTTTTGCACTGTGTGGATATTATTACTTGTCATCACATTCAGCTCTGGATAACAGATTAAGTAGTCCCAAACAGAAGTTAGAAATAGATTAATATGACAAGAACCTTATCCAAAAGGAAAGGGAAGAGGAAAAATTCCTAGAAAACTTTAAATTTTCTTCAAAAAGATGCAACTACTCATCTAGATGAAACCATTGCAACATTTAGATGAAATTGTTAGCCTATGCTGAGAAAACACTAGGGCCATTTCTTTGAAAGGTCTTATGCCCAGACAGCATTACCCTGAATCTATGACCTCCTCTAATTCAAATAAATCTCTCTAAACCCCAGCTTTGTGGTCATTCATTAATCTGCACTACCTATGCATGCTTGTCTTTCTTCACCATTTAGATTTCATTTCCACAGCTTGAAAGTTCTTGTATTTCAGGTTTATTTTTTTTAACATCTGTAAACGTCTTCATTCATCATCTTTTTTCCCTTTCAGATAGCAATTAGTTCCTCTCTAAATTAACTTAAACTCTCCTATATTATAGAGGATTCCATAGAAAACAGATGTAGTATCTTGAGTTTTGCTGCTATCTTCATCAGGATATGCAAAATGAGTATTACCCGTCAACAATGTTCTTGCCACAGACTCCAGTATGTTTCCCTGGCAGGAAGGAACAAAATAAAATTGTTGTATAAGTGGTCATAAAAAAATCACTTCTCCAGCTCTTGGTTGCTGTTTGGCAATGTTGAAAGTATGAGTTTGCAAGATAAAGGAAAAAGGAAGTTGTCTTGACCAAACCAAAGTTGCTGCTTTATTCTAAAGATGAACGGAACAATAAGGGGTTCCAGGATCAAAAAGATTAGACTGTATAATGAGTTTATAGGTTATAGGTTGCTTAAAGCATATCCCTTTTCAAGAAGTTATGGCTTTTTCTTCTTTCTTTGAAATTGTTTTGGTAAGTTGATCAGGCTTTGTTAAGGAAGATATCAAACATTTAGAAATATCAAACCAGGAAAATAAAGAGATATTCTTAAATGAAAAAGACAATTCCCAGGAAGGTCTTCTGTCACATGCTAATATAATGGACAGAAGGCAAAATAGATTTACTAATTTTAATCTTTCAAGACTGATGGATTACTGTTCATCTTCTACATAGTTCATCTTCTAAATAGAGATTTTTCTTGTTTCAAAATTATAATATTGGACTTGGCAAGCTGCAGAAGGATAATTACACTGGAGATGTTCAATAGGTTTTAGAGACAAAATTGTAAATAAAATAATACAATACATAGAATCATAGAATCATAGAACAACCAGGTTGGAAGAGACCCACCAGGTCATCGAGTCCAACCATTCCTATCAAACACTAAACCATACAGAAGAATGATGGACTTATTAGCATATCATTAAATCGCTTTTTCCCTGAGAGCCAAGCATATTTTTCATTACTTACAAAAAGTGTCTTGCCTTGCAGTTAACACGTGCTTAACATTTACAAAACCCACAATATTTGACTGTAGCATTTGTTTTATTTTGCAGGGAAAATTATGACAATATAGTTACAAACATCAGTAAACTTATCACTTGATAACAAGATCACACATATGAAAAATAAATCTGTTCTGAGTTAAGCATCTTGCAGACACTCTGTTTCAGCTTCCATTAGTGCGTTGACTCACACTGAGAATTTACAGGACTTCAACATAGCAACACAAAAATTTTGTAAAAGATAGTTTCACTAAGGAAAGTTTCACACTTTTTAATATGATTTTGTACTTATTAAAAAGTAAACTGGGTGGGATATATTTTTTTTTCCAGGGCTGCTGGTATTAGTCAGGAAACAATTGGTCTCCTTTATCAAGGAAAATGAACTTAGTCCAGAAATTCACAAAATGCACATTGAAAATATAGATGACTGTAGCTTTCAGCAAGTATCAGTGATTGATGGATAATGTGCAGTTATAATTCTATGCAATTTAGTGCCAGGGCAGCAGGGAATTATAGGAAAGTTCGTTTGGTTTAATACAGCTGTTTTGTATGGCAATGCAAGAGCTAGCATAGGAAATTGAATAGTTATCAAGAGAACCTTAGAAAACACAGAAAAGTCACAGAAAGTTATCCAGATGTACATTTCAGATGAGTGTTGCTTTATAAAGAATGTTGAGAACTTCACAGTTTTTTGCCCAAACTTACTGACTGGAAAGAATTGTCTCTTCATTGTTTTTGAACTTCACTTGCCGTACAAGGTGAGAAAGGCAGAGCCCAATTCACTTTCAAGCTCCAGAATTTGTTGCTGTGCATGGAAATAACACAGCCATTACAAATTTAAGGATGAGCTTTTTCAAGAGGAGGTAAGAATCAAGGAAGAAAATGAACTAATGTGATATACAGTTTGGAGTCAGCACGAATTATCTGCTATAACTTTAACATTTTCTGTTTCACTTTTCAGTATTTCTCCCTGTTTTATCTGTCATTAGTGAGTGCAGATCTAGTAGCGTCCGCTTGTTCAACCATTCCTTGCTGAAACTAAGATCATTAAAACAATATGGGAGCCTGAATGCGTTAGAATTCAAAAGGTTACTTGGTTGTTCAAGGTTTCAACATCTTTCTTGAAGACTTTCACATCTATCAAGTTAGTAAATGACTGCATTCATGTTGCCTTAATGATACAAACATTGGCATACTAAAATCGTTTGCATGGAGTCAGTCGCATAATAAATACTGTAGTCCTCGCATGTTATTCTTTACTAAGTGTAAACATCCTTAAATAGGTTTATTTAAACATTCCAGTCTAATTCTAGTATTTCAAATTTATTTCAAATTAAACACTTTCTAAATGGTATGCAAGCTCCACTTTTTTATAAATATGCAGTGTGATGAATATGACTATCTCATTGGAAATTTATTTATTTAAATGCTAATTCCCCCAATCTTCTAAATATTAACACTACCATATAAAATATTTAAAATATGTCAGATCAAATTCAGTGGCAGATGCACTGACATCACTGGAAGATACACAACTATGCACTGACTGCTTGACTGGTCTTGCACTGTGCTTAGCACTGTGCTCTCTTATGGCCAGATCCTCTCTTGGTAAATGTGTTGGCAAATTCACTAATCATCTACTGGAGGGCAACACTGATTCAGGGGCTCTCCAGACTTTATTATTAATATAAATGTATCCAATACACCTTCCTTTACTTTCTAGTAGGAAGAGATGGATGATGTGGTCAGGGTACCTTTGTCTGTTATAGCAGATAGAACAAACAACATGTGACAGATACTAGTCGCATTTCCCAGATCATTGCACGAAGACAGTTTGATACTGTTGTGGGGAACATAATTGAAAAAAAAAAAACCAGAAAGTAATAGAACATAACAAAGACAGAACAGAATAGCACAGAATGGAATAGAACAGAGCAGTACAGAATAGCATAGAATGGAGTAGAACAGAGCAGAACCTGATGAAGGTTACAGCAATTTCATGCTGCCTACTGTGTTGTTGTTGGTCAGTCACAGGAGTATAGCACTGTAAAAACGACAGTAATTGCCTGAACCCTTTATCTTCCTTCCCTGCAGCAAGCATAGTTTTGCACTGTTCACAGTATTTCCAAAGATCTCATTTGTATTCCTATATTTAATAATTTCATCTCCCTTGGATCATTCTATTTTTATTTTCTAAAAGAAAGGGAACAATATTGTCAGTCTCAAGCATCTTTCTGACTTCATTTCTTTTGATGAAAGTCTATTGATTCAGGTGTGTTTGAGTGAACCTGTGAATATACTGCTGACTCAGGAGTCCTTTAACATCACTAAATTAAATGTGAAATGCATGAATGTTTTCCTTATGTAAATAACTTCTGTATTAGATAAAGGTTCTATTGTTATTTACGAAAAAAGAAAAGCAGTGAAGGGATACTATTGTTATCAAGAGATGTGTGCTAGAATATTTGACTTGTACCTCCTAGATTCCATTTGTCTACTGTCAACCTATACCTGCTGTTAAGCATTAGACACTATAAAAAAAGAAAAAGAAAAAGATAACTCAAATTATTCACCATTAATTCTTTAAAATGAGTCACTATTAAAAGCTTAATTGTTTGCTGAGAGGGTACAAATTAGTGGACTTTGCAAGATCAAACAAAATTGAAGATATTTGTCCGAATTAAAATGGAAACAGGCATCCAGAATATACCAAATGAACATGTATGCTCCTGTAATAATAATTTTATTATCTTCAGCTTCCAGGCCAGACTTTTAATTATGACCCTTTATATCAGTGAAAACCATGTATTCAGGATTAAAAACCTATTTCTATAACTAGTCTAGTTAAAGACTGTGGTTTGATATATTCTATGCTACAACTTTTATAAAAACCAGAGAACACTTCTAATAACACTTTTCTAATTTCATGGTTCAGTGCACAGTCAGTAAAGATTTAAATAATTCAGAAAGAAAGCCTATTCTGCTTCTTTATTAGAAGTTTGAGTCAGGCAAATTCTTTGACATTTAATAGGTTTTTAACCCTTTTAATAACTTCTTATAATGAAATTTATTGGAGGTTGTTTTAAATAAAGGGTTATTATATTAGAGTGAATAGCAGCTGGTAGTTTTTTATGATTAGTTTTGAGACCTTGGCCCTGTGTGACTCAAAGTATATTAAAACATAAAGTGGAAAATAATGTTAGTAGACACCAAATTAACTGTGTATCAGGAAATATAGAAACTATATATAACTGCATTCTTGTCATTATGTGATTGTGCCATAAAATTCTGCACTCAAATTTTGAGTATATAATTGTTTTAAAGAAGCTTAAAATGAGTTACAGGGCCAGTACTGTAGAAAACAACCTAAAGTAGTTTAATTTTTAACAGAATTATTTGGGAAAGATTAGATTGGTAAATTTCACAGGGCTTGTTTATATAATTTTTAATTCTAGAGTTCTTTTTGCATGTGAGGCTTTTGCTGTTTAATTTTAAGACTGTTTTCCTAATCAAAAGAAATTTTGTATCGTCCTTTCATTTTACCCTGAAAAGGCACAGGTCATAGTATATAAAATACACTTGTTTACAGCACTAAAATATTCCCACTTAATTTAAAATTTAGTCCTTCATCATGCAGATAGCTGATACAAAAGAGAATTTTAAAAATGTGTTGATGAAAACACACATCCCTTCCTATGTTAGTTGGTGCTTTGAGTTATTCCTTTTAATGTGTTTTGAGTGGTTCTCTGTGGTCATTTTTCATTAACTTTAGCTCCCATAACAAAACTGTCTTTAGCACTCATTCTCTTATATATGTACTAAAGAAGATTTGTTTGTAGATCTGATTTTTAATTTAACTGAATGGAAATAAAGATCTGATAGTATGTGTTTCTTTGGGTTTGATCGGCCTTCATCCATGACAGGACATATATACCAGTTACCATTTTTATCCACTCTCATCAGTGAATCCTAACTTCCTGACAGTTCTAGGACTTCTAAATAGTGGAGTTACTTTATTTTTTATTTTGGTATACAAATACAGATGTTCGCACTATTTCAAGTTTTCGGTTAGCTCACAACATGAAACTACCTGGTTTGCTTTGATGCAGTTGCTCTTAGTCTAGAAACCTAACCACCAGCGTGCGTTCAATAACTGTGAGTTACTATTGCTTGTTACAAGCATGAATTGAGTGAAAGATGCCTAATTGTGTATTTTTAGATTGTATGATGAATATTGCTTGCATTTTTGATCATTAAAAATATTTATTTTTCTGGTTTAAAAATGTTTATTTTCACATAATAGAATCATAGAATGGTTTGGGTTGGAAAGGACCTTAAAGATCATCCAGCTCTAACCTCCCTGTGATGGACAGAGATATCTCTCACCAGACCAAGCTGCTCAAGGCCTCATCCAACCTGGCCTTGAACACTTTCAGGGATGGGGTATCCACAACTTATTTCCCTGGGCAATCTGTTCCAGTGTTTCACCCCTCTCATCATGAACAATTTCTTCCTAATGTCTAGTCTAAATCTTCCTCCTTCCAATTTATAACCATTCCCCTTATCCCATCACAGTCCCTCCGCAGCTTTCTTGTAGCCCCTTCAGGTACTGGAAAGTCACTATAAGGTTTCCAAGGAACCTTTCCTTCTCCAGGCTGAACAACCTGCAATATCTCAGCCTGTCCTTATTACAGATGTGTGCTGTCCCTCTGATCATCTTTGTAACCCTTCTCTGGACCAGCTCGAACAGTTCTATATCCTTCTTAAGACACAATGCTCCAGGTGGGATATTTTGACCATAAATGGTAGGTATGGCCTCCTGAACACAATTCCTTCTCTGTGTGCAGCTCTCACAAACCTGTCTGGCAACTGAAAGTTGTCTTTTCCTCTCTTTTGAAACCTTGAGTTGGTTTTATCTTTTTTTTCCTCTTTTTTTTCCCCCTCTTTTTTTAACGAGCATCTCTGTTACTGGAAAACATCTGCATTGGCTTACGGTAGAAGGCAATTAAAACCCTTAAATAAAACCAGTAAGATTTTCTAGCAAATCTCATGGCTTTTCAGCAGGTGGGCACTATTTGGGGTAGTGCTACATCCTAATACAGCATTACTTGGGAAAAGACAGATGTTCAGATTTAGTATGACACAGCTTATGGCACGAGTTGTCCCAGGAACATAAATGAGAATGTATCTTATAACAGAAATTCCTTCAGCCTAGCAAAGAATGCCTGTGAGGCCTACCTAGTAACTAAATGTGTGACAACATTAAAGAAGGAAGTATAGTGTGGGAAGGAAGGAAGTACACAATTGATTGAAACATAGCTTCATGTGGTATGAAAAACTGTTACTGTGTGACTTACCTTGACTACTTATGCAAGAAGCAAAGAACTGTCAACCACTTCCATAGTGTCCAGCAGAAAAGCTCATAAGAGCTGGATATTAGGAAAAGTTTCTTCACCAAAGGGGTTGTCAGGCACTGGAATAGGCTTTTCAGGGAAGTGGTTGAGTTCCAATCTCTGGAGGCATTTAAAAGATGGATATATGTGGCGCCTAGGTCATGGCTTAGTGGTGGTGCTGGCAGCTCTATGTTAAGGATTGGACTCAATGGTCTTAAAGGTCTTTTCTAACCTAAACCTTTCTGTGATTCTGTAACTCTATGAGATCTCAACTAGTAAAAAACTAAGCAAAAATCACTGTAAGACCCCATGGTAGTAGTAGAAAGAACACCTGCTGTGTTGTGATATGAATTTGCCTGGGTAGAGAGAAAAGTGTTCTCCACTTGTTTCAGTGAATAAGCCCTGTGTATTTTTCCTTATGCTTTAAAGTTTTTGTCTCCTGTTTATAATCCCCATTTTTTTTTGTGCATATACTTAGACCAGTTGTATTTACTTTAATCTATTATGGCAACTTGTCTTTCTACTCTCATTCAATCATAATATTTATGATAGATTAATTTAAATAGAGAGGGACAGTTTGGACTTTTACAGCTTTTGAGATAGATGTTGCATCACTTCTTAGTTCTAACAAGAAAAATAATGTGGGAATTATTTTGCTAACAACACATTTCTTTAGAAACTGCCTACCTAATGCTTCTCAGAAAAAAAATTATTTGCTTCATAAGCCACCATCAAGAATATTAGTTGAGAGTCCTTCAATTTGACTTTTTATGCATCTTACATGGGTTAACCAGTTTGTATCAAAAAGACAGGTAATTAGGGATTTTTTTTTTAATTCTCTATGCTATGTCATCTGAGGCAGGAAGGATTCTATCAGATAAGATAGAATCAGATAAGAATGCCTATATTTTGTGGACTTTAGGGCACAATATTTCAAGAAAGATGATGGTTGTTGGACATAGTCCAGAAGACAGCAGAAAGAATGATCAGAGGTGTACAAAACAGGATATGAAAAAAAATGCTTTCAATCTTCAGCTTCAGCTGTTTAGCTTAAAGAAGAAAAAACTGAAAGGAAATTCATAGTAGTCTTTTAGTGTGTACAACTCTTCTGTAAAGAAGGAGAAAAGCATTCCTCTTGTCTACTGGGAGTAAAGCAAAAAGTAGTAGGTTTAAACTACAACAAAGGAGATTTAGGTGAGACATTACAGAAAAAAGTCCTTTCCACTGTAAGGATAGTTAAGCATAAGAATTACCGAAGGAGGTTATGAAGAGGTTAGACAAACATCTGTCAGAAATGATTTAGGTATAGCTAATCCTGCTGTGAGATAAAGTGTTGGACTAAATAACCTTTTGATGTCCCTTCTAGCATGATTTTCTATGATTAGTATACTGTACTCACATTGTCCTGCAGTAAGATGTTTCTGAGCAGGGATGATATCACTATATTCTGTATTGCATACTTTGCTTTGTTTTTGGTTTAAGCTGATGGGGAGAATGGTGATCTGATGTTTAAAGCACTCTAAGCTTAATTCTTACTACCTTAGGAGTTTCAAGCAAGGCATTAGAAGCTTGTTTTTCAGGCACAGGAACCTGTTCTGATTTTGCATTAAACATCTGCCTATTAGAGGGGTACGCATCTCAGAATTAGCAGTTTTTACTGTCTTTTAAAATTGTAGTCAAACACTTATATGGGTGGACGCTCAATTTCTGTTTATAAGTGAAATGCAAACAGAAAAAAAAAGTAGCCATGAAAAGAAATGTGTCTTTGCTTCCCTATTAGTAAAATGAAAATAAAATCAGGAATGTTCTAAAGCTGAATATAACACGAGTTGCGAAACATCCCAGAGCTGGCAGATGGAGAACATTTAAGTGCCAGATACTATCATTATTACCTCATCAGAGAGACCATTGAAGGCATCAGTTTAAGACTGTTGTTATCCTCTGTAACGCTCAAAGTCTTTAACTTTGTTCTTCCACTTGGCATTCTGCCACCCAGCAGGATTTGTATTCAGCTTTGCATTCAACAAGAGTGTATTCGCAATACTGCTTCTGCATACTGAATATGGCTCCATCACAGCTACACATTGGTCAGTTTTGTAAAACTCCATCTGGAATAACAAGGAGTAGGCAGCTTCAGATTTTGAAGTTGTTTTTAAGAAATTGGTCATACTCTGCATGTAATTTTGATGGAGTGTGTCTGATTCTATGATTAGAGCCACTATTCTTGAAGAGATGAGGTCGTCACAGCATTTGAAACAGGAGCTTACTGTCACGCCGCAGCAGTGACCCAAGTGCGTGGTTCTCATGGGTGGGACAGCTGGTAGTTGGCTGGTCCTTTATGAACCTGAAGTTTCACATGCTTTCCAAAGTGTAATTTTGTAACTTAACAGTGATGTGGCTAGATGCCCATTCTTAGTCAAGGAATGAACAGGTTTCAGTTTCTTAGATGGTCCCACTTTTTCACTAGGGAAGGGCAGGACTGGAGAAAGCAGGCTCACTGGTATGTGGCAGACGTAGGCAAGACAGAAAACTCATCTGCAGATGCAGAGCAATGTGGATCCTCCTTGCTGAGGGCTACAGCTGTCTGCAATGGACTTACACTGGTATGTTCCCAGGTCACACCTTTCTCCACAGTTTCCTTAGCTGAGGCTTTTTGGCTTAGCATCTAGGGAACACATACTCTTAAACAAGCTGTCTCTGTGCTGCTTATTCCTGGTTTTCAATTCTGAAGACAAGTTGAATGCCTACAAAAAGAACACTATTGTTGTGGGTTTTTTATTACTGAACTACCTCATTTGCAGTCCGCAAAATTTCACTTGTGAAGATCTCTTGCAAGTGTATATATACACGTGTTTTGCACAGTGATACATACAGTACCAACCAGCTGGTGTCACATTATCTGCAAACACTGTGTCTCCTCAGTGTTAGAGCTAAAAATTGAATAGACTGTCTAAAAATATATGTTATTTAAAGATGACAAACAGAGTGTTCTGCAGTATCTATCTGATAATGTCTGACGCTCGTATAAAGAGCTTTTAATAAAGGAGAGATCATTTGGATAATAAGCATATTTTATTTTACTTGGGGAAAAAGTATGTAAAATTACATTTGCCCTGCTTTCTCTGAGGCAGAAACATTGCAAGTTCATTCAGAATACTGACAGAGATGTTAGGTGTTTCAAGTAGTGCTTGTTTCCTTCCCAGGGTTCACAAAATCATTAGGGTATGTGTTCTTATAAAAAAGTGGTCCAGCCTTTTATGAGGGCGTTTATTTTTCAGCCCTGATCTGGCACTGTGAGGTGTTCCCTTGTGAAAAGCCAAGGCATCTGCAAGCAGGGCAGCATGGCCTCAGTCCTGCAAGATGATGGACATCCCAAGGAGGGCACACACCCATGCAGGATGAAGGGGGAGCTTTTGGGAGGGTTTTGCCTCCCTCTCCCCAGCACAGGAGGGACCATGTGGGTTTCCTTTCTTTGCCTACTCACCCTACACAGCAACTGTTGAGGGGCCTGGGGCAGCTCACACTCCCGCTCTTCATTCCTCAATTGCTGGACAGCCCAGGAGCTGAAGCGGGAGAGGAATGGATGAGCAGCAGTTACAGCTTCACAGGCACAGCTGTTCTGGTAGGAGTTTTCTGATAGAGGCAAAGATAACCATAGTTTTCAAGGCTAATATGTTTGGCAAGGAGGAAAGCTATAGTGGAGGGAAAAGAACAAGAAGTCAGTAGCAATCTTTAAAAATATAAATGCCTGCCAGGATTCAAATTTCAGTTTTCAATTGATTTCATACAATATGCTGTCTCCTCTCCTTCAGTGCTGTAGTAGTCATTAAATAAACTTTGAACATGTTTGTATCGATAACTCTTTTTTACCAAAAGTTATTATTTTCTAAAGCAATATAAATACAAGTATAATTGTGATGTCACATTGTCAAAAACCATATCAAATACTTTTCAAAAACACATGTAGATATGAAGTGGTAAGTATGCCGTAACTAATGGTGGTATTAATTTGATTTACTGCCAACCAGTCAGCTTCACAAAATCAATCCCAAAGCTCATGAAGTATCTCCCTAAAATTGGCAATTTTTTACACTATCAATAATAAGAGAAAAGATGAAGATACAGGTTTATCTTGCATTTTTCTGTATGTTACTGGTTGAAAGGAATCTTACAGATTGCTGTGATATATAGGAGTATGTGTATGAGAGAGAAGTCATGAGGTTATAGAAGTCATGAGCTATGAAAAGTTTAAAAAAACCTCAGTGATCTTTAGACAATTCAGATGACAAAGACTACCAGTAGAAAAAAATGTTGTTATGTTAATATATTGAACCATTAACACATGTCCTTATCATAATGGAACTTGCACAATGGTAGTTCCTGTCAGATTCCACTTGATAGGTATGACATGTTTGTCTGATGCATGGAAAGACAACTATATCTATTTCAGTTCAGCTCTGAAATGACACTTCAATATCAAATCACTCACAGCACACCTTAGCCTAAATCTGAGCTTCTGCCTAATACTCTTTGCTATTTGTCATGTTTCTGTACAAGTATACTGAAAAGATGTTACAGGCAATCTACTGTAGAGTGTGTGTATAGTACATTTGACCTCTGGCCAAGAAAGGAGTTTCATCCTCCAGTGCTTTTAATTCTTATCCTTGCCGAAACCGAATTTGTTGCTTGCATTAAAATAGTATGTCTCGTTAATGCTAAGAAGCGGTGACCCACATAGCACAATGGATTCATTTGTCAATCCCGTGACTTCTGAGCTTTCTGCTCATGTATGTCTTAGCAGCAAATCAACTCAGAAATCATTTAATCAGTCTGTCAATGCATCCTTCTTGTCAGTCATCTGAGTCCTGAAAATTCCAGTATCTTATTGGACAGCACCAGAAAAGATAGATTTGGGCCTAATAATAGATACTCAAACTCTGAAAACTGCAGCTCTCAAATTTAGAGCTCACATGCACACAAAAATCATAATAAGAAAAGCAGGATCTGGAAATTGTCTTGAATTTTGAGGATATCCATGTTCTGATCAGGTTCCAAACTTCAGAGTGCAAACCTGTCCCTGTTTGTTAGCATTTCTGAAATACTCTACATGCAATTACAGAAAGCAGTGCCCTTTTGTTCCCCCTATAAAGAAAGAAGCTTTCATTCCTTTTGCTATTCCTATGGGCTGAGGCTAGACCCTGAATAGTTTGCAACAGTCAGTGTTATGCAAATGTCAATCATATTCTTACTCTGTTTATTTCCAGCACTTATATGTTTATTTAAGTATTTGCCGTTTCTTGTAAGCTTAATATAGCCAATCAGGCCAACAGAGGTCTAAAGGAACAGAACACTTTATTAGTTATATTCTTAATACAGTTTTTTTCCTCTTGTAGATGCAAGATTTACGGAATACAGAAGGAACCCAGTATAGTTCCCATCCTCAGATGGCAACCATGAGGCCAAGGGTTCAACCTGCAGATATTAGGCAGCCAGGAATGATGCAGCATGGGCAGCTGACTACTATTAACCAGTCCCAGCTCAGTGCACAGCTTGGTTTGAATATGGGTGGAAACACTGTTCCTCACAACTCGCCCTCTCCACCCGGAAGCAAATCTGCAACTCCTTCACCATCCAGTTCAGTCCATGAAGATGAAGGAGAAGATAGCTCTAAGGTAGGCTTAGATGCTAGGATTATTTTGTAAATGGTGGATATTTTTAAGGATCTGCTAAATGAACTGTATGGCTACAGTTATTAAGGTGATACTTTACTGTTGATGGGTGACTGAAGTGAATAAAGGGCTATGAATACAGAACTTAGAGTTTCCAGTCACCCCTTCCGGCAGTTTGACTAAATGACATCATTCCTTTTCATTAGAGCAAACTGGAATCCTGTAAAATACTAAAAGGATAGCCACTCCTTTGTGACTTTTATATAAAGGTTGAGCTTTCTTACTTGCATAGAAGGGATGTTGTTCCTAGTTGAAGATCAGGTTACTGCTATAAAAAGTATGAACAGTCTGTACAATATGCTAGTCTCTACTACTTGGTCACAGAATGAGTAAACAGAACATCATAGCAACGAGAACAGAAAATCCTCTATGAACTTTAAAAATCTTACCTTGAAAATCTTGCAGACCCATTATGTCTTTATATTTGGTAACTGCTAACACTCCAGCATGGCATATTTAAGCTTCGTATTAGTACCTGTACAGACATGAAGAAATAATAGTACTTTAAATTATAAACAAGACATTCATTTAAAGAATAAACATCAATTTATATACCAGGGGTTGCATGTGAAAAACCTCCCAAACATCTGCAAATCCTGAAAACTTTCCTCAAAATGCACAAGTATATGATCTTAATTTTGCAGACACAAAAGATGAGACACAAAAAGACTGGGATTTATCACAAAGTCATCCCATAAACCAGAAACAGAACATATTGAAATTGAGAACCTCTTTAGCTCTATTTTCTGATGACTACAAAATAGCAGTGCTGTAGTAGTCCTGTAGTGTAGTCAAGATGGTGTACCACGGCCATATTATGTGGATGAAAGTTGCAGACTTGTGAAGAAAACATATTGTGAGTCACTGAAGAGGTGTGATCCAGTCAAGAAATGTAAGTCTGATTTGTTTTCAAATTATATTGTTTTTCATGCCTCAAGCTATAAAATAATCATGTAATTTGAGACATACGTTTTACTCCATTTTGAATAAATTCTGATTCTAAAGTTTTATGTCAGGCCTTTCCCTTGATTTCACAAAGTTTAGGTTTTAAAAATCACTGAATAATTCATACATTGTAAATGAGCACTTCCTTACTGAAAGAGACTTTAGAACACAGCTATGTAAAAATAATTCCAGGCAGCCTTTACTTTTTCAGAATAATTTATTTGCTACTCCTGTTGCTCTGCTAATATTTTTACATATATTGGTGGGAACATGCAAGATGCTCTAAACTTCTGGAGAGAACATCTACTCAAATAATTAAAATATGCTTTCTACTTCTTCAAAATATTTCAGTTATTTAGCCCATATTTTTCATGTACTACAACACTTCCTGCTAGCAAAAGTGTAGGGTTGTGGTTTCATGAAGACAGGACTCATCTGAAGGTAATGTTTTCAATTAATAAAAACTAAGCACTGAATTCCAAGTAAAACTTGATCCTTTCATTGTTTAAACAGTTTAACAGTTTAAATAGTGTTCAACTTTTTAATAAGCTGTGCTATTTTGGAAAACTCTGTTTTAAATTCTCTTATGTTCAGTCTAAGCAGAAAAAGTTGACAAAAGGCACAATACGTACACAAAATGAAGGCAAATACTTCATTATGCTGAAGTCAATACATTGCTTTAATATTATTTGATATTTATAATTTCTTTGCTAAAAGAAGTTTTTAAATGATATTGAATGTGGGTAATAATATACTATAGGGCTTAAATTAGCCTCCAGCTAGTAGGGATGATAATGTGTGCATGCCAGGGGCAGATTACACCATACTTGTCTTCTGTGGGATTTCTTAGGTCTTCCTGAAAATACCTGCAGTTGGCCACCATCATAGAGGGCAGTGGGCTGACACATCTAATCCAAAGCAATGGTTCTGTTGTAGTTCCCTTCCTAAACAGAAGAGAGTTTGAATAGTTAGTGTAAGGAGTAAGTGGATTGTTGTAGTTTAAACTCCTCCACTGTGTATCTCTCTGTCAGTGCTGGTCTTCCTGGAAACTGCCAATGGATGGATACGGATACTTAGAATAAACCAGCTTTCCATGGAGATCCTTTTCCCCAACCACAACAGTATCAAATTTTCTTAGCTGCTTTGGAGGCTGCTTCTACCTCCAAAAATCTTCCTTCCCATGAAAGAAGGCACTGGATGGGGACAGCAAGAGACAGAGCAGTTGTTCTCTCTCTTTTATGAACCTCTTATACCTGAATTTTGCTTTAATTTTTTAGCAAACTAACTTTGCTAAATTTGGCATTTTTCTCTTTGATTTGTAAACTATTGTGTAGATGTGTGATATTACTTAACAGATCAGGGACAGAGCTCATTTTTCCATCCTTCACTAAAACTGCATATATTATAGTCATGTAGTAGTCAATAAGATGTTCCTGCCATGAGGACTGTGTAAAAAAGCAACTGAATTCACTATTTCATTATTAGCAGCAGTGACATTCTTCCTATTTAACCAGCAGGAAAAGATGTTTGCTTATGTACCAGCATTGATCAAAAAGGCAAAGTACATTTTCAAATGGAAGATCACCTCAGTGGCAGATGAACTTCCTTAGTTTATACCAGCTGAACATCCAGCCCTATGTGTGTAAGAGAAGCCAATGGTCCTTTGATAGCAGATTTCGTAGAGAAATCCTTAACAACAGTACCTATTTCTATCTAGAGAAAAAAATACAGAAATTTCAGTGTTCTTTTCATGTTTGCATGAATTTATGGATAGAGAATGACAGAAGGTATGAGCAAATAAGTACGTTGTATCCATTTGGAATAGAAATATTATTGTATTCTTAGTGTTCCACTGATATCCATGCATGGAGAAAATTACTATTTCAGCTTAATGTACATATTCCAAATGTTAGTAATAAGGAAACTTCACACATGGATGTAGTTGTTCATATACTGAGCATTTTGAATGTTCATTTGGTGGTAAATATTCAAATTGTTGTAAGCCTTATCCAACATACACAGAACTAAATGCAGCAGCTGCTAAATATTTTTTGGTAATATCCATTCTCATAGAAGATCATTCACGTAGCCCTTTTGGACTTCAAATGTCATATGTTCCCTTGCACAAGAAGGTGAAAAGAGCTGTGTTAAAGAGGGCTCATTTGCCCTACACACACTGGTGCTCTAAAAACAAGATGGCTGAGGTTCCTTGACTGTAAAAGCAGTGACAACAGTAGCATAATTATAAGACTATGTATATAGAGTCAGAAAGCTGCTATGTCCCTGGAAATATGAAATGTAATCTGAGACCAAGGATATTGCTTCTGCAAGGGTTATACATCTCTAAGTGTCCTTGATTCATCTAGACCTAGTATGTGGGACTATGGTTTAAAAAAGGAAAAAGTGAGAACTTGAAAATCAATTGTTGTAACTATAAAAGCATCCTAAACAGATTGGCCACTTACTACCTGCTTTATTCTGACCACCTCAACACAGGAATATTACATTTATGGAATTCTTGTTATAATTTATACAATTAGACTGTTAAACATGTATTCGGTTATTGCCAAGCATAATTGTGAGCTGCTGAAAGCATTACTGGTTTGCAAATATGTATTTCTTAATAGATGGTTAACAGGGTTTTCTTCCATGATCATTTGAATATCACTTATGAGAGAATTTCAAATAATGTATTTTAGAGGGAAGATAGTGAGAGGACTGCAAGTAGCAAGAATTAACTAACAGAAATACGATTACTAAAGAACTGCTGCAGCATATTCGCTTTATGTGGTAGAAGTTTTACAATATTTACTTTATATGATAAGAGTTATAAGTAGAAATCTATGTTGTCTGTTAAGCCTATTATGCAGATGGTACTTGATTAAAATCTATTTTAAACTACAGCGATTACTGCAAGATAGTGTGCATAAAACAGCTCTCCTAGCTCCATTAAAGGCTTTGGTACTATTGGAGTTTATTTTAAATATGCTTATAGACATTTTCCAGCTTCTCAAGGGACATTTAGATATCAACGATGTGCCTTACTTGATAGTTTTAAATCCTACACTAGATATTCTTGTGATCTATTATGTGTGCAACATGGTTAATTTACACTTTTTTAAAGTGAAAGATTATTGCTTTCTTGTGATAAATAAGTTAAATACATCACCATAATTAAGCAATAAGTTATGACAGTTGGTAGATTACCATGAGCTAACTACACCTCCAGGGATTTTGAGACATAAGTCTATGCCTAGCAGAATATATGTGGTTTTTATTTTATTTCCCATCTGTCTCCGCTTTGGTGGTTAGAAGTGGAGTCTATGGAGCTGATAGACTGGCAGGAGCATAAGGTAGGCCATCATCTCAGCCATTTGCAAGGTTATTAGTACTGGAATTCTGGAATTCTTTTTATTTCATTATTTTCATACAAGACAAACAGAATTTCCCCTGTGAATACTCTCTTCTTAACAGTGGGGTTTTGAAGTGTCTTGATCAGTCAGGTTGAAGAGTAAGATTTTAGAACTGTTTTCAGAACAACTTTCCAGTAGTTACCTTATGCAAGTTTCTGCTGCATATCATCTAGTTTAAGGGCAGTTGAAGTAATGTAGTATCTTAATAGACAGGGAACTTTTAAATCTTGTTGGTAAGAGGAAAACTTTAACAGGTAATAGAGGTAAAATTTAAACTATAACCCAAATTATTGTAAAGCCTCCTCACTCACAGAGTTTGCACGGAAGTGCCTGAAGAGTTTAGACTGATATTGCCAAATTAACCATGGAGCTCTAGTTAATAACTATGTAGCTGGTAGTTTTGTGTAGCTTGTAGAATGAAATAATAGCAAGAGACTAAAAGTTGGATAATTTAATAATGGATAGCACATTACTTCTGCTTTTTTTGTATTTTCCAAAATGCTGCCAACAGGCTCCATGTCTGTTAGCCTTGTATTAAAGATACCTCTATTGTAACATAATGCTCAAGAAACAAACAACTTCATTTTCAAATTGTGGTCGTCACTTTGTTGCTGTGCTTAGTGAGCCACACAGAACCAAGTTGTTCACTGTAATCACTTGGGTCCTTTTAAACTCTACACAGTGATGCATTATGGAAAAAAAAATTTCTTTGCTGAAAATGAGACTTTCCATCCACTTTTCTCAGTGATTCCACTGACTGGAACACTTGTGTTTTCCTATGTCACTTGATCTGCGTTATTAAAAAGTAATAATACAATGATTTCATAAAAGTCATGCCTAGCAGATCCTTTTCCTCTAACAGACCTTTTATGTTCTTGATCCTCTCATACTTCAAAACACTTATGATGCTGAGTACTCCGGCTATGCTAACAACAGAAAAAAAGCCTTTGAGCCCTCTGGTAAGACCACGCATTATTGCTACAGGTATAGTGAATTAAAAGGTCATTGCAAGACTAGTTTGCTGTGGTGCTCCAAGCCATTGAAAGATCAGAACAGTGTCCCTTTATGTGTTTGTAAATCACCTGGGAAAGCAGGATGGTTTGTAATTGACCAGAACTGGTCAATTACAATGCGTAGTTGCATTTAATGAATTTGCACAAATGCTTACATGCTGCTTTCTCATGTGGTGCACCAATAATGCACATGCACTTTTCTTCATGTACTCTTTCACTGCTTTCTCGTAACCATTTGCTTTTACGTGAGCAGAGGAAAAAAACTAGACATCTAAATCCAGGCAGATCATAACTGATCCTCCAAAGGGGTCTAAAGTGTGTGCATCTGTAAAGCCTTGTATCTTTGGATTTTAATTGGAATATGTGCAAGAGAATTTCCGTAACCTGAATTGTTTTATTCATAAGCATATTTTCTTTAAATTCCCTGGAAGGTGTCCCAGCAGTTGCAGTAGGAACTGATTTGAAAACTAGTCTGGAGTATTTCTGGAAAAGGGTGAAGATAAGGAAAAGGTAGAAATGACAGTCTTTCTGCTGTCTGCAGGTGGTTCATATGGTTAAATTGGTGGTTAGACCACCAATGAAACTGATTTCATTTGAATTTACTCATTACATCCATGTTAGAGCTATTAATAATAAAACTTAGAAGAGGTGAAAAGATGACCAGGTGAAGTATAAATGAGATTATAACAATTACATGAAAGAAAAATATAAAGCTCTTTGAGAGGAAAAGGTTACATAATCTGGAATACTTATGAATTTCACACTTGTGACAAAGTCAGATGGTGTCAACATTTGAATGATCAAAGATGGCAACTAAAATTCCAAATTTGCTTGTGAAATCCAAAATCTCTTTGTCACAAAAGCTGTAACAGTGCATGGATTGAATTAAGTTGACTTTTTTATGGCACTATTCTAATTTTATATTACAGGTCAATGGTGGAGAGAAGAGACCTGCTTCAGATATGGGAAAGAAACCCAAAACTCCCAAAAAGAAGAAGAAGAAGGACCCAAATGAGCCACAGAAGCCTGTGTCTGCTTATGCATTATTCTTTCGAGATACTCAAGCAGCCATCAAGGGCCAAAACCCCAATGCTACTTTTGGTGAAGTCTCTAAAATTGTAGCTTCAATGTGGGACGGCTTAGGAGAAGAACAAAAACAGGTACAAAATGTGTTGCAGCTCATAGGCTTTGTTTCAGGAAGGTGTTATCAGGGTCATCTAAGCACTGTAGGCAGCTTCTTTTGTTTGATGGGTTGAAACTTTGAATATGTGCCATCTCAGGAATATGATTTAAAGAGATTGAGATAAGGGAAATATTTTTTCATTTTTTCTTTATTAAATGACTAAAAGAGATTAGGGTTTTGTTGGGTTTTTTTTTTTTAGTTTTAGGATGTGACACAAGCTTTAGGATTATATTTAGGACTGGTTTTTGCTGAAATTGGTGATGACATTGCCCTGTCTAAGACAGCACGGTATATGCAGACCTTGCTGCCAAAATTTGTATCTGTGCAGTGGGATCTGACGTATATCTGAGTTTCCAGTTGCAGATGCTAGAAGGGGAGCCAGTCTCACATCTTCTCCTGACCCACCTGGCTTTTATGAAAGGAATTACAGATAGGTTGATTCAAAGAGATCTAGGGTGGCAAATTGACATTGTTCTAGAATATGCTTTAGCATACATCTGAGCTGTGTAAATCACATCCCATCACTACTTGCATCTTCCATGGAAAGGCTTTGGGGCTTTGGTTCTGCAATGAGTTCAGTGGAACGGGATCTGAACCTTTGCAGAAACCTTTCTGAGTCAGCTGGATGCTATATAAAAGTGGGCAACTCTGGAAGCTTATAGTCACATGGCTATGGTTGGCAAATATCATTCACCTGTGCTGTAGCATGCCATTGCACTTCTGCAGATATTGGTTGCATTTTTCTGACTGCCAGCCGAATGGATTGGGTAGACAGAGAAGTGGGAACTTAAAGGAGCAGATATGAAGGGAAGGGATATGCTGAGTGAGAGTTCTGTACACCACAAGAGGCCTGGGTGGGGGTTGATGTCAGAATAGACAGGAAAAATACTGGAACAAAATTGCATCTCATTCATGACACAATTGTAATTAATAAGGCTAAGAATTAAAAGCAAAACATCACTATGATCTTTTGGTTGGGGGAATCATTTGAAATTAAAAAAAAAAGATTTCTGCTACTAATAACTGGATGGTGTAAGTACATCTAAATATCCCCAATAAAGACATCAGTGTAACAACCATCAAGATTTGGCACTTATAACAACAACAACAAAAAGCTTATTCTGTCTAGTATCTCTGCTGGTTAAGGTCAGCATTTGGAGGGTTTAGCTGGAGGAAAGATAACTTTCTGAACATGGGTCAGAGAATACACTTGGCCTGGCACGTTAGGGTTATTTTGCTGTGTTTTCTCTTCCTTCTGCCTTTTTTAATACGTCCAGCAAAGGCCAAGGTTATGTCCTCAATCTGACAAGTTGTTTAGACTTTCCAAGTATAGGAGTTGTCTCGTAGTCAAGCATTACTTTTTGAGACCATGATGATGCATGTTCACTTTTGACTCAGAAAAAAATACTGACTATGCTTTTAGTTAAGTTCTCAAGCAAAAGGGTTTGATGCTATTCCTCTTTGTCCTGCATACCTGCCTAGAATCACTTCCCATGTGAAAATCTGTACAACCCAACACATACCTCAAAAGTGCTCAAAGTAGTTCGATCTCTATCTTGGACCTATTTCATGTGTCTGCGGGATTGTGGATCCAAATTCTCCAGAAATTGTGGAAGCCAGAGACCTGGTCCTATCAAGAGTGTTAATTTTTTAAATCTCATGTCTGTATTTATGACACTAAGCAAGATCTTGTGCTTGGTTTTCTCCACCATTTCTCATACTCAGTCTTAATTTGTCACTGTAACAGTGGTGTGGTTTTTCCTTCCGTAATATTTGCTCCACTTACAAAGCAGAAAACCTGACTTCATTAATAATAGTGCAAGAGCACATAATGGAGATAAACCTAAAAGACTATAAAATGCACATTTCCTTTAAACTTGCAGTAGTACCAGCAGAAAATGGAAGTTTTGCCATAGAATCCTGTTTAAGCACAGTGCATAAAAACCTAAAATTTCCAGCTTTACCTTTGATTTCCTATTCATGGTAGAAAGCAATAATGGAGTAAGTCCTGCACTGGAACAGCAATTTATTTTCCTTATCTCTGTTCTCCTTATTTTAAGTAGGAACACAGCAGAATGATGTGTTATGGAATGCACATTACATATCCATGAAAGCATGGCTGCAACTAGATATTTAAGACAATTATTCCGAGAGTTTGGGGTACCATATCTTTGTTGCTCTTTGACTCATTTTACCTATTTGTTATCATCAATTAAGCACATAACTAAAACTCCAGACCCTTTCTAATCTAGCATTGTATAAAAAGAATAAAAGATAGTCCCTATTTTAAAAAACTGGCAATCCTATTGTCTAGAATAAATTTAAACTCATTCTTTATTCCATTAGGGATCTAATAGTACAAAGTAATGATTACAAGATATCTTAACTGACTAGATAGTCTGTATTTTAAAGGTCTAATTTTTCAGATCCAGAGCATTAGTAACTCTTATGAAACCTATGTCTCTAGTAGGAAAATTGGACTCTAAAAATACAAATGATTAATGTAGCGTTTGGAGTTTGGCATTGAAGAAGCTTCAGAAATTCAAAAATAGTTCAATAAAGAAACAATAACATCATTAGAGGAATACTTCATTGATGAAATATACTTGCTGAAAAGCATTCAATTATCATAAAGCTTCTGGCTTTTATGTTTTGGAAGCTAATGCTTATTCTGGAATTTAATAGAATTACGTTTCAAATTATGTTTCCTAAATTCAAAGTCCTTTTACTATTTAAATAGAAAATACAAATTAATCAGAACATAGAACATAATGCAGCTATTGAGAAAGAAGAATAATCTCATGTTTTCATGCCAAAATGAAATCTTCTTTGTTCGTATGACCTGAGCTTACTTTTTCTGAAATGCATAGACTACTACTTGTTTATTTGTGACGGTTGTCCGCAGAATAAATAAAGGTATTGAAACTCGGTGCTGTAACAACCTAAGGGCAATATATGTGGGTCTAAGACTTTCCAAAAACAATTTCAATAACCTGACATAGTAGACTAGCTTGAAAGGAATTGCAAAGAGCTACATATGTTTTTCAGACTGTGAAAAAAACTAGGAAAATGTTATTTGAGAAAACAGGATTTGAATGACAAAAAAAGGAAGCATTATTATGAATTAGATGATGGTGGATGCCTTACTGAAACCAGGGGGAGTTATACTTAAAATTTATCACACTGATGCTCTTACTGTGAAAATACTATAATTTATTAGATTAAAGCAGATACCAGTGTACTTCCACTCTCATTTTACCATTTGAAGACATTTGCATTTTTTGGTTATATACTAATGTTCTGATTAATTTCTAAGCGTACAAGGGCTATTTGCAAACAGTGCTGCTTTTTGTCTGTGTTTTGTTTGTCTAAACCTGTCTACACACAAGACTCATGAAATTAGAATCACAGAATCATAGAACAACCAGGTTGGAAGAGACCCACCAGATAATCGAGTCCAACCATTCCTATCAAACGGTCTTAAAAGGTCTATTAAAGGGTCTGTGGTGATCATGGTGGACTTTTTATGGTTTGTTCTCAAATTCTGATTCACTTTTCACTGTAAATGTTTTCTAAAACTGTTCAGATTAATAAACCTGTGAATATAAAGCAACTGTGGCAGTAGTATGGCAGGGGACGTTCTCTTCAGTTCTTTAGCTGTAACACGGGGATATTTTCAGTGGCTTTTGTAGTTATTCTCTTACAGTCACAAACATTTCTCCTTAGTTAGTACGATACTCCTGTTCATCCCTTTTTTATAGCTTATTTATATACATCTTTGCCCTTTGCAGAAATTTTTACTGCAAAGGGGAGAAAAACAGCCCCTGGGGAAGAGGGTTCAGCATGCTAAATGGTTGGGTCTCTGCCTTTCAGACAAGAACACTGGTTTAAACTAGGTAAACAGGCTACTTAGGTCATTTTCTGTCCTTAGATGAAAAAGGAAAGTCTTTT
Organism: Coccyzus lansbergi; assembly: GCA_033558105.1. Taxonomy (NCBI): domain Eukaryota; kingdom Metazoa; phylum Chordata; class Aves; order Cuculiformes; family Coccyzidae; genus Coccyzus; species Coccyzus lansbergi. Next base: position 979,266 of record JAUMJK010000283.1, on the reverse strand, counting down.
TAAATCAGTACCAGATGTGTATGTACTAAATGAACCTTAAGTTTCTAATTGGAGTGCTAGTAAAGCTGTAATAGATGTGGTAAATTACAAACAAAATGTTCTTGTTTATATTAGTGTAACTTTAAAACTTCAGCCAAAGACCTTAACAAATGTGCTATTATTCTAAAAATGGAATTGAATGTCTATCCAACATTCAACATAATTAATCTCTGGTGTAACTTCAGTGACTTAACTGGAATTCTAGCAGGAATGAACTTGGCCTCCTCTGAACAGCTTAGTGTGCATATGTATATATATGTATGTGTTTCTGTGTGTTTACTTAAATGTTGCACTGGCCTTGCAGTGGGAAAAAGGATGAATTAACCTAGGGGACCCAAAACAATGATCAGAAGAAGCAGGCAAAGCAGTTGAATGCTGTAGCATATGCCTCGTTCAGGCTGCATAATTCATACACAGTAATATTAGCTGCAACAGTTCAGCTCAATAGCAACACCTCATTATTTTATCCCTCAGTATTTATTCCTATGTTTGACGCCTCATGAAATTACTGTTAATGTGTTTATATAAGGGCAGATCTGACACAAGTGGGAAGAATTTAATTTCCCACTCATTCTTTCCTGCTGATGTGTCCTCTTCCCCTGGTAGAAGTGGCAAGTGTAAATAGTTAATTTGCTTCAATTATGAGCCTGTCCTGCTAAATTAGAAGCAGCAGGAATATGAAGAGCCAGAATTATACTTATGAGGCAGCTGACAAATCCTCAGAGCTAACAAAATCAAATCATTTACTCCTCATTGGTGCTCAAAGACCCACTAGATAAAAACTGCAGTTTATTCTCTAACATCTGATGGAACTTGGATTGTATATTGCCAATACTTAAATAAATTGAAGTCCTCATGCATTAGTGTCAATGTTTGTGATGCTGATACCAGTTTCACTATAACCCACAAGGATTCAAGCCTTTCTGTTTTGGTTACTAAAAATTATCCAGAAAAATAACACAGCATGTTTTAAAAGTTTCTCTTTAGGTCACAGGAAAGTTTTAGATGTAGCAGCACATTATCCAATGCCAGGATGAATCAGGTAGATCAGGAGGAGGGTTACAAGTAATGCTGACCAGCACTTCATGTCCTCAAAGCTTCTTTTGATACATGAGACACACCACAAGTCAGATCAAAATGAACCCAAGATCAGTGTTTCAAGAGGCCTTGGTACTGGGTAACCTCTGGGGCTACCTAACCTAGCTCCTCCACCCTGCTGGTTTGCAATGACTTGTTGATGTCCTGCTGCTTGAAGTGACATATGAACTCATCCTATGGGTGGAAGAGCTATCGCGTTCCCATCGTGTGGCACAGGGGGTGCCCAGTGTCAGGACATTAGGCGGTTCAGAGATTGCAGCGTGGCTACTGAAATAACTCTAGAGGATACATAGACCATCAGTTCAAAGTAACCATTAGCATTTTGATAGGAATGGTTGGACTTGATGATCCGATGGGTCTCTTCCAACCTTGTTGTTCTATGATTCTATGATTCTATGATTTTGAAACCATAAATGTATAGTTTGTTGACTCCTATGTACGCTTATATACTCTTGCAAGTGTTTGTTTATCTGCATCTTGTTCCCCCTTTTAAAAATAACCTTTTTTAAACTATTATCTCTGTGCTAATGAAGCAGTCTCCAAGGAATAACTTTCACACACTTACTAGAGGATAAGAATGTACCTTCAGTTGAGTAGATAAACAACTTCACAACGTTTATATTTAGTTTTGTTTTACTTTTGCAAATGAGAACAGGAAACAGAGGTACGTCTGTGTGTCCATGCTGCCAAAGTGAATTACAAGCAAGATGAATTCAGGAATAGGCACTACAGACAGCAACCTTACACCTCTCATCCCAGTTACCTACACCAGCAAAGTCTCTTTTCCTAGTATTGCATCTTTGTTTGGGAGATCCAATGTTTTTCTTGAAAAATTTCTGTATTGGAATTGAATCTCTACTATTTGAAGCTCTGGACGAGCGTGTCAGGAGTTTAAAATAACTGATCCTTATTCTGGTGTCTGTCCCTTCTCCCTTCCTTTGCAAGCAGCTGGACTTATAATGAGCCAGAACACAAATGGGGAATGAATGGGCAGCATGCATCCGGATACAAGCTCATGTGTGTATATACATACATATACATATACATATACATATACATATACATATACATATACATATACATGCATATACATATGTATGCATATAAAAACTTCTATCTTCAGATTGTTCTATTGCCCTGGCTTCCACGGGGCCAGACCTTAAACTGCTTAACTTCCTCTGACTTCAGAAAGGGACAGTGTCAGGTCCCCTGTTTGCAATGAATTTTTGCTGCCAGACTTTGGGAAGCTGGCACTTCCCTTCCTCACTGAGAGCTGGGCTGAACAAGAACATGCTGTGCACTTGGAATGGGCAACCTTCCCTTCTGCCACAAAAATAATAAAATTAATGTAGTTCATCATAAGAACTGCCACATCTTGCTCTGTATAGGGTAATACAGGCTATTGTCTGCTGGCCTCCTGCCCATCCCACCTGGCAGTTTGATCTTCCTGCAGCCTCCCACGAGGGCTGAAGTCACGGGGAACATCAGACACTCCCCTGCCTGGGGTAGATTTCTAATATCTGTTGCTACATCCAACAGACAGAGCTTCTAGATAAATACCACACATGGCCTCTGAGTTATGAACATTGACTTTAACTGCACTTCACCTTCTGTTGTAATTGCAAGGAGCTAGGCCAAAAGAACGGTGGTTTCCAAGTACTGCCAGAGCAACATACATAAGTAATAGCCTTAATTTTCTACTTGTTCTTCTTCCCCACACTTTATCCATACATTCAAGCTCAATAGGAACGTGGCTTCAAATCATTTGCCTACAAGACTGGATTTAGGCCCAATTATTATGCTCCATTCAGACTCACATCCTTAATTTAAAAAAAAAAAAAAGAATGCCAGCAAGTGCAAGTAATCAGCAAATAAATCATAGGTTTAATGTCATTTGGTTTGTACCCAACTTTCATCCAGCATGCTTCTGATAAAATACACAGTCCCCCTCCTGTAAGCTGCAAGCATCAAGCCTGTAAGGTCAAATTTAGGCATGGTGCAAATGACTGCAATTTCCAGCGATCTCTGTTGAGTCTCACTGTTTGTGCTAGAGCTGAATTGGCCTGTGATCTTTCCCCTGCATGCCAGTAAGACTGAATTCTTTCTCCTAAGCCTCTAATATGTCTTCAGTGTCTTTTTCATGCTCTATAGTCAAAGAGACTGCTGAGCCATATAGCTAGCCCTGGGCCTCTTTCTGTTACTGTATGTACCTAGATTAAAAATCAAATGGTAACATATTTCAGTATCCATTAAACAATTCTGAGGGGTTTTTTTTTCTGACTGCTGTGGGAATATCTCTTTCCAGATTTTAGATGAGTGTGTGCAGCTCTAGGTGCCTGTGCTGCAAAATCAGAAGATTAAAAGTAGAGATATATTTCCCACTTGGAAAAAATACAAGTTTTCTCTATAAGCCTAGGTATGTCGGGCCAGGAATGACAATCTGAATGTGGAATTTAATTCTGGATTGAAGCCTACTGTATTTTATCAGATGTCATTCCTGTAACTGTAGCCTGTGAAAATGACACTCCCATGGGTAATAACACTGTGGATACCAAAAAGACAAAATTGGTCATGTTGCTTTTTGATTTGCTATTTTTGCATGTACTATTTTGGAGGAGTTATGGAACACTTCCATCAAAACAAATGTGGGCACCTTCACATAATTTTGAAAAGACAAATATAACTTGCTTGCAAGTGTCAGCTCTAAGGAGACATACACAAGATAAACTGAAAACTACTTACTCATCTGAAATTACTCTTACGGAAAGTCTTACTCATTCTTGTGCCAACTATTTAGGCAAAGCCAGGGAAGCAGCATGTTTCTTCGTAATGTGCTTTGTCAGCTTGAAGACACAAAGGTTTTTAGACTACCATGAGTCACAAATTATGAAACACATTTCTCTCTGAAGAGCATCAGTCAGTCTAGCTCAATGTCTTCAAGCCTTTGGTATCAAAGGGGACTGTAGTTAGTGGTGCCTTATTCCATTAGTACCTGATAGTCAAAACTGAGGATATGATCAGATTTCTGAGTGCCTCTTCTGGCTTTTGTGATTATGATGGGAGTAAGTGAGATCTCTTCCCTTAAGGGAACAAGTGTGCAAGCCACATTTGACAGGGTAGGAGTCCTGCTGTGTAGTGTGGTGTGGCGTGTTGATAATCCTCCACAAGCAATTTAAGAGAAAGTGCATTGGGAAGAGATGACTAACCAGTATAAGAATTTGGCTCAAGGCATTACGGGTATATTTTAGTTATATATATATATATATATATCAGGGATGAGTTTCACATTATCCAACATGTAGAAGGGCATAGGAGACAGAAATCCTGCCTCAAGGAATTTATGATTCAAGAAGACAAGAAATAAGGAGCAGTTAAGATATATAAAGTAAAACCTGACGAGAAGTTGGCACCATAAAACAGAAATGCACATATTTTGCTCTGGGTTTAATTTGGCAAATCTAGTATTTATGAGCGCTTGTGGCTAACCATATAACCCACAACTCCTCGATTTCCAAATGAAACTCTGAGGCAGTCAGTTAAGGATGTATATTACTATTAATAAAAAGAGTTCAGCCCCTGACGGAGGCTGCACTGATAGCCCGTGTGCACGGTCAGCCCAGGGAACCTGAGCTAAGAGCTGCCGTTGCAATGGTTTGTGGGCTGGTACCAGACTGTTGCATTACCAGTACATTCATTTTCCCCAGAAGGCAAATTCAGTTGCTGTCTTACATACATATATGCACAAGGTATACACTTGCTTCTTTTTAGAGTATTGCTTCCTTTACACAGTGTAAGAGAACTTGAAGCTCCCTTACTGGGTGCCCTTTGGAAATGTAATTAAGTAGTAAACTAAGAACCTGTGTATTGTGCTGTGTAAATCTGCATTCGTGAAGCACAGTAGGAAGCCATCAGCTTCCACTTGTAGACAAATGAATGTAATCTTAGTGTTTTGGGGTTTCTGTAACAAGCTGAAAAGAATAAGAACAAATTAAGCTGACCTACCCTGCATATACAGAAATGGTGGGTTTTTTTCTGTCAACGTTCAATTTCCACAACTGGGACAATCTAGAATATAAAATATAGTGTAAGGAAACAAATCTGCTGCTAAATCAGAATTGGCCTTTACTGCTCGAATGACAATCAGTTGACATTCAATTATCATGTTAATTGAATTAAAGGTAGTTAGAAATGACTTAATTCCATAAGTATATACTCCTGTCAAGTTACTTAATAATTGTTGCTTGCTTGAGGGAAGAGAGGAAAATGACCTTACAATACATTTCTGAGATGTTAAAAATAAAATTAAATATTGCCACTATGCAGTATAGATAAGCAACAGAATAGAAGCCTGCTTCTTTTTACAGTAAAAATGTTAAACTTATTATTGGAAATGTTGTGTTTCATAATTTGTCACTGTCTTAATCATGAAACTAATAAGAGCTTCAGCCATTTCCTAGAGCACACTTGAATGATGACAGAAGCCCTTTTTTCCTCCCCAAAAGTGCTGCAAGGATGCTGTTATGGTTTCTACTACACAAAATTATTTAAGCCTGAGGGCTTAAATTCTCACAGCTGCAAGTTAAAAAAAAAAAAAAAAGAGGTTGGGAGGGGCAGCTGACTTGCTCATACCTGTTCCAGGCACTGCTACCAATGCAGAGAATGCTCCACATTGCCTTGCCTCCATACGCCCCCAGTACAAGTCCAGTCTAGCACAAAATCAGTGAACTGGTACCCACCACCAGGGCCACACTCATTTGCCTACAGAGAAAAATATTGACAGTGAGACCTTATTGTTTCTCATGAAAATTAACAACTCCCCACATAGGCAGGACTTACCCTAATTTTTAGTATAAGCCACAATCAATCAGGATTTCAAAAACTAGCATGAGGATTGTGAAGCCACTTGTATGCTGACTAACGAGTAGGCATCTTCAAAAGGAAAACAGACAGTGAAAGCTCAATCTGTTGTCCTCTGAGGACATGTCAGTGTCCTTGCAAGGGCAAAGCAGGGTGAGCTGATGACCCTTCAGACAAGACAGTCTATGGGGATTGTTCTGGCCTATGCAAAACATCAAAGCAGACTGGGATCATAAAAACGCCTTTCTCCATCCAGTAAGGATTTTTTTATTGTAATGGTCTTCTATTATATGGTTAATATTTATATTACCATAAAACACATCAGTGTCTATGTGATTATTATTGGCTTGCCAGAAGAACCACGAAGGGAGGGCAAAGCAAAATGTACTCTGAGCATGGTAGATATATAGGTAGGAAACAATTAAGTAACGGCTGTATGATGATGTTCTGTGAAGTACTAATGTTTTAGATGGAGATTTACAGAATTTTTATTAGCTTCATATTATTGAGTTAACCTTGTGCAGTATGACTATTTGAGGGAAAAGTCATGTCCCAGAGGACTCTTTCAATATACTGTGACTGTAAGAGCACATCAGGAATGTGTATTTTTTGTATTTGTGTAATTCAAAATAAAACCCAATGTGGAAACCATAGATACATGACCTTTTGCAGACCATTATTCTTTGTAAAATTTTTGTTCAACTCTGTCTTTCAAACTGGCTATCAGAATAATGTGGAGGCATTGCAATGTACAAAGTGATACAACTTAAGTCTTTGTTCTGTAGGTCAAGCTAAATTCATTTTAGCAGTTAGAAACAGATTGTAGACTAATTTTTTATGCATTTCCAAAACAAGCAATACATTTCCCTAATAGCTACAAGTGATTAAAACTTAGAAAGCAAATTGCTAGCATTTTTTTTTCACAAACCAATAGATGAGCCAATGCTATATATTTATCTTAATCTGGAGAAATTACAAGGGTGCACCAATACAGTTGCACAGCTAAAACCAATCTTTTTTCCTTTCTGTCTTTATATTTACAGGTTTAGAGGCTGAATAATTCTCTGTTTCAATCATGATCTTTCTCCTCCCTGGGAAGTAAAAGCTTTAATCCTTTTAGGCAGCCTCTGAGTCAGCCTGTATCTGTTCTGTCTTTGAAACCAAAGGTTCAGTGTAGTAAAAAAAAAGTTTCACAAGAACATTCTTTTTAAAAATGGCATTGCATTGGATCCTTCCAGCCTGCCACTACCACTCTTACATCTGCAACTGTATTGTCCTCTGTGTGTGCAGTCTGTGCTTCCAGGTCCTCTCCATTATGGCACAGCTGGTTCTAGTAAGAGCACTGGAAGATCAAAAGATACGAGTTTAAATTTTCATAAAGTTTATCCTTCTGGGGAGAAGATGCATATGTGTGGTTTTCAGTTGTAGAATTCAGAATACTCCAAAATTGTCCTAAATAGCTTCACCTGTCTTTTACCTTTTAGTCGATATCCCAAATAACTAAGCAGTGTGGAGTGGGTGAGGGAAGGTGGCTAGTCTTTACTTTCATCATGGAGGCTTTCCTCAGGTGCCTAGGCAGACACTCAGAGCTTCAGGTCTATTTTGTGTAATACTGGTAATCCTGAACATCCATGAACACATAAATTAACCATCCTCTGGCATGTGACTTAAAAATTATGAAATATAACAGCAATAAAGAAGTAAACTTTCTTTCCTTTCACTTGTCTCCCTTACTTTTGAGCCTTCTATTTAGACGTTTTTTTAAGCTTTTCCCTGCAACAATGCAATCTAGAAGTCAATTCTGCTTAGTTACATGAAGCCAAGATGCTTGCATGACTCTACCCTTTCAGGAAAAAAAACTTGAAGTAGTGAGAAACTCAAGATAATACTTGCAAAGAGAAGTGGTGACTTATTTCCAAATTTGTCACTAACATGGCTAACAGCAAGCCATTGGCTAGGCTCCATGAGCCAGGAACTGGTTTTTGTCTTGAAAACTTTCAACTCTAAATATCTACATATGCTTTTCTAGCATCATGTTACTGTAGTGCCGTGAGGTCCTTCCTAGCCCTGCAGATAATCTTTTATCTTAAAATTCTGGCAAGATTCAAGTGATTCTGCAAGCTCTTTAATCTATTATGAGATTGTGCACATGCTGCATTTAAAATAATTTGGTGAGTTGAGGGAAATGTACAGAAATAGATCCATGCTCCTGAGAAGTTAATTAGACTGATATGGGATAAAGACTAGAATAATGACTAACATTTATTATCCTTAGCAGCTCCATGAAGCTTCTTTGACTGCCTCAATAGTTTATCCAGGGGAGAGAAAGCCTCTTGGCTTATGCATGTGGTGCTGTCATCTTCCCCTTCATTTAGCTCAAATGTCATCCTGCACGTTCTTGTCCTCCCCAAAGGGTTTTAAGTCATGTCAAAAGTGGAAGCCAGTGGAGAAGCCCCACGTCTACCTTCCCCCATCCCTAAAGTTCCCATTTGCAATTACACTCTGAACTTCAAATTGAATGATTAAACTTGAGATGCTATGAGGGATATTGTTTTTTCAGCACTGCTGGGTAGTTAAAGGTTGTTTCACAGTTGGACCAATATTTTCTTTAAAATATTTGATGTTTATTATTTTACTCTTTAAGCAATACAAGGAGGAAAGGCTGTTTACTTAGAAAGACTTTATGAAGATGCATGAGATGCACCAGTGGAATATAAAAACAAAACCAGATTAAGTTACCAATGTGACACTCTTTGTTTTTAGGTATACAAAAAGAAAACTGAAGCTGCCAAGAAGGAGTATCTGAAGCAGCTTGCTGCCTACAGAGCAAGCCTTGTGTCCAAGGTAACATGTAATATATATGCATTCACATATATATGGTGTCATATTGCAAACCATTTTCAGTGTTTATATGGTGCTGAGCACCATAATATTTAGTGCAAATAGCTTTGTTTGTTATCTCCTTAAACTTAGGTTTAGGGTGCACATGCTCAATAAACAAAATCATCTCTCCATGGAAAGATATCCTTTCGCTTCAGACCATAGAGACAGCACTTCTCTAGGCTCTGAGTATGATCACAGTTCAACAGATTAAAGAGGCACTGGTAAAATCACCTCAATATAACTAACATGCCATGCCAGGCAGTCATCATTCTAATTATTAGGGAAAAAAAATAATAATAGAGAAAATACTTGGCTTTGATTTCAGGTACTTTTTTTTAAAAAAAAGCTCTATTTTTTATCTTGCAGTCACCCTATAGAATAAGTCAAGCCCAGCTCACATAGCAAATTCTCATCACAAAGTGTGAATTTCAATTTTACATTCAACAAGGAATACATGTGAACGCAGCACAGGTCACTGTAAGACTCTTATAGTGGAATACACCAGTACATCCCAAATATTATGTTAATTTGTACACATTTTCAGTGAAAGACTATACAATTAGCCATACAAGGGCCTTCTGTGTGCATTTCTACAGTATCCTAGTATTCATTCAGTGTTTGTTCTGAATTTGGAAGTCTGAAATATGAGTGTTATCTCATTCATTTTGGGGGGTTGCATCATGCATTTTAATTTTATGGCTACAATTATAAATAACAATGCATTTAGTTAAGGTGATTTACAAGATGCCTCTAATTTCTGCCTTAGGGCTGTTTGGTTCTAGAAATACTCATTGCCTTCAGAAAGCATACTATGTACTCGCAAACAACTTTTTTTAAAATAACTTGCTTATTGATAAAAGATGAAAGCTCAAAATATTCCAGTAGGTTTTGGAGCAATGTATGAAGCTAACTTTTCACTTGTGAAAATAACTTGGATTTCATTATTCAGCATATCATGGACTGTTTACATAATATTCTATATGTAGCTTAATTTTGAAATGGTGAATATAAAAAGCAAGATTTTAATTTCAGTTTTATTTTTTCTGGAAAGATAAATTCTAGCATTTTCTGGGGTTTGCTTTTCGAAAAAAAGTAAAAAAAATGGTTGATCAGTTCAGTGCGCAAGGTGCTTATATTTAAATTTGTTGTTAGTCAGAAAAGCACTGGAGCATTTTCTTAACTTTTAAGCAATTATTTAAATTCTGACCATAATGTAATATTTTCCTTTAGTGTGATAAGTAACAAAATATAAATTTAATGAAGCTGCATACTAATTGCTTACTCTCATGAGCACACTCAATGAACTAGAATAGAGAAGACTGAGGGGAAACCTTATTGCTCTTTACAACTACCTGAAAGGAAGTTGTAGAGAGGAAGGTACTGGCCTCTTCTCCGAAGCGACAGGGGACAGGACAAGGGGCAATGGCCTCAAGCACTGCCAGAAGAGATTCAGACTCAACACAGGAAAAAAAAAAATTCACAGAAGGGGTCACTGGGCACTGGAACAGGCTGCCCAGGGAGGTGGTTGTGTCACCATTCCCGGTGGTATTTAGAAGACGGGTGGATGAGGTGCTGAGGGACATGGTTTAGTGGTTGGTAGGAATGATTGGACTCAATGATCCTGTGGGTCTTTTCCAACCTAATGATTCTGTGAATCCAACAGAGCTGACACATAACTGAGTTAGTCCTTTTTGAATAGTTTTTTTGGAAGAGATTATAAAGATCATCTAGTTCCAACCCCTCTGCCATGGGCAGGGACATGTCCTACTAGATCAGGCTGCCTAAGACCCCATTCAACCTGGCCTTGAACACCTCCAGGGGCAGGACATCCACAACTTCCCGGGAAACCTGTTCCAGTGCCTCACCACTCTTATAGTGAAGTAAGTCTATATCTATGTCTTTCTCCAGTTTATACCCATTGGCCCTGGTCATATCACTACAAGCCTTTGTAAACAGTCCTTCCCCAGCTTTCTTGTAGGCCCTCATCAGGTACTGGAAGGTTGCTGTAAGGTCTTCTGGGAGCTAGGCTGACAGACACATTGCCTTCTTAGTGGACCCTTTATTACCTATGAGGTGTTTTGGAGAAGTTCCCTCCCTGACACCTACTACCTCAGGAGGCTCTCATTCATCTCCACAGGACTTCAGCTGCAACACAGCACCCCCAGCATGACCCCAAGGAGAGCAAGTGGAGGGTCCATACCAGCACCTCATCCCTCCAACCATTGTATGTCCTCCCACAGCTTGTCATAGGCGAGCCCGATATCATCTATCTCCCCCTTCACGTCTAGTTTAAAGCCCTATCATTGAGCCCTGCAAGCTCCTGGGTGAAGACCCTCCTCCCCCTTTCAGAAAGGTGGCTCCTGTCCAATACTTGTAATCCTGGTGTCACGTAGGCCCTCCCGTTGTCGAAAAACCCAAAGTTATTGCAGTAAAACCAGCCACGTAGCCATGTATTAATAAACTGGACTCATCTGAGCCTTACAATGTCATCACCTGTAACTGGAAGGAGGGAAGAAAAAATCACTTGGGCCCCAGACTCCCTCACTAACTGTCCCAAGGCACTAAAATCTCTTTTAATCCCCTTGGGCTATCTACTGTGGCTTCATCCCCTCACACATGGAGCAGCAGTAATGGGTAGTAGTCTGATGGCCTCACCAAGTTGGGAAGTTTCCTAGCAGTATCCCTTACCCGCGCTCCTGGGAGGCAGCAGACTTCTCTGTGAGTGGGGTCTCCTCAATACATTGGACCTTCTGTCCCCCTCAGTAGAGAGTCTCCTACAACTATGACCCTCCTTTCTGTCCTTGTGGCAGTTGTAATATGGCATGCGTGCCGTTGTAGTCTCTGCTTTTACTCTGATGTAGGTGCATCATCCCCCGCCATTTCCTCCAGTCTGTCCTCCACATCAAGAGCCTCAGATCTGTTGTAGAGAGACACCTGAGGAGGTGTGGGCAAGGAGGGGGTGGTTTTCTGCCCCATCAGTGGACATAAAGAAGTAAAAATACCCAGATGTAGTATTATATATTTTAACTTATCATTATTAAATATCTATAGGGCATCAGAAGAGTTCTTTAGACAACCATTTAAAGCATGAAGGACTATATGTAATACATTATTATACTCTTTGGAGTCCATCTGGTCTTTTATGTCAATGTGTTATATTGTCATCCATAAAAGGTAATTTAAGAGACTATTGTTAAGAATCCAAGATCTCTTCTCAAAAGTTAAGACATGCCAAAATAAACATACCTTTTTCAAATTGCTTTAATATTTTATTAACAATTTGCTCACGTGGTGTGTTTTAGACATTATATTGTACTATGTGTACAGGTATCTATTATGCATAATTTCAGACACTGTTATTTGACAAAATCATAACTGAAAAGAGTGGAAGGAATAGGATTGCCAGGCCTTCTCTACTATACCTTTAATGCTTTAGTGATGTCTTTATAAAATAGAGCTACCACACAGTAAATAAGGCAAGCATGTGATTGTGTAAATATGCCAGTCATGCATTAATCCCCATTTAATTTTTCAGTTTATTTCCTCTATTTTCTCCTTTTTTTATGATGTTTGAAATTAATGGGGCCATTCTTGAGTTTGTTCATGTGTGTAGGAATTTATATGTAAAGCAAAAATCACATTATAAAGCATTATATATTCTGCAGTGGAGATTGCCATATTGCTTATAGTACTGACTAAGCCTCTGCATTGTAAACAAGCATCTTTATATTTGCCCTTAGCTGCAACTTTTAGTACTATTCAGGTCCAGAAATGCAGTCTCTGGTATCTGGTAATTTGTACAGCATCACATAAAATGCTGTGAATTGCAATTTTACTTTTTCATAAAACAAGCACTTTTTCTAGCTTAACCAGCCTTTTTTCTGGCTGACATTAAGATTTTTGCTGCATCTTTCAAATATATATATTTAATATAGATTTATATGGGTAAACGTTAAATACTTTCATATATTAAAAGTGTAGATCTATATATATTTATATAACAATATATGCATATACAAATGTTGTATATATGTATATTAGCTATAGCAATACTATTTTAACTGTGTGAATGGTACATAGAAGATCTCTCTTCCCTGTTTTGCTCTCACTGACCAAATGAATTCTTAATTCTCCCTCTATAGTGATGCAACTTAAGGTTTCATGTTTTAGCAGCTATGGCTGAAGCTATAACCTCTCAGCAAAGAGAATATTATTCAAATTCAACATACGCAAAGATATTCAAAACTCTGGTGTTGTATCTAAATCACAGTGGTGTCCTCACTTGACAATGGAGCCAATGCATTGAAGGTTTTTCAGTTTTAAGGCCAATGCAAATCCTTTGGACATTTAAAATTTCTTCTTGATATGGGCAGGCATAATTTTCCTAGCCCACCACTTTGCAATTATGTTTCATAAAAAAATAAAGGTCATGTCTAGAAAGACTGACATTGCCTTAATGCTATTAGCACAGCAATTTGTAACCAGAGAGTTTCCAGGCCCCCAAAATATCTGTGTTACATGTGCAGTATTGCCTGTAATGTAATATAATTGTCTAGCCCAAAGAATTATAGTCTTTTGAGACTGCAGTGAATATACATGAAAAAGTTTGAGCTACTAGTAGAAAGCAAAATGGAGACCATGTTAAAAGAAAAAAAAAACACAAACAGTCTCAAACTCTAACAGTAAACTCTGTTTCCTAAGTAAATGCAGAAGTGCAGGTATTTTCTCCCCATTATTTGTTACTGCATTCTTTTCTGCGTTATGGCCAAGCTTCAGATGTAGAGGAGCACTGTATCCTACCTTACTGCTCCCTGAAATAAGCAGCTGCTGGAGTTTGGGATGTTTCTTTCAGAAATAAATTCTGAATATCTTTTGGCAGAGTAGATGACTGAATTCTTGTGTCTTCTGGTCAGAGCTGGCAGAAGGGCAACTGATTTCTGCTTTTTGAGACAACAGATTCCTGTACCTAGCCCTAGTCATGCAGATATTTCGGAATTTCATAAAACAGTTCAGGCTGTTCTTAGTAAAAGCATCACAGAAAGACTAAGTAAAAAATATGATTAAGTTTGATGCATGATTATGAAATTTTTGTAGCTATTAAAGTGCTACAAGGCATTTGGCAATATTTTCCTTAAAACAATAACAAAAACCCCAAGAATGTTTACATCTGTTTAGAGCTATTACTTTTCTCCATTAAACATTAAAATCCCTATCTAGGAAGAACTATAATGTAAGGCTTTTACAGTAGGTACTTCATGCTTCTGTGATGCCTGGGTCTTTCATTCTTTCTGGATTTATTGTGATATAGTTAGAAATTCTGTAGGAATCATAAATAAAATTATGTATGTGCAAGTATGTAATGTATTCGAGTATCCAGCAAGTGAACATGTATATAATCTGATAACAGCACAAATCCAACCCTATTTTTGTTTATCAAGGAAACCAGCTATCTACTACAGCTGAAAATGTAGAGCACATTATATTTAAGTTAATGCCATGAATTTGATTTGAGGTTAAATCACGTGAAGCATTACATTCAGCAGTGCAAAAACTGAGAGATGCTCTCACATAATTCTTGCCAAAAATGGCAGAAATGTCTTGAGCTTTAGAGAGGCGAGATTTTGATTTGGAAGGGAAATATGTTTGGTTTTGAAGTTTGAAGTGAGTTAATAAAATTTGATTTCACTATTAGCTAGTGCTTCCATTTGGGGAATTAAAACACTTGTATCAAATTAAAGTTGCATATCCTTTATCACATGTACCCAGGTTACATTCATAAAACATCCACTTTTACTTACATACCCTGAATGAATCTATGACAATCCCCTGTAGATGGTGACAAAAAGTATATTTAGATTTTAAGATGTTCTTGTGAGCCACCTCAGCTAATTATAGATGACAACCCAGGCTTATTCCTTTGTAGTGAAACATCGAGAATGTGTCAAAAAGCTTTCTGAACTCTCTAGAGTCCCAGATGTTGTTATTGCAATAGGTGACTGGAATTAATGAAATACAAAACATCATTTGCTAAGAGCCTCTTGTGATTTAGGTAGGAGGGCAGCTGTATTACAAATATGCATAAGAATTCTCCACCAAAGTTAGCAGAGTTAAGTCAAAGGAATCTCTAAAGGAGTTAAAGAGCTAAACAGAAAAGAGAAAACACTTCTGGAGAAAAGTCATTCTCTCATAAATATCTTCACAGAGGTATTATTAAAATTGCTTGGCCCATGTAGGCTAGAAGAAGGGATCCCTCTCAAGGACAGGCTTGAGTTGGAAGTGACCTAAAATGTCAAAAACTTTAAAAACGGACAGAATTATGTGAACACAGAAAAGCTGAGAAAGGAATAAACAATTCAAGGTGTTCCTTCCACAAAAGAGACAGCAAAGGCAACAGATGCAAACTTCAGCTTAGATAAGCTTTGTAGGAGCTGCATAAATATTCAGCCAATTTCCTTCTATCTACCTCTTTATTGTCATGATACTGAAGAGAACTCATTTAAAGCTGAGTCAGGCCTGCCTAACTTTGATCACAGCCTGCACAACCTGGACCTTTCTGGTATCAGCTGACATAATCACTTCTGTTACCTGAATGTATCCTTAATTCTAGTCACAGAGTCCAAAAATTGTTGAATTCCTCATCATGGCTCAAGGATAGACAACAGTTGCTAGAAATGTATGTGGTACCTTCATGAAAAGGTACAATATGACAGCTATTTAGGCTGCCTACACATATTCATTTAAAATCTGAATCAAGTTAAACTCTTGTCTAGGCTTTGAAATACTCACATAGTACACATGTAGATGAGATGCCAAGCCTCTTTTTCTCATTTAATGAGATGCACCTGTTTCTCATTTAAAATAAAATGTTATGGGAAAAAAAATCTTCTGAGGGTGAGATAAGTTATTTTTACCCACTGTAAGGCTTCCGAGAAAGTTCATGCTGGCCACAGTAGCTGTAAAGCTCATGGCTTTGCCCATGAGGATGTCTCTCAGCATGTATTTAAAGGACACATAGGCATCTAGTAGTACCAAGAACCTTTACTGAATGTTCTGAATGCATCCACCGAGTATTTAACTGTAAAGGAGAGTTTAATTTCTGATGTTTATAAAGAAATATTTTGATAATGGCTGGTCTGTAAGTGACTGAAATTGTTTTGCTCCAGCTGAAACACTTTGATCACTAACTCTTTTGGTGAAACCAAGAGAATAAGGAAAAAACAACTTTTTCTTGGTAAGTAGAGCAGCTGTGGTTTCTTTGAGACAGTGTCAAATGTATACATGTGGTCCTGGACTACATTTGCTAATGTATGCGTAAAATACCAATTCTTACCATTAACTAAATATAATATTCTGTCACCCCCTAGTGGTGGGTCTACAATACCATAGTTTTCACAATAATGATAAAAGATTTTCTCATTGCATGTCTAGTGGAAAACCTTATCACATGCAGGAGAAACTAGGCTTCAGTGTTTGATAGCCTGTGTGTGCAGATTTGTAATTTTCTTCTCCACTGCATGTATCCCTAAATAAATTGTATACAGTAACTTCATGCCAAAAAAAAAGAGAGGTGTAAATTGTCTTTGTTGTCTTAGGGCATATTAATTAATTAAAGGGGGGGGGGGGCATGTTAAATTATTTCTGTACTCTTCTCCTTGGATAAGGCGAGAGCAAATTGACTGCATTCCACCCTGCAAAGTTAGGCAATATGACTATGCACTCGAAGCCCAGATTGGCTTACTAAATCCCTTCTTTCTTAATTCTTAGTATTACCCATAATAAAATTCTTTGTCTAAGACTGTCTCATACTGTAGTGGACGAGTGCAGTGCTCATTCAAATCTGTGAAAGCGGTAATTGTGCCCAAAGTTGTCATGCAACCTATGCATCATATACACCTCTTGGTATATCTGACAGTAAAGCAACGTAACAAAGCAAAAATATTTTACATCACCCATTCCATTATCTGGAGTAGTCCTTACAAAATCTAGGCTTCTGGCCCAGCCATGGAAAACTCTGAAAGTGTAATACACTGGATAATAACGTTTAATGGATTCATTTATCAAGAGTCCCAGTAACTGATAATGTTGATGCGTTTTACACTGATATTGGACAATTTAGCTTCACATCACATATAATTTAAAACATTCTAAGTAATAGCAAAATACTTTGTTTGAAACTGAAGTGTTGTGCTTTTCACCGGATCAGGAGGTAATGGAAATGTATAGAAAGCTGATTGATAGCTTGAGATAGCTGTAACAGTCCTTTTTGATCATTTTGCAGACACTCTTCTCTGAGGTAAAGCAAGTGTTATTCATCTCTGGCCCAAGACGGTACAATTCCTATTAATATAATTTGGTATTTCAAGTATTACATGATACCAAGTATCTGACATACCTGTAATTTTATCAGTATAGGCCATGAATTCTCTGTGTATGTATGAACTCAGAATTACAAGTAATTAAATTGGTTTGCTGTGTCTTTGTCAAAGAGACACATGGCGGCATCTTTGTAGTCACAAAATGAAATATAAGTATGTATCAGTATGTCACAAATACCACTGCGAAGGCTTTTTGATACCTCCTCGCCAGGAGAAATTGTTTAACTGATCTACTCTTAGACACTTCAGGAGCAATTATCTCTTCTTGGACCAAATAATGCCTTCCAGTTACATCACAGAGATGCAAGGTGTTTCCATGAGGGGACAATGCATTCAGTAAAACTTTGAGTTACTAAAGAAAGGACACAGTATACACCTCCTGTAATATGTAAAAAACTGGGGATACTAAAGAGTCCTAACCATGCTGCTAATTAACAGACCTTCTTGTGAATCTCTGAAATTTTGGCAAACCTGGCAGTCTTTGCTCCCACCCTCAGGAGAGTGTCCTATATGTACAACTTGGAAGAGAAAAGGAAAATACTTGTCAAGTCATCAGGAATGTTACTTTAGTGTTTTAAAACTATTACAAAACACCTGTCAGATTTGGCACCTACTCTGGGGTTTTATCATTTACCATCTGAGGGGGCTGTGTCTTTATCTAAATCCTGCAAACTTGCTTACAATATATATTGCACACATGTATGTCCACATGCAAGCAGAGCCAGGGACATCCACAGAGTCAGAGATTTGCATTCATTTTATCATATTCATTTAATTTCCCTTAGTTTATTGGAGAAAACAAGATTTTTTTACTAATGGTACTGCTGTTACACTTACGGAAAATGAAGTTATCTTTCTCATCTTTATCTTCATGTATAATGAAGCAATTTCAGTTATGCGCGTGTCAGTGGATTGTTGATGATGGTACGCCCTTCAAAAAGAATACAAATAGTCTTCACTGACCCTGGAGTGCTAAGAGTAAAATGAAACTTAGTCTGACTTGTAAACTGAGCAAACATGACATGGAGGTCACAGAATAAGGGCATATATGCATCTTTCAGCCCTTGTTTTGACAAAGTGACTTCTTTCTCCAGAGGGACATTTCTGCCATTTTTTTCCAGCATGTTTCACCTTTCACTGGCTATTAATCCTGGTATGACTTAACTGCAAATTGTCATTCCCACCTACAAGCTCATGAAAGTTTATTCTTAAATTTTTCTCATCATTTATTTGAGCGCAGAATTAGCGCTCAGAAGATCTAAGAAAATAAGGGTATGAAAAACAACTTAATCAACTGAGTTTAAATCAAATGCAACAAGGTAAAAATATTAGAACAAGGAATATTACAAAAATTCACATTCACTACTGGAATTTTTTTATTACTAGCAGCTTCAAGAAATCACAGTACACCGTAACATTTGTGAAAATCGGTGCATTTTCTGATATGCTATGCAGTATTCTTCCAGCGTTAGTAAGATTGCTTCCCTGTTTCTGATGCAGTCTAATATTTATATAGACATCAGTCTGAAACATTTTCAGAATTTTCAGAATTTTATGAACTGGATTAACAAAGGAAGTTTGGAAATTTTTGATACAGGCGTGGATAGCATCCAAGCACAGAATACATCAAAATAAAGTTATTGACACAGAAACTAGTATATTTATCAGTGCAGTAGAACAACTGTGAATGAGGCTTAGCCTCTTTATCATGTTAGGTGACTGGTAAAGCACTATTAGCGGTTACTAATGCATATGGTAAAGGCCACGGAAATTCTTATCTCTGAATTGCAGATGGGAAAATAAGACATTTGCTGGAACGCAAATGCAGACTTTTGCTGCAGACTTTTGCTGGAACGCAACCTCCTGAATCTGTTTTCAACTGGGCCATCAAATTTGATGACAATAGTAGTGGCTGTTTATATGAACAAATGTGACAGGCTTGGCTGTCTTTGTTGTGTAGGTTATTAGGTCACTGATGCCAGTTCCAAATTTGGAAAAAGCAAAATGTCAGGCCAGACCAGGAAGCAGAGGAACTAAATTCCTTTTTAACAATGCTGAAAAGAAATTTGTAGAGCAAAAGGGATAGATTATTTTTCTGGTACAATAATCGAACTCTGTGTCAACAATAATTTGGTGATCCAGATACGCGTTTTCTTGTAATGAGTCTTAAAGACACTTTGGGGACTGCAGGGAGAAGAGCAGCCTTTTGTAGCTTCTAAGTATTGCCTGTTTTTTTCTTCTCAACAGAGCTACAGTGAACCTGTTGATGTTAAAGCCTCCCCACAACCTCAGATGATGAATTCAAAGCAGTCGGTGTTTCATGGGCCTGCCCAGGCTCATTCTGCCCTGTACCTCAGTTCCCACTACCACCAACAACCAGGAATGAGTCCTCACATCACTGCCATGCATGCCAGTATCCCCAGGAACATAGCACCCAAGCCCAACAACCAAATGCCAGTGACTGTTTCCATAGCAAACATGGCTGTGTCCCCACCACCACCTCTTCAGATCAGCCCCCCTCTGCACCAGCATCTCAACATCCAGCAACACCAGGCGATTTCAATGCAGCAGTCCATTGGAAACCAGTTACAGATGCAAGTCCAGTCTACTTTACATTCACCTACAATGCAGCAAGTAAGTTTAAACTTTTCAGTTGTCTGGGGAACTGGGGTCTTTTTTTGAGGAAAAAAAATGGCAATCCAGAAGTTTACACAGTGAGGGAGATTTAGAACCACAGATTAGCTTTAGTTTTGCAGAGTTCTGAGACTGCAGTAGTATGGTCTGAGGGCTTAGTCTTTCAAAGGCAAGAAAAAAATTAATGAGTACCTAGACAATGGAGAACAATAGCGAAACTGCTTGTGCTAGCAACAATGTTCGTCACATTCTTGTGAACACCAACTGTGTCTCCCCCACCACATTCACGAGACATCCTTTAAATAGAACTGTGTCCATTTGCAAATCTTGGAATACCCTGAAATACAAGTGAAATGTTAGGTCTTTGGGAGTTTTGTTCTACAAGCAAAAGATAAGCCTGTCTAGAAAAAGATATGGTTACAGCATGTGCCATTATCCTTGTGCTGACTGTGAAATGGAGCAGTCTGAGGAAACATGTAGGAACACACATTGTATTAAATATCCTCAGTTAAATTAACACAAGTGTGTTAGTTTATGCTGCATTCAAAACTTCATTTTGCTATGTAGTAATACTTTTTTTAAAAAAATAAGTGGGTTGTCCACAGTATACCAATATGGTAGCTTTGGTTTTTTGTGGGTTTTTTTTTAATTTTCAGTGTTTTAGATAGTTGTTTTTCAATATATTTCTTAGGACTTCAGAATGAATGCAGGCATAGTATTGTGACTTTGGGGCCAAGACCAAGACCTATGGGGGGTTGGAGCAGATTAACTGTAGTGATTTAATGAGAGAAAATTTCCTTTTGTTTTGGATGAAATCTGACTATAAATAGTAAGATCTTACTTTGTAAAGAGGCATTAGAATGATTTTTTTTTTCTTAATGGAATTGCAAGAAACTACAAAATCTGCATACACAAAACTTGCCAGTTCTGGTTGATAATACAAAGTTAAATATGCTGAATGGTTTGAATATCTCTATACATCCACATTTGCTAACAAGCCATTTGTATTTGCTTTCCAAGCTAGAAATGTTTCACCTCAAGATTGGTCTTTAGAAAAGACAAAGCATAGATTCTAATTAGGATAACAGTTTAACAGGGAAAGAAATTTTCCAAGGCAGGACAGAAAAAAAAAAGAGAGAGAGTTGAAAGCAATCTGAACTGAGACATTTAGTCACTCAGATGATCTGGATTTTTTCAGAGACTTTTATTTTAGTCGCAAGAGTTATTTGGAGTAATCAGACAGGAAGGAAAATCTGTAAAATGTTTATAACTTTCTCCTAGTGCCATTTATTTTTCATGATCAGAGTAAACAGACTCAACAAGCTGATGACCATATAAATGAGTCTTTTACTGTCGTATATTATATATTTCCCATTAGTTAAAAAGCCGTTGTTCTGACGTAAGTGTCCTGGGGAGCCTGTGCTCAAACCTCAGAGAAACTCAGGAGTTAACCCTAAGCTTGGGCAGCTACAGTTATGTACAGTGTCTTAGACAGGCAAGCTAGAAGAGTTTATCTGGAGATCCTAAGCCTGATTCAATCCTGCTTGAACCTGAAGGCTCAGAGCAATGAGAGTCAAACCAATGGACAGAGGGTCAATGCAACAGACTGTTTCATTCACCAAACATGAAAAACTATATCTGTAACAGCAGTTTGTCAAGATTGTATGGTTGTATTTTCAGTCAGTTATTACAAAGTGATTCAGTCTTCCAAGTTCATATTGTTTGTCAAGTTCAGCATCACTTGTACTTTACATGTACCGTGCAGAGCTAGAGAACATCAAAACCCTTCTGTCTTTTCCAGAATCATTGATAGAACAAGTTTGAAGAAGTTTGAAAATTTGGCTCTATTTATTGAATTAATAGTATAGTAGTGGCTAGCAAAAGACATAATGCAGATGTTAGATACTTACATAGATATACATACATCATCATTAATGTATGAATACAAACACTAAGGCATTATTCCAAACCATGACAGACCACAAAAAAGGTAAGATAATATGAGTC
The DNA here is from genome assembly GCA_033558105.1 of Coccyzus lansbergi. Classification (NCBI taxonomy): domain Eukaryota; kingdom Metazoa; phylum Chordata; class Aves; order Cuculiformes; family Coccyzidae; genus Coccyzus; species Coccyzus lansbergi. The sequence goes on along the minus strand of JAUMJK010000283.1, from coordinate 957,373 downwards.
TTCTGATGTTTTCTTTCATGAAGTTGCACACCTGTAGCATACGGTGTGCATGTCAGTGGCTTGAGAGTACTTTCACTCATCTGTGAGTTGTGTTGCCTGCAGCTGAGTTACTTGTAGCTTGAGAGAATACACAAGGGAACTAAGGTGTAGAATAAAGGTATCTAGAAGTCAATATGTAAACCTATACCATGATGAATCTTTTGTTTGTACTAAGTACAGAAAACTAAAAAATGCAGCACCTCTGTGTTCCTGCTGTCTTGTTAAACCCATGAAAGTTTAGCTTAAATGCTTTTTACCAACTTATATTCTATATTCAGAAAAGCTGATGCTTATAATTCAGATGTTATGGTGAGATATTTCTGAGCTTCATTCAGGGTGGCAGGTGCTTATTACCCTTTGAAATGCTATATTGCCAGTATTAACTAATTTCTCTTTAAGCACTGTGAAACAGCTACAAGCCAGGTTATATTTCTTAGACTCCTTTCAAAGTAATGCAACTTTTAAGCTCTGGGAAAACTATGTAATTTCACTTCAGTTGTATTTGTAATATACATGTATTAGCATATAAAATTTTAGACAATTTGTGAGTTGAGTTTAAATATAGAATATATTTCCTTTAAAGAGTGATGGTGGCAAAGACAAAGCAAAACCTATGTTAAATTGTAGGGCAGCTGGTGTAGTAACAACACTATGATTTGCCATGCCAGAGCAGAACAGTAGTAACCTGCCTCGTATCTTAGCTCACACTCAAGAAATGTTAGAAAACACTGTCTCCAGGATCTCGTACTGCATTAGAGCACAGAGGACAGGCTGGCCATCAAGAGGCAAATAATAAGGAGCCAAGAAACTGTAACCTGAAAGTAAAGGCTACCTTGCGATTTAGTTGTCAAAGGACTCTGCTCTCATCTCTGTTTGAAAATAAGCCAACACTTCATTGATCACAGAGCATGTTAAAGAGAAAAGTACCTAGTGGAAAAAGAAGTGACCTCTCTGAACAATGACAGGAGCACAGAGTCAGCAGCAGTGAGGACAAAGAAGAGCCTTAGCGCTGTCCTGTATGTCCAGCCTGTGCTGAGGAGCAAAGTAGGACTTTGGAAGTTTAATCTCCAGCAGCATGGCACAGACCACTCTGTCTCATAAAAAGACAGCCAAGAAGAATGGGAGAATATGTAGTCTGATAAATCAGAAGTGATAGTTCCACTTAATTCACCTTTTTTTTTTTTCAGTTGTTGTTCCCTTGGCTATTTGGTTTCCTTCATGCTTAAAGGTGTGGGCACCCTCAACCTTGTCCAAAGATTCAGGCATCCAATTTATGTAAGCAGCAAGAACTAAAACTACTTAACATCACACTCCCCACAAAATGACTTGCCAGAAGACATTTTCCTTTATGGAAGCCTTACCACTGCTCATACCAAACAGATTAATACACATTAAGAAGACATGAGATAAATTATCATGTCACTCTGCAACATGAAGCTTAATAGGTAAGAGAGGAGTAAGTGTGTTAACAGCTTCCTAGCAGTCTTCTACTGCAGGCATTCACAGAGTTGGCTGGCTGGCCACCGTCATTGCAGACAACTGTGCTGTAGACATGTTAGAAGCAGCAGTCACAACTCCCACTGATCGTGGGTTCTGATTTATTTTTTTTTTCCCCCTAACATCCAGCTTTTAAATAGTTTGTGGCTTACTAGCGAGATGCTCAATGGCAGCAGGCTCTAGGAATCTCTGCTCTCCACAGATCCTAGGCTTTACCATTGTAGCTCTGGGAGATTCATTCACTCATTTCCTGCAGGAGAGGAAGGATGGTTTCTTGTCAGAGACTGGCTTGTAGTATATCTGAAGGGATGCCAGCTCCAAGAAAAGTCATGTAAGCATCAAGACCTCGGACCTGGCAGGCAGGAACACAGTTATCTAAAACCGCTGTGCGTGAAATCCAAACTCTTCTTTGTGTAGCTCAAAGGAGGGTTGGATAAGAAGTGCTGACCTTGGGAAAGAATTTTGTCCCCACTGCTGACAGGACAATACGCTGATCTTCATCAGCTCCACAGAGAACAGAACATCCTCCTCTTTTACAGCAGCCCTTGCCTGGGTGTATGCAACTGCCAAACCAAGAGGAACTGCCAGATGGAGACGGGCAGTCTCCTCCAGGTGTCCACAAGCACTACAAAACATCAAAAAAAAAATCAGATGTGTTGGTAGCCTAAAATCCTCAGTGATTGCACAATTTTTATGATTTTTAAAGTCAGTTAATTCTGTGGAGTGTGCAGTTGATGCAATGCATCCAAATTCTTCTGAAATGCGCAAAGCAAAGTAAAATTTAGGTGCTAGCATTTTGGTCATATGCCTAGCATTAGTAAATGATTTTTAATGTCTTTTAAAAAATCTTCTCTAGTTTAACTTATCTAAATATTTTTTGTAACTTCTGCAAAGTAGGCTTTTTTATCTCTTTACCTTTCTGTTCCAAAACAATTAATGAATATATTAAATACTGGGCCCTACTGTAGACGTTTGGGGTTCTTGTTTACAACGTTAATCCTTTACACTGTAAAAATTTATCATTTAGTTCTATTCTCACATTTAAATTACATCCTGATTTTGATTATATTGAGCTTCTAATTCTGAAATCTTATAAACAGGATCCATCTTAAAGTTTTACTTTGTTAAATTCCAAATCCACCATGCAGCAGTTTTCTTTCATCCACTATTGACACACAGGAAGAATCACAGTAGACTATAAATGTGTGATTTTTCTTTCATTAAATGTTCACATGAACATGGGCATATTATCAGTGTATTATTTTTTAGCTGATACAGAGTTTCTTCTCTCCAGTCTGTTTCTTAGGTTTGCCATGATGTTTAATTCCTAATTAACTGGGATAAGGTGATCTGAATCTTTAGCCTTGTGATTCGAATCAGCACAATTTCTCCAATGTTCAGGCTAAAACAGCATCTAAAGCTGCAGCTTGTTTTTTCTCTTAAAAAGCTGTTCTTTCCTTTCGCTACTCAAACACTTGTGCTTCTTTCTGAGCATATCACCCTTTCCATCCTGTTTTACTGTGCTGTTTTGTGTGGAGAGTAATGAGACCAAGGATTCATTCCCTCCCAAATACGCCCAGCCCTTGCTAAGGAGCCCCTTTAAGTTGCCCTACTGGAAGCATCACCTTCCCTGCTCAAAGTCCTTCACCCAGACAATTGGGTGGCATAGTGAGTCCCATTACAATCTCTGACCCACTTTGGTTCATAGGCAGAGCAAGCAAAACTAGTTTCTTCATGTCTAGTAACCACGGCTGCAAGCGTATGCATAACAAAGAAGCAGAAGATTAATGTATGTAAAATTTTTTTTTTTTAATAATAACTCATTTCAGTCAACTTTTTGGTATTTCTTTTCCTTATGAAAATAAAGGTGTACAGAAACATAATTGCCTAGCCTGACAAAAATAATAGCCTCATTTTTTCCCTGTATATTTTATATACAGTAAACTCATGGACCTGCTGTATTTGTCCAGATTTCTTCCGCTTTTTTGTTAAGCTTTGTCTTCGAATGAGGTCAAGAGAAAAAAAAATCATTAATATCTGTCAACTTCCTTTATAACCTTAAGGAAAAATCTTTGTATGATATCACACAGACAGATTTTCAATTTCCTTGTGTAATAAACAGATGCTTTAGGATTTGGATGTAATTTAAAGGTTTAAAATATCACATTGAGATTGATGAATAAATCAGTTGTGAAGACAAAAACATTGATGCCTGTTGAAAATACCTCTCCAGACAGGCAGGAAATGAAATTAGTTCCTAGTAAAGTGTGGAGATGGGGATCACTGTTTAGTTCTGCTGCAGGCTTTTTAGGACTTGCTACAGTGGCACAATGAAACTGCTAGGGCTACAGAAATCTAATTAAAGAGCAAATGTCCCTCCTGACATCGAATTAATCTTTATCAAGTTCCCTATTTTTATTTCAATCTTGAACAAGAAAATGAAATTTAAAATTCTAGGCATGTTGCAAAACAGTTGGTGATTCTCTCTTGAGCATTACAATGCAAAAACATTCAGCATTGTTTAATTAGACCTCGAAGCACTCATTTTCTGAGCACTTTTTATTTCATCATTGTTTGTTAAGGACTTACATAAATAATACACAAATATTTACTGTAAGGCTCTCTCCCTCTTTTGTACAGATCTGTATTTCCAGAGCTTTTTCTGGTGATGAAAAAGCTGAAGTAATCCTTGTTTACATAATTAACAATTCAACATTGTTAAGTATCACCATACTTTATCAATCCTTCGCATTGAGTTCGAGTTTCTTAAATTACTTTGGCTTAACAAGCATGCTTTCCAACTCCCATCTTGCTGGTATTCCAGTAGCCCTCAGCTGCAGCAGTTCAGCTCCTTGTGGAGCTGGAGCCTGACTCAGATACCTCTGCACTGCATTAAAATTTATCACGTGAGCATGTCCTAAGAAAAAGGCCCAATCCCAGGCAGTTATAAACTAAATAGACTTCTCAGGTGTAGGATGAAAGTGTTGTTTTCCCCACAGAAAACCCCACCCAGTTTCAAGCTGGCATTTAATCCACAGGACTGTTCTCCTGTGTCTAAATTATTTGTTTGTCTGAAGTCCACAAGAAATGGAATGTGTTTTGCACTGGTGGACTTTTCCTCTGATTTGGGGAACTGCCTCTTCTTGCTGCATGAGTGTTTTAGTCTGTGTGCCTGCTCACTTGCGTGCTTTGCTACAGCACTGCTGGAGCTACTGACCTCATATAGTGGTTTTCTTGTTTACATGATTGTTTCATGAAGACCAGAGATAGCTCAGAGCCTTTGGTACCAAGGGTAAATCTGAGTGCATGAAGGTAGAATGTGTTTCTGTGGTTAGTTTCTTTATACAGCTAAATTAGGATGGCCTTATGTTTTGTATAAAAATCGTGATGGTGATACACAAAACCAATTTTACTGCCTTCTAATTACAAAAACTCCAATTAAAGTCATTGGGAAGTCTGCTCAATTACAGTATTCTTTCAATTTGGTGCAGGCATAGGAGTTGTTTATACAGCTTGATGTGCAGGTTTAGAACCTGGTAAAAGGGCAGTGTACAGAGCATGGGAGTTACGGCCACCATGGGTGGGTTTTATTTTACCCTATTACTAGGGCAGTGTATGTTACATGACAATTGAATGCTGAATTCAGTTCATGAACTTACCCACTACTAGTGGTCTGTTTATTGAAGTCATCAGACACAAAGTGGAGCTCCAGAGAGCATTTAAGGTACTGAAGTGTGACTTGGGATGTTATCCATATGGAAGAGATTATGGAAAAAGGTTGCACTCATTTACAAGCTAGGTAAAAATCTGCGGCCAGGATCGGTGGAGTGAGGTGGCAGTGTAAACAAGAGGCACAGCAGGGCAGGGCATGGAGGAAGAGCTTGAGTATAATGCATCAAGGAAAAGGGATGTGAAGAAGGAAATCACATTTTAAATTTGAAGGAAGCTCATTTCTGTGGATAGAGTGGACCAGGCTGAAACTGAGAATACTCATTTATCTTGCTCAGAGGAAGCGTGGCTGAGTTGTTAAACCTGCAGAAATAAACAGTTCTCCCCAAAATTCCTGTCCTAATGAAGGCTTTGTACATGAAGCAACCACACATAATCCACTAACATTTAAAACTAAAAGCTATGAACTTTAGTCCTGTCTATTCTATTTGTGAGTCATAGAATCATTAAATGTCCTGAGATGGAAGTGACTCATATGGGTCATTGAGTCCCACTCCTGTCCCTGCATAGGACAACCCCAAAATTCAGGATGAACCAGATATATTAGGTTTGAAATTTCAACTGTTGTCCTGGTTTTGAGACTCAGCATTTAAACATTCTAGTATATCAAAAGACCTACAAATTATTATGACTTTTCATATGACAGCTATTTTAGGGAGCAGGTTAGATGTCTCTTTGTAATCACTTTTTTTTCTTCTTAGTTTCAAAAAGCAAGTTATTCTGTGCTACTTTCACTACATTAGTCCAACAACTGTTAAAAAGCTTTGGTTGAATTTCTGTTTAGTTGAGAGAGAAGTACAAATAAAAGAAGCAGCAGATGGTCCCTTTGTGACTGAATGAAGAAGAGTTTCGAGAACAATATGTGAATAGGTGTAGTCTAATGAAACAGCCAGCCACCTGCTGCCTACATCCTTCAAAAAGATACTGTTGCATATTCTGGGAATTAACAACCAATATGTATCCTTATGTTCTATCTAAATCGAAGCTCTAAGGAGCAAACAGATCTTTTTGCCCCAGTGCTGATTGAGTTGTTCTCTTGGTTTTGAATTGTTCCTGCACTGCCCTTTTAGTTCCATCCGGTGACTGTGTAACACCTAACAATTCAGCAGTGTTTCCTTTCTCAAAGCAAGGATAGATTTTAAGACTTAAAAAGCACCTGCACATTTTTTCCTATTTTAAGTTTGATAGCCTAAAATACACCTGGAAAAGAAGTATTCCACCACTTCACAGTACACACCGTTTGGGTGGGTTTTTTTAATGCACCCAACCTGTTGCTTGGTTTCTGTACATTGTAATGTTCTCACTTTCTCCACTAGGGATTTACTCTTCAGCCTGATTATCAGAATATCATCAATCCAACATCGACAGCTGCACAAGTTGTTACCCAAGCAATGGAGTATGTTCGTTCAGGGTGCAGAAATCCTCCAGCACAGACTGTGGACTGGAATAATGACTACTGCAGTAATGGGTAAGTAGCCAGTGAATGCCACCTTGTGTTGAGCAACATTCATGACATAAGTGCCTGACAGAATTTGGGAACAGCTTTGTTGCCTGTTTCCTCAGTGCATCTCTGATGATACTGTGTTTATTCAGCAGTTAGATTGTTGTGGGAGAACAATTTTTCAGCATGTACATTTATTAGACATTATTGTCATATTATCACATCATATAGTATTTTGAACTTAGAGAATTTCCATTCATTAGAAAATCAGAACTGAAACCTTAGGGAGATGGTGTAGGAAAGAAGACTTAAGATCACTACCTCTTACCTGAGAGGCAAATAGCTATTTTCTGCAACTATTCCACTGCTGAGGAGAGCTTGCTGCCAGTGAAAATTAGTTTGGGTCATGAAAAGCCACATCAGTGAGATGCAGGGGTGATGCATGGGGTACAGATTACATTGAAGAGAATGGGATGAGGATCACGTGACTATAACCAAAAAGAAAACAACATTCCTGTAGGAGCCCCTGCCATAAGTTTAGTAGCCCCTTAGACCCTCAACTCCTCTGCATTACTGTATTTGCGGAGCCATGTTACTGTCCCAGGAACTGCCTGGAAACATTCAAAACACTGAACAGAAGGTATCATTTGAGTTTTAAATTATAGGTATTGTTCCTTGTGAATCTGTGGGCCTGATCTCCTCTTGACATTAAAATGAAGCCCCAAAGCAGTGGCAGATAAAAGCTCTTGGCTGCTATCAAAGTGTCAATCTAGCCCAGACAAATGAACACAAAGAATTAGTTTTAGCAGTTTAGAACAACTAAAGAACATTTTCACCCACTGCATTTACTCAAACTGAGAATTTCACTTCCATTATTGTTTTGAAATGTTTCTGGAACTCAAACTAGAACTGAACAAAAAACATTTTCTGGTTACCAGGTCTAGAATAACCCGTTGACTAGAACATACTGACTCTGAGACAGACTTTAAGTACAACAGCACCACTTTTCCCAATACCTATTTCTGTTGTCCCCTAACTTACCCACTTGTACAGCAGAACGGTCTCTCTTCTCTGCTTTACCACCACAATTTCTTGATCTGTGCTGCAGACCCTTGTACGAGCCTACCCAGTTTTACACTCACTTAAACTGGGGTCTGAATAGACTGTCCTTTGTCAAACAGGCCATAGCCACATGTGGCTTTGACTCTTGGTCTCATCTGGAAAAAAAACAGTATGTGATCATTGCCAGTAGAACCCTCTAAGTGCCCACTGGGCATAACTTTCCATCTGCAGAAGTGTCCTCCGAGCAGACCCTGTACATACCCTGTGTAGTTATGCTGTTGTGAATCTGTGTGCATGGACTTAGCCTGTCTTTGCTATAGCATTGGCATAAATTGCCAGTGCAGTGTACCTCACCCTATACTGCTGCCAAATTCCAAACAGAGTAAGCTATAAAGCTGTGGAAGAACAGAACTGGTGCCTGGGTTTTCGTAAGGAAGCAAGAGATTAAGAGTAAAGCATTTCTCCCCAAAAATCTCTGCAATGTGAACCAAGCCCCCATTAGTGATGCTTCTTCTGCTTTGTATGATAGATTTTTTTTCCCAGACTTCTACAGACTGTTCTAAATTAGAAACTGTTAAATTAGTCCTTTTTGCTGTGAACCGGTAGGCTTCAGTTAAAGCAGAACCCCAGAAATTGATTGTAAAAGTGTGCTAGACACAGTACATTGGAGGAAGGTCTCCTGGAGAGTTTGGTCTCCAGTAGAGAGTATTTCTAGTTGACTCTGCTGGAAATGTCTGGTGTTCCCTTGCATGTGCTTATTCGAATCTCTAAGCTAATGCATTCTGGCTGTGTCTGTGCTAGTAAATAAAATAGGCCAGAGATGTCAGTGGCTGGCACCCATGATCATGTAACTAAGCTCTTCTGCCCTCTAAGGAAAGTGGCCACATCTTATAGTGTGCTTACGGAGTATCATTCTGAGACCTGTGCTAAATCCTCAGCTGTACCAAGGTGGTTTGTGGAAGAGGGATAGTCAAGAGCTACCAAGCCACTAATGCTTCAGTAATCTTAAACCAGTACTTAAACCCATGTTGCAGTCCTGTGTAGTTTAGAACCATTTGTGGTTTCTGAGTTGTTACATGCCACTATGGCACTAGGATTTTTTTTATTATTACCATGGCAATGCGGCTGTACTTCAGTGACATGCTTGGACTAAATGACATACAGTAAGGTTGTGGGGATTTTTTGGAAGAATAGAACTAAAAATTTGACAAGTTTTTAAAAAAAATCACATTTGTTCTTTTTCTCTTTGAACAGGGGCATGCAGCGGGACAAAGCACTCTACCTTACCTGAAAATCTGAAACATCTCTCCTTTACACTGAGGAATGCAGGGAAGTCTTTTCATCACGGATTGCTTTATGCAGTCAAGGCAGTTGTGCATTTTACTAGGAAATATAAGTTGCTAAGCACTTAGGACTATTTGAGCTTGTGGGTCACCCACTCTGGAAAAAATAGTCTTGCTTCTTTCTTTTTCTTTATTTTTTTTTGGTTTTGACCCCCATTTTTTCTCTTTCTTTCTCCTTTCCACCCCCACCCTGAGATCCTTTAACGGACATTGTTTTTCTTCTTCCCTGAAGGAAACTTGGACCATTCAGAATTTACATTGTTTTTTGCTGTGAAGTGCTGCGATAGTAACTGCCTTAGCAACTGTAGATGTCTCGGATAAAAGTCCTGGATTTTCCATTGGTTTTTCATAATGGGTGTTTATATGAAACTACTAAAGACTTTTTAAATGGCTTGATGTAGCAGTCATAGCAAGTTTGTAAATAGCATCTATGTTACACTCTCCTAGAGTATAAAATGTGAATGTTTTTGTAGCTAATTGTAATTGAAACTGGCTCATTCCAGTTTGTTGATTTCACAATAAGGGTTAAATTGGCAAGCATTCATATTTTTACTTCATTTTTAAACAACTGACTAATAGTTCTATATTTTCAAAGTATTTGGAGTGAAGAAGTAAAATATTCCCAAATGATATTAATTAAAAGTATTGGCTCTGTCTCAGAAATAGACACAAAAAACCAGGGGAAAAAACGTAATGTTGATAAAGAGAAAACACATTTATTTTGTACTGCCTAAAAAATTCCTTTTTTTTAATGAAAATCCCTTTATGTGTTCTGATTAGTAAATATCATTTAAGTCCTTTTATGTATAAAACTGCCAAATGCTTACCTGATATTTTATTAGATGCAGAAACAGATTGGCAACAGCTAAATTATAACCTTTACATATGGCTATGTATTATTGTTTCTTCATACTGTGTCTGTATTTAATCTTTTTTATGGAACCAGTTGCGCCTATTTATGAAATAATAAATATAGGTGTTTGTAAGTAAATTTGTTAGCATTTTAAAGAGGTTTCTTTGACGCTTTAACTTTTGCTGGCACAAATTGTTCACAACTGATGTGAATACTTTATTTAGTTTTTACAGTGACATATATAACACCAAACCTGCTTTACTGGCAGAAAATGAAGGTAACCAATACTTATGTCTCTATTTCTTTGGTTGTTAAGGAAAAAAAAAAGGTTTTGTAAGTAATTCCCTTTTTAAAGCATTGTAGCAGGAAGTTGCCCAAAACTAAGACTCTTACTACCAAAACTAATTGAATAAAACTGCATAATGTTGCTTCTTGAAACTTCATCAATTTTGGTTAATTAGTCAAGTGGAATAAAAACATTACAAACAGAAATATTACCAAGTGTGCTTTAGCCATTGTATTATACATGCAAAACATCCTACAGAGTTTTAGGGAGTATATCACACATAGTGAAAGGTAAGTTCAACAGCCACAGGGGAAGGGATAAAAAAAATCCAAAAGAGGGTACTTTGTCAGTGTTTTGGATCAGGGATAGCTCTCAAAAATAAATTTCTGGAGGATTTAATCCTGGATGGCTGTACAATTAATGGAGAGTAAAACTGACTTGTATTTTCTATGTGAAATAAAGAAAGCAACTTGGATAAAATACTCATTACGCAATGCCATTTATTTTTCTTTAAAAACAAAACAGAAACAGTTTTGCTTGCTTTAGAATGATTTCTGGCAATGTAAAATTGGAATCACTTGGCATGTAATAACTAATAAATAATGCAGATCAGATGTGATTGCTCAAACGACTGTAGCTGAGAGCTCTAATTTTCCTGTCTTGAAACTGTATGAAAACTTGTGATTAAATTCACAGTTTATTGTTTGTCTGTTTAGTACTTTAGAAATATATGAGCACTACTAATTACCCAATGTCTTCTATTTATTATATTATGGTAAACTACATTTTCCACTCATATTAATTCTAAAGTGAGAAGATAATTACTGGGGTGAGAAAAATCAGCTTTGATTTTGACAGGCAGTTTTCCTTTTTCTTTTATGGAAAAGAACTGTTATCTCCATTTCTTTCAGAGCAGGTGCACAGTCACATAAAGTTGTTAATTTCAGTATCCAAGCAGAGTTCAAAATACAAGAAAATTTTAATGTAAATAAAAAAAAATACATCATGAATAAAATACTTATTCTGTATGAACCTTTGGCTTGTTGACGTCTCTTATTCTGTAAAAAGGGAAGCCTGTGCTGTGTTTACCATACAGCACCTTATCCACCTAGTGGTTTGAGTGTAGTTTTGTGTCTGGGCTCTGTTCGGACAGAACAATAGTGGTGGAAGAGGAGCAGGTTTGGCCAGGGTTATATTGAAGTCTCTTCCTTCCAAAGGAAAGATCCACCTTTGATGCATAAATCTCAGTTCTTCATGTCAGACCTTGGGGAAAAGCAGTGGTTGCTATTTGTTTTCAGCTACATGTTGAGAGATAGAGATTATTAAAAGATGGAGCCTAGAAGGTTGAGATCCTTTTTCTAAGCAGGTGAAACTCCAGTGGAGTTCATGAAGACAAACCCTGTTCTTCACTGAAACACTGTGTCTTAGGCACTGCAGTAACACAAATACACAAGTATTGGTTCTATGTCACCATCTGTTGCAATGGTGATAAAGAGAAAGCACATAGGCGTGAAACAACCTACACACTGAAACAACATAGTAACAGAAAGTAAATACGAAAAAGTCGTCTGTCAAAGTGTGATAGAATCCAAGGGAAAGAGTCTTAATATTTTTAAAAAGCAGTAGGCAAAATGTAAGGTTAGCAACACATGCACTCTGCAAGTTGTAAACCCCCCTTGCTTGCACCAAGATAAACAGAAGTTCTGAAAAAGAAAGGCTCTTTTGAATTTCCCGCTGTTCTCGGTGTGTCTGGTTTTGGCATCACAAGTTCCATTCTTTCTATCACCAGATTCACAGAGGTTCAAATAGAAATCTCACCCAGCTGCTGCCTCTGACTCAAAATAGTTCTTCAAAAGGACATTCTATACAATTTTCACCCCCACATTCATCCACAGGCAGTAAGTAAGTAATGTATTCATGGAGGGCCCCAACCATTCACAACAAAACTTGATGTATTTGTGCCCATTTCTCTCTTTCCCATCAAATACCAGTTCCTGATTCCAGTGACTTCCCTGCCAAATATTCACTCTGAGGCTCCTCTGTAAATAGGAAACTCAACAATAAAAGAGCTCATTACTGGAAGGTAAAACACACTCTTAGCACCTTCCTGAACCTTCTGAGACTTCATCTCAGCCTGAACTACCATTCCCAAGACTGTATCTGCCTGTTTCTTATCCAGTCTTGTAAACATGGCAGATCCATGGAGATCTTCTTCTGTGGTCAGGGGCAACAGCATAGGTAAAAAATTCTTATTTTGTAAACACTATTAGAATTAGCTAAAGAGCTGTATGTAACAGGAGTTTATTCCCCAGAACTCTCATTGACAGGTAGGTATAGGTATAGATATATAGATACAGGTGGAGGGAGAGGGAGAGGGAGAGAGAGATGTAGCCATTGCCCTGTTAATTATTTATCTGGTGTCATCAAGTCCTTTTGCATTTAAATGAAATATTATTTAGTGAGTATAGCAGTGTGCTGGCAATGCCATAGGAGGTGCTGAGCATCTCAGAGGACAAGAAGTGCTTTGTGTCAGGTCTCACAGGCAGCATTTGCTTTCCTTTGCAGAGTCATGTATTTTATTATTACCCAGCAGCACATTAAATCACAACTCAAATGTAGTTCTTATTCCACCAACAAGAGGACAAGTGAGAACAATGACTTGTAAGATTTCAGAGACTGTCACAGTTACTGCCTAATTAGAGAAACCCACTAGCAAATGTTCATCTGCATGTATCCTGCAACTGTCATCATTTCACATTCTATTAAGGTCTTGCTGCGATAGACACTTTACAAGAAATTTCATTGAGTCTGATACCAAGCTGGCAAACATGTAATTGGCCAGAAAACAAAATAGGAGAGGGGTAAAAAAGGGAGAAAAGGAAGGGGAAAAGAAAAGGAAACCTTCCTATTCAGAAACAAGCTATGTGCAAGGATCCACAGTGTACTGCAGAGAAGATCCTTACCCTCTGACAATTATGTGTTTACAACAAGTCTGAGCATAATTGCTCTGATGGGCTGTCAAGGAAAAGATTAATTTGGCAAAGATTAGTATTGACTCGCTGTTTATTAAGGCTTTTAAACAGCTGTATCTGGCAACATTCCTGTAAGTGCCTGTTATGTCTGAAAATCAGTCTTACACCCGGGTGCTTGCCAGCTGTTGCTAAACAATCTTACCACTTTGACTATCTTTCTCCAGGCCAAACAGCAAGAGCAAAGTATTGCCAAATGAGTCTCTCTCATCCTGTCACTGTTCAGGGCTTCTGAGAGCTCAGATGTCAATTGACGTCTCGATGGCTGAGCTGATAGCAGCTCCTGGCATTCAGCAGGGTGGTTAGAGAGGTGCCACACTAGCCTGTCCCCCATGCTGAGGAGAGGGTGCTGCTCTTAGTCACCTCACCAGAAAACCACAGCTTGCAACATGAAAAGGGGTTTTAAACACCTTAGCATCCCTGGTTAAAGGCTGGTAGGAGGCAGAACTCCAGAGTGAGTGGTTCACCCTCCACGAGCTGTGATAGATAAAGCCAACAGGGTAGGAGGGTGTGTGAAAGTACAGTAGACTCCATTAATCTTTATAAAGTGAGCCAACATTTTCCTCTATTATTTTTTCCCCAGACTGCTGATAAACAAAAGTCATAAAAGCCATGCACAAAAAATACACTGGGTCAATGGAAACATGTAAAAGGAAAGATGTCAGCTGTTATTTTTGTTATATTACTTAAAACATTTCAGCTTGCATTGTAGGCTTTAGTAGCAAGCTCAGAAACAAATAATACTGATGGAAAGAAGGATAAAGGGCTGCAGCTAAATGCCAATACAAATAGCCATGTATTACAATTAAAGTTGATTTGGCCTTTCCAATAGAAGTCTGATTTTCTGGGATTAATCTCGACCTTTTCAAGTTACATCAGGCTGAAATAAGTTGTCAGAACAGATGTGAATTTTGTTTGCAGAGAACAATTGCAGTCCAGTAACCCTTAGAACATCAGTGTTTTCCAGACCACCAGCCAGCTGAACAGTGAGGATGTGGATGGCAGATACCAAGCGCACACAATATGCAGAACCAAAGGACTCATGGCCATGTCCAGAGGTTGGAAGTTTAGGTCAGAAAATTTCAGACTGGAAACGAAGTACTTTTCCTTTTAACTCTGAATTTACCAAGCAGCATGGTGGGTGCACCTCTACTTGAAAAAAAAAAAAAAGATCTTAGATCAAGGAAGGATACCTTTGTAAAACACATGTTCTGTAGCTAAGTCAAACATAACACCATGCACCACTGTTACACAGAAGGCTAGACACACATTTTGTAACACAGAAGTCTCTGAAGGCTCAAAGAATCACGTTTCGTATGCTGCTCCAAACTCTCTTTCTAATAACCTTTGCCCTACAATCTGTACAGTTCCAATACTTTAAAAAAAAAAGAAAAGAAAAGAAGAAAAAAAGAAAGGGAAGGAAGGAAGACAGACAGGAAGGAAGGAAGGAAGACAGACAGGAAGGAAGGAAGGAAGGAAGACAGAGAGAAAGACAGAGAGAAAGAAAGACAGAGAGAAAGAAAGACAGAGAGAAAGAAAGACAGAGAGAAAGAAAGAAAGACAGAGAGAAAGACAGAGAGAAAGACAGAGAGAAAGACAGAAAGACAGAGAGAAAGACAGAGAGAAAGACAGAGAGAAAGACAGAAAGACAGAGAGAAAGACAGAAAGACAGAGAGAAAGACAGAAAGAAAGAAAGAAAGAAAGAAAGAAAGAAAGAAAGAAAGAAAGAAAGAAAGAAAGAAAGAAAGAAAGAAAGAAAGAAAGAAAGAAAGAAAGAAAGAAAGAAAGAAAGAAAGAAAGAAAGAAAGAAAGAAAGAAAGAAAGAAAGAAAGAAAGAAAGAAAGAAAGAAAGAAAGAAAGAAAGAAAGAAAGAAAGAAAGAAAGAAAGAAAGAAAGAAAGAAAGAAAGAAAGAAAGAAAGAAAGAAAGAAAGAAAGAAAGAAAGAAAGAAAATGAAAATTTCTAGTGAATATTCAGGTTTATTGCACTTTGATATCTAGAGTTAAAAATTTCCCAGTCCTATGCACAACAGATATACTGCCCTTGGTGCTCCCAAAGTGCCAAGTTTCAGTGGAAATAAAAACTGACCAGGTGAGGGGGAATAGTATTCATTTTACCATGCTGGCAATTGTGACCATGTAAGTCCTCTGTAGACACAAAGCCTGCAGTTTGCTATTGTAATACTGAATTTCTTTCACAATGAAACACCTGGATCTGTGTTTACGCCATCAGTGCAGTTGTATTGTCAAATAGTGAAGATGCAAAATACAGTTTTCCTACTGTCTATGTAGCACAACTTAAATAGCAACATGAAGTTCCAAAGTTCACTCAAAAGCATGTCATCACTTGAGTAAATAAGGCTATCTGTTGCCCTAATTAGTAGTGTAAGCCTTCATGTTTTGATATCTACTTCTGCTCAGCATTCTGAAATAATGAGCTGAGCCTCTCCACTCCTCTGGCATACAAGCAAGTGTTACATGGTTTTGTTAAGAAGATGAATATGAAAGAAGGTACGTGATGTGCCCAGGGACACAGAGTAATTTAGAGGAAGAGTAGCTGAGATCTGAGAGCTTTGAAAAACGGTCTTCTGCTTTAGTCATAACTACAGGTCAACAACTGCAAAGCTGTGCTCAGATCCATGAGGACAGCCTTAGCTCCAGTGAGATTTCTACAGAAAATAAATAGGGGGAGGTTTCCTTGTTTTATTTGTCTTTAGTATTTTTCCATTTTTAATTCACATGTGTACAGCTGAGTGCTATTTTCAAACTTAACTGCAAACTAACTTTTAAAAGATTAAAATAAGAAGAGAGTGTTGTGTGAGTGATCTCTGTTCTCACATTGCTGGAATTTTTGATTAAAATTTCAAAGCTCACAGGACTGGAACTTTGACTACACTGTTCATATCCCTCAAACATCTTTACCTCTTTCCCTCTTTCTCAGAATTTCTCCCTAGAACTCAGCAAAGTCCTGAGTCTGACTTTCTGCATGAGATTTAACAAGCGCCATATGTATACATATATCTACACACTAAGGGAACTCATAGGACCCACAAGAACAGTCATGACAGCGGATTGGGGCTGTCCTGCATCTAAGTCCCCAGCAGGATTTGCCCTCTGCATACAAACTGGAAGCAGTTGCATAGATTAACAGATTTTCAAGTCAGAATATTTCTAAACTCTCAAGAGATATTTTTTTAAAAGAAAATTTCTTCAAAGGCTAGAAACAGATTATCCTGTCTTCTTGGATTGTTGTCACCTTTGGACTGGGGAGGAACCTGAGCTGAGAGGTGTGAGACTTTCCCAAAGTGACCCTAGTATGAGAAACATTGACATACAGGAATGAATTCAGTGCAGGCCACCACAATGGTCAGGGAGGGCTGAAACAGCTGAGAGTGCTGGATCTGGTTAGTGTCAAGGAGAGGAATCATAGAATCATAGAATCATAGAATGGTTTGAGTTGGAAGAGACCTTATAAGTCATGTAATTCCAATCTCCCCCTTCAATGGGCAGGGACACATCCCACTAGATCAGGCGGCTCAAGGCTCCATCCAGCCTGGCCTTGAACACCTCCAGGAGTGGGGCAGCCACAGTTTCCCTGGGCAACTTGTTCCAGTGACACACCACTCTCATCATAAAGAATTTCTTCCTTATGTCTAGAATGCAAGGGCAGCCCTTACTGCAGTCTCTAACTGCTCAGTAGGTCTTTGTAGAGAAGGTACCAGAGCCCAAATGTTTCTGGAGGCATACAGGAATGACAAGAGACAACAGACACAAGTTGCAGTAAGGAAAGTTCTGAATAGGTATTAGGAAAAAGCAGTCAGCAGGGAGGAGGTTAAAAGCAATGAAACAGAAGCCGAGACACTGTGGGATAGCTGTCCTTGGAAATATTCAAAACTCAACTGGACAGCCTTGTGTTGTACCAGCTATGTCATAGGGACAGGGTGGACCAGAATATCTCCAGAGATTCCTCCTAGTCTAGGCTAATCTGTGATTCTGTTTCACACCAAAACCTCTACACATGAGATAGAAAGCAAGTTGAGAAATCATGGTTATTTGGCCTCAGATTGGGAAAGGGATTGTGGAAGTCTTTGTTGATTGATTGTTGTTACACACTCCGTATACTACAGCAAATTGTGCTGTTTTGAACAGAGGTTTCACAGTTTGACTTTACTTGTACAGAAAAAGCAAAGGGAAAGTCATTTGTATCAGACTTCCCTGTAGAGATTTATTTAACGGAAAAACACTCTCCCAAGCAAATCATAAACCCTAACTCACTGATCGCTTTCCTGAAACAAATTTAGTTTGCATTATAGGAATGCAACTTTCAGGCAAAGACAAGCAAGAGTGTATTGGTTGCCAAAGTAAAGCTGACTGGTTAAACCTTAGACTCTGGGGAGCAAGGTCTCAAATAAATGAAAGACAGAGTTTTGCTTTTTTTTTTTTCTAATGTATCGCATTCTAAAGAAGTCTCTGAGGGCTTCAATACATGACTTTACATTTTAATGCTTTTCCTCCAACAGATGGTTTAGATAAAAAACTATTAGTTTCATTCTGCAAATAGTTTCACACAAAAAAGGTCTATTTTTTAAGATTTTTGCCTGAAGGTTTGGATTTAACTTTTTTTTCACATGTGGAGAAGTTATCACTAGCGTCAAATACTTTAATCATCATAATTCTTATGATCAAATAAGATTCATACCAGAATGTGGTTGATGAGTCCCCTAAAAGAATTTATACCCACCCCCACCCCCCCAAAAAAAAGGTACACTACAATTACTTAATAGATTTGATTTATGCATCTTTTCACACAACCTTTATGTGTTTGCAGTTTTTAATGAGCTTAGTTATTATTATTTCAGTCTTTGCAAAGGTAGAGTACATGTTCTGTCAAAGATAAGATGCAGAACCTTTATCTTACTTTTTTATCCTGATGTCATTACTTTGGAGCACACATTCAGTGCAGGAAAACTGGACAGGGTCCACTACTGGATAAACTAATTGCTATTATAGGCAAATCCACTCCCTGTTGCGGACATAGGAAATTTCCCCTAGCAATGAAATTAATGTGGCTCTGCTATGAAATACTGAGGGGGCACTAGGAGAGAATATGTGAGTAATATTAGTTCTGTGATATCTGTCTTTGTCATGCAAAGAGCTCATCTGGAACCAAGCAGAACAGGACATGGAAAAATTCTAAAATCTCTTCATCATAGTTGATCCAGAACAGACAGTAATTGCCACTTTCTCTCATTTCATCAGAGCTGTCCAGGTTCTCATGTGTGTCTGGCATCCAGCCATCAGTTGCACAGAACACTAGAACACAACTTCAACACCTAGTGGAGGTATGAGGTTAGTGACCCAATCCCACTGGCTTCAGTCTGCAGTCAGAGAAGGAGGATCAGCATCTCCATGGTACGTACTATGTTGTACAAAACTCCTGTCTCCTTTGTCTACTTCTCTACAGCACCTGGTGAGCCTAAACCCCAATGTCTACACTTCACTAGGAAGAATTCCATCCATTAAGATTTGGTCAGCTGATTGAAGAAGTGCAGGAGACTGAAGATCTTACAGCTGCACAAGTTCCAGGGTTTTACTTACAATGAAATCCATTGTCTTTCCCTGCACTGCACCTCATCACCAGTAACTCAGCAATCCACACACCCGAAGTTAAGTGACTGAGCTTATATTTAGATCCTGATGGGTATTTAGCAACTTAAATGCATTAACTGTTAACACAGAGATTTAAAACAAACAAATAGGTCTTATATGTACTTTCCTGGATTGGATACTTCAGCTTCTTTGCCAGAAAAAACATTGGCAAGTAGCCATGGGATGAAAGAAGGTAAGGGAGTCAAAAGCAAGAAAAGAAAGGGGAAAAGAAAGGAATTAACATCCCCATATGTCTTCAAGATGCAGGTTTGTGCAGTATCACATTCTGCCTCTGTTCTTCAGAGAACCAGAGCATATGTAAACAGAAACCACTCAAAATAACGAAACTGTCCATGCGATAAGGAGATTTCCAGTCATGAGTATATTGCTCGCATGATTTACTCCACAGGGGCAATACATTGACTAAGCATGACTTCATATATACATCACTGTATTATTATAGCTGTTAGGATGTTCAGGAGGTTGTAATTAGTGAGCACCAGGGTGCGTAAGCCCCCTGTGTGGTGCTGCCAAGGCTAATCCATGTCAGTGCCTGTAAGCAACGGTGAAAGATGGAACATTTCAATGAACAGCACCACGAATATCTAAGCCAGGCCAAGACATCCACAAGGCCCTGTGATATGAAACAAAAGCAAATATAATCCATGAATCAGGAATAACTGTGGATTTAAGCCTTATATTTGGCTTAAGAAAAAAATTTTGATGGGAAAATGGCAAATGTTAGTATTTTGTAATTGGCAATTGTTTTCCTGTCCAATTAATCCAAACAGTTATCTGCACATCACTTACAACCGTGGGCTGTAGGTGGAGCGAGGTGTTTGCACCCAAGGGTATCAAGGGCTGGATGAGAGATCTCCACAACAGAGTAGTTGTTATACCAGGAGTGAGTAACTGTCCTGTCTGGTGCTCCTCACTGGACTGAGATGTGGATCCATTTACACAGTTCCTAAGTTAGTGAGCTGTTTTTGTAATGGATACCTTCAGCTTTCTATCCAATTACAATTAAAGGTTGCACTTTTATTTGTTTAGGTCAGAGCCTGTCCCTTCCTTGACATCTCTGCTCCACCAAAATCCCTTGGCCCTGCTCCCTACCCTCTCAGAGACCAACCCCAGAAGCACAGCACACATCTGCACTATAGGACATACCTCTAGAAGGCTGGTAAGGAGTCTAATAAGGGCCTTTTGGGCAATTTCTACATCCAGAAATGCTGTGTCAACATGCCAACATAGCAGCAGTTGGGCACGCAGAGGTATCGAGCTACCTTTTCTTTTGTTCATCTACCCCAGCATTTTTCTGCTCTCATCTCCACCCCCCGCCCCCACCCCCTTTGTGCTTCGAAGTCAATGGAAGCTGGGTAATCATCCATTGCCTATTTCAGTCACATCTAAAAACCTGACCATTATATAACATGCAAAACATATGAGATTGAGTTAGAACCATTTCCATGGCTGGGATTTTACAGAATTGTATTACACTTACACGGAAGTTATTCAACACACTGCTTTGGGTG
Source organism: Coccyzus lansbergi (assembly GCA_033558105.1). Lineage (NCBI taxonomy): Eukaryota > Metazoa > Chordata > Aves > Cuculiformes > Coccyzidae > Coccyzus > Coccyzus lansbergi. The sequence continues at coordinate 936,915 of JAUMJK010000283.1, read as the reverse complement.
AGCTTACCTTCCCTCCATGCCCTACAAAAAAGATCTGTCATGGCAGTAAATAACTGTGACTATGATTTTGCCATAATGAATATGTGTACCAGATTCTAAAGAAATAATATGCATCCAGTCAGGGAAAACAGACTCAAAGCATGACCTGTGTGCCCTCAAAAGAGCTATGACTTGAATTACAATGAACCATACATGAATAAGCTGCATATCAAGAAACAGCTAGTTCATATCTTCAAATATCAGACTCGTGGTGCATATTTGCAAATAGAAAAAAAAAATTGAGTTCTTCATATGAATAATTTGCGGTAATTGATTTGCCTGCATTGGTTACTTTCCAAATGGTTCTTCATATCTTGTTTGGGAGAAGAAATTTCTCACAAAATCTTGATGCTTTTCCTGAAGTGAATCAGAATGTTCCCTCAAGAGACACATGTAAAACCTAAGAAGGTGTCCCTAAAGTAAGACCTGATCTTCTATCATTAAGACTAAAGAGACTTTTACCACTGTTTTGAATTAAAACATAGAAAAACAGTTTCAACTGTAGAAATTTACAAGTGACCCAAGCATAGAATGTATCGAATGAATGCTTTAATTCTTTGCTACACTTTTTTTCAAAAGAGAAAATAGATAAAATAGGTAAAGACACAGAAGCAAACACCTTGAACGAATTAAGCTGTGTTTCAAGGGAGGGTTGAAATTTCTCTTTGTCCTCAAAACAGATTCTTCTTTCTTTATCCTCAGACAAGCCAGAGATTTAATTTGCCTCACACAAAGGAAGTGCTCCCAAGGGAATTAAGCATCCAATTTGCATTATGACATGAAAACTCTCCACCTGCTTTGGGCCAAACATAAACCTGCCTTTGACCAGAGGACACTGCTACAGCCTGGGATGACTTCTGTTTATAAGCAAGTTTAGCCTAATCAGTAGTATAAAAAACATAGGTAAATAAACTCTATAACCCTTCAGTACATCTTTGCGATTTAAAGGGTATACCAGCACTGCCAAATAACTTAGTTCACTAATTCACTCTTGGGCCCTGATATCTGTGTTGATAAGTGGCAGCTCACTCTAGGGTTTCACTTCTTGAAGTGAAGTTCCTCTTCACTCCAGGCCTGTGTGTGGTTTTAAGCCCATTTCCCTACTGAAATTCCTTAGTTTTTCCCTTGAGAAGGGATAAGATGGCACCAGCCCTATGTGGTACTCCAGCATTAACCCTGCTTGCCCATAACCACAAGTGACCCCACTCAAACACCCCCACACTTTTCCTGTTGTACGCTCCATGGGACTACAAAACCTTCATGTGTGTTTTGAGAAAAAAGTCTTTCCCACACACTATTCTATGCATCACAGCCTTATCCATTTATGCTTAGGTCCCTGTCTGTTCTGGAGTTGTAGATACATATGAGAAGAAAGGAGCTTTAATTTCAATTTTGAGATGGCAAGATATCTCTCTGAGACAGTAAAAGTCACTTTATAAATACAATAGTATTTTTTAATGGAGCTTGTGCTGAACATATTGTACAAGCTAAAGTAAACTCTAAATGGAATAAAATAAAAGAGCTAAAGGGAGAATGTAGTAGATAAACAGTGAGGCTGTGTATTTGACAGTTTCCCACTGCTGAGTATTATTAGCAGTAGTACTATATTCAGCCATGTGAATTATGATCACATGAGCCACAATTCATCTTATAATATGAAAAGGACCATGTCTGAACACTCTGATCAACACAAATTATGCAGCTTATAAGTAATTTCTATATTATATTTTGTTTCATTTTGTGAGTCACAGCTGCAGTGATATCTTGATCCCAAAGCACTGAAGAGCCTGCAGTTTATGCCAACAAGGAACACAACAATTCTTCAAGCAGCAAATGGAGTGAGGTGGGCAGTGAGGTCACTCCAGTACTCGGCTGTGCTGGTTCATGTCACAGGAGCCAGAGCTGAAGCCATCAGGGAGATGAAGATGTTTTCTAGTAAGTCATAGTTCTGTTATTACCCATAGATGTTTGAATAAAAGCAGGATAATTTCTGAGATAGGAGGCTGCTATCTGGACACCAGAGAGGCATGGACAGAGTGATCTGAGAAGATGACCACTTGGGAGAAATGACTATTGCTCACTTTGGGGGTGAAACCAGTGGCTTAAATGTTACTTGCAGATGAATGTGACAGTATACAATCCTGAGTGATACTATCCTGATGTTTGGTTTCTTTTCAGCCTCCACACTGAGGGCAGGTGGCACTACCACGGGTCTTTTCTATCTTCAGGCCATGGAGACTTAGTCCAAAGCCAAAAAGTACTCTGTTCCTATACAGAATGAGACAGAGAAGCAGTTGTAGAGAGTGACCTACTGTCACAGAGCAAGACATTACCATAATAGCAGGCAGATGGTCAGGCTTTGACTTTATTATTTTAACTATTATTCATATCACAGGAGTGTTAAGACCCCAGCCAAGACTGGCACTCAGCAGGCACATGATAAAATGCACCCTTAGACTACAGAGGTTCCTGTCCAAAATCTTAGGACAGGTAAATAGGAAGGAAGAAGCAGTAACACAGAGTGCTTAATAGTTGGCTGGTGGCTCTACAGCAGAGCGGTGGCAGAGCCAGAGAGCAGGTGGGTGCAAGCACCAGGTTGCCCTCCTGGCCACACTGATCTCCCCACAGCTGCAAGCACTCACAACTATCCCGCCTGCTGGAGATCTGCTCAGGTTGCTGTGTAGAAAGTCCAAATCTCTGCTCAGGCAGTCCTGTGGTGCATTAGTATATACTAGTGTGGTAATGACAGAGAGCCAAGTGTAGTTTCAACACATTAAAGAATAATTGATGCTTGAACCATCCTACCCTGGCCACCTTTGAATCTAATATGATGACAAAATATTTCCCCAGCATCTCCCTGCTACATTGCTGATGCAAACTGGTTGGTTTTATCTTTGACCGCTCTCATTAGAGGAAAAATACCTCTTTAGTTAGTAAAAGTGTAGAGAAAGATCCACCACCAGATAACGTGTTCTTTAGCTTTGTTTATTGTAAACCCACAAGGAGTCATATGTCATTTGGTTTTTAAATTTGGCAAGATTGGAAAAATCAGTTTAACAGAAAAAAACAAGAACTTACCCACAAAGGTAAAAACCCTGGGGCAAGAGACAACCATATGGTCTATTATCAAGGTAGATCACATTTTTCTCTAAAGTCGAGTAAACTCCTAGAATTGATAAAATCTTGCAGCCAGACCTCATCTGATATGAGAAAGCATTTGTGAGAGGGAAGCATCTGTTCATTATCACTCATGGGCTTAATTGTATGTTTCTTATCACCCAGTGGTGTTTTCATACTTACCACATGCACTGCCTTATGTCCAGCTTCAAAGAGAGAAAAGAATATTGCAGCACTGAGTGACTTGTTTTGAAGAGGAAGATAGTTTCAAATAACCTGGTTTTCTTCTGAGAAAAGGGACAGCAGAAAAATCTGGGTAGTGTTGCCTCCTTATAGGAGTTAAACTGATACCTCGGAGAAAAGCAGAATGTTTTGAAAAGACTGTACAGCTCCAATGAGTTAGTTATCACTCTGCCTAGTGATCACAGGAGCTAGTGTGATGCGTTTTTCCCCAGTGAAAAAGACTTACCCTTGTGCCTCACTTAAAAATAAAATATATTAGGAAACCTAAACAAATTTGCTATTTCTCTTGAAGAAAAGCATATCCCGCCTAAGAAACAAAAGTCAATTAAAGGGAAAAGGCAAAAAGCATAAAAATACAGAAAAGTAATAAGAAAGGAAAACAAATTGATACGAAAGTTGACAATATTAGAGAGATTTTGTCCATTCTTTCTTGTAGTACTGCCCTCTCATCTGTGCTGTCACCTCTCAACTCGTGCTCTGTTCCCAGACTGTAGTTTGAGCTCTGGTTTCCACTGAAAGCTTTCAACATCAGAAAATGAAAAACGGGCTTACCAAATTCTTTTCAAATTGCTTTTCCTACTTTCTCATGAAGAAAAAAGAAATAATCGTTGTAAGAGCTGAAGCAGTCCTCTTGGTGTGAGTTTAATTAATTGAAGCAAGAGAGTCACCAGGAATCCTGTCATAATTCCCATCAAAACCACTGTATTAACCCCATAGCTATAGATGAGGAATTTTTTTCATTACTATTTCAATCTCAACCCCTCAGAAATCCTTTTTGTATTTCAGCCGTGACTCAGCTGATTTAGGTACTTTAATTCCTCCTTTCTTCCTTCATACTTTCCATATTGTTCTGTATTCCCTAACAATGCAGACATGAAATTCATGCTGTGAAAGATGAGAGGTAATCTCTGATAGCTACTTGAAAGCTCAAGTAAAAATAATCTTGTTGCAGAAAGGGTTGTTTCTCTTGATCTGCAGGTTCATACTCAATATTGGTCACATGTTTATAGAGATGTTTATTTCCCCACATATGGCCATCCCAGTATGCTAGTCTATTGAACCAGACTGAGGAGTAGCCATCCGCTGCCCTTCCACGACATATTGTGTTAAAAAAACCAAAAAGCAGACACATTACAGTGACATCTGAGGATTTCTTCTCCCTAATGCTCTAAGAAGCTTAAGTTACAAAAACTGATTGTTTATCCAAAACCTCATTGTGATGTGCACTGAGAATTAGGTGGTTCAATCTCTCTCGTGTTTTTCTTTCTTCTTTTTTTTTTAATTGGAAACCCTTAGATTTAACTGGATATGGTCAAGGCAGTAATAATCATCTCCATTTGGCTTGACTTCCTCTGGTGCCTTTCCTTTGCTCACAGTCCTGCTGTTCCTGTCTTGTCCCAGAGGCTCTGTCTCTGGCTCCCCAACTCCCTTTCAGCCCTTGCTGCAGTGAAGCAAGCTGGGCTGAGTAGGCACAAGCTCATCTGGGGAACTTTTTTCTTCTCTTTCCTTTCCAAGTTTAGGCCAACCCCAAGCTCACCTCATCAATCAACTTTTAAGCTGCCCTGACTGAAGCTACAAGTTCAGTAGGATTCCAGGACACTAGGAAGAAATCCTCTAAAATCTGTGGGACCATCCACTGTACTGAACTCCTTCTTGTTGTGATATTACCTTCATTTTTCTCTTCTCTCTGTCCACTGAGTACAACACACAGTGTGTCCTACATATACTGACATTGGCTCTAATATAGATTCCTGTGATGACAGCTGTGTCTTTTCATCATCCACTCCCTGCTCCTATCAACCATTATTTCTTGCTGCGGCAACTATCAGAGATGAATGTCCTTTAGGGTGGAACAAACCCTTCATTTGCATGGAGACCTTGACTCCTGTGGTACTATTAAGCTCACAATTAAGCTAAACTCCCCAGACTAGGATTTTATGATCCTGTACTATCTTACCTCTTCACCTTTCCTTTGTTTGTAAACTAGACCAGCATGCCTTACAGAGCTTTCCCAGAACTCATTTGGTTCTGTGTTCAGAACTTTATTATAGCCAAGCAGATGTACTAATATTATGTTTCCACAGTTCAAGTTTAAAAATAAAAATATCAGGCAATACAAAAATGAAGATCTCAATAATAGCTTAAAGTATGTTTTCCCATAGCAGTTGACCATGCAAAAGCAATACAGCTTATCAAGATGCTCATTTAACCAGAAAAAGAGAACACAGAAGAGTCTGTAAATGGCCCTTGCAGCCGAGGCACTGCTTCTGTAGGAAATTTAATTTTTCCTTTCTTTAAATTTTTTTCCATGTAGATTTTGTGGGTTTGTATTTCATTTCCTGTTTTGGGTTGTTCTTTAAAAATAAAAAATATATTTAAATAAATTTTAAAATCTGTAGAGTTTCTTGATTTGAGAAAGTTCTTGACTCTTTGGACATGAACTTCTAAGTTAAGAGGCAATTTTATGATGCCTGTTTTCCACAGCATCCTTTCCTTATCTCATCTAAACCCTGCCTTTAGCTATTATCACCAAAATAAAATATATTTTCTGCTAGGGTTTTTTTATGTCGTCTGCTACTTTCTTTCATAACCTTTGAATTCAAACTTTTCAGAATGTTTTTTCCACTTTCCTTGAAGAATTCCTCAAAGAATGAGTATTTATGTGGTCCCTTGCTTACAGTTCTCAAAGAAAGAGGGCAAAAGTTTTGCTCAGAGAAGTTTTCCTCTACTCCCCATCAAAGGGTAAAATCCAATGGTCACCAAACAGCGAAACTTTTTTATTTCAGAGACCACACAGTCCAGCAGGCAGTGCCACCACTCTGTCTGAAAACTCCTCTCCTGGCATAATACAGAATTCTTTCACTCCCTATTGCTAGTGCTTCGACAGGGGATAAGGGTAGAGCAGTTCACACTATTGTTACACAGTGCTCTCAATAAGGATATTAATAGTTGTATTCTTCTGTATTAAAACAATTGTAAAAACTATCAAATCAAGTTATGATGGAGCTAATCTGGATGGAGATTTAGGAGTTACAGTGTAATTCCCCCAAAGCCCCCAGCCTAATTAGAGAAGAAGATAAACTGGTTGACAGATTGCACAGCCAGAAAAACACAAAGTAAAGAAGGTTATAATATCTATTATTATTGTATAAGACAGTGATTAGACCCCCAACCTACGTACAGATCTAATCACTATCCTGTGGAAAGGATAATAGCCAGCCCTGCAAGCCTGGTTTGACAAATTAATCCAAACCTGATCCAAATAAAGAGATTTGTAGTTTTCAATGAAAAATTAACTCACTGCAGTGGGGACATTGTTATGTGCACTAGTGATATTGTTACCAAGAGACAGTGCTGCACTGTGTCTGTGCTCAAGGGTCTGTTAAAAAGTACACGGTTCGGTCTTGCTGCAAGGGCAAAGAATTTATGTAGAAATTGTTGTATTTCTGAAGCATTAGCCATCATAAGACATAAACCTAATTCCAGGCCATAGACAGTAGTCTTCTAATCCCTGGCCTTCTTTAAAGATACCCATATAAGCAAGAAAGGTTAGGATTGGGAAGTTGCTCACACAGAGTATCCCACACTGTAGAAAAAAATCACACAAACCAGTTTTCTTTACGTATTTGTACTACGGTGTGACAATCTGATGGCAGCAACCTGAGAAAGAAGTAACGTGATTAGTAGGTGAGAGATCATATGGACACTCATGTTTTGTCCATAAAAAGAAAGAGTGTAAGTAGCTTAGGTGTCTCAAGAAGCCTCTGAAAACTGCTGGAACAAAAAGCAAAATTGGAGCAAAGAATCTATCTAGCAAAACAGGAGTGTGGGAAAGGGAGACCTGATTGTTTTTTCCATTTAATGAATTAGCTTTTATGCTTCATGTTCTACGGTAGCTGTAAGGATTTCAGTCCCTTTAGTGTTTTTAATGAAATGGAATGGCCATTCACTCTAGGGCCATGGCCAGCATGACTTTTCCTCACAGAATGTTAATAAATGTTATTCGTGTTGTAGGCGTTACTTTATTAACCTGACCAGTACAAAACCTACATTCTGATACAGCAAGAAAACACAATTTCTGCTATATTGCTTTTACTGAGGTATAGAGGGAAACTGAGGCTACAAAACCCAGAAGCTTTCTTAATGAGGTTCCTACTTTTTATGTGGCTAGACTCCGTAAATGGAAGAGTTTATGTGGCATTAGGCAGGTAAACACTCAGTGTGACTGCAGGGTAAGACAAGTGTCTCAGAACAGGCTTCACAGCAGTTAACAACCTAAGAGAGTTGAGGTAGTTAGTAGGAGAAGCTGAGGACAGAAGTAGGTCTGATGTCTTGCCCATCTCCTGGCTTGTGGAATGCTGTTCTGTGCTGCCAAGAGACACTCCCCAGCTTCCCTGGAATTTTCTCCAAATAACTAAAAGCACTCAGGATCCTCCTCTTCTCAAGGTGACAGCAGCAGCAGCAGTCCTCTAGGTAGAAAGTGGAAAGCTTGAGTTGATTTTCTGCTATATCCAAAGAGAACACAAAGTCATTGTCCCATCCTATGCACAATGTCCCAACCACAGGACTAAAAGATCTCTTTTAGTACAAGTAGTGGAGATGATGCCCTTGAAGTGAAGTTCTAGCTCCAAATAACCATTTTTTTAAAATGTGCAGGCATCCTTGGGATCAGGTGGCACTATCACAATATTTGGCTGCTGTATCTAATTTGGAAATTAGGTCGGAATGAGAATCTAACCCAATTTTCTACCTACACCTTCTCTTTTGTACACCTTCTCTCAAATTGTGCAGAATTCATTGTAATCTTCCTTTTCAGTTTTCAGTCTGAATGGTTTTTTTCAGTTTTGGCAAAAAACCAGAACTTTCCAAGAGGTCCTTTCCCACCTTTCTGAGATTAGAGCATTTACTAAAGCAACATGGTGTGTTTGCCATCCTTTGTGCCTGTATCTGACTGATTTAGAGAAGCAACACTAAGTTATTGACCAGATGTCTTTTGAACAGCTGAGCCTTACAGTAGTTCAGACAAACAGCTGAGGAGAATACAGGTTTATAATACTATGAACATAGTATTCATAAAACAGAAATTATGAGAACATCTTCTTTTATTTCTATAGCTAAGTGTTTAGCTGAAATTAATGTTTCAAGGGACTAGATAACTAGCAGCAAGTCCTTAATGTAACTGTCCAAAACACTGTTATGCTTGTGCTTTGCAAAGATTATATGTGGTGATAACCAGATACAGACACTGAGGGGGGAAAAATAAATTCTTATAAAACGCTTTCTGGAACTAGTAAATAAAGAACACAACAGAGGTATAAAGTTAAAACTGATGATTTAAAGGTACTTGTTCCCAGAAAAGGTCTGTCCGCTGAATGTAAATCATCTCCCAAACTATAGTTAAGAAAATGTTATCAGGAAAAATGTTGGGTCACTAAGTCTGGTAGGGGCATCTAAGGCCAATTGGTGCACTCAAACTGCACTGTGATAAACATGAAGTAATATTTCTGTTGTGTGTAACCTAGACCTTCGTATGTCATCCACAGTTCTGCTAAAGAATGATACTAAATAAAGTTACATAGTTTTATTTAACTAGACTCAAAGATTATGTAGAGAGATGATAATGCTGTGATCACTAAACTTGCTTTGCTGCTTGTATTTTACAAGCCCATCTGATTTACGCTCCAGTGCAGGTGCAGGCACAGTCCATGAGCAGATGGCATAAGAGAGATGACTGCAGTACTAATTGCTTATCCCACACAAATTTAACAGTTCCTGGCTCTAAGAGACTCTCTGTGTGCAGGAGAAGGTACCAAAATGGTGGGTTTTCATCTCCTGCCAAACAGAGAAATAAATATGCTGGACTGGAAGGAAGTATGTTGTGGACAGGATTTGACTCAGAGATCAACACGTAGATGCTGGCTGTAGGACTTCACTGAGTTGATTCCTGCCTGTAATGGAAAACACTTTAAAGAACATGTGATCTTAACTGAGATATTTCCAGATGACTTCACCACAGATTCCAGTAAACAATTAAAGTGTTTAACTACCATGGAATACCTGTGTCCTCAGCTTCTCAATACTGGATCTTGTTACACATTTACATCCAGACCGAAGAAATCTCTATTCTAACCTATTTTCCCCCTGCAGTCAGCTGTAGACCATGACAAAGGCATCCTTCTGTCTGCTCCTGGTTAAGCAAAACAGGCAGAGCTCTGCATTTCCTCTCTCTCTCCAAGGTGTGTTTTGTCCTTTTGTATCTGTCATGACTGTTCCCTGAATCCTCTCCAAACTGTAAACATTTTCCTCAGGCTGCAGATAAAACAGTAACACAGGGCTGCAGTGACTGTTAGATTTATGCCAAATGAAGAGGAAATATAATTTTTCAGCTCTTAAGATCACTCTGTTTACAGTCCAATGATCACATCAGCATTGAAGCCCACTGTCAAACAATAAGCACTTGTACTGAGCTGAACTGTTTCTTCACAACCTGATGACTCCTTTTGCATAAAGAGGGTCAATGAGTGACTGCCTGAAAAAGACTTGCTTATGTTGAGCAGCTCACTCCTTACTCTTCGTTACTCACCTTTCCCTCAGTCCCCATGCCATCTGCAAACCCAATAAGCAAAGATAGAGGTATGAAATGGTTCAGATCCTTTCTCACTACAAAAATATAACTGTGTCCAATGTGTTCCCCACATTTACTGGTCAGTAAGTTTTTTATCAGTTATGCACGCTAGAACCATAGAATGTCCTGAACTGGAAGGGACAAGGATTGTTGAGTCCAACTCCAATATATGCCACGCTACTTATTTCAGCTTTCACCCCAAACATTGTGCTGAACCCTGTTAAAAACTCAAAAAAGTCAACTATCATTATGTTTATCTGCCAACTTCACTGACAAAAATATATCGGGCTCATCAGACAGGATCTGTTTTCCATCTGTGCAAGTGAGTTGCCACCAACTAGACTAGCACTATCTTAGCACTCAAAAGTACAGAGATATATTAGCACTTATGTTTGCTTATTCAATGTCAACTGTTTATTATTTGAACAGGAAGAGGCCAATAGGCCTGTAATTGCCTAGACTATTCCTCTATAATTTTTCAAAATATCTACTGGAATATCTTTAGTGCTCTGTGACTTATTAAAATTCAGCATTGATGTTGATTGAGTTTCTTTGCTAGCTTTTCTAAAACTCATGGGTACAGGATGACCACATTGCTGATATGAAAATATCATCTTCTATAGCAACACTAACACATTTTTCAGTTACAACAGGAAAGAACATATTTTACATTGACATATTCTACACTATATGCTGTGCAAGTATAAATGTTGAACTGACATAACTTACCATTTTTACCTTAATAAACTTCAGAAATAGCTGTATTATTCTTTATATTGTGTTTGTTTCAAAACTTCTCAGATATGACTAACATTTATTACTAGCAATTTTAATCCTTTCTTTAAGCAAGTTGTGGTTGTGAGTTAAGTTTTTCTTTTTCACTAGGGAAATGTGGTTTCTGGGCTACTTCATACAATGTTCATAAGCATTTGTAATTAATAATTTGCATCAATTATTTACTATGACTTTTTTTACAATTTTTTTTTAAATTGCTTATTTCTCTACTTCTGGCATCCTCATATTCTACGTGTGCACCATTATGCAATGAAACAAATCGGCAATGTACAATATAACAGATTATTTGGACTGGGATCAGTTTATTGAGGACCTTAAGGTGAAAAGAATTTGGAGTGAATCATGAAACTCTGGAGCAAGTCCAGAGAAGAGTGACGAGGCTGGTGAAGGGGCTGGAGAACAGACCCTATGAGGAGCGGCTGAGAGAGCTGGGGTTGTTTAGCCTGGAGAAGAGGAGGCTGAGAGGAGACCTCATTACTCTCTACAAGTACCTGAAAGGAGGTTGTAGAGAGGAGGGAGCTGACCTCTTCTCCCAAGTGACAGGGGACAGGACAAGAGGGAATGGCCTCAAGCTCCGCCAGGGGAGATTTAGGCTGGAGATTAGGAGGAGGTTTTTCACAGAAAGGGTCATTGGGCATTGGAATAGGCTGCCCAGGGAGGTGGTTGAGTCACCTTCCCTGGAGGTGTTTAAGGCACGGGTGGATGAGGTCTTGAGGGACTTGGTTTAGTGTTTGATAGGAATGGTTGGACTAGAAGATCCGATGGGTCCCTTCCAACCTGGTTGTTCTATGATTCTATGAAAGCAAACAGAAGTATCTTATGTTCAGTATAATAAGAAAAACCCTGGAGCTATTGGAGCTATACAAGAGATGCATGTATTCAAAATGTTGTGTCAAGAAAGTAATTTTTGAACTCTGAGTAGGTATTATTTGATCAGCAGTAGCTTCAATGACAGGTCTTCTGCAAGAAGCCAAATGCTTCTTTGGGACTGAAAATCATCTTCAGTAAAAACTCTCCAAAATAACTCCCAACTCAAGACTGTCTCTGGGAAGAGGTCATCTAATCATTACATACCCACACTACCATGCTGCTGCTGTAGAAGGTGTATTCTCTGTAAAGAAGGCATTATCTCATCACCATTTGTGCTCATCAACTTATGGAATACATAAATTTTGAAGGGATCACATTTTCTTTGTGCTGTAATCCTTGCTGGATCATTGATACCTCTTTCTATATGACATACTGGCTAAGGAAAAACAATCTGAAAGAATCCTCAGATATTCTGTATTTTCTCTGCATACTCAAAATGGTAACTTTTGATCACAAATTTCATTAAGATTTAGTTACACTATCATTTTTGATTACACTTTACCATTGTTCCCTGCTTCATTCAATCAACTTCATCAGTCATGAGAGTTGCCTAAGCTTCATAAGTAACTACATCAAGAAGTATTGAAGCAGCAGGGGAATAAACAACTGGCAGTTTACATACAATCAAAGTAGACCCATTGATATCAACTAAATATAAAGTCTTTCGCTTAGCTGGGAAACTGATCTTGGGGTCCCTGCAAATGCAAGAACTCCTGAGTATGATAATAATGACATTGTTCATCAACGACATACTTTACAGCTCTTATGGTGTTGTTTATTTGACTTTGTTTAGTCCAATTTTAATAACTTAACTTGCAGTTTTCATAGTGGAATGATGTCTATAAGCAAATAATTTCTTTTTCGCTGCATAATGGTCCAGCAATCTGTTTGATATCAGAAGAAGAAAGGGTATTTTTTTTTGTTCTACTCAAAGAATAGAAATGAAATTATTTCTATTGCTTATTACTGTTTTCAATGCTTATTTGGTTCAACATTTGTAGATATTTGTGGTTTTTTCCCCGTGCTTTTGTGTACAGGGGAAAACAATTTTTTGTAATGAAAGGGAGAAAGAAGTGGCATTGCTTTTGTTAGTACTTTACACATGTATACAAAGTAAACATCTTTTATGTGAGAGTATATATCTATATATGTATGTGTATACACATAAATATTCATACATATTTATGCATATGTATGTGTGTGTATATATATACACATATAAATAATCCTTACTTGTGTTACAATTTAATGTGACAACAAGCAAAATAACCAGCAGGTTCTTTTTCACATAGGTGCTTCGGGATCTATAGTTGGTACCATGAATCCCACAACAATGTGCAAACACTGTATCATATTAAAAACAGTAATAAACAATCATAAATTAAATCTGTGCAAAAATAGTTTGTCTGATGAATCTAAGTTAAAGTTTTGCATCCAGATGGTTCATGAGCTATGGACCTAAACTGTGATCTCTCTTTCTAAACTATAGTAGAGTGGAGCAGGAAGAAAATATTCAAAACCCAGCTGATAACAGTCTTGATCTAGGTGACCTTGTTTAGAATAGACAGCCTCCAGAAGTGCCTTCAAAATTTAGCTAATCTTGTGATTCTGTGAAGCATTATCTTTTCTTTCCTAGGCAGAAAAGCCCACAACTCTTAGTCAAGTTTTGGGGGATTTCTATCAGTCTTGGTCTCCAGCAAGCCAAAAGAAGGGATGAGACAGAACAGCACCCCAAGCGGCTGCAGGCCCAGAAAAGAGTCTGAGAATGAGAAAGATTGTGGTGTATTACAATTTTTTTAAATATAACTGCGACTCCATTTATAAAACGTGAATGGTGGACAATTTTTTAAGTACATATTTTTGTGCTTAATATCTGCAAGCACTAACCACCCTTTCCATTGCACCCAAAGTTCTACTGATAGTTTGCATCACACTACAGATGGCTGATGTGTCTGAGACTCGCTCACAGAAAACTCTCTCCCAGTTCTGAGAGACCACTAGACCAGTGCATCCTTGCTTCCGAATAGGACAGCTAAACTACTGTTATTTGGTTTTATTTGTCAGTGTTGTCATCAATCCAGCTGCAGGACCTATAGGATATAGCTTTTTTAACTGTGATATTATTTTCACTGACTCTTAGACCCAGGCTTATGGTATATGGCCACAACTTAGATTAATGGATGTTCCCGTTAACTTCTGGTGGAGTGTTAGATGCCAGTGCAGGACAGGAAAACAAAGAGCACAGAGCTTTGGAAGGGCTGTGAAACTTTAAATTCAGACTTAGGTCTCTACCTAATCAGTAAAAATGAGCACTGCTGACTTCATTCAACAAGTGTTAGAATAAGAATACAAGCATTCCAAAAGATGTGGCCCCCAAGTGACAGGGGACAGGACAAGAGGGAATGGCCTCAAGCTCTGCCAGGGGAGATTTAGCTGGAGATTAGGAGGAAGTTTTTCACAGAAAGGGTCATTGGGCATTGGAATAGGCTGCCCAGGGAGGTGGTTGAGTCACCTTCCCTGGAGGTGTTTAAGGCATGGGTGGATGAGGTCTTGAGTGACTTGGTTTAGTGTTTGATAGGAATGGTTGGACTAGAAGATCCGATGGGTCCCTTCCAACCTGGTTGTTCTATGATTCTATGATTCTGTGAGATGCTGAAGGTCTGATTTTGGCAAGGAGATCTGGTTCATGCTGTGAAAGAGATAAAAATTGAGCACACTGAAGAACAACGAGACAGGAACCCTATTTGCTGAGAAGTACAAACACAGGAAAGAGGAGATGACAGCTAATGTATTTATTAAGAGTGGAGGTGAGGGACAGCACTCAGTCTGGAAAACCAAAGATCACAGGACAGCAAAGAGTATTCCCTGCTCTGGTTGAGTTGGTGTGATACTCTCCATGTTGCTTTTTAAAGGAAAGAGACCTCTTAGTGGGCCATACAGTAAAAGTCAGTTTTCTGAATTTAAAAATGCAATCATATTAATGATTTGCAAGGATGAGCTGGAATTAAGCAGTGACAGTAGCAGTGAGCTGGGGAAGGAAGGGTTGGTGTAAATCTTGTACTCACCAGCATCAGTGGCAATAGGCTGATATCTGCAATGGTGCAAGAGGAGGGCTGTCAGAATTGAGACACTGAAATGAAGGAGTGAGTTTAAAAAAAAAAAAGTTCTAATTATCCATCTGTGATTACAAAAAGTGGTCTGGGGTCTTAGGGTCTGCAAGACCTCTTGGACAATTTCAGACTGTGTAGGACTTCTCTATGGTGCCTTTTGCAGAATGGGATCATCATACAGTCCTAAAGTCTGGATTCATCCCTTTGATATTCACCTACATACTTTGACTTTGGATTGATTATAGAACTGACATATTTTTGAATAGGACTGCTCATATGATGATTTAAAGTAATTGTTGTAATCATGCTTGTAAAGCTTGTTATTTTCTATGATTACCATCAACTGATTCATTAGGTTTTTATGTATTGTTCTATGGTTTTAACTTATAAAATAAGCACTGAAATGTAGTGATGCTAACATAAGACTATGACAAGCACTCAGTCTTTCTCTATTCCTAAATACGAGAAGAGGTTATATGGTGTAATTAACCACAGTTAAATGAAGAATAAATTCAGGGAAATATTATTTCATGCAAAATATGAGATTTACAGCCCCAAGAGACCTTTTGAGTGAAATAGAGAATTGAGTGATCGGAGTTTTAAAAGATCTAGATAATTACGTGACCATTAGCATTTTTAATTACGCTAAGATAATTAAGTATAATGAAACATCATGCTTCTTGGTATAAATGGATTACTTTCAGAAGTCAAGAAGGGATATGTTTTAGGAAATCAGCTTTTCACAACTGGCCAGGTGTATTTTGGGTTTATTGCATATACGCTTTTTTTAAACTTTTCCAGTCAGACAATGAACACATTTGTAGGCAGCATGATAGCCTGAAAGGGGTGAGGCATCCATTTTACTCTAGAATACTCTGTCTCCTTACCAGCTGAAGATAATAAAGTTTCATTGCCTATTTGTGAAACTCTTTGTAAGTGTTCAGAATTGACTACTCAAAATTGCCACAGAGGAAAACCTATTTGGAGATATGTCAGTAACCTTATCTGCTATATCACCTTCTAGTTGCTTTTCCATAACCAGGAATTTTGATGATGGACACTGTTGTGTCAGAAGCCAGCTGCATTTTTTCAAAGGAAATGTCATTGATCTAATAGAGGGCAGGTTTTTGGCAGAATATTAAAAAATCCTTTATGAATATTTTTTACCTAGACAAGATTTACAAAGGGTTTTTTTTTACATAAAGTAAGTGGGGATCAGAGATATGTCACTGTTGTTTACAAAGTCAAAAATCTGTCTTAATGTAGCGCACAGCCTGGTTCTTACTTATTCATTCATTTTAAGTAAGAGATTTACAACATTTTGCTGGTTCATATCTTTGTTTACAAGTTGGATGTCTGATTTATATAACCCTGAATGTTGCACAGATATTTAGACTACCCCAAAGTGAATGTAGTTGCATTGAAATATCAGTTTATTTTGGCTATGTTTGGCATTTATTTTCACATCATATGGTAACAAAGAAGAAACCTAATGTAGCCTATAAGTATTTCTTTCTCATTTTCTCTATTAGGCTGACAAGCAATACTATTTTGCACAGGTTGAGATATAAATCTATAATCATCTGGGGTTTTTTTTTCTGAAAGTGGCTGTATTTAAACTATTAAAGAGAACTTTAAAAATTAACTGGAAGTCAATAGACATGGCATATATTCCTGATTCAAACAAAGACTTTCTTTGCTGGCAAGTTTTGCAGTACTTCAATATGTTGCTTTCCCTAGCTGTAAAACAATGATAGTAGCATGTATTCCAGCCACTTTGGAACTGCAAAAATTTATAAAGCTCCTTGAGACCAAACTGCCAGCTGCTTAAAAGATAATGCTTAGACTTGTGGACACATGCAGCAATTATTTGTAAAAAAAATAACTCCAACAGCCCACATAGTACACTCCAGTCACTAAGGGACATTCAGCCCATACAAACAGAATAGAATTAGCCCAAAGAAACATGTCGTGAACTGCATATAATATGAATGTCTGCAGATCCACTCCTATTCATCTACACAATTGCTAATGTAGGCATAGCCAAAGAGCTTTTCAAGTCAAAGGACACTCTGAGTTATTCCAAACAATACGTAAATGTGAAAACTTTTCACACAAACAAGGTCCACAAAATAAATACATCATTATAACATTCAGTAGTTGAATCTTCTGCTTAGCTTTCTTACCAAACAGGCTGATGTGTTGCTATAAATTGCATATATGTGCATATATTTATGTGTATGAGTATAAAAAACTGTTCTAAGACCTGAAAGGAAAAGTTCCATTCCACTGATAAGAGCCCCTGCAACGGACCACCACAGTAGCTTATTCCTCTAGCTGGAGCTACAGTACCTGGACAGATTGCTTGCTTCACTTGCAATGGCTCCAGAAAACCATGGCTCAGATTTCACTTCACTCGAACCCTTCAGTAACTGTTGATCTATCTGCCCTGATATCCATCTATCACACCTACACAATTCATATAACCATAGTACTTGTAATTTTGCAATACATGATTAAAGAGTCAACCTAATTTCTGTGTATTCTTAAAGAAAATGGAATCTGCAGCTGTTTTAATAGATTCAGTGATCAGTGGTGTGCTGATTTTGGCTGTGACAGAGTTAATTTTCTTCATAGTAGCTCATACTATGGGCTGTGGTTTGGGTTTGTGCTGAAAACAACATTCATAAACTAGAGATATTTTGTTTACTGCTGATCAGTGCTTGCACAGAGTCAAGGTTTCTCAGCCCACCACTGAGTGGGCTGAAGATCCACAAGAACCTGGGAGGGGACATGGTCAGGACAGCTGACCCCAGCTGACCAAAGGGACATTGCACACCACATGATATCATGTTCAGCATATAAAGCTAGGGGGAGAAGGAGGAAGGGGGAGTGGTTTGGAGTTATGACATTTGTCTTCCCAAGCATCACACATAGCAGAGCCCTGTTTTCCTGGAAATGGCTGAACACTTATTTTCCAATGGGAATCATAGAATCATAGAACAACCAGGTTGGAAGAGACCCATTGGATCATCGAGTCCAACCATTCCTATCAAACACTAAACCATGTCCCTCAGAACCTCATCTACCCGTGCCTTAAACACCTCCAGGGAAGGTGAATCAACCACCTCCCTGGGCAACCTATTCCAATGCCCAATGACCCTTTCCGTGAAATGACACAGAATCATTAGGTTGGAAAAGACCCTCTGGATCACTGAGTCCAACCATTCCTATCAAACTCTAAACCATGCCCCTCAGCACCTCATCCACCTGTCTTTTTAAACACCGCCAGGGAAGGTGACTCAACCACCACCCTGGGCAGCTTGTTCCAGTGCCCATTGACCCTTTCTGTGAAAAAATTTTCTCTGATGTCAAGCCTGAACCTCCCCTGGTGGAGCTTGAGGCCATTCCCTCTCCTCCTGTCCCTTGTCACCTAGGAAGAGACCAGCTCTCTACTCTCCAAAACCTCCTTTCAGATAGTTGTAGAAAGCAATAAGGTCTCCTCTCAGCCTCCTCTTAAAGCAAAGCAAATTAATTCCTTAGGTTGCTCTGTTTATGCATATGGTTTTTACTTTACCTATTAAACTCTCTTTATCTGAAGTCATGAGTCTTCTCACTTTTACTCGTCCCATTCTTTCCCCCTTCTCACCAGGGGAAATGAGTGAGTGGCTCTGTGGGGTTTAGTTGTCAGCTGAGGTTAAACCATGACATGGTGTCAGAGCAGATGATGGGCCATAATTAATTGGGATAGACTTCCCTTGTTCCTAAGGAAACAAACTCTGTTATGCTGCAGCCGTGAAATAGTGTTTCCTAGTTCTCAGAAGCTCCCTTCAAAGTTTTCTGAAAAGTAACACACTAGCAAAGTATTGACACAGGATTTTTAAAGACTCATTTCTTGCTAAGCTGTCTCAGCTTCAGCCTGCCAACTGAGTCAGCCCAGCCTGGGTTATATTTCACTCACTTTTCCAAAATCCACTTCTGCTGAGCCCTGGATTATCCCTGTCTAAAAACTCAGTTCCCCTGTGTCTGAAGGTGAAATTTGGTCTAGCAGCAGGAAGGTGTTAATGCAACCACATTGTAGAGATTAACATTGCTGCATATCATCAAAAGAACCAGAAATATCCGACACACTCAAGACATCTATTTTTGATGAAAGCTTCGAGAGACTAATAAAAGAATAGGGTTTTAGAGTAGGTCAGTTATTAATTTTTCTTGGAAGACCAACAAGAGCTCAGCAAGAAGTAATGTGTCTACAATATAATATTTTACTTATTTAGTAAGAAATTTTATATAGCATTTAACTTTCTCTAAGCAGACTATTTATTGTTTCACCTGCTTTGAACTAGGAACTGTAACCAAAGGTTAGAAATAGTGTTCAGTTTCATCATAGTTCCTGTAAGTATCCCTGTGTTAGCGCTGAAAAAGCAGTGTGGTGTGATACACAGCAGCAGCACTCGTAATGACTCACAACTCATGCCACTCCCAAGACAAGAGCTTTATAACTACCCTTACACACAAAAGAGTGAACGAGACCTTCCAGGTCCAAAGAAGGAACATAACTGATATTCTGGCGCCTTTGACCAGTTAAGATACTCCCAGTTGTACCTGCCACTCTGAAAGAGAGTAAGAGAGACACAGAAAGTGGCAGTACCACTCTCAACCTGGCCAGTCTCTCCAAGGGAACCACCTCTGCCTCTGAGCCAAAAAATTGTTGTGCTCACTGCTCATGTCTAAAATGCGATGGCACTTATGGTGTGACAGCACGGCAACATGACAGCACAATTATGGAAGGAATAGCCTTACCCACATTAACATAAGTGTAATAAAAGCTAAGGTAAAAAGAGCAGTGATACCTTATAAGAGCTTGCAACACAGATAACTGCAAAACTAGATCTGATTTCAGACAAGAGTCTATGTCATATCTCATGAACAGTCCCATTCTTCTGCTAACATGTACTGTGCTAGTGCTCCACTACACCTCTGTCAGCTTAGTCTTCTGGAAATACCTAGTTCTCATACAGTATGCTTAGTCCTTTACCATGTTAACAACTACATAAGCAGTTTTAGTTAATAAAACTACCCTTGATAAGTTGGTGTGTGTGAAGTTCGACTTCACTAAGGGTGACTCTGGAAGTGTTTGTGGGGTGGTGGTGGTGAAAATGCTTTGAAGAACCAGTGGCTCCATCATCTTTACAGTCATTGGAAACAATTCTATTTAAAATCCATCATTTAAAACAAGACATCAGACGTATATACAATATGTAAATGGACAAAGTGCTGGGAAAAGTAGTGAGCAACTGATAGAAAAGATAAGATTTAACAGGGGATTGCCATCTACAATGTCTGCTACACTAATCTTTGATCCATACAGTTAAAATGTAATGAAAAAAAATATCTATCAACAAAAGACTGCTTAACTCACGTTGGCCACACCTAGAGAAGAAGTTTGTCCTCTGGAATTGCTACCTTTCCAATTTAATCTACGAGATCCACATGAAGGAGATGGAACTACTACTAGACACCAGCCCAAATGAATGGCCCTGCAAAATGAAGTGGATTTGCTTATCTAAGGTTTCAGCCACACATTTTATTGGTATCTAAACTTTATCAATCTATGAATGCATAGTCATTTGGTTTGAAAATTTTCCCATTTGAGCTCAACGGTTTCACAATACTTCTGTTGTAAGAAATCAAAGTAGCAAAGAAAAAAAAACCTTTTTCCCTAAAGCCACTTGCAGAGCTATCGTTGCTTCTTCAGACACAGCAATAAAACAGACTAAGATGTGTTTGGAACCACTGAATTAAAATCTGCAGTGTGTGCACTTGAATATGGGTGGTAGTCATGCATGTGCGTAAGCATATTAAAACTGCGAACTCATGAGCCTAAGCTCAAACTCCAATCACAGTTCTCTGAAATGACTCGGACAACACAAGGAAGAGCTTTTCCTGAGTAGCTTCTAGCTCTTCTACACCATATTCTCATATACTGTGCAGAGGGATGAAGAAGAGAAATATGATTAAGGTATTTCAAGCCTGACATGAATATTTTTCCAGTGGAGAGGGTTTTGATAATGTAGTCTTGTGGGTTGAATTTGGAATTTGCTTTGCTTCTGTAATTGGGCTTCTAATGCCAGCAGAAAAATCAAGGCCTGAGAAGTGAACTGAAAATATATTTCAAGGGAATGCACACATCTGTGGTACGGTAAAACTATTAGGTTACTGAATGTCTGTCTTGAATTATATCGAATCACCTCAAGACCATATGGCAAATGGAAATTTTTTTTAAGCTAACATTTACTGCCTTGTACAGTATCAAGAAAGATTTTCTGTTATTTTACTTAAACCTATATATGTAAACTCATACGCTTTCAATTTTTTGTAGTCAATACCTAAAGGCCAGATGCAACCTGCTACAAACACATAATCTGCAGAACAGAAAGCTGTCTTCCAGTGGAGAAACATGTCTGTATTTTTAAAAATGGAGTGAATAAATGACCAGTGACTTTATATTGGAAAGTACCACCAATTCCTCTCAAATTCACTAAGGAAAACAGGACTAAGAATTTTAAAATTAGATGTTGAAATGAGGATTCTGGTGCCTAAATTAAGGAGCCGCTGTTTGGAAACCTTGACCTACTTGTCTGTCCCTAAGTAGAGCAAGTGTTCTAGAAGGTTCCATTTCACTATGCACTTTCTTGTGTTGTTCCCCCACTGTATGTGGGTTGCAGATGGGGAGAGCAGACAGCAGCCCTAAGAACTGTTCTCTTTCAATGTGGCAGATCTTCGATAAAATGTCAAACAGAATTTTGTTATTTCCTAAGCACATTTTCACATACACATGTAGCAATTACTGCTCAAACCAGTTGTTTAAGGCAGCCAGCAATCCTTTGCCTTTGTCCTTACACTGGAAGAATGTGACTTTGGCGCTGTATTAATGTCAACATTGTTTCATCAGACTCGCTCCATAGGGAACAGTCCAGTAGTCTCAGGTTGTTTCCTAGTTTCTAAGAAAACTTTAATCTTTAACCTTTTAGACTAGAATGTCCATCAAAACTGAAACAAATTTAAAGTTTGCATCATATCGTAAGGCCATTCAGGATACACATTGCTCGTTTTGCTCATTGCTGGGATGTTTTGTTTCTCTCCTGGCAAAGGATTTATAATCTTTGTTCAGCTATGTTTGAAATGGGTTTTCTGTAGCGAGTCTTGAGCAGCCTGTCTCAAGAGTGTTTATTGTCAATAACTGAACATTATTATGCAAATGTTTAGCACACACTAAGTATATCTTTAAGGCAATAAGAATTGTGTGAGCATAGCTGAGTACTGGCAACCTGGATTTAAACATCTTTCAAAATGTTTTCAAAAATAAGCTGTTTCTGACTTGCAAGATGCTTTTGCTGCTTTTTGTCTTTCCAACTTCCACAAGAGAGAAAGTAGCTACTATAGAATCATACAATCATACAATCATAGAATCACCAGGTTGGAAGAGACCCACTGGATCATCGAGCCCAACCATTCCCACCAATCTGTAAACCATGCCCCTCAGTATCTCGTCTACACGTGCCTTAAACCCCTCCAGTGAAGGTGAGTCAACCACCTACATGGGTAGACTGTTCCATTGCCTAATGACCCTTTCTGTGAAAATTTTTTTCCTCATGTCGAGCCTGAACCTCCCCTGGTAGAGCTTGAGGCCATTCCCTCTCCTCCTGTCCCCTGTCACTTGGGAGAAGAGCCGAGCTCCCTCCTCTCTATAACCTCCATTCAAGTAGTTGTAGAGAGCAATGAGGTCTCCCCTCAACCTTCTCTTCTCCAGGCTAAACAACCCCAGCTCTCTCAGTCGCTCCTCGTAAGTCTTGTTCTCCAGCCCCTTCACCAGCTTTGTCGCTCCTCTCTGGACTCGCTCCAGAGCCTCAACATCCTTCTTGTGGTGAGGGACCCAGAACTGAACACAGTATTCAAGGAGTGGCCTCACCAGTGCTGAGTACAGAGGGAGAATAACCTCCCTTGACCTGCTGGTCACATTGTTTCTGATGCCAGCCAGGATGCCACTGGCCTTCTTGGCCACTTGGTCACACTGTTGGCTCATGTTCAGTCGGCTGTTGACCAACACTCCCAGGTCCTTCTCCTCCAGGCAGCTTTCCAGCCAGGTTTCTCCCAGTCTGTAGCACTGCTTAGGGTTGTTGTGCCCAATAGTTTATTACTCATATTCTTAATTCATCCTAGTGAGAAGAGAGGCATGTCTCTAGATGGAAAAGGCTGCATCATGCATTCTGCCCGGTAAAACATGGGGCTATATTATTGTTGTCTTCTGGTTTATTAGATGTAATACAGCTGTCACAGTTTAGCCCTGGACTGCGCTGAATGGCAGAGAAAATGTGGGCAGTTGGTCCCAATTCCCTCCCCCCCTCACCAGGGAAAGGAGAAAGAGAAATGAGAGGAAAAGACTTGTGGGTTGGAAACTAAATCAGCTTTATGCTACAAATAAAAAAGAAAATACTATTAATAAGAAAATAATAAAATATATACAAATATACAGAATTGCCACTCCCACCCCTCCAATGACTGTGTCACCACAGATGCTGCAGAGCAGGCACAGGGAAAAGATCCCAGTCTGAACTCAGTGACAGGAGTGACCTGGACTCAGGAGCTGGATTCAGGAATACACAGATCTGCTATCAGGCCAAAAAGACAGAGGTCCTCACTGGATGTCGGTCATTGAAGAAGAGAAAGTGACCCTCACGATTCCTCAGTTTTATACCAAGTATGATGCATATGGGAGGTGATACTCTGTTGGCCATTTTTGGGTCACCTGTCCTGTCCGCATCTCCCTGCAGGTGCAACCCTTGTTCACCTCTTTCATTTATGGCATTCCATCAGCTCAGGATGGCCCTGGTTTCTACAGGAATAAATACAAGCACTGGCTTTTCTGCATTCCAATGCCCCATGTTATCACTTCTAGAAAGAAACACTGACTGAAGAATATGCAGTTAAGTTTCAGAAAATGAAGTTATTTAGGCAAGGCTTAGCTGAAAAGTTAGAAGCTGATTCTCCTTTAGATCAAACCAGAACAACAGCATACCAATGAGATGCACTTGTCTGTAAACTGAAGACTTTTTTCTAAAGGGATGTTATTTAGAAGAATTACTGTAATGAAAACCATATGCCAGACTGGTTTCTATTTTGTTATTTTAGTTTGGTTTTACATCTTTATTTTAATTTTCCTACCTAAAGCATGTGTAGGACAAAAGCCTTTCCTATACTTTTACCTGCTATGTTCTGTGAGGTAACATTGAGTTTGCAGAAATAAGTGATTGTGCAGCACTAACATCCATTTTTTTGAACCTGATACTGCAGTTGCTGTGACTGTGGCTGTACTGCTAAATAACAGTTGTTTGGGGACCATTCTCTGGCCCTGAAGCAAAGTGGCCTGGCCCGATCCTGTCAACAGTAGGTACCACCTGTCCTTCAGGTCTCCTTCAGGCCTGGTGCAGTACCCTTCAGGCTCATTGTGTGTTTCTCTGTGTGTGTGTGAGCACTCAAAATTTTTGCAGTAATGCAAAAGCACATTGCATCTTACAGAAATGGTGGTTTTGCTGCATGAAAACAAAATGATGTTTGCGTGACTTTAGCTCGATATGCCGACATGTATGAGAGTACAAAACCTGCTAGTAAAATTTTGGAGAACTGAGACAGGTGGAGGAAGTCAAAACTAGTCATTCTTGTTCATACTTCCCTTTGAGGAATGGTCCTGAATCCCTCCAAAGCCTAAATCTGACTCTGACTACTGCAGCAGAGTGTTCTCGTTAACAGAGGACAAAATCATGCCAGCGGGATACTGAGTAATTAAGTAGCACAGATGATCTGTGTG
Source organism: Coccyzus lansbergi (assembly GCA_033558105.1). Classification (NCBI taxonomy): domain Eukaryota; kingdom Metazoa; phylum Chordata; class Aves; order Cuculiformes; family Coccyzidae; genus Coccyzus; species Coccyzus lansbergi. Next base: position 912,248 of record JAUMJK010000283.1, on the reverse strand, counting down.
AGTTTCCTTCATGAATCCTGTCGTGTAGCTGCGTAGATATATGTTAAATACTTCCATGGCTTCCAGTGGTCAAAGAGTGCAGATGTATATGTTTATCTGGGCATGTACATCCTCTGTTTATTTTTCCACTTGACACCATTAACTTTGATTTAATTATTCCTGATTTCTACTGCTGACTGAAAAGTCAGAACTCACATTTTGTCCGGCTCACTCCAGATAAAGGGAAAACCACCCCTTTTCTCAGCTCTGAGTTTATGGGGCTGTGTGTGATTTCACAGACATGTGGTCTCACAAAGGAGTTCATCTTACCTGCGTAAAATTTCCAGGGATATATTCTTTAGAGAAACTTCGTGCCTGTGTGCCCTCTGCTGTGATATCTGTCAGGACCCTACAGCCCATGCAGCTGGTGCTTAGGGTTGCAGAAAAGGGGACCCTTAGCAGGGAGAGAAGCTGCAAATGCAGAGAGGATGGTTGTTATTGAGGTACTGCCCCATCAACACACACAACTTTAATTGTATTTCTTCGGTAAAGACTAATTCTTTCCAAAATTTCACACATTATTCAGGACTGGAATTAAGAGATTAAAAGCAAAATGAACAGTTAGCAAAGAAGGGAAAGAAAACCTTCGCTAACTGTTACTGCCCTTAAGTGCTGAGGGAAGACAGCTAGATTAAGTCTGTCTTCTTGAATAGACATTAATGCATGCAACTGTTAATTTGGGATGAAGGAACACACTTTGTGTGAACTCCATAGCTGCCTTTAATCATTTTTTTAAGCTTTTCTATTAATTTTACTTTTGAATACACAATATATTTCTGTTTCTTTCACGGAACAATATGAGCATTTTCCAGTGGCCAAAAATAACATGTCTAAAGTCTAGCGGATTTTAACCAAAGACTGCACAGAGCTCTGGATAAAGTGTCCGTCTTATATTGCAAAGTATAAATCTCAAATTTAGTAGGTACTTGTAATTTTATTTTCCAATTTTAACGGGCCAGATTCTCAGTTTGGATAAATCAGCAGAGCTTTACTGATGCTAAGGGAACTATGCCAAACTACCTTGGCTTAGTATCTGACTTCATAACTTTTTTTCCCATTGTATGGAATTCAGCCTTCAGTGTTCATGTATCAATAATTTGTTTGAAGTCTGTAACTAAAAGTTCAGCAAAGAGAAGTTTATAGACATAAAAATAGATTAGAGCTGGACTTTCCCAGTTTAGACTTGTACTGAAGTCAGTAAAAATGCTGACAGAGTAGAGAATGAGCAAAATCATATGGACAGATTCTCTTCAGTCTCTGCACAGCAGAAGAGGATGCAACAATTTACTTCCCCTCTTCTACACTCAGACACAAGGCTATTCAGAATTAGAAGGTGACAGCAATGTGATTTTTGCCATCAATCTCAATGTCTATGCCTTTCAAAAGCAGCCTGAGGTCACACTAAACTCCCTGATCTGCCCATTTCCTCACTGTTGGCATCCATGGATTGCTTTCCCTGCTGTTCCCCTTCCCATCCACTTCCATGAATTTCATGGTTAATGAAATCCTGGTATTTCATTGTATTTAATGTTTGCATCTAACAAGCATGCATGTGTATTTTGTGGAAGCCACAACTGGAGTCAGGTTTGCTGGATGGGTGAGCTGCAAACTTGAACCTTGCTAGGACTGTCCCTCAACATTCAATATGATTTTATCCACTAAGACCAAGATTTTACGTGTTAGTTTTATTATGGAACATAGACAAGTGTATTCTACAACTAGGAAGGTCTAGAATTAAAATAGCTTGCAATAGAGTTAGTTTAAACATCTGTCAGCTGCATAAATCTTAGCACACCTGAGTGTACATGATTATAACAGAGAAAACACAACAATATATTAGAGCCACGAGTCTGCCCTGTTAGGTAGCTAAAGGATGATCAGGACTAAAAGGTATAAGTTATGGAGCATGATATGGGCATGATATAATATTATTTAATTAGAAATGTAATGCACATCTATTTGAATAAGGATCAAGACATTCCATGAGGACACAGAGGGGCAAGGTAGCAGTGTCGAGGCTGTTTGGGCCACGAAGACCCAATGAATCTCCCAATGTCTGTCTTCTTGAAAGTCCCTCTGCTAACCTTTTCAGTGAGTGCTAGATTTTTGATTCAAATCTTTACAGACTGCTTTTAAAGCTCTTCAGAATTTTCTAAAAGAAGGAATAATTCGATTTATGCTGTACAACAAAAAAAAAATCTAGAAATTATCACAGTTCAGCAAAACAGGGAGAGGGCAGTTTGTGATATTCATATAAAGATGAAGCACTTCATGAGATGGTTTAGTAGGCGTAGTAGTGTTGGGCTGACAGTTGGACTTGATGATCTGTGTGTTTTTCCAACCTTAATGATTCTATGATTCTACGATAATCAAATATTCACATGCAATTAAAACTATTATCTTTTTCTCACCAAGCCTGTAAAAAATCAGGCTTTGTGTTATGTGATTCCAGGACATGTATGGGAAGCATAAGAGGCAAAGACAAGTAAAGCTTATATGACAATGCATGGTATTGAAAGGAGAATTTATTGAGCATTTCCTCATTGCTCTTCTTTGTTTCTCTGGCAATGATTTTATGAACTTGAAGTTAGGGTGAGACTCAGTGTTTCTATTTATCATGTAAAAAATAGATTTGCATCTAAAACCTAGATCTACATCTATTATTTTTGAAAAGATTTTCACACATATTTCTATATTTCCTTCTAGCTTTCAAATATCATTTGACTGCTACTGCATAGAATAGTGTGTTAGTTCACATTTATCAGACTTCACAAACAGGCTTTGCTTGTTGTAGTTGAATTAAATTTAGTGAGTACCTAATGAGACAGACATGAAAACAAGGTGTTTTTAAACCAAGAAAGCAAAATTTGTCCTCATTTAGCTCCTGTTGAAAGTCATTAACTTTCACAAATAGAATAGAGGGCAGAAATAGACTTTGCATACTGTAGAAATTACTGCAATGCATTGGTCAACCCCATTTTGAGATTACAAATCCAAACAAAATTTTGACAATGGATTCACTGGCCAGCAAACTGCAAATTTGCCGCTTAACTGAAGCCACTATAAAGTCCACAAACCTCCCTGGAAGCATCATGCTTCTGATAGTTGTAGAATCACTGAAGATAAGAAAATGTGATCATATAGGAAAGTGAAATCCATCACAACCTTCTCTCTACAGCAGCCGGCAATGTGACAACGTGGAAAAAGTAAAAGCAAATATATGTTCTGGTGCTCCAGAAGTGGTGGTGAAGATATGGAGGTTTTTTTCCCCCTAAGAATGAGTACCATCCAAGTCTCTCAAACAGGAAGGAGATGAAAATGTAATATGTAAAAAAAGAATTGAGACTTTTTTTTAAAAAAAGGCTGTAACTGTAAAAATTAACAGAAGAAAAAACATTGCCTAAAGATAAAAATGACCACATTTCCTTCCTCTTAGGCTAAGATAGACACACATGATGTCGTGGGCTTTCCCACACTCGGCTCTATGAAAGTCCCTCTGTGCAAGCACAGTCACAACAGCTCTTTCAGGAGTGCTGCAATAAAGGGGAGAGTGGCTGCAATCTGCAGCATAATTTCTAGAGCTATCTGGGAATTTTGTGACGCAACTTGTTGTGTTTTCTGATCCATTTAAACCTATTTAAGGGAAAGGTTCAAAAAAGGAAAAAAAAAACCCTGCCCACCTTTCTAACTTGCTTAAATATCCTACTTTAGGTTACCAAAGCAAGTGGTTGTTTTGGGAGGTTGCAAAAAAAAAAAAAAAATTAAAAAGTTTTGGAGATTTTGAAATTTTAGTAACACTCTGTTGAAAAAGAAGTTAAAAACTTACAGAGAAAAGACATTATCAGAATAGAATATGTTCTTTCATCCAATTAAAGCATTTTTGACTGCTGATCTGTGAAATTTTTCAAAACTTTTGTTTTTTCTCGCTTTGTAGGAGGGCAAAATGTTTTGAAAGCTCAAAACTTCTGACAAATAAAAGTTTCCCTTACTACTCTATTCATATCCTGAGAAGTCAAAAAAAAAAAAAAAAGCTCTATTTATCTAAGGATTTCTCAGAAGATAATATAGATATTTTGCTGGATAATCTGTGAGGAGGTGCGTCTACTGGGAGACACAGTGTGCTTCAATTCCTTCTATCATCCATCATACCTGGAGTTTCCATTAAATGAACTGCATTTACATAATGAATTTAGCATTTAACTCTTAAGTGATGCAGTTTCCCTTTAGATACTAAGACATGGTAAAGGCTAGGTGCTTCAGGTGGCAACCTACATCAGGCAGCCACCCGATAGTCACATATTTTGGTGTAGGTGCCGCTGTCCAAAGTTTGCAGATATTTCTTTCAGATTTTATGCTGGAAGACTTGGTTTGGTCTTTGGCATGTTATTTTGAAAAATTGACATTTGTTTTGCTCAGAAATGCTATGTATTCTATTATGTCTTGGTATTTGTAGTATGTCATGAACTTTAACAAGACAGACAGAACACAGTCAGCCAGATTTCACAACTGTTTCTTGGTTTTATGATTATTTTTTAATCTCTTTTATGTCTGAAATCTGTCTCAGTAAAACAAAGCACTTCATCAGGCCAAGCCTTAAAAAAAATACACTGGCACAGAAATATTCTTATGCCATTGATGATTAATATGTATACAGCGTTAGTTTAGTGCCATCAAGTGACCAAAACTGTGAAACAGCACTTTTACTTTGCGCTTTTTTTTTTTTCAGTTTCTTTTCTTTTTTAATCTAAGGAAAGCTGACCTGTTATCTTTTTTTTTATATAAGCACAGGCAAGTATTTTCACAGGCTTTGGATGGTCTACATCTAGGGCATTTCTAATAAGAAACCCAAAGTTAGCTTCAAAATTTCTTGTATATATTAACAAATCAGGCCTTCACTATTTTCTTGGTCTATAAGGCTTTAAGAAATTCACCCAGCTCTCTGGCTGAAATATTTGCTGTGTAGAATTCAAAAGGAGGTCTCACTTAGGTGAAAACTCATCACAATTTTTATCATGTGGTGGTATCCTAGGGCTCTGATAGAGGGTTTTTTAATGAAGGATATCAGAAACTGGGTGAATAAATCCTTATTTTGATTTCAAAATGCAGAAACAGTTCTACCATAAACAAGCATCATAAGTGGATTGAAATGGATACATTGAGGAAAATGTTTAGGTTTTAGTATGCCCACTTATATGGTTGAATATTGCATAAAGAATCATAGGCAATGTAAAATTCTAAGAAAACATTTCAAAACATTTCTATAAATTGTTTTTTCCTGGCTTTTATCATTATAAAATATACATAAATTAATTACAAAAGTCTCATTAATGTTGTAGCTAAATACAAATTAAGCTTCTGATTTGTAAAAGTGATGCCAGTCTTAGGAGTGTCGTTCTCTGAGGTGATGTGAGTGCGTTTTCTCCTGAGTCTGTTGTACTGATTTTCCATCAGCAGACCAAGCTGTGCATCAGCTGCCAGATAAATATAAGCCCCACAGACTAGCAGAAAAGCAATGCAAATGCTACAAAATACACTTCAGAGCAAGGGCAGAAGCTGGCAGAGCTAAGCATCTGCAAACAGGACATCACATACAAGCATTTTAAAAATGCCAGGTCATGTCTTGGTGAGTAATAAGCAAGCTTCAAGAATATTGGTTTGCCAGAGCCTGCTGTGGTTGAGAGCAGACTTGAGTATCACTACAAACCATGTTTGTTACCTGGTAATCCCAAAAGCAGAAATAATAGGTAATTTTGTAAAAGTCTTTTCTTGATAGTTCACCAAATCTTTCCCTTTACAAATTCATTCTTATATTGTGCGTAGACAGTTAGCACTTGTGATTAGAGTTTCTGATTAAATATACAGAAGAAAAAACCTTTGTGGTGCTGCTGTTTCACAAGAACAGTTTACAGTTGGTTCTATTTTTTGAAAAGACGGCAAGAACTGAAAGCTTTGCACATACCCTCTTTCTTTTAAAGTGGTTTCATGTGTTGGCTGGGAGTGTCCTAAGTAAACCGGGAGCTGTGTAACAGTGTTCATGTATTTAGACACTGATTACATTTTAAATGCATGTTTAAATATGTGGTAACTTCCTTTTTTTTTTAAAAAAAAAATCAGACTTCCTTCTGCTTTGTTTCTTACTTTCCTATGCAATTATAAAAATTTATAGCTTAAAACCTGTTTGTTTCTTGATAGTTTCTTAACCTCTCTAGAAAATACTTGCGGAGAAAAGAGCTGTCAGGTATTTACAAGTTGAATTTTTACCTTGTCTGTCACAATATTTCCCTTTGCTAATGGCATCTGCTTATGGTCCCATATTTTAATTTAGGCCTTTGGGGCTCTGGTTTCCTTGACTTTCTCATGGTCCTGTTGCCATTGTCATCAACCACTAATGTAGCTCTATTGTTGTAATTGATTTAGTGTCATGGACCACGATATCCTGCTAAATATTATACATACCCAACAAAAAGGTGCTCTCTTTCCTGAGGAATTTACTGTTTACTTACATAATGAGGTAACAAATTCTTAAAGGCCAAGGAAGGGAAATGCCCAGAGTCAAAACCATCCAACTCACAGGTACAAATGGCCTAGAAGACAGTGCATCCCACTTGTTGGACAGATATGGTGATCCACGTAGTGATGATAAATCATACTCTAGGCTTTTTTTTACTATTTCTTTCTTTCCAAACCACCACAGCTCATGGCTGTTGTCAAAGTTGTCTAAGTGATGCATCCTTTCATGCCTGACCATTAGAGATTCTTAGCACACAGGCTCCTTTGAAGTAACGGACTTCACGTTCAGAGCCTCAGAAGAAGAGTAGTTGCCTTTTGCTTTAGACTTAAAAATTCTTAGTTACTTAAAGTATGCCATTGCAGCATATGAACTCTTTAATCTCTACCACCCAAGAATGGCAAGCCAAATACTTCTTAAGTTTCTAAGCCATCTTTCCAACATCCTTTTTAAAGAAGTGATCGGGTAGCTTGAAGTTTATCAGTTTCTTCCATTAATGGTCCTACCCTTTAGAAACTTGTAAAAAATGTTTAAATATTGGAAGGTATATAGCGCAAGAAGCTGTTCAATTTAGTTTCTGCATATTGCTGAGTGATGTAGTCCTAAGTAGTTTCTCATAACCTATTCTGTTCCAATCCTTTGAACAGAAGGCTATTGAAGTCAGGCTATTATAATGAGGCAGCAATATCAAATACTGACTTTTTCATATCACATCGAGTGGGAACTCTAAATCTCATACTGTAAAAATTACCATATGCTTATGAGTACTGAGCAGAAACACCAGCTTGATTTCAGAAACTTTTCAGAGCATAAAAGAAACTAGAATTTCACCTCTGCTCCTGAATTAAAAGCATTTTAAAATGCAAAAGACTGCTTTTCCTCTCTCCTTCTAACCAGTCAGCTGATAGTGGCCGTGTTTCCACCACAAGTAAAAGAACAACTTACAAAGCAACTACAAGAACAGTATGTTTTATGTCCAGTGAACTGTCCCACCACAACACTGCCTGGTGGACAGCCTGTCCAGGCATCCCTGGCTAACAAATAACGCAACATAATCCAATCTTTTTCTTTGAAAAGCACCTCCTGGAACATGACTCGTTCTACCCAGCTGTAATTACCTTAAAATTTAATGTCTAATTTAAGACAGTCATCTGGACTCTCTTCATAGTGAACGGAGATCCCATAGGAAGCAATTCATTCTCCTTAGGTGTGGTGTCTGAGATAAGAATGATAAATCACCCACCTTTCTCCATGATGTACAGCAGAAGCATGGAAGATTATCTCATAGTGGAAGCTTAACTTACCTATTTACCTAAATTTAGGTGAGAAGAATCCATCCTTAGTGCCTCAAATACAAATAATTCCTGAGGAAATTCTGTTCTAAACAATCACTCTAAATAGAAGAGTTGTATTCATTTGTCATTCCTCCAGATGCTCTGAAATAAAATATAACTCTCTTCAGTGGTGAGAGAGGAGACAGCATTTTCCACTTAAGAAAAAATATATTCAGAAATATATTCATAGGATATTCGTATTACACATAGCACAAAATGTGTCAAGTTTTCTAGGCGGGAATAAAGAATGGAGGGCCTTTCTGCATTTGCTGTGTGTTTTTCAGTCTAATTTGTTTATTCAGGCTTTGGCAAAGCTGATCTTGTATTTCCTCAATTCATCACACAGTATTACCTTTTATGCAGAACTAATGTTACCATAGGTTTGCTCTTTATCTTTGCTGACCTGGGTTTGATTTACTGAAAGCAAGATACAGTCAACCAATAACTGAGAATATATATCAAAGAAAAATTACTTGCTTGCACATATGTCTGAAAATTAATCCAAATTATGGATTCACTTTACTGAACTAAAATGGAAGTGTGAATATTCTCCTATCACAGTTCTTCCTTGCAGCAAGAATTTTATTTGATACAGGGTACATGTAGTGAATAAATATACCTCTAACTGTTATCTATGGGAAAAAATAGTCATTTAAAATATTCTTTGCTGAAACATTTTAAAAGGTTTAAGGGCAACCTGTAAGCAAAATCAACAATATAGTCCTGCAACTCAGTTTTTCATTTGCTTTCATTTCCCTCCTCTACATCTAAGCAAATCACCCCAGCCAGTGAAGGTACTCGGAGAACACTGAACCTGTTGACCAAAAAAAGGGAGACCTGTGATTTTAGCACTTATCGAGTGGGATTTAAACTGCCCTTTGCCAAAGAGTTTTATAAACATGTATACTTAAACATATAGTGCACTTGATCACAAGGAAATAAATAAAATGATGTATGAATCTACCAGCTAATGTTCTGCTAACACACCAATCTGTCCATGCAAAAATAGGGAAACCTCAATGACATTACAAGTTACTATACAGATTCCCATATAAGTGATATAGTATGGTCGTGAATAAAATGAAAACAAAATTTTAACCTATAAAGCTGTACTTGTACCCTACTTTGCATAATGCATCTGGTCTCATAGTTTGTCCTTCACTTCTTGGGAGTTTTTGGGTTTTCTCTCAGCAACAACATCTGTATTTATTTCCATTACATAATATGAAATACGTGTGGATAGTATGTAACAAGTTTACTAAAAGGTTTTCCCTTTAAAACACTGCCCATACAGAGAAAGGATTTAACTGCTCATCCACTTTGCAAATTGACATTTGTGGTACCATATTTAGTAGCTGTAAAGCAGAGCAGAGTGACTCTTATGCATCCAATGACATGCAGTATGCACGGGTGCTGTAAAGGAGCCAAGTCATCAGCTTCACAAAGCAACAGGGTCTGAGGAGGGATCTTACTCGATGAACAGAATCTGCTGTTTTTTTCTGGGGTAGTTAGCGTGAGTTCTAAACCTTTTTTCAATAAAGTAAATATGCTCTCTTCTGTTAAAATTCAGTCTCTGATATCTAAATCTCACTTGCCTTTCAAGAGACTGTTAGCATTCCCCAACAGAGCAGATAAATAAGAGCGTACCAGATTATTTCAGGACTACAGTGCTCCCTGTGCTATTTTACAAGGCCTCTTCAGGACATTTCTGCAATGAAGTGCAGGGATCTCTCTAAGCCGTGTATACTGAACCAAAGGCTGAGAATACTGCCCTCAAATTCTACATGGCTTAGCCTGTGAAAAAGAGTTGTTAGTAAGGTTAGGAAAGGAATACAGAGACGTAAGTACCAGCTACCTAATCCTTCAATGAGTATTAAAATCCCAAGAGTTTATGGTCAAGTACAGCATTTAATCATTTGTGTAAATCAGAGGGATTTCACCAGAAACATTAATTTTACATAAAATTGTCAACTGAAATGCTGTGTAAAATATGTGTACAAAATTCTCTCTTCCTTGCCTTCATGATTTGACTTACAGAACAGTTTTAAATTCTGACCCTGCAAATCTGCCTCTAGGATTGGTTTGCTTCAGGTAAAATGGTAAATGATACATTTGTTTATTGATAAAGTGGATTTAATTAAAATTGATTTTAAATCCGTTAAACACTTACAAACTTCTTTGTGTACACAGTTAAATTGATTTACAACTAGCTTAAAAACTTAGCATAATTTAGTATGAATAAACTGATTACAAACTAGGTTAGATATGTTCATGCTGGAGCTTGCAATGACATGATCAGGGTGAACTTTGATTATTTTAAATTAATGGAATTCCTGCCCATTCCTCCAAGTTACCATTCTGGTCAGGGCAATAGCTAAGCCATGGCTCATCTAATTGTTGATGCTGCTGCTGTTGACACTGTTATTGTTACTGTGATAGAACTGAGATGTAGCAGTAAAGGACCTATTCTTCCAGGCTGTGAGTACACATAAAATGAAAAGATAGCATGTGCCACAAAGAACACAGATCTAGCATCTGCTTTGCAGAATTTAGCCTGCCCTAAACTTCTAGTGAAAGCAAAACTATTTATTTGTATCTTTCAAAAGACACAAACTTTACAAAACTGCAAACTTATTTCAAATAGTTTACATGCTATTGGGAACCAGTGAGAGGTGACTGTGTAATTTTTCGTGAAAATAAAGTGTCTCTGTTTTCTGACTAGCTCTAATAACAATAAGTTAAGTATTCTTTACCAGATATTCTTTTGGTTAATGTGTCATGGGTTGGCCATTGACATACCCTGCAGAATAAATGTATTGTTGGATGAATGTTTGAAATACACTCAAGAGTCTTTTATGGTCCCAACAATTCCATGGGAACTTCACCACTGACTTCAACAGTTGAGATTAGCCTGTTCTGAACTTGCCTAAAAATTCTCAATATAATAGAACAGATTGACATGAAACACTTCAGCATTGTATTTCATAAAGCTTTTTTGGTATATGAAAGACAAAGCTTTACTGGATAAATACACTGAGGAATATCTGCCAGAAACACACCATCATGAAAACTTTCATTAATAAAATGTTGGGCACATTTAGTACTATACGTGAGACATGAATCTTGTATTCACAATGACAATAATGTACATACCAGGTTATATAAATTCATATGTATTCCCCCATTCCTGAAAGAAAAAATCTATGTTCATCTCTAAGCTTGTGCTGATATGTAGGCATTGCCTGAATTGAACCCTTTATTTATTTAAGATGGCATAAGAGGTGTGAAATGCAATGGCTGTAGGCCCTGTCGTTCTGTTTCAATTATTTGCTCTGCAAAGGTTTCACTGGGATAAGGAAATGAGCAGCGATGTTTACCTGGAAAATACAGTAAAGATGAGGATATCATTAGTAAGATGCTGGCACAAATCTAGAAAGGAGGAATCTAGACAGACTGGCAGGATTATAGCAGCACTTTGACAGAAAACTAATACCTCCATGTGGAGGATTGAGCTTTGGCCACTCCATGAAAAATACTGGGGTTAACGGTACAGTTTTGTGGGTGGGCTGTCAAAGGGTCTGGACTACTTGACCATGGGGTATTGTTCCATAGTATTATTGGGAAGAAACAATGCCCATCTAACAAGGACAGGAAAGAACATTTGAAGACTCACAGACATGGGGAGGTGACTTTTTAACAACCTTAGAAAGGGACTAGGAAAGAGACCAATTACGAAAAGCTAGAAATAAGGCATCTTAGAGAAGGAGACAGAGTGAAGAAGTAGGCATTAATAGAGCAAAGACGATAATGAAAAACATCTTGGGATATTTGAAGTCAAATGTCAGGAATCTAGGGAAACTATGCAAAAATATGGTTTTAGTAGCATCCCAGAGATATGGTGGCACACTGCAATGACTATTGTATAAAATAACACTAAGGAAAATGGGCATAAGAAATAATGGAGGATGAATAATTTTGTATCACATCCAGCAATAGACAAAGATACAGTTCTTGGTGAAAATGAAAAGGAGGAAGTAAAAATATTTCATGATTGTGGTCTACTTTTCAAAAGAGATTATAGTTTTATTCAAAAGGAGGAAGTCTGGGTTTTTTCTGACTTATTCTGGACAACTAATAAAGGTATTAAAAAAGCTTGCCCATGAGACAACAGTGGATTTCAATTACTTGGATACCAGTTAGAAAAACAATATGGCAGGACGTAAAAGACCATCAAGTTCTGGTAACAGTCTAGGGATGATCTTTTGCTTCATGGGACACAGGAAATTATAAAAGGCATTGCCAGCTCCAACTGCATAACAAGTAGGGAGGAGCTCATTTTGATTTTAAAGGCAGAAGTTAAACTGAGTGAAAGTGATCATAACAGTTTTTACCAAAACAGGCTTCCCTACTCCAAGAGAAAGAGGAAGAAAAAGCACACCCACGCTGCCAACTATGGTTTGCGTTGTTATGTAGAAATAATTAAGCTAGTTTTAATCAAGCCAAGTTACTAAAAAAAAGCAGGCCTATCATAAGACCATGCTATTCTGAATTAATTAACCTCCTTTCTGTATGGTCTAGGCCTGAGCTCAGTCATTTAAAGCTAACTTAGCTTTTCTATAGAGAACAACAGACACATTTTTAACTAAATACACAATAGCAAGCTATCTTGATGTGAACAAAAGCAAGCAGGGGAAGCTTAAGTAGATTGTGCTAATATCATGTTAAGAGCTCTTCAAGGATTTGGAAAAAAGTCACAATAATGAGATGTAACTGAAGAATAGCATAAAAGAATATGAGTAGAAGAATAAAATCACAAAGCATATAGTATAGAATGAGTGACACATAAAAAGGGGTATAAAGGGCAACAAGAAAATGTTCTGGAAGTACATTAGAAGTGCCGAGATACTTAAATTTATCTTAACATAGAATTTAGAGGCAGAATGAATTTAAAGGGATTTAAATTGTATGTACTCAAGTTAACAGGGCCTGAAAAATTTTACTTTGATAATATAGCAAAATGCAATCTGTGTGTTGCTAAAAGACTATATAGTTTCAAGGAGACTAGCAAAGGATAAAATGTGTCTTTCTAAGGAAATCAGGTACAAAGATATCCAGATTAATTTTGATTCCAAGGGATATTCTACAAGAATTCCCATGATTAAGAGGTTAGCATAAGTTTGTCAAGAACAGATGCTTTCATACTGGTCTAATGCCCTTTTTCTTACAAACAATTTCACAAATTCAGTAGAAAAGAGAAACAATAAGTATCACAGAACTTGAGTTTAACATAATTTACATACTGTCTTATGACAGCTACATTAAAACAAAAGCAATGGAAATCTAGTTTTCGTTAAACCACTGACCAATTGGTCTGCGGCTCGCAAAAATCAAACTTGGAGAGCGTTGGTACCGAGGTCCTATAAGGACCTGTTCTGATCTCAGTTCTGGTGAATATCTCCATTAGTGAGCTACAAGATACAATGGAATACAGATATATACAAAAATCTGGATCCAAGAAGACAGAATCAGACTTCAAAACTTGGATAAATATCTACAGCTGGCAAGATGAAATCATCAAGGCTAATGCAAAATATTATACATGAGAAGAACTTAAATGTACAGCATAAAATTGGGAGAAATAGATGGCAACATATCAGAAAAGGTTCTGAGTGGAAGTTCCCATCAGGAAAAGAAAAGCAAGTTATTTCTGGGTTGTATTTATAGACATTCCCCTCATGAATAATAAAAGAGACATAAATACTTCACTATAGTTGGTGTTAATGGCTTAGTTGGACTGCTATAAGGGGCCTTATGCTTTAAGATAAAGACAGAAGACATACCGGGAAAAAGCCAGATTAAAGCTTGTAAGAACTGCACTTATGAGTGCAGTCCATGAGGAAAGTGCTTTGTCTATGAGAAGATGCTATACATAACTTTACACAGAAATAGTTGTACAATACAAATAAACACAAATACATTTTTACACAAATATAGTTATTAAAACACATGGAACAGCATAACAAATACTGTCCATTTCCACTAGGAGTATAGCAATAAGGAATGCAGCAAAGACAATTCAGGCTGGATATTGGACAAAAACATATTCACAAATTCAGGTAGATATCTGTACAAGCAAATGTTGCAGATTTCCTTCAAATAGGTGCTTTCACAAACAGATAAGACAAATAATTCTTGCAGATGACATCACTGTTTTTCAAACCATGATCTGTCACCTCCTTAGATCCTGTGAACTACTCCTAAGAGGTCCCTGAAACACAATTAGCAAAAGCAAATTTCTTCTCAGTATGTACAATGCTTCTCATATACATGTTTATGTGTCCACAAATGAAAAATATTTGAGTAACACTGATCAACATTCACCTGATTCAGCCTCAGTGCCAAGATTAGATGAGGCAATCTCTTGAGGCCTACAAACCTATAATTCTTTTTATTCCAACGTGAAAAATCACATCTCCTCTGTGAATCAATTTTTTTACTTATAAAAATGCAAATAGTGTATTTTTTCTACCTCACAAGAAATCATGTCAGCAAACACATTATAAATTGTTCAGATACAATGGCAGTTACATGAACTAAACTATTTTTATACAAGCTAAGGGATTTTTATTTACTTCCCCCTTCCACAGAGCTTTTTTCAGGTTTGAACACCTGGCAGAATTTCACCTCCTGCCTGGGCAGCATCTGCCACACGAATTAGGGGCAGGAGTCTCACTGCAATGACATTACAGGTACAATTTGTGTTTAAATATGAGGAAATACAATCTTGTGTTTTCTAATAAAGCATGTGCTCCCCTCTGTGTTCACAGGGAGAAGGATTTCCCCCTCCTCCCCCAGGCAAGGTCCCCTCTGTCCACCCTGCACCCACAGGGGTCACTTTTCCACGCCCAGACCCTGCTGCATGGAAACAGGTGAGCACCACAGTAATAAAAATAAATGTGGAGAAGCCAACTGTGTCCTGGGGTGCATCACACACAGCATTGCCAGCCGATCAAGGGAGGTCACTGTCCTGCTCAACTCCATGCTGGTTTGGCACCACCTCAAGTACAGTGTGCAGTTTTGGGCACTACAGTATAAAAAGGCTATCAAGCTACTAGAGAGTGTCCTGAGGAGGGCCACCAAGTTGGTGAAGGCATTAGAGGGAAATCCGTATGAGGAGCAGCTGAAGTCACTTAACTCAGAGGGTGATGGAGCACTAGAACAGGATCCCCAGGATAGTAGTCAGGGTGCCAAGCCTAACAATATTCAAGATGTATTTGGACAATGCACTCAGGCACATGGTGTGAGTTTGGGGTTGTCCCATGCAGGGGCAGGTGTTGGACTTTATGATCCTTGTGGATCCCTTCCAACACAGGTCATTCTGTGATTCTGTGAAGCTTTAAGGAAAGGGACAGATGGAGGGAGCATGGGTATGTGGCTCTGTTCCCAAGGTAAGAGGTCCTCAACTACCACCACCCTGGGGCAGCCTGGTGGCCCCTGCCTGACCCAGGCTCCACCACCCCACTGGTCGTGAAAGGGCTGCAGCAATGCCACCGTCCAGGTGAGAGGGCAGAGCAGCCTCCCTTGTGATACCCAAAATGTCAGTATACAAACTCTCTTTAAGATTTGTTTTGGAGTTTTAGAAAACAAGCATCCTTTAATGTTCTGGGTGGAAGTGTGGATCTGCTGGAAGAGAGGAAGGCTCTGCAAAGGGATCTAAACAGGCTGGATCAATGGGATGAGAGCAATGGCATGAGGTTTAACAAGGCCAAATGCCGGGTCCTGCACTTGGGGCACAACAACCCTATGCAGAGCTACAGACTAGGAGAGGTCTGTCTAGAAAGCTGCCAGGAGGAGAAGGACCTGGGGTTGGTTCACAGAACTGAACATGAGCCAGCAGCGGCCCAGGTGGCCAAGAAGGCCAATGGCATCTTGGCTTGGATCAGAAACAGTGTGGCCAGCAGGTCCTGGGAGGTTATTCTCCCTCTGTACTCCGCATTGGTGAGACCGCACCTCGAATACTGTGTTCAGTTCTGAGCCCCTCACCACAAGAAGGATTTTGAGGCTCTGGAGCAAGTCCAGAGAAGAGCAATGAAGCTGTGAAGGGGCTGAAAAACAAGAGGAGAATCTGAGAAAGCTGGGGGTGTTTAGCCAGGAGAAGAGGAGGCTGAGGAGAGACCTCATTGCTCTCTCTAACCACCTGAAAGGAGGTTGTAGAGAGGAAGGAGCTGGGCTCTTCTCCCAGGTGACAGGGGACAGGAGGAGAGGGAATGGCCTCAAGCTCCACCAGGGGTGGTTCAGTCTTGACATCAGAAAAAAAATATTTCCAGAAAGGGTCATTGGGCACTGGCAGAGGCTGCCCAGGGAGGTGGTTTTGTCACCTTCCCTGGAAGTGTTTAAGGTATGGGTGAATGAGGTGCTAAGGGACATGGTTTAGTGTTTGATGGGAATGGTTGGACTCCAGTGGGTCTTTTCCAACCTGGTTATTCTATGATTCTATGATTTTGCTAGTGTGCGGCTGCTTCCCTGGGGACAAGGGAGTCCCCTCCTGTCCCCTGTCTGCTCTGCTGGGGATGGGGCTCAGCCCTGGGGTAGCTCCGTTCACTTCGGAGCTTGTGGGCTGGGATTCTGGGGCTCTGTGGGGTTTGGTATTGCCTCTCTTGGGCACTGTTTTCCAGTGCCCCCTGTGCCCCCTCCCTCTCCCACACAGACACAGACCAGTTTTGGAAAAAAAAATTTTAATTCGGAAAACAATGACAAAAAGTCACCTCAAAGTGACTTGAACCTCCCCCACACCCACTTCCAAGCTGCTTGAACTTCCCCTGTTTTCCAAGCAACTTCAATCTCCCTTCAAAGCTGCTTCAAGCTCCTCCTCCTCCCTCCAAGCTGCTTCAACCTCCCTCCAAGCAGCTTCAAAATCCTCCCTCCCTCCCTCCGAGCTGCTTCAAGCTGCCCCCTCACTCCAAACTGCTTAAAACCTCTCTCCCTCCCTCCAACCTGCTTCAACCTCTCCCCCTCCGTCCAACCTGCTTCAACCTCCCCCCCTCCCTCCAATCTCCTTCAACCTCTCCTCCTGGGTCTTGGGGTTCCAAACTCCTGACATATTCCAGGAGGCTCTGGACAGTAGCTGCAGTTTCGGGGTCACTCCCATCTGGACTGAGCAGCTCCTCGGGTAGCAATTTTGAGGAGGAGTTGCACGAGGGGAAGGCTACACCAGTGCCTCCATGTTCTTCATTCGTGGGGTGGCTGCTGGGCATGTCTTTGATGTCCACCGCTTCATCCATGAAGCAGTTGAAAAACATCAGAGTGTCTTTAAGAGGTACCTGCTCAGGCAGTTTGAGAAGTTTTGATTTTCTTCATAATCTTCCTCATCTTCTTCATTAACTTCTTCTTCTTCTTTATGATCTTGGAGAGAAGGAGTTCTGGTGCTTGGTGCGGGGTTATCCGTGGGGCTTCAGTTATGGGGCTGTTGCTGGGCCCATCTTTGATGTCTTTAAGAGGCACCTGCTGAGGCAGTTTGAGAATGTCCACCAGCTCTCCAGGATCTTGGTTTTGGGTGTACAGAAAGGGGCTAGAGGGGACATCACTGCCTGGGGTGACGTAATTCCACAAGGAGTTCTCTGTGGTGGAGGTGACTGTGCTAGTGGTGTTGACCTCCTTGGATTTCTCTTTGATGTTCAGGCAACCAGATGTGGAGGTTATTGATGGCACAGCTGGGACCTGGGCCACCACCACCTTCTTCCTCATGATCTTTACAATGTTCTTCATGATCTTTACAATCTTCTTCATTAACTTCTTATTAATGATCTTCTTGGTGGAAAGGAGTTTTGGTGCTTGGTGTGGGGGTGTCTGTGGGGCTGGGACGGCCAGGGAGGTCCTACTGCCCCAGGGGACCAAGAGGACAGTGTGTGGTGGAGAAGCCATCCCGTGCCCTCCAATAGATATAGTGACTGGAGACAGGATGGTGGTGGCCTGCTGACTGCTGTGGATCTGGGAGCCTTCCCTGCAGGGTGAGCTCTGTTGCTGGAGGGAGTGGGGTTCCCCAGTGGGGAGGAGACTGGCTTCCAGGAGGTGGAACGGGAGAGATGACCCTGAGGAACTGGGGTTCTCTGGCCCTGGGATTTCCTGGGCACACGTCACGCGGGCGAGGGCAGGGTCACTGGGCCCAGCTCACTGCCCCCTGTGCCCTCACTGCAGGTGGGGATGCTGCAGGTGTAGAAGGTGGTGGGGGTCAGAGCAGATGGGGAGGAGGCTGCATCTGCTGGTGGGACCTGCAGGGCTTGAACAGATAAAACACTCCGGGGGTCACCTCACAGGCCAAGGGTCCCCCTGAATCTCCCTGAGGAAAAAAGCAAGGCAACGGCTGCTCAGCCCAAGACAGGTCTACATGGAGTTGCCCCTTAGCCACGCTGGCAGGACTCAGCTGCCCCAAGCTCTTGTTTCTCCAGCACTATGGGGCTGTCTGCTGCCATGCAGTGCGTCTGCAATGCTAAGGATGTAGAGGCTGAAAACAGGGCTGGTAGCTCTGCCTGGTTGCACAGATTCAAGTGGCATTTGTCATCAATGTTAACAATGGAAGGATGGGCACCACCAGCTACCAATGTCCTGCTGCCACAGGAGACCAGCTTCACCCAGGACTCCTGCACTTGGGGTACAAGAACCCTATGCAGTGCTACAAATTAGAAGGCTGGCTGGAAAGCTGCCAGGAGGAGAAAGACTTGGGACTGTTGGTTGACAGTGACTGAACATGAGCCAGCAGCGGCCCAGGTGGCCAATAGCATCTTGGCTTGGATCAGAAACAGTGTGGCCAGCAGGTCCTGGGAGGTTACTCTCCCTCTGTACTCCGCATTGGTGAGACCGCACCTTGAATCCTGTGTTCAGTTCTGGGCCCCTCACCACAAGAAGGATGTTGAGGCTCTGGAGCAAGTCCAGAGAATAGCAACGAAGCTGGTGAAGGGGCTGAAAAACAAGAGGAGAATCTGAGAGAGCTGGGGGTGTTTAGCCAGGAGAAGAGGAGGCTGAGGGGAGACCTCATTGCTCTCTGCAACCACCTGAAAGGAGGTTGTAGAGAGGAGGGAGCTGGGCTCTTTTCCCAAGTGACAGGGGACAGGAGGAGAGGGAATGGCCTCAAGCTCCACCAGGGGTGGTTCAGTCTTGACATCAGGCAAAAAATATTTCCCAGAAGGGGTCATTGGGCATGAGCAGAGGCTGCCCAGGGAGGTGGTTTTGTCACCTTCCCTGGAAGTATTTAAAAGATGGGTGGATGAGGCACTGTAGGGCTTGGTTTAGTGATTGATAGGAATGGTTGGACTCGATGATCCACTGGGTCTTTTCCAACCTAGCGATTCTGTGATTTAATTGTTGGACACATGAAGGGAATAATTTCTATTAATTGTGTAACCGGTCAAGAGCTGGTTACAGAACATATTTTCACTTAAATGCCTATGTATGAATTTTCCACAAATCTTACACATATTCTGTTACTTTCCAAGGACTAATTTTAATGGTATTATGAACTTCACAACAACTAAACCTCTTCACAACAAACTGAGAAATTGAAGCTTTTGGAGGCAGCTTTCTGTCTGAGCTTGGATTTTAGATAGACTGCAAACAGTGGTGGTTTGAGAAGAGAACACATGTGCTCAGCAAGCATCATACTTGAAACAAGGATGTTATGATTTCCCAAAGACCAGTGTCTGGGAAAACACTGTTTGAAAAGAAAAAAAAACCTAAATCAAATCATGCTATTAAAAAAACCCCTCAAACCAACATGCTATTAGGACATCCTGACTAACTTCCAAAAAAATACAATTACTTAGGTACAGTTACATAACTCTAGTTTACTGTCAGTGCTGACACTGAATCTATGTTGGGAAGTGTTAACCACCACCACCACCCCCCCTTTTTTTTTCTTTTCTTACCTATTTGTAAAAGCACCTATTTGGAGTTAATCTGCAATACTAGCATGTAGCTTGTACAAAAGTCTGCCTGCATTTGTGAATACAGTTACTTAACTCAAGTTTAAATTAAACATTTTTGATTTGTGAACCCATAAACCTCAATATGAGAAGCACTGTGTATGCTCAGGTTTGGGTTTGCTGTCTTTCAAGGGCTTCTTAGAAGCAGCTCATAGGATCTAAGGAGACAGATCACAGTTTGATAACTGTGATAGGGCCTGATAGGATGAAGGGGGAATGGCTTCAAATTGGAGGGAGGAAGACTTAGACTAGACGTAAGGAGGAAATTCTTCCTGATGAGAGCGGTGAGGCACTGGCACAGGTTGCCCAAGGAAGGTCCGGTTGCCCCATCCTGAAGGTTTTCAAGGCCAGGTTGGATGGGGCCTCGAGAAGTCTCATCTATTGGGAGGTGTCCCTGCCCATGGCACGGGGGTTGAAACTGGATGATCATTAAGGTTCCTTTCAACCCAAACCACTCTACGATGGTATGAAGACCAGAGCCGACATCCCCAAGAACTGTTCGCCTTCGCCAAAGTGCCCGTTCCAAGGAAACCCGCAGCGCTGGCAGGCAGCTCATACAAACGGCCACCCGCCTTTGCCAGAACTGTGACTCAACTCCAGCCCCTAAGAGCGAACCACGTCCCAGGCTGCCCCTTTCCCCGCCTCCCCGGGGCGGTCAGCGCTCTCCCCGCCTCCCCGGGGCGCGGCCTGGCCTGCTCTGCCGTGGCGGCCGCCGCACTCGGCCCTGCCGGCTCCATGGCTTTTATCCGCAAGCGGCGGCTGGAGCGGGAGCTTTATTCCAAGGAGAGGTGAGAGCGGAGCGGCCGTGGAGGGGGGGGGGGGGGGGGGGGTGGCGTGCGAATTGGTGGGGGGAGCATGAGAATGGAGAAGGGGGGCCGTGAGAATGGGGGGGCGCCCCCTTGTAGATGGCACTGTTCTAATCTGGTGGCCAGCGATTCCCGAGAGTTAAGGTTGGAAGGACTGTGGAAGAGACCTAGAGAGATTGTCCTGGGCTTCCACTCGTAGTTGCTGCTGTTTTAGTCTGGTGGTTGAGGAGTCCCAAGGCTGGAAAGGCTGTGGAAAAGACCTGCGGAAAAGACCTGCGGAGGCTGGCCTGGGCTTCCCCTTGTAGGTGGTACTGTTTTAAACTGGTGGCCAAGCTGGGTGGAAGTGTCAATCTGCTGGAGGGTAGGGAGGCTCTGCAAAGGCATCTGAACAAGCTGGACCGCTGGGCTGAGACCAATGGCATGAGGTTTAACACGGCCAATTGCTGGGTCCTGCACTTGGGGCACAACAACTCTTTGCAGAGCTACAGACTAGGAGAAGTCTGTCTAGAAAGCTGCCTGGAGGAGCAGAGGGACCTGGGGGTGTTGGTTGACAGCCGACTGAACGTGAGCCAGTAGAGTGCCCAGGTGGCCAAGAAGGCCAATGGCATCTTGGCTTGGATCAGAAACGGTGTGTCCAGCAGGTCCAGGGAGGTTATTCTCCCTCTGTACTCCGCATTGGTGAGGCCGCTCCTTGAATCCTGTGTTCAGTTCTGGGCCCCTCACCACAAGAAGGACGTTGAGGCTCTGGAGTGAGTCCAGAGAAGAGCAACGAAGCTGGTGAAGGGGATGGAGAACAAGTCTTATGAGGAGCGGCTGAGAGAGCTGGGGTTGTTTAGCCTGGAGAAGAGGAGTCTGAGGGAAGACCTCATTGCTCTCTCCAACCACCTGAAAAGAGGTTGTAGAGAGGAGGGAGCTGGGCTCTTCTCCCAGGTGACAGGAGACACGTCAAGAGGGAATGGCCTCAGGCTCCACCAGAGGTAGTTCAGTCTTGACATCAGGAAAAAATATTTCCTGGAAAGGGTCATTGGGCACGAGCAGAGGCTGCCCAGGGAGCTGGTTTTGTCACCTTCCCTGGAAGTGTTTAAAAGGTGGGTGGATGAGGTGCTGTGGGGCTTGGTTTAGTGATTGATAGGAATGGTTGGACTCGATGATCCAGTGGGTCTTTTTCAAGCTAGTGATTCCATGATTCCTAAAAGTTAAGGTTGGAAAGGCTGTGGAAGAGACCTAAGGAGGTTTTCCTGGGCTTCCTCTCAAATCTGGTGGACAAGAATTCCTGGAGAGTTAAGGCTAGAAAGGCTGTGGAACGGTTCTAGGAAGGCTGTCCTGGACTTCTCCTCACAGTTCTTACTGTTTAAGTCTGGTGGCCAGTGATTCTCAAGAGTTAAGGTTGGAAAGGCTGTGAAACAGACCTGGTGGAGATGAGCATGCTGCTTGCCTGGTGTGAACTAACTGGATGTTTACCACACATCCGTGTTAGAAGGAAGACAGGTCATCAGCTTCATGACAAGGAATGTCTCCATTGCCACATGGACGCTATGTAACAAGTTTACTAAAAGGCTTTCCCTTTAAAACACTGGCTATATAGAGAAAGGATCCAGCTGCTTATCCACTTTGCAAATTGACATTTGTGGTACCATATTTAGTAGCTGTAAAGCAGAGCAGAGTGACTCTTATGCATCCAATGACATGCAGTATGCACGGGTGCTGTAAAGGAGCCAAGTCATCAGCTTCATAAAGCAACAGGGACAAGGAAGGTCTGAGGAGGGATCTTACTCGATGAACAGAATCTGCTGTTTTTTTCTGGGGTAGTTAGCGTGAGTTCTAAACCTGTTTTAATAAAGTAAATATGCTCTCTTCTGTTAAAATTCAGTCTCTGATATCTAAATCTCACTTGCCTTTCAAGAGACTAAGTTAGCATTCCCCAACAGAGCAGATAAATAAGAGCGTACCAGATTATTTCAGGACTACAATGCACCCTGTGCTATTTTACAAGGCCTCTTCAGGACATTTCTGCAGTGAAGTGCAGGGGTCTCTCTAAGCAGTATATACTGAACCAAAGGCTGAGAATACTGCCCTCAAATTCTACATGGCTTAGCCTGTGAAAAAGAGCTGTTAGTAAGGTTAGGAAAGGAATACAGAGACGTAAGTACCAGCTAACTAATCCTTCCATGAGTACTAAAATCCCAAGAGTTTATGGTCAAGTACAGCATTTAATCATTTGTGTAGATCAGAGAGATTTCACTAGAAACATTAATTTTACATAAAATTGTCAACTGAAATACTGTGTAAAATATGTGTACAAAATCCTCTCTTCCTTGCCTTCATGGTTTGACTTACACAACAGCTTTAAATTCTGACCCTGCAAATCTGCCTCTAGGATTGGTTTGCTTCAGGTAAAATGGTAAATGATACATTTGTTTATTGATAAAGTGGATTTAATTAAAATTGATTTTAAATCCGTTAAACACTTACAAACTTATTTGTGTACACAGATAAATTGATTTATGAGAGTTAGGGCTGGAAAGGCTGTGGAACAGACCTGGGAAGAGAGGCATGCTGCTCACCTGGTGTAAACTGCATGAAAATTGCATCTGTAGGTTTTTATTATATTTGTTTATTCTCAGTCATGGTAGTGGCATGGAGTTACAGCTCTGTTTTGGTATAGATGTAGCTTAGTAATTGTTTTTTTTCTGAACATTATAATCAGGATATTGTCAGCCTTTAAATTACAGACTCCGTGACAGCTCTTTAAAGTGTTAAATTCAATTACCCTTTTCCTGCTCTCTGACTGTGATCTCTATTTTGTGTTCTTGTGACTAACAACACACAAGAAAGGCTTATCGTACATGGTTTATTATATCCTGAATTTACTTTCTTATTTTCAGCTGGTGTCCTGCTTTCTTTTCTGTGGCTTATCTGCATCTGACTTGTTGCAAACTTTCAATGCAATCTTAATATTTCCATGTAGGAAATGTCTATAACTTGGCAGTAATCGATCAGCGTGGGTCATGCAGCAGAGGAAAATGACTGTCATCTCTGGAGGGAGCAGGGCTTCCCATTTACCTCCCACTGCAGAAACTAGGGAGTCAGCAGGCACAGTGGATGGACCACGGTCCCCTGTGAACCCTGTGCATATCCCCAGTGCTCCCAATAGAGATCTCTGCCAGTTATGTAGCACTGTTTATTGTTGGCGAGAAAACGACATGACAAAGACCTTGACTCACTCAGTCCATATAAATTCTGATTCATAGCTCTTCAGCTTGGAATTTTTGTAGTGTTTTCAAAGTACAGACCTATTCTGGATAGCTTTTGTCTTCTTATATATCTTCTTGTTGCTTTTGGGGAGCTGCTGTGGTTTCAGTTGTGCATGAGGGGCTACAGAGAGAATGGATAGACTTCCTGTGTAGAAGGAAAAGAGAAGGTTTTCTGATTTTCTTTTTTTTTATTTTTAAGTAACATTTTCACTACAGGAAAAGCTAGAAGAATGACTATGTTAGCTCTGTTAAGGTTTTAATGTAAATAGTCATCTCTTTTTTGAGAAGCTGAGAAAAAGGCTGAAACTCATCCAACTTGTCCCCTAAAAAATGCAAGTAGGATCTGAAGTTCTTCTAAAAAGCCCTGAAAACAAACCAAACATATCGGTGTCTGTCAGCATTATGAATCTGCAGTTATTGAACGTTTCTAATGAGAAATATTTTTCTTTTCTCATACTTGGAAGCATTTTAGGATCTTATTATTTGACTTTGTAATTTGAGCACTTCATGAAAGATGAGTCGTCTTCTCGTTTGCACTGGTAGCTTTTCCTGTCTAAATATCTGCAAACTCATTTCTCTATTTTTTCCTCTTGCCGAGCAAATTGATACTTGTGTAAAATAAAACTAGATTTTGTATATATTTTGTACCCTCTGTCAATTCTTCTCTTCCTTCTCTTCCTGTGCTTTACTGAATTATGGAATCTTAAAATATTTAAGTGATTAAAAGATTTTAAAAAAAGGACTTTTTTTAAATATTGTGGCAACTGCATGTCATGTTGTTTGTTTGTTTGAGGTTTTTGTTGTTATTGTTTGTACATTGCTTTCTACAAAACTGCAAACTATGTAAGTTCTAGTTAAGAGTACTGTAAAACTTAGTAAGTAGGAGCTTAATCTTCTTATGCCATTGCTTTAGGGGAAAGGAAGGTCAGATTGTTTTGAACAGATCTCAAAAACTTATTTACTCTTATCTAATTAGTTGAAGTGCTTTAATATATGGTTACATAATCCTACTTTTCTGACTGTATGCAGTTTTTGAGAAGAAAACAAGGAAATACTGGAGTGTCCTTTGTGTGCATACTGAGAACAAGGAACGGGTGTCACTTTACATTTGATTAAACAAATCCATGTCCTACTGAGCAGGCTTCATTCTGGCAGGAATTTTCCCTTCAAGTTCAACTGTATTGTATTTCTATTTCATCTGTATTCATCTCTATTTTCACTTTGTCTGGGTGTACAGATTAAAGAAAGCTGAGCTACTACATCCCTTTTTAATTAGTGGCATGTGCCTACTTATCCAGTTTATTTAATCCCTAAAATAGTCAGCATTTGTAAACAGGAATCCTTCTTTACAAACAATCTTAGATACAAAATTTTAAATTAAATGGTATGGTGTTGAGCTCAGGTTGTTGATTTCCTTAAAAATTGAGTTCTCAGTTCTCTTGGTGATGTGTCCAAATGTGGGGTAGTCTAACAGTCGATACAGAGGCTGTAATATAGTTCTTCTGGTTTGCCTTGCATGCCACTTAGCTTCCTGTTTTAGAGGTTCATCTATATTTTTGGTAACATCACTCACACAAGGCAACCTGTTGGCAGCACGTAGGTCCTGCAGGTGGATTTCTTGTGTAGCGATTGCTTTAGCATTTGAGGGGTTTTATTTTTTAAAAATCTGTAGCCTTGTCTTACTCTGTTGGGACAAAATATACATCCTGAAGGCTTTTTTCCAAACATCAGCAAGGGAGCCCCACAGCTGGCCTATAGATATTTTTCTCTTGTGAGGAAGGGGCTTAGTTTTAGAATTCATTTTACTCAACTGTGGACTGCTCCTGATTTTGGCTTTTTCATGGCCATCTCCTTCCATTATCAGGATTGTACTTCCAGTATTGGATCAAGTGATTGTACAGAGTGTGTTGGGTCAGCCACTGGAAAGCCTTGTGTCCGAGCAGATATCCAGGATGTAGTTTTCTGATTAAGTGTTGGAAATAATAAAAATTAAATCACTGGTTAAGAATTCAAAGAGAGGTCAATGAAGCACCTTCTGGATGATATAAATGGGGTTTTGCCAAGACACTAGTTCCTGCACATTCATCCCTATGTCTGATTTGAACAGATCCAGTGCTGTGGTTTGTAGGTGACATTGGTATATAAAGTAAATTGTGGGTTTGTTGAGTTTTTTTTGTTCCCTGCCCCCACCCCGCCCCCTGTCGATGGGGCTCAGATGAGATCTTTTCAAACTGAAGTATAGACAGGTATGCATATCAAGCAAAGAATGGTAAAATTCTCAAGTAAACTAAGCCTGATGCAACACAGTTTTTAATTGGAAGATATTTTTAGCATCTTGGCAGGATGTATAAACCCAGGTTGTAGTTTGCAAAGTGTGGTTTGCTTTGTTGCATTCCAGGAACAACACTAAGAATGTTTGGGTATATTTACATTCCCAAACCTCGTCAATAGTAGATGACATCGGGTGATGTGTTGCTTTGCTATGTGTCTTGGGTGTGTTCTTGACACTATTCCTCAGCCCTTTTCTGAGTGGCAATTCCATGGGAGCTCTTCCTAAAAGGCAAAAATAAACAAGGCACTTTTGACTTTGTATTTAGAAAAGAGCAACCAGAATTCTTCACTGCTTTGTTCATTTACCAGCCTTGCCTGCGTTACCTCTGTCTTTTTACTGCTGTACATCAAGTCTTTCACTTGGCCAGATGCCTGCTTTTTTTGCCTTTTTTTTTTATTCTTGAAGGTACTTCTCAGACCAGTGTTGATTCCCTTCACAAGAAAATGCAAGATTTTCTCAATATAATTTTTCTGAGATGATATGAAGACAAGAATTTGAAATAAGTCTTCAAGTAAAATTACATTAGCATGATTTAATTTGTCTCTCTCCTTACATAATCAGTGCAAACATCTCCATTATACAGTATTAAAAGATTAATATTTTACTATACCAGGTTCTTTATCTATCTAACACTGGGCGGAAACTGAACTCTTCCAACAAAAATGATCTTAGAGCCTTCATTGAAGTTATGTAGGGGTGTATGGAGGTGTGTGTGACTGTATTATACTGATTATCTACTACCTCTCCTCCTGCCCCTCAGCATTTGCCACTAGACAGACAGACAGAAACAACTGTGACTGAAAAATCCTCCTTCCATTTGAGACCTGAGAAACTCCTTATGATCTTTAAAGTTGCTTGATTTTTTTTTTTTTAATTCCAGCTAGGTGAGTTATTATAATAGAAGTGTTCACTTACCTAGCATGTTCTTTTCCCTCAGCCCTCTTAGCTGCTTCTGCTGTTGATTTCAGATACAGAGTTTGCATTAAACTGGAGATGTGACATCTTTAGTGTCCTTCCACCCTCCCTAAAGCTCAAGGCTTTGGCCTGGTGGTGGTGCTGCTGCCGATTCATTTCATGCTGGGAAATGAAACTTGTTCTTTCTCAGTGTCTCTTACAGCAGAGCCGCTGCACAGGCTTGCTTCCCTCCAAGGGATGACATCTTGTTCTTGGCCACTTTGTACTTGTCCCCAGCCCCTTCACATTTTACTGTCTCTGGTTCCTTTTTCTGGACTGATCCAAGCTACTAAACCTGTCCTAGACAAACTTCATAGCTCTGAACAGAAGCTTATATTCTGGTCTGTTTTATAGTGTGATGGCTGCTTCAGTGAGAAGTGGATGGTCTCCAAAACTGTTGGTGGTTTTTGTGGCCTTACAAGTTGATAGGTTAGGTTGGACTGGTGAAGCTACTGAAGTTTTTCTTTCCTTAAGTTTCAGTTTTCAAAGGATAACATTTCTTGAGAAAATATAATCTTTTTAGAAGTTTTGTGAAGGCTTGTTTGCTGTTGGAGAGACTTTGAGGATAAAGACCGGACTGTTAAGAAGTAATAATATAAAGCATTAAACATCTTTTGAACTCTCATCCCCTACAACTATTTTCATGAGGTCTGAGCTTGCTTTGAAAATTGTGTCTAATTTGTCTCTCTATCATTTCTAAAATAGTATATTGGTGGGGTTTTTTTTTGAATAGTCCAGTATGTCAAGTTCTGTATGTAAGAGTAAAATGGTGAATGATCTCTGCAGACATGACTGTGGCTTACTAACTTCATCAATCTGTTGCAAGCTATTAAACAGCATAGTTACCACAAAATTTATGAACATAAACCTCTGAATTTTGTCCTTTTTAGGAAGTCAGCATAAACCCATCCTGTAATACACGTTAAGGTGCAAGTTTTATTGCTTGATTTCAAAGGGTTTTGTGTCATTCCAAGAGATGTTATGGCATTACACTTCTCTGGTTAAATTTTTAATAAATGCTGATTAAATAATTTCTATTTGAATTTTCAAGTAACGATTGGTTTATACATTTTGAAAATTGATTAAAATGAACCACTTGCTGATGCTCAGAAAAATATCTAAAACTTGATTCTTTTCTATTTGCCTGAAACAGAACAGTTTGTGATATTTGATTATTACTATATTACAGAAATACAAAGTTTGAGAGCAGGAGGCACACATAGAAGATCCCATTGCTTTTTTTTTAATAAGACATAAATGTTTGTGTTATAACCAGAACTGTTTTTTCAGGTACTAGTTGTTCTTGGTAATTTGAAAGGACTATGTCTTTTCCATTGTAGATATAGTATGTTTTTTTTGTACATTTCCCAGTTAACACTTATGGTTTGCTTTTTGGGGAAAAATAATGTTATTGTTTTTATAGATTTCTTTAATTTTTGGAAGGGACCCAGTTGCATTATTGAAGTTGTCCAGTCCTCCTTATTGGAAGAATATTTTGTCTAATTGCTGAGGTTAAAGGGGTTTTTAATGTCTTCAGGTCAGACTTGAAGGTGGGGAGGGTAGAGTGGGAATGGCTTGCTTAGGCTTAGTTTGCATTGCGATCCAAGAGGTTCTTCTGGGGCAGTAGAGTCACTTACAGACTCAAAAGTGTGTCCTGTTAGTTACTCAGCACAGGGAACAGTACAGCTGCTGTGCCACTGAAGACCAAAATACGGTTCTCAACTGTTACAGATTTAATTATTTCTTATGCAAGGTATCACGTGTTCTCTTCTTACTGTTATTTGTTGATTTTGTGGGTTGTTGTTTTTCCTTTGTCATGCACTGAAGAACTAAATTACTATTTTAGATCTTTACAAAGTGTGCATACAAATTCTTGGCATAGGAATACATAGCAATTGGTACTATATGAATTTTATGTGTCAGTCATCTTGATATCCTAAGTGCCTGTGGAATACCTTCTTCAGCCCAGTCAGCCTAAACTCCAGCTGCTTAGCTGCACATTGAATATCCCCTTTGCTTTGGTATAACTATTGTGATGGATTTGATGGTTGAACTTTATCTTAAAGGTGTTTTCCAACCTAAACAATTCTGTCATTCTGTGATTTCCTGGTTTTTGAGGCCTTCACAACACTGTTTGCCTACTCGTGCAACATGCCAGAGACTGATCTGTTCCCTTGTTAACTGTAAATACTTGTTAAATGCAGCAAGTCTGAAGTATCATCCTGTACAGTGATGGCTCTAAAGAGAGAACCTGTTGATACAATAAGTATCAGTGGCTCTACTTATTTTTTTGGAGGAAGTTTGTTCTGTGGAGATAAAAGGCTCTGACTGTACTCTAGTAACATCTGATGAAACTTGATTTTTCCTTCTTTTTTTGACAACCCTATTAATACAGCCAATTGAAATTTAAAGCAGAGACTACAGGACTGGGCAGTGAGTACTTGTATGGAAGAG
Source organism: Coccyzus lansbergi (assembly GCA_033558105.1). Taxonomy (NCBI): domain Eukaryota; kingdom Metazoa; phylum Chordata; class Aves; order Cuculiformes; family Coccyzidae; genus Coccyzus; species Coccyzus lansbergi. Next base: position 882,592 of record JAUMJK010000283.1, on the reverse strand, counting down.
TCACAGAGAGTCTAATAACAAAATGGTAAACCTGATGCTGCTAGTAAATACTGTATTTAAAAAGGAGGAAACATCTAATTTCCTACAGTACCTAGTTAGCCTACACAAAGAATTTATATTGAGTTTCTGTGTATACCTTGTGCATTATTTTTTTCTTTAAATCATCTGATTCATCGGGAGTGAGGATGATGCCAAGGAAAAGTGTACCTCAAATGCTTCCCAGTAGCTCTCAGCTTCTGATTTTTGAGAAGGTCTATTGATACCTATAGGGTTGAGTATAAAGATACAACAGTTTCTATGAGATGGTTATCTTGACAAATTTGAAAGAGAACTTTCTTGCCTTATGCATTTTGACTTGTGTAAGCTTGTTGTAGCTACTGTGAATAACAGAACCAATGCTTTAATGTAAATACATGGCTCATCTGGAATGTATGAAGGACTTCTGCATTTACAAAAACTTAAAAGGAAAGTGCAGTAATTACCAGTACCACTAGCAGGTTAGTTTAGGAAGAGTATAAAAATGTGAGGAGCTTGTCAAAAGAATAGGTGGAGGCAAAGAGGCCAAGAATGAAGAATTTCAGAAATTAGTAAATTAGTTCTATTGACCAGGCATTATCAATTGTCTTGGAAGAAAAATTGTGGAACCATGAACACCATTGTGGAACCCTGAACACCATTGTGATTAAGTGCATTGTTCTCTGTGCCAGTAATCTCTGCTCTGTGATGAAAGAAAGTAGAAGATTTTATTTTTTTCAAACAAATCTGGGTATTAGATTTGTTCTTCACTTTTTTTTTTGGCTTGTGGATAATAAGCTGAATGTGTACATGCATTTATACAAGAGTGAAAAAATTCTGATGGTGAAGTGCTTTTTACATATCCTCGTGTAGCTTTATTAAAAAGCTTTCAGTCAAAATGTCTGAGAACTTGCTAGATCTGAGTTTGCAGAATCCCAGAAATTTTGGGTTTATCCCAGATGATTTCAAATGGATGTGTTGAAAAAAGTGATTTAACGTTAACTATGTGACAGCCGCTATGTTTTCATACTTCTCTTCCCTGTTAGCTTGTAGGCTGTTCCTAGTGAAGCTTTTTAACCTCAAAACACAGAACTAGACCTTCTATTTTAGCTTCCTGAAAATGAGTGATCAAAATAACTATGAAAAGAATGACTTGGCTCCTTCAAAGGTAACAGAGCATCAGAAAATTGGAAATTTGGTTTAGAACATGCTTTCACAGGTGTAATAAATTGAAGAACAGAAGACAACTGCAGTTATGTATTCTGAGAAAACAGAAGGCAACCCCCCTAAAACTCTTTTGGAACCTAGAGGTACTCAAAAACCATACAATAGCAGCAGCTGGAGTAGAGCCTAGAGAGACATTTGCAGATTTATGTTGAATTTTCTTAAGTTTTGTATGACATATACTGTTCCAGTTTATATGTTTTCCAGCATTTTAACATCAGTTGTTTCTTAATGGCATCAGAAACCACCTATTTTTAAGAGAGGAGAGGTAAAGATCATGCTGTTTTAAAAAAAGCAGTAGAGCATTAGGACAAAGTGTCTTGGACACACAGTTTTGAGTATATGAATCCACTGTTTCTTGTAGCTGGAATAAACCTCTGTTGTTGTGTTCTGTTTAATAAAACACAGACACAACGCACAGGTGAACAAGATGTATTTTCCAATAATGCTGTTTCTTCTGTTGTGAAATACGCTTTCCTAACAAGCAAGCTATTTGGTTCATTTTTTCAACTCTCAACATGTTTACTGCTACTTGAATACTGCTCTGGGGACACTTGGCTTTTGAGCATTGTCGTGAGCATTTCTTGTGAGGCACATCATGAACACAGTGCAAAAAGCTCAAAGCATGGATACAAATAAATGCTCAGTACTTCTGCATATCAGACCAGTGCTGCACACAAACAAGCCGTTGTATTTCTAACATAAATATAAGGTATTTCTGCTCCTCCTGCTCTCCCAAATACCCGTTGTCATTCACCACAGCTGAAATGCATATGTGACTGTGTTCACCTTGTTAGTAAAGTTGGTCAGTTTTAATCACTTCCAGCAGATTAAGTAAAGTTGTTAGAGAACCGTTTCATTATATATCTAATCTAGCCGATTTGCCTCGTACTAGTACTGGCATTGCTATGCTCCTGCAATTAACTAGCTTAGAAGATGTCAATTTTTTTATATATATATATAGTTCTTACTGTTGTTTATTGTCTATTGAATTGATCCATAAACAGATTTCCTGAGGGGTTGAACAGGCACTGGTATTGATGAAGTGCAGAAATGTGATTGGAGAGGAAAGTAATGCTTCCTCAGAGGTTATCCATCAAGTGGCTTAGCTGTGTTGTGAAAGCCATGGCTGTGTTAACACTTGAGGTGAATGTAATTTGGCTTTGCTCCAGAAAGAGCTAATCCTCATTCTGAGCAATTTGTTCCTGCCCTTCTTTTGTGTCATGGCATATTTCAATTAGCATATATTGATTGGGACTAAAGTAATGTTTGTTGTGAGGAAGGACTGGCAATGTTAGGACATTTCCTACTTGAGACATATGAAAAGAATCAAATGTCAAACCTTATATATGTTGGAAGAGCATCAGTTGATCTTCACAGGTACACAGTTTTTCCAAATGGGTTTGTTCTTTTAAAAAAGTAATTTAAATTAATTCATTTTTTGGGTGTGGGGCACAGCACAGGAAGTGAGGACTTCACAAACACTTCGCATATTTTATTAAGAATACCCATTTTCATGGTGTCTTCTTTTTAAATAAATAATTTTTATTTATTTGTAGGTTTTCACTGCTTCTTCTTAACTTGGAAGAATACTACTTTGAACAGCACACAGCTAATCATATCATAAAGAAAGGTTGCAGAGATGAAAGGTACAAAACTTTTAGGTACATTTATTTACTGGAATCATTCTAGTCTAATGTGTCTCTAATAGATGCATAAATACTTGTTTGTTTATTGTTCCTTTTAGGAAGTTCAGAGGCTCTCTAAAAATCTGTTCCAAGTCAATAATTTTTGAACCTGATGACAGTGTCCAACCCATTATCAAGGTAAGCATTGCAACCATACAGTTTTTTGGTGACTTAAGATTCTCTTTAAAAATATTTAAGGAGTATGGATTTTTATAATTTGCTGCAGATACCACTGAGAGACTGCATTAGTATAAAAGCCCCAGAAGACAATGAAGGAAAGAACCCTTTCACACGGTATGTAAATTTGAGTAACTGTACATATTTAATTCTATTTAAAGCTGAAATATACACCTCTTCATATATATTATTTACATTTTAGGGATACATCTGGAGGGATTTCTGTTACATGTAATCAGGTAGGACCTACATAACAGTTTCTTGATGTGTAAATGAGTGAGATTACATTATTTAATGCTGTCTTTCTCAGAGCTGAAATCTTAGGGTGGGGGCTTAAGTGGAAACAAAACTAATTAGCGTGAAAAAGTTAGCATTAATGTGAAGATGTTGATGCTGGAAACATCAAACTGTTAATGACTTCATTAAGTTATTAGTTTGGTAAGGAACTTTTCACTGTGCTTTTTATAATGGATCTTAGGGCACTGTTAGAATTGAATGAAAAGCAAGAATAGACTGAAATGAAATTGGTTATTAACCATCTTTTTTTTTGGTCTTGCTATATTGTTTTCTCCTGCTTTCTGCTGTATCTAGTGGTAATGTCAAAGCCATCTTGACCCTTACAGTTTAGCTTTGTGAAACCATTGGACTGTGCTGTGTGCCCACCAAATAATTTTTAGTAACTGTCCTGAAATATTTGGCTCAAGTTTCAATTATAGGTTGTGTTTAACTTGGATTTGTTCATACCTAATGTTAGCGGAAGGAATATGCTTCAAGCTTTGATAAATTTGCAGGCGATAGATGATCTAAAGCTGTAAAAGTTTCCAAAAATGTTCATGCTTTTATATCAGGAAAGAACACATGAGGTGGGAACATTCTAACATCTTTGTAAAATCTGTCTTTAAAAATACCTAAAATCTATAGCCTTGCTTAGCTAAGTACTGCTGTAGTCAAAACCAAACTGAAGCATTTGACATAGAATCACAGAATCCCTAGGCTGGAAAAGACCTGCAGGATCATCGGGTCCAAGCATTCCTATCAGTCACTAAACCATGCCCCTCAGCACCTCATCCACCCATCCTTTAAACACCTCTGGGAATGGTAACTCAACCACCTCCCTGAGCAGCTTGTTCCAGTGTCCAATGACCATTTCCGTGAAAAAAAATTTTCCTAATGTCCATCCTAAACCTCCCCTGGCAGAGCTTGAGGCCATTTCCTTTTCTCCTGTCCCCTATTACTTGGGAGAAGAACCGAGCTCCCTCCTCTCCACAACTTCCTTTCAGGTAGTTGTACAGAGCAATAAGGTCTCCCCTCAGCCTCCTCTTCTCCAGGCTAAACAACCCCAGTTCCCTCAGCTGCTCCTTGTAAGACTTGTTCTCCAACCCCTTCCCCAGCTTTGTTGCTCTTCTCTGGACTCGCTCCAGAGCCTCAACATCCTTCTTGTGGTGAGGGACCCAGAACTGAAAACAGTATTGAGGTGCGGTCTCACCAGTGCTGAGTACAGAGGGAGAACAACCTCCCTGGACCTGCTGGCCTCACTGTTTCTGATCTAAACCAAGATGCCATTGGCCTTCTTGGCCACCTGGGCACACTGCTGGCTCATGTTCAGTCAACTGTCAACCAACACCCCCAGGTCCCTCTCCTCCTGGCAGTTTTCCAGCCAGGCTTCTCCCAGTCTGTAGCTCTGCATAGGGTGGTTGTGTCCCAAGTGTAGGACCCAGCAATTGACCTTGTTAAATCTCATGCCATTGGTCTCAGCCCAGTGGTTCAGTCTGTTCAGATCCTTTTGCAGACCCTCCTTACCCTCCAACAGATTGACACTTCCACCCAGCTCAGTGTCATCTGCAAACTTGCTAAGGGTACCCTCAATGCCTTCATCCAGGTCATTGATGAAGACATTGAACAGGACTGGACCCAGCACTGAGCCCTGGGGAACCCCACTTGTAACTGCATTTAGTATTGTCTATGATAGAGAAGTTTACGAACTATGTTAAAGTAATCAGTATATTTAATTTGATCTTGATACTGCTTCTGCTAAGAGTATCTTGCAGTCAGGGTTTCTTGTATGGGTAATTTTTTTGTGTATTGAGTATTTTTTTTTAAAAAATGCTTTTAATTGTTACATGCAATTGTTCCACTATACATCATTAGTATGTATTCTGAAGAAGAAATGATGAAAAAAACACTTAATAGGAAAGGAGAATTAACTTTTGAAATGGCAACTGTGGTTAGCAGCCCTTACTCTTTGCCCCCCTTATGTGTAGCTTGCCAGTCCTCCTCCTTTCTTTAGGGAAATGTTCCAAAATAGTTTGGTGGCATGATAAAAATGGGCATTTTGTATAAAAGGCAGAGGGACTTATATGTGAAGTACTCGCTAGTTGTACTTATAACAAATCACCATCTAATTATAAATATATTCTGTAAATAGAATTCCTGCCTTGTAGGAAACCACACATAGCAAATAATTGGAACATCTTAAGTATTTTTGCCTTTTCAGACTCAGGAAAATTCTTAATCCATAGTTGGATAAGAAACTTTGCTTTGTGTAACAGGCAACTTAAAAGCTTGTGGCTACAAAATACAGCAAACGTAATAGTAATTAGAGATAATTTCAATATTTTTTCTCAAGATAAAATTGCAGGAAAATCCTCCAAAATAGGAAATAAATACAGTATGTTAGAGGTTTTTTTAATGCTACCTTTTTTTTCCCACTTGTATTGTCTCCTTTTTATGTATCTTGGGGCTCTCATTGTAGAAAAATGTTTAATTATACAGAAGAATTATCTAAGTGTAAAGCAGGTGTCTCTTAGTCTGATTCCTGTTCTCCTATGGCCTAATTCAGGTCTGTACGTGCTGATGTCAGATGAAGAGCACTAATTGCCATTTTATTTTTAATGTAGCACTTAGGCATGCTGAGCTTGTAAGCTTCTAAGCATACTGCTTACTTTCTTTTGGCTGATCAGTGCTGTGAGAGAAGGCTTCTGGCTAGAAAATGGTACAGCATCTGTTCTTGCAAGTTTAATATTTGCTCTTAGTTTGAGGCTGCTACCACAATGCCTTACAGTGTAGAACCACAGACATTGTGCTAGCTGTCAGAAGCAAATGAGGCCCTGGAATAAGCCCTTTGATCAACCAAGTCTCTTGGGTCATGGAGTGGTAGAGAGTTGGTAATGTGCAGTCCAGCGTATTTTGTGTGGTTCAGAGAACCAAGCCTGAGTCTTATACTCCAGCCTGAGATTTAGCAAGCTTAAGCCTTCCCTACAAACAGCAGAACCGTGACTTATTTCTGGCTTGTCTTCTTTCAGACAGCAGATAGTAATGTAATATCCACAAACCGATGTGCTAGCAGTGAAGTCTGTCTATAGGAGTTGAGAGAATGTTCAGTAGAAGGGGACCAATTTCCTCAGGGTTTTTGGGAGGAAGGGTCCTCTCAGGTCTGAGAATAGTATGAGAAAAACAAAACCCTTCAAAAACAGGCTCTTGGATGAGAGACAAAATGTGGTACTCGTGGCAAATGGAACTGAAAGTTAAAGGTTTGGCACTGGGGAAAGGGGTTCATCAGTGAAGGTTTACACAGTAGTTTACATTGTGAGTTACCCTGTGGAGTAATTCCATAAAGTCAGAATCCTGAGGGCATGAGCTACTAGAAGAGTAGGGAGGAGAGGATCCTCCTATTGAGTGCAGTTAGGGTGGTGGCTGTGCTTATTGGTTTTAGTTTTGCAACTCCATTAAGGTCATATGTTTAGAATAAAAACCTGCTAATAAACTACGTAAGTAAATAAGCATATGAACTACATTGGCTGCTTGCCCCTTTTGCAGGTAGCTGCTATAAAAGGTCATTTTTCTGCAGTTTGTCTGGGTTAACTAAAGCAGGACGTTGTATACTAGTGTTTTGCTGGTTTAAACAGTGTTCTTATCAGTACTTCTGATTTATTTATTTTTTTTAAGGACTGAAACTAAATTCTTTTACTCTTTCAGGTTTTTCTCATTAAAGAAAGAAACAGTATTGCACCATATAAAACAGTAAGAGTAAGTACGTATTTTTTCTACTATTCTTAGCAAACTAATTTTTGCAAGGATTTATGGGGTTTTTTTCCCTGAAAGATAATGCTCATTTGAGGAATATGACAATAAAGCTTAAAAACTTAAATCCAAAAAAAATACAGAAAATCACAGTAATTCTCCATATTGATAAAAATAAGTATCTGAATTCTTCCACAGTGGGTTCGTGATATTTCTTGGAAGACACACTGCAGACTTGACTCTTGCTGTTTACCTTGATGTGCAGCTCTGTGGGCTCGACAGTCAGAGCTGTCAGCTTTCTGCTGGTATTCAGTGGACATTGCATCCTGGCTGTATGGCTTCTTCTCTGTTCTGCTCACACCTGAAATGAGGGATTGCTAATTGATATTTCCCAGTTGAATGCTTCACAGTTCAAAGAAATGACAGATAAGTCTGCTCACAGCAGAAACAGAGATTACTTCTGATTGCTTTCTGCTGATAGGGTAGACCTGCTCTGATTCTAAGCCTGGAGGCTTCAAAGGCATAGAACTAAGAGCTTTTCACCTGGAATGCAGGGTGAGTTAAGGCATAAACACAAAATGAAAATGCAGTATCGTTAAATGCTAAATTTGCCCAAGAATTGAAACAGGCAGAATTATATTTCTCAACAAATTTGTTCAAGTAAGAAATTTCAAGAATGGTCGTCCATAAATTTGCATTACTGTAATGAACATCAAAGAGGGAAGAGATAATCTACATTCTCTCAACAGCAGCTTCAGTTGGTTTGCTGGTTAGATCTGTTTTTAAATTAGAATTTTCTTATATTCCTTGGTTATTTGCTTTATGCCATTAATTCTTCATGGATTGAACCTGTTTTCTAGTCCTTTTATTTTCAGTTTTGCCTCTGTGTACAAGATTTATTAACTATCATACAAATATCTTACTGCATTACTGACACAGTGAAAAGAGAAAATAATCAAAAGGGCTGTTTGGAGGACTTTTTATTTTATTTTCTCCTAAGTCAAGATTCATTCCTGACAGTTCACCATTGCAATTTACTTCACAAAAATGCAGCTATGCTTCTACATATTAAAACAAGAAATCTAGTTTGCCTTCAATAATTTCAGATTTTTTTTTTCTGTTGCTGCTAAATGGCTTCTCCTTAAATTCTTACCAGTTCCAGACACATCACTGAGTTATGGAATTTGGTAGTACATTTTATCTTCCATGTCTTGCATTGGTTGTTTCAATTCAATTCCAAAATACTGGTCTTTGCATATGACTGGAGAGCTACAGAGAGAAATGCACACAAAAGCTTTCACATTGTTGGCTGTAAGCAATTTGTGTAGACTATCCGGTAGGATTTCTGAGAGCAGTTCGTTCCTTATTGAAGGAAAATGGTACTCTGGATGAAACGCTAGAAGGCTTTTATCTAAATTGCTACTGAATTTCTTGTCTCCCTTTTCTCCAGCTCCATTTGCTTCCTGAAACATGCTTTGCTGTTGGAAAAAGTTGTCAGTTCAGCTCAGATCACCTGTATTATGCTGAAGATCAGCTAGATTTCTGTGTCTTCATTCCAATTTTAGATTTATCCAATTGCATCCGCTGATCTGTGTCTTGATGTAGTCTGATTTTTTTTTTTTTTTTTTTGAAGTCTAACCTGAGAAATTACAAAACCCTGCAGAAATGTTTTGATAGAGTTTTATACTACATTCAGGAATCATCAAGGGATCCCATTGCCTTTGCTAAATATGAGTTATATGTGAGAGTTAATAGCAGTTGATATGTCTGCATACTTTTAATATATTTAAGTCAAACCCAGAAATACATACTGCGAAATAATACTTAGGCTGGGAGAACTTTGTAGAGGAAAAAACAAGTGTGCCGCATATGCTGGACGGTGTGTTTCTGTGGATTTGGGATCTTTTCAGCTCAAAGCTATTTATGTAGAGAAGAATGATAGCTTTTGTAACCTAGGCCTTAAAAGATCTGATGGACTAGTATGTTTTATCTAAAAGATATACAGTAACTGTTTAAATCTATCTTGTCAGTTACTAGTTGCATGTTTTCCTCTGTTTACCCAATATTAAAATAGGCAGAGCTGGTACCAATTCTACCTTTACTGATGTTTATACTATATTAACTGGCTCACTTCAAAGCCATTATGTTGTATTGTATTAAATAATGGACTAAATACTGCTCAAAGAGGTTACCACAGGGAAGATACATTTGTAAAGAAAAAAAAAAAAGGTTTAATGTTGCTTTTGGAGTGTTTCAAGTATAGTGCAACCTTGGATAGCATACTTTGACCAGGTTTTAGAGTATTTTGATTTTATTTTTTTTTTCTGCTGAACTTTATTTTAAACTCACTTGTAGTAAATCTGCTTTTGGGTTTAGGGTAGAACAGACCATTTATTCCAACTGGACGTTCCTGGGAAACTAGGAGATGTTGTGCAAACTCTTCATCAGGTATGTGGTTATTTGTTATTGCTACACACTTCATCTCAGCATATTTTTGATATTTAATGGAGAGATTTCTTAAATATTTATTCTTAAGATGAAATTCTTTGAGTTTCTGTTTAGCATCTAGTTCTGACAAGAGTCCTAAGCTACCTCTATTACCTTTTACTGTGTAGGGTGGTAGCATATAGACAAAGTAATAACATGACAGGAGCAATGAACAAAACTGTCCTACTTCAAAAAGAAACAATAATATCTCATTTAGTACTCAGTCACCAAGAATGTGAAAGCCCTCCACCCCCAGTTTCCATCGACTGAGCTATGTGTGGGACCACCGCTGTTTCAATTTAAAGCTTATTGTTCTTCAGCTTTACAGGGCTTCTTGTCTAGATAAGATGGGAGATCAAGCTGCCATGGTAAGCAACCAATTGTTTCTGATATTACTGTTTAATAATACAATTCTAATTGCATTTGAATCATAGATCATATTCTTTTCTTTCCACATTAGATAACTGCCATATTGCAATCGCGCTTGGCTAGAACTTCATTTGATAAAAACAGGTATCTTTCTAATAATATTCTATTACGAGAAGATTTGCAGCTTATTGGTTGATTGGTCTACTGCATCAGTAGTTAATAGGTACTTTTTTGGGGACAGCATAAGTTCTCTAATTCAGAGAGTTCTCTTCTTTGTGTTCTGAACCATGTAGAATGGAGAACAGAAAATTCTGCTTGTGAAGATGAACATAATACTTTTTTATCTCTCCAAACTGTTGTATTTTTCTGTGAAATTGTTGCAAAGTGGGAATCAGTATATGCAAATAAAAGTTCTATCTAGAAACAGTCAGCTGGTTTATTTCTCTGAAACTGGTACAGAATGTAGTGATTTTCCTTTCTGGACTGCCTGTTAAAGAGATCTCAACAGATAACTTTCTTCATGTCTAAAATAGGATTAGTGCAGCCTGCATTCTGACATCCCAAGATTATAAGCTAACTAAAACCTTTCTAAAGAATTTAGGGATAACTCCACCTAAATAAGAACTGGAGATAAAATTACTCCCTTTCTTCACTTGTAGATTTCAAAGCATTTCTGAAACGCTGCATATGGAATGTAAAGCAGAAATGGTGACACCACTGGTGACTAATCCAGGGCATGTGTGTGTTACTGATGCTAACTTGTACTTCCAGCCTCTTAATGGATATCCTGTAAGTGCTTCATAGATGGTCTTGCATATAATGTGAGCACGCTGCCCCTCTAGTGGACGTTCTCTGTATTATTCTTCTTAAATGCCCATGGAGCTCATCTCCAAGAAGTCTCTGTTTTCATTTATAATAAGAAGCTCCTTGTTTTAGCTTTGATCTGTGCTGCTCTGTCATGTTCAGATTATCTTCACTTGAGACTTTATTCTTTGCTACCTTGCTTAAAGCTGACCTCCTACTGACAAAACACAAAATGTCCTTTGCTCCTTCTCTGTTAGTATTTAAAGATGGTATTTTGTAACACTTCATTAAAGATAAATTTTTAATCTTTCACTAGGTAGGAATAGCAGGGAGTGAGTTTCAAATGCATTTAGTTTATATTGCAAGATCTTAGCTAGGTTTTCTGTTAAAATGATCATTACTTTCACTAGAAGAAAACTCATGTGCATGTCACAGACAGATTACTGCTTTGGAACTTTGTCACAAAAATAACAGTGGTAGTCTTAGTGTGAAAGTATGTCCGGACAATGAAAACATGTTTCACAGATGAAGATGACAAAATGCCATTCAATTTCTGTCCGCCTGGTGGCACCATTGGCAAACAGTTTGCCCAGCAGCCCAAGGGCTTCCTTGTTTTTAATATAGTTTGTGCTTTGCTCCTCACTTTCAAGAGAAAAGGCACTGGCAACACACTCAGCTGATAGCATACTATTCTTTATATATTCGTAAATTGCCTTGCCACTCAGACAAGAACTAACAGGAAAGACATGTGTCCTATTTTTAGTGTAACTTATTAGTACTGCTGTTCCACTGCTATAATGACATGGATGGATGTTGTTTTCATATTGCTAGTATCTCTAGTCAACAGAAACATCAGATTGACTAGAAATGTTAATGTAGAAGAACATACACCTTCTGGAACACCTCCATCATTTCTTTCCTTCCCTCGCCCCCAACAGAAACCAGTAGTACAAATCACACTGCAAAATGTGCGTCGCATCTATAAAAGAAGACATGGCCTAATGCCAGTGGTAAGCCCAAATATTTTTTTTCATATCTTGCTGTATATGTTTTTTCTTAAAATGACCAGCTGAAACTGTGTGCATCATTAGGTAAAAGCTAGATGGCTTTAAAAACTCTGGATTAAGTAGTGAACATCTCTCAAAGATCCTTTCTGGTTTTCATGTGTTTTAGTTTGCTTTGTTGTCAAAAAGATGAAAACAGAAAGTAAACCCTGTCGAGGGTGAGAAATTCCTTTCATAAGCAGTCAGTGTAGGGCAAGGGAGAAGTAAGTACCTGCAGGGAGCAATTCATTCCATTTATCTCAAGCACGTATCTTGAGACAGAATGAATTGCACTCTCATGGTGTATTTTCTCTCTGGATTGATTCATGGAGGAAACTTGATCACTGGTTCAGATTGAGACTAATGTGGAGTGATTAGTCCTGCTGTATGCGATTGAGGGATGATGAGAGTTCTGCAGTGGAACCTCAGTTGTATGATTTCAGTGTTTGCACTGAAATTTCAGTCCTAAACAAAATTTTTGTTTCAAAACACATTTAAACTAAATATATGTTTAGCTTCTTGCCTCACTCCATTTACTTGGGACAAAGAAAGTGTATTCCTTGTGCTTAATCAATCCAGACAGAGTCAATCTATGGACAGCCATAAAGTTGTATATGCTCAGTTGGGTGCAAACTGAATTGTTTTATGATTGGAAATAGGAAAGATCAAAATATTAGGCAGAACTACTGCCAGATTAGAGTCTTTAAGTTTTTGATAGTAGCAGGAATATTCTGTTAGAAATAGATGAATATTACACTTTGTCAGTCATTACTCTCATTTACTTTTTCCCTTCCACTTTAACTTCTAAGGGACTTGAAGTATTTTGTACAGAAAATGATCTATGTTCTGACATCTACTTGAAATTCTACAACTGTCAAGATCGAGATGAGCTCTATTTCTTTATCGCGACATATATAGGTTTGCCATGTTTATTTATTAATATAGTCTGCTGTACTTTTGGAGGGGAAATTTCTTTGGGTTTTGCTCTGTTGATTTGTGGGAAGAATGAAAAGAATAGGGATGTGTTAGCCCTAAAAATTTCTAATAAAGTAAAGTTCAGAATGAATGTTGTGAAATTGCGTATAGTCTGTTTGTGTTGGAGAGCTGAGTATGACAACTGAGATAGCATTATTGAGGTCAAATGAATTCTTTTGATTTGCAGTGTTATTTAACACCCTTCTCCCCACAAAAAAAAACCCAGTGAAGCAAAACAAAAAACTCTGAATGAAACAAAAACTCTTAAAAGATTTTACCTTCAAAACAAGGAATAAATAAGATCTACCTAGCTAAGTTGTGTTTTGTTGAAAGGATATAGACTGACTTGTGGGTGGATCCCCCTGGCCTTTGCATGAGTCCAAGTAAAACTCCTTTTGACAGAGTTCTTGTAATGGATGGATTTCCAGTATACATATAAATACCTGAACTTTCCTCAGTTTTAGCAGTGGTTGATTACCATTCTGGAACAGTTAAATTCTCATTTCTATTAAAACTTGTATGCATGAATTCCTAGGAAGCAATACAGATCTTTCGTAGATCATGAACAGAAACTTTCTAAAGGGCTACCCTTGTGTCCTTGAAAAGCAAGGAGAAAAAGCTAATAGTTTTTTCTGTGGTGCTGCTACAACCGAAACATTGAAACTCATTTTATTGCTAAAATTAAAAACATTTATGTAAATTTTGTACTATTTTGTTATTGTATTAAGAGAGCTGTTCATGGTCTGCAAATATTTTTCTATACTTCCATAAACCTTCAAGTTCTTCCCCATCCATAGTTCTATGTTTGGTTTCAATGTTCATTCTGCATCATTTTTTTACTGAATGCAATTTAGGGGTTTTTGGGCAGTTATTGAAATGTGAAGCTGCCACTTAATTCTGACTTGTTCTTTCAGGCAACTTTGCCCTTTATTATTTTATAGTACCTTGCATGATGTTAATCACTGTGTAATTTGGGGGTGGAACTCTAAACTTCAAAACTCTTAATGCTATGTTTTTGTTTAGAAAATCATATAACAGAGCATACAGCTGAAAGTTATATGTTGCAATGGCAGCGAGGACATATATCAAACTACCAGTATCTTCTTCATCTCAACAATCTGGCTGACAGGAGCTGCAATGATCTCTCCCAGTATCCTGTATTTCCATGGATCATAGCAGACTACTCTAGTTCAGTATTAGGTATGTTTATACAGAAAAGCATTTAGTGTATCATGTCCAACCTGAGATAGCTTGTGTGTGTGTGTTTACATTGTGTGAAGTTCATCATGCGTGAAAATGCACCTGGAGTTAGAGATCTTGGGTGTTTTCTTGTGTACTTACCTTTACTCTGGAGTTTAATGAACAAAACACCTCACCTTTTTCTGTTAAATATTTCTCTCATCACATATGGAGCATGTAGCAAGCATCTGCCTGATCACTTTGAAAAGCTGTAGTCTTGAGCACTCAAACACTGTCTGTGATTCCAGTAACAGCAAAAGAACTAGTAAAATGTCCATCTATGGAACAAACTGGATGCTTTAGAGCATATAGAATTCAGGTGTTCTTTTATAGTTTTTAGCATTACACATTGAAAGGAAAAGGCTAACAAGGCTTGTGCCTAAATCAAGGGTCTTTGTGCAATATGTTTTGAAAGCTTGGACTTTTTAGGACTCTGTCTGTCTACAAGAAGTAGAGAAATCTCATGATATTCATCAGCACTGGCTTAAACATTCCAGCCTTATTGTTTGATGGGGCTTAACTATAGTATGACAAGATAATGAATGAATAGAAAGAACCTACCAGCTGCTTTTGTGCCTCGGGTTGCAGATCTATATTGACTAGGTGAATTAGTTGCAATAACTATCACATTGATGTAACTACTAGTTCTTAAGCAAGAGATTCGAGATTAAGCCTACTTACTTGGAAGAAGATGAGTAACCATTTACAGTAAGGCTTTTATTCTTTTGTAGTTAGAGAACAGAGAAAATTACTGGAGGGTTCTGTTTTTAACTCTTTTGTTTTGAAATACCTTTGAGAATGTATTCCAGCCTAGTAGAAACAATGCATTTAACTATGGGTTTTTTCAGATCTGACAAAGCCTGAAACATTCCGTGACCTTAGTAAACCAATTGGTGCCCTGAATAAGGAAAGGCTGGATAGATTATTGGTATGTATGTCTTTGCTTTTCTGTGCTGCATGTTTTGGGCCTTCTATTATGCACATTAGCAATAAAAGGAGCTTTGTCAAGCAAGCCTTGGGAATTAAGTAGTTATCTAAAACTGACTATAAACTTTATCAGAAACAAACTTATCTATAACATAACATGATGAATATTATCTTTTCAGGAACAGTACATAAAGTTTTACTTTTAAGCTCTGACCATTTCTTCACAGTATTAGCTGCCTTTTACCTACTGCAGTAATGTTATTTAGATTATGATAAGGTTTAGTGATAACATATAGGAGCTTCAGACAGGAGAGGATCTTCCAAGTTGAATTAATTCAGTATGTTCTTCCATACTCTTGTTAAACTTCATGTGAAATAGAAAAAGGAAGTATTTGTTTGCACTCCTTTAAAGCTGAATCACTACCATTTCACGTGAAAGAGAGTAAAAAATGCTGACAACCTGATAATTCTGAATAACTTATAGCAACTTTTTTTCCATATTGATTTACAGATCCAATTAAAGCTACATGGTTATTATTGCTTTATCATTAGAAAAAAAATTGAGGGTGCATTTAATCTGTGTCTTTAAAAAAAATGTGTGTTAGTGTTCAGTATTGAAGGAAAGCATGAGTACGGATTTTAAACAGACCTCTCTTTCTTCTTCATGTGTTGCAGACACGTTATCAGGAAATGCCAGAGCCTAAGTTCATGTATGGGAGCCATTATTCTTCTCCTGGTTATGTTTTATTTTATCTCGTTAGAGTTGGTAAGTCAGCTTTTATGTGCTCTCTAATCAGAAAGTTACCTCCAGAGTGGAAAAGGTTTGCAGCAAGCTGATGACTTTTTCTTTCTCCATAGCTCCAGAGTACATGCTCTGTCTGCAGAATGGAAAGTTTGATCATGCTGACAGAATGTTCAACAGGTTTGTTTATATTTTCTCTATAGGTAGGTTGGTTGTATTTTCAATATGCATCATGAGAGCCTTAAAAATATTTTTTTTAATGAATATGTGTTATCTAGTCTTGCAGAAACCTGGAAAAACTGTTTGGATGGTGCAACAGATTTCAAAGAGGTAAGTGACTGGAAAATTATCCAAATCCTTCTTAGAATCTGTACTGAACTTTGTGTTCTCAGATGTCTGCTACTAATGTGACATTTTTGGGATGGGGTGTGTTTGGCTACGTTCTTTGTTGGTTTTGTTTTGTTTTTTCAGTTGCTTGCATTATTTTTTTGTTTTTTAAGACTGTTGCCTGGATGTTATTAATCCTTTGATACTTTTAACTTGTCCCTTCTCTCTAATTCTGCGTTTGCTTGTCTGTGTTTACTTTCTTGCTTTTAGTTTAGCAGCAGTGTCATTGTGAATTCATTAATGAAATAATTGGGAATGATCGGAGTTGATTAAGGTTTCATCATCTTCTGTATTCTCATAAGGCTTTGGCTGTTTTTCAACAGTACAGCTGGAGAGTTTAAACCGTAGAAGTTTTATCTTATTTTTCTGAGCCCTGTAAAAACCCTGAATTGTAGAATATGTTGAGTATGATTGTCAAATAGCAGATGCTGTTAAATACTGTTTATTTGAATTTAATATAGGTTTTTTTCCAAAACAACCCCATCTGCAGTTAACGGTAATGGAACTAGTCGGTTAGTTATGGTGGTCTTTAAATAATTTACTTAACCTGTGAAACTTTTGTCATCATTCTGATTACTCTAGAGTAGTCTTGACTCTTACCTCATGTCCTAAAACTGTGACTTACAGTTACTGTTGTGAAGATACTCTTGGATATCATGGATTCTTAAGTCACGTGTTGCATGTTAAGGATATTTATGCCACTGTAATTACCTTGTAGGTAGTCAAGAAGCCTAAAAGTAGTTGAGTGGATAGTGGGAGAAAGTTTCCAGTGCTTCTTACTGACAGAAGAAAGACTGAAAAAATTACTACTCAACTTTAGGGCTTGACATAGGAATGTTTTGCAGAATGTATTCTACTTAAGTAACCAAAGTTAAGCTAATCCTAAACCTTCTGAGTTTTTTTTTTTCCCCTTTTCTTCCAGTTGATTCCAGAATTTTATGAAAATGATTCTAGTTTTTTAGTAAACAGTTTGAAGTTGGACTTGGGAAAAAGGCAAGGTGGAAAGATGGTCGAAGATGTAGAACTTCCCCCTTGGGCATCAGGTAATAGTAGTCAAACTCCTTGTATTCTGAATTAATTCAAGATTATCTAGATTCCTGGGGTGGTGGTTCTTTTCTCAAAGTGCTCGTTCTGTTTTCTTCTGAAAGAATTTTTGCTTTAAAACATTAACATAATTAATCAATGCATTTAAATTTTATTATTGGTTGCTTTTTTAAGAAGGAGACCATCAGAGGTGGATACTAATACTCAGTGGGCTATCTCCTCCTTTAATTTACCTTCCTCTTACCAGGTCCTGATGACTTTCTTCAGAAGAGCCGAGAAGCTTTAGAAAGTCAATATGTATCAGAACATCTTCATGAATGGATTGACTTAATATTTGGCTGCAAGCAGAAAGGAAGTGAAGCAGTTGCAGCTCACAACGGTAAATATACACCTTATAGAAATAGCAAAAAAAATGGTGGTGTAATTAGGCAGGAATGGTAAATAACAGCATATCTGTAATGCCTGATTAAACAACTGTACCTTTTTTTAATTATTCTTTATTTGTAGGGTGGGGACGTTATTTCATGAAGCTTAAAGAAGTTATTCTTCCTCTAGGAAAGGGCTGATTTCTTCTGAAACTTTTTCTGAGTTCCTTAGAATTCCTAAACTTTTTTCAAGTAAGAAACCCAAGACTAAACCACAAGATCTCGAATTCTATAACCTGCTGAAATCGTTTAGTTGCCTAAATATACCCAAATTGAGTAAAAAATACAACTTTTTTTTTTCTTGCTAGTCATACAAGGCAAAGAAAATGAGCCTTGTATAGCTGCATTGTACAAATAAACTTCTATTTTTTTTCCCAGTGTTTCACCCATTAACTTATGAAGGAGGAGTTGATTTAAACAGGTAATTAACAAGACTTGGAATGGTTTTGTTAAAGCGGTTAACTCTATTTCTCAGAACCCCTCCAGGTTCTCTGCTGGCTGTAAAAGTGCTCTGTATGTGAATGGTGCTGCTTTTCCATTTTATACTCCCAAATATGCAGAGAATATTTTATGCAAATGCATCAGATTGTCATTTTTAGCATGCATTTAAGGACTGTTACTTGAACATGTCTTCAGTATGTCTTTCATGAAATGGCTTTATTTATTTAAGTGTCAAGCATACTGTTGTCATACATTAACAAAACTATGAAGCTTCTATGTAATTATCAGTGTTAAATCAGTTCTGCAAGGATGTATAATGGCCTGTTGTGCTGTAGCATGCAGGCCTGTGCTTTCACGGGAGGGGAAGGTGAAAAGATACTCACCTCATTGGCTTAATTAAATATCTTGTTTTTGTAAAGTATTATGGACCCCAATGAAAAGGTAGCTCTGCTGACACAAATCTTGGAGTTTGGACAGACGCCAAAACAGTTGTTTACAACTCCTCATCCCCAAAGGATAATGCCGAAGCTGAAAAGCTTGTCTCGAGCATCTAGTCACAGTGTTTCCATAACTGAGTCTCCAGGTAAATGTATAACAGATAAACTGACAATGTAATAGATTTGTAATTTTGAGAAGCTGTGTATCATTCTCCCACAGGATCTCATTATACAGCTCTCCTGACCACTTTCCTGTAAGCCAACTCAAAATAAATCCATGAACTAAGTGTCACAGAAAAGTGGCAAGACCAGTTTCAGATTTGAAAATCCAGGTGTTGTCCTGCCTTTTTGCATTCTGTTATGGTGGTATCCACTTGGACCGTTCTTCCTCTGCTTTGGAAGCTGTGGGAGGGCTGTCATCCCTGGCCTTTCATGATGCTTCAAAATCAAGCTAATGTGACAGCAGCTTCAACGACTGTATTTGCAGGCATTCTAAATGATGTAAAGATTTGTTCAGTTTTAGAATAGGAATGTCTCTTAGTGATCGACTAGCTAAATAAATCTTAAGAATTTAAATTAAGCATCCAATTTTTTTTTCCTTGCCTTCAGTGAAACTCTGTAAAAACATTCCTTTATTTTCCCTACATACTGTAGGGAGAATGTTGGTTGAATAGCTCTTAAAGGAAGAGGTATGTAGTACCATCATAGACTTCTGGTCAATGCAGAATTTAGATGAATTTTCTGTAATTAAGATGCAGTGGTCCTCATCACGTGTATCGTGGTCTACTGTAGATTGGACTGAATCTTCAACCCAGGTATGACGTGGAAAGGTTTTTCTTAGGTGGTTGTCTTCAGTTTGCTTTTGATGGATTTTATTTTTAAGCCCAGAAATGGAGTGCTACTTATCTGGATGCTACAGGTTGCCATGCTGGCAAGAGTGACTTTGAAAGTTGTATTATGGTGATGATAATGTTCATTGGTGTTAAATAGATATGATGGTGTGCTGCCTAAGTCATTAACCCACAGATCAACAGCTCCTGTTGGGTTTGACCGTTTCATAGTAATTGACATTGAACTATCTCAGTCTTATCCCTTAAGTTTGCAACAGTGCAGTGAATTGAAGTTGGGACATTGCTAACAGAATGCAATTGAATAATAAAATTATATGCTGTATTGTAGCAGTAGATGGTTTTCCTGGTACTTTCTCGTTTGGAAAGCTCTTTACATCTCCATGGAAGCCTGAAATACCTCTGCAGTAAATTTTTTGTGGGTTTCAGTGTGTTTGGGTTTTCTTTTTTTTCATTTCGGAAATGTATTCTGTAAAGTATCCAGTTCTGTAGCCTTGAGGAGAAAAATCATATTTTTGATTATGTAAGCCTATGCATTCAGGAAAAGATTTGGAAAAAAGTTAGTGACCTTAGCCAAAAATTCTTATTCTATGCGTGATTTCTGTATTTTCATATTTATCTTTGCAAGTTGAGCTACCTAGTTATTTGAAATCTGTCTTCCAATTTTCTATTTGTGATGAATCTTTATTGTGGCATTTTATTGCAGTTTCTCCAAATGAAGAATCATTTGAAGATTTGACAGAAGAAAGTATAACACTTGCTTGGAATAACATTGCCAAACTAAAACTAGATGAGCAATATAAAATTCATAAAGAGTAAGTACTGTTCTTTCCTATTCTGCCAAAATTGTTCTCTTTCATTGGGGACGGGGGCATGTCAATCTGAATGATGGGTTACAGTTTAAGATAAATACTTTTTTTTTTTACTTCGTAAGACAAGTTGATCAGAGAAGATGAATTTGGGTATATCATGGGTTATCAATCCACAAAAGGTATTTGTCAGCTTGATTTTTTTTTTTGTAGTTTCTTATACAGCTCTAGACCTAGGCTCATTATTGTTTTATTATCTGAAGTAGATATTGATTACCCGTCTCTAAAACTGTGATAACAGTGGCCAGATAGACTGCCATTTATGTATAACCCTGGGAGGACTGAGCTTCTTCATCCCATTTAGTTTGAAAGGTTAAACCACTAAAATTCAATGACACTACACTTCCACCTGCTACTGTATGAGCAGTTTGCCATGTCTCCAGGTATAGGCTTTCAGTTAATCCAGGTACCGAACTACTGTTCTGATGGGTTCCTAGAGAGCCATGAGTCAGCAGGGGAACTTCAGGTAGATTTTGAAAATACCTAATAATAAACAACAGCAGCTGTACTTTAAAGAACAGTTTTCCCTTTGGCCCCGACCCCATGTCCTAGTAGCTGGATTTGTAGGATTTCTTACTACCTAATGCGCAACTACTTTCTTGGTGATGGTAAACCAGTCCAGAAAAGAAACATTCTCTTATCCAGAAAACAATGTAATACTTGTAGTGAGAAAGGGCTGCTTTTACCAGATTGTTAGGTTTAGGGAAATCCTGATCCTGAAAACAGACTTTAAATTTAAGCTTCTGATTTTTTTTCTTTCTTTTTTTTTTTTTTTTCTGAAGACTACTGAAGAAATAGAAATGGGTCTGTATAACAGAATTTTGGTGTGCAGAATACTCTGTGCTTTCTAACAACTAACTCCCTGACATACGCTAGATGTCTAAATTTCTAGATGTTAGTGGCATTGCCAGTGTCAAATTTCAGGAAAAAAGACAGGCAAATTCTGATTTCTGACACTTGTATTCAGTATTTGCTTGTAGGCAGGTCCCTGACGTTTTCTGTAGCTAATCTCAGGCAGGAAAGACTGAATGTGAAACTTTATCCTCTCAGCTGGGCATGTCCTTTCTGATGAGGAGGAATTTCCTGCAAAACAGTATGGGGAACGTGTACTGGTGTTGTACAGTTTGTATTGAGATACGTTTTTGTATCTTGGCAGATAACACCCCACTGTAGTGCTTTTCACCTTGAATGTCTTAGCTCTTACAGAGATCAAATAACAGATATCAACTGTAGCCAATTTACAGTATGGTGGTTAAGTTTCAAAACCTTTGAAATCACCTATAAGCTTACTTGTATTAAACAGGGCAATTACTGGAATAGCAGTCACTTGCAATGGGTCTTCTGTTTTCACTACATCCCAGGGTGAGTATTGCAGAGGTATTTACTAGATCCTGCAGCATAAATGCAGGTTGATATTTTGTGAACAAAACAGCATGAAACTCTGAAATGTAGTTAAGATTGAATACCTTTAATATCTGAACTGAAAGCAAAATTAAGATGGCATTTAATGGGATATTTCTGGAATTGCTGAGTTCTGAAAAAAGCATCCCTAATCTCCTGCCAAATGCAAGATTCTTTTTTTCACTTGATGCTCAATTCTTTCTTGCTCTTTGAGGGAATTTCAGTATTCATGTGTGAAGGCTTCTTCTGTTTGGCTTTTGGATTGTTGTCTTTGCAAGTCACCTATTACAGAAATTAACTTTAATACATGTTTCCTGTGATTATGTAACTTGAGTACGTAATTTGTTAAATTTTACATCACTTTGACTCAAGAATTTCAATATTATCTTTATCTAGGCTAAGGAAAGTGGTAATTTCTCCCTTTAGATACCAGAGTTCTCTTAGAGTTTGATGGGCATGGGGGAGTCCATCTATAACTGGTGCAAAACAGACTAGTTCTAGGCTCAAGTCACAAGCTTTATAAGAGCTTCTCAAAGACTATGAGAAACCTATACTTGCCTTTCATAGTGAGATACTTGAATATTCAAACAGGAGTAAAATTACTAGCTTCTATAATATAAAACAGTCCTTTTATGTTCTGCTTTGTCCATTACCCCAGATTCAACTTTGAAGATGTTTTCCAAAGAATCAAAAACAATCCAGAGAAGTGTGTCCTTTTCTAACATGGTAAGTTGCTGTCAAAATAAAAACGAGATCATTGGCAGTTTTCTGAGAGCTTCTAACAGTAATGGCTCTTAGCATACATCAATGACTCTTTTCTTCCTCTGCCTACTCAATTGTATTATGTGTGAATAATTAAACAGAGTGAATTGAGACTCTGTCATCCTTTCAGGGAGACTACATTCTGTGGACATGGGAAAGGAGCATTAAATGGTTGCACTTTACTTCCATGCTAGCTCTGTTTTTAGTTGTCCTGCTGTCTAGGGAAGGGCTTATGGTAGACAAAGGTAGCCTGGCACTATCAGAGGAATATTCTTGAACAACCTTGAACTGTCACTGGGACAAGAATCACAAAGCTTAGACTGCACCCATGTGCTCACATCCAGCATTGCCTCACTGCTCCCAGTGTTTGAAGGCTGAGAGTCAGCCAGGAGAGGAAAACCAAACACAGGGAGTAGAATCTTTGCTAGGTGAACTTGACCCTTCCTTCTTCAATAAGCAGTGATCTCAGCAACCTTTGAATAACATTTTTTCCTTGTTCCTTCAAGACAACTTGGAAAAAGAATCTATTTTTTATCTTATGTGCTTGAGCACTGTGACCAAACCTGGGTCATAGAGGTTCACTCCCAAATTGCATGTTGAGAGTCCTTATTGAGGCAAGACACTAGGATATATCAGCTTTTTCTGTACCCTCGTCTCTAGGGGCAACAAAAATGGCAAATGGGTTGCCCAGACAGAAGCCTTAGCATGCTCTAACCAATCCTCAAGTAAGATGCAGCATCAAGACCCTGTGGTCTGCCACTATGCACAGTGGCAGATGAGTCTAGATAGAGCAATTCCTAATGTTTCAGCCAAGGCAAACTTCGTGTCATTTCTTGGCAGTATAACAAGGAAGCTCATTGCTGACTCCGAGGTGAAAAGTCAGTTTTTCAGGAAGAGGCCTCATACAGTCTTTTTTTAAAATTATTTCTCTTCTCTGTAGTGTTAGTGCTGATCTGTTGCTGCAGTGGTGGAAGCAGTAGTATTTTTACTGTCCAGCAGCTTACTGTTTTTTAGAATAGATCCAAAACATGACCAGTAATGGTAGTGGTTGAAGAAGTGGGTTGATTATTTATTATTTTTCCCCCCTTAACTGCTATCAGTGGCGGTAAATGAGCAACTGTCTGTAAAGAATGTTTCTTGTTAAGAATAGTAGTAATTAGGTAGTTACATTAGTTGCTTGAAACAGATGAGCTGATAGGTAGCTGTTGTGGAGAACAAACATCAAAGGAAAACCTTAATTTTTAGTTTTCTTTAGTTGTTTGCATCTACAATTGATAGGAACTTACAGGATGGAGAACTGACCCAGTTTCTTCTGGGTGAGAAATTGTATACCAAGTCCTTCATATACTGGTGTTTTGAAAAAGGAGATCCATCAGTTCTGCATGTTTCTGAACTTAAGTGCTATCTTTTTATATACCAGGGATTCAGTATTCTTGCCATTCAGTGTCCAACCTATAAGATTTTCTTGATTAGTGTGTGTAGAAGATAAAAATGCTTCTTCTTCTCCAAAAACACATTGATGTGTTTGATGTGATTGATCTGATTTGGGGTAAGAAACTGAACACTATGGGGTTGGTTTTGTTTTTTTTCCTTACAGGCTTTGTCATCTTGTCTAATCTTACCAGGAGATACGACTGTCATAAGTTCTTCATGGGATAATCATATGTGAGTATTTGTGTCCTACTGACTATTGAATTACATTGAGTGCCTAGGTCACTACGTTACCATTTTACGTAATGATACAGAAATTCATTGCTTAAATGCAGTGTCCATATTTCTACTTTTTTTTCTTCAGTAGATTTGTATTAGAAACTGTAGAAGCAAAGTTACTTTCATCTATTTGGTGAAAAAAAGTTTAAGTTTTCTGAAGAAGTAATGCTTTTATAACCTTTTCTGGTTAGATATTTTTATTCAATTGCATTTGGAAGACAGCAGGATGTCTTAATGGGACATGATGATGCAGTCAGCAAGATCTGTTGGTGTGATGGGCATTTATATTCTGCGTCTTGGGATTCTACTGTGAAGGTTTGTATATGGATTTGTTATGCTTCAATAACTATTTATAGCTAGCACTTTGTAATATTCAAAGCCAAATGCTTTGGAGTGGATATACCTGTTTTACTAGAAAAATAACTTAGCTACTATCACAGTATCACAGTACATTTATTTCTAGAATATATTCTTCATTTAGACTGATCTCAACTCTGTTTCAAAGCCAAAGTGTTACTTTAAAGAAATTTAATTCATTCTAATGTACTCTTAATACAGAGGGTTTGGAGGCAAATTGTCTTTTGTTGGGGGAGCTGGAATGTTTTGTGACCTTGACTGGTGGTTATGCTTGAGTGGAATGCGTTTCTAAAATGTTTAATAGTTTTGTAGCTTAGTTCTTCAGCTGAGTAGTCCAGGAACTTGCTAATCCATAGAGCCATGCCTAAGGTTAGGTGGAAAGATAATTTGGAAATTAGAATTTCCTAAAGCCTTCAGTATTTGGCTTTTTGGAAAGTATGCATTCAATGCAGTGATACGCCTGTGCTTAGGTAGGCTACTGTAAGCTGTCCGGAAACAGCATAATCATGTTCAATACATGGCTCTGCTTAGGGTAAATGAGTTCAGGTGCCATTTGTTGTTGCTGTATTCTGCCACATAGGCAAAGCCTACACTTAACACAAGCAGCTCTCCTTGTTCTTCGAGAGTTCAGTGCTGAAGAAATTCATCCAGAGTCATACTAATGCTTCCTTGAACAAACTCAGTATCTTGTGTTGTAGGTGTGGCACTATGTTCCTGGAGAGACCTTGAGCAATAAAAAACACCACTTTGAACTGCTTGCAGAGTTAGAACACGAAGTTAGTGTAAGTATGTATATAGATATATGTTATCTCAGAATCTGAAAGTTAATTGCCTGTTAAAATCAAAGTCAAGATCCAGTGGTAAAGCACGAGGATCCATTTAGGAGGCTGAGGGGGTGAGTTGTTTAGGGAAGTGCATGTTGCAGGGGGAGTTATTTCATTTTGGTTGTTTTTTTTTCATGACGTGTCCTGCACTAGTATCCCCTACTCCCTTAGCTGATGATTCACTCCTGGGGACTGAAGCAACAGTATAAACAGAAGCTTCCTAATTTGCCTTGCTCAACTTGTATGCACAAAGTAGCTGGGGAGACAGAGACATATGGGTTTTATTGTCTGCTTCGTTGTTTTTGAAAACAGACTGATCTTTTTCAAGGTTTTTCATTGTTGCAGCTTCTTCTTTATGTATCTTTGTAAAGGGCAAGCAAATGAGAAAGAATTTGCTGGAGTTGTTTACTATGCTATAAAATTATATTACTGAATTTCACCATAAATATATAAACACATTGTGTGCAGTGAATCATGAATACATAACTGCACACTCTGATTTATAGCCTCTAGTCACTCTAGTAGGATAGTTAGAATTACTGTGTTTTAAAAAGTCTTAATAATCCTTAATAGCCAACTGTATCCTGGGCTGCATCAAAAGAAGCATGGCCAGCAGGTCAAGGGAGGTGATTCTGCCCCTCTGTTCATCTCTTATGAGACCCTACTTGGAGTATTGTGCCCAGTTCTGGAATTGTCAACATAAGAAGGATATGGAGCTGTTAGAACGGGTCCAGAGGAGGGCTGCGAAGATGATCCAAGGGCTGGAGCACCTCTGCTATGAGGACAGGCTGAGAGAGTTGGGGTTGTTAAGCCTAGAGAAGAGAAGGCTCCAAGGAGACCTTATAGCGACCTTCCAGTACCTGAAAGGTGCTACAAGAAAGCTGGGGAGGGATTGTTCACAAAGGCTTCTGGTGATGAGACTAGGGGCAATGGGTATGAACTGAATGAGGCAGATTTAGACTACACATAAGGAGGAATTTCTTCACATTGAGGGTGGTGAGGCACTGGCACAGGTTGCCCAGGGAAGCTGTGGCTACCCCATCGCTGGAGGTGTTCAAGGTCATGTTGGATGGGGCCTTTGAGCAATGCGATCTGGTGGGATATGTCTCTGCCCATGGCAGGTGGGTTGGAACTAGATTATCCTTAATGTCCCTTCCAACCCAAGCTATTCTATGATTTGATGAATCGTTAGATTTTTTAACAGGTCACAACATAGGCAAATATTGAAACAGCTCTGATAACATTTAAGAACTGTACCCCGGAAACAACTGATGGGTAGGAAGTTCTTTAAATGTAAGGAAGAATTTTACCCTTAGGGGCAGAGTCTTCAATTTAAATGGAGAGTGTGGGTCCTAAAAGTGGTCTAAAGTTTGCATTTCTGATTCTGTAAAGTAAAAGCAATTTAAAATACTATCAAAGGGTCCTATCTTTTACTTCTTATCAGCAGGATTTTTAATAATTATACCTAATTAAGGATGTTATAGAAAGAAATGTAGAAGTTTGGGGGGGGTTATGCGTAATGGGCTTGCTTTGTGTATGTTTAAAACTTGTTTCAAGATGGCTCACATGAAACAATAGAAAAATCACAGGATGTTTAAATTCCTAGGTAAATACAATCGTCCTTAATGCTGCAAATACTTTACTAGCATCTGGAACCAAAGAGGGTACCATTAGTGTTTGGGATGTTACTACAGCAACAGTGTTGCACCAATTGCCATGCCACTCTGGTACTGTGTTTGATGCTGCTTTTAGCCCTGGTACGTTGGATTTCTGGTTTTAATAAGCACTGTTGGGAATTTCAAAGGCAATCTTATTCCTGATATCGTGTAATACACCATTGTTATTACAATTACTACTTTTAATGGGGATGGTGAGATATTTTAGGTTGACGTGCATCTCCATTGTAAAGAATTTATTAATTGTGCACAAACCATTACTAGACTGCAGACAGTGATTTAGACTGTAAACCAATTTTATTTAACAATGCTTGTTTAGAGAATTAATTTACCATAAATTATCTATAAATAAGAAGGTCAAGCGATGTCACATCCAACATGCTGTATCACAGACTACTTTGGTAACTAGAACTGAATGTCTAAACATGCTTTGTCATTGTTTCTTTTTATTTTTTTTTCTTATGTACAGACAGCAGACACCTACTCAGTGCAGGAGAGGACTGCTGTTTTAAAGTAATAGATGTACAAACTGGAATGCTTATATCTTCTGTAACCACTGATGAGCCACAGAGGTAATTCTGAGAATATACTAATGATGAAGCTGCACAGCCAAATTAGTTAACTGTAGAAATGTGTTATGGTTGGAGATGGTGATGTAATGGAAAGGACGATAGTACTAGCAACTTTGTTGTATTGAATTACTTTCTAAAGTGCAAAGGCTGACATAAAGTGCAAAGGCTGACATTGTAGCATGTTGTATGCATTGATCAAGGTTTCCAAAATGAGATTAAAAGTATCTATGTAAATAACTAATTTACTAAGTTATTTACTAAATTACTAAGTGAAGTTATGCATTCTGTTCTATATGGTTTATCAGGTAAACAGATGGAATACTCAGTTACTGGAGTAAAAGTATAGCAACCATACATGGAGTACACTTGTTGCTTTCTTGTGTGTGTGTATATATACATACATACTTATATGCATGTGTGGATTTATTTTTTCTTCAGTTATCTCTCTGAAATCACTCCTTTTCCTCTTCACACTTCCATGTTATTGTTTCAGGGGCATGAAGTTACAGTAGTGAAAGTGGTGGTTCATGAAGGATCTTTGGTACCATATACATTTGCAGCTGACTGAGTCCTCTTCTGTTACAGGAATATGTTTCCTCCTTCTGCTAGGGAAGGGTCTGGATGGGTGTAGGGCAGTCGGAGAAGCAGGCTTGGGTCATGACCTTTTAAAATAATTTGGGAATAATATTTCCACAAAGACTGTGTTAAAGGGTAGAACTTCCTTCATTTTCATACCTACATTTTCAATTCTTTCTAAAGGCTTGGTCAGTTTGGAAATGTTTGGCTCTCATTATACAATTGCTTGAAGTGAACTGATCTCAGACTTACTTGCAGGTGCTTCAAATGGGATGGAAATACCATCTTATCAGGAAGTCAGTCTGGTGAATTACTGATTTGGGACGTTCTTGGAGGAAAAGTAACTGAAAGAATCAAAGGACATACAGGTATACCTGAACTATTCCTGTTCTCAAACTAAATGGAAGATTCCTATTTTCTAGCTCTGATAGTATTGACAGATTTGAGTTATGTGTTCAGTCAGTGTGCTCTTGATGTTAGTGTTATCTAGAACACTAGAACTAAAAGTAGGTACACATGAGCCTCATAGGAAATTTAAGAACAATGGAGAAATACTGCTGCTTACAAGACTGAACAGATGTAAATGACTTGGGATTTTTCTAATCCACACAGCATTAAAATTCAATATTTTTCAACCTCATATCCCTAATAAAGTGTAGTATGGACTGTGCTGTATACTTTGTCAAAATCTGTCCAGACTTTGAGTCTAATAACAAATGAAGTAAAGTTCACTAGAAAAATTGTTTAGGATGGGGATTTGTAGGCTTCTTAAATGTGCCTCTACAGGCTTCAGTACATCAGCAACCAGGTGTGTGAAGGAGAAAAAAACTTACCTCAGTGTGATGTTTAATGCTGCCTTCATGAACAGCTATTTCCAACTTCCCTACCATAAGCTTGTACTCTGGAACTTGACCTGTATTGACATCATTCTGTAGCTAGAGGAATCTTCAGAAGTGAGCTTCTAGATATGTGCTAGATGTGAATACACTTTGAATCTGAGAAGTCCAGATGGTAGCGGGAAAAATCTCACTTTCTAGAGAAACCTTCCCTTTTCCCCATGAATCCTCTTGCCAGCATGTCATCTGCATTCTGCATTGCAGCTGACATTGTCCCTTTAGTACCCAAGGTCAGTTGAGGTAATGTAGCATGAGATTTGTTACTGAGAGTAAGTGCAGCCTACTAAAGAAGCTACCTAGAAGCATACTAAAATTCTACTTAGCATGTGTGGTGTCATTGCAATCCAAACTAGTGATCAGATTATCCTAAACTCTTCAGAAAGGTCTCTTCCATCATCTTAAGTACCGCTTTTTTTTGCATTTGGATTTACTTATTTCTTTGAGTTTCCTTTGTTTCCCCCCAGGTGCTGTAATGTCCATGTGGATGAATGAACAATGCAACAGCGTTATTACAGGAGGGGAAGACAAACAAATCATGTTCTGGAAACTGCAATATTAAGTGCCTTTCCCTCCAGACATTTAAATGAACTCCTATTTTAAGCCAAACCTTTTAAAGGAACTTAACTGTGTGTAATGATGGCTGCTGAAGTTCAACCAGATAGGAAGCTTTGTTCAGCTACAACTTTCTATGTTATGGTGACTTCACTGAGAGCATTTAACTTCCATAGTGTATGCATTTGTTTTTCATGGACTATCATACTGAAAATGCTTGTCTAAGATATCTGAGATAAAATTAAAGACTTATTTTTCTGTAATTAAAAAGCTCTTAATTTGCAGTCATTGTTTGATTTGCGTAGAATGCAGCATGGCATGCTGTTTGGACTGGTTTCAGAGAAGCAGCATTTGCATTCCTAAGAATTATTTAAGGATGCATGCAACTTAGTGCCAAGTCTCATGACATAATAATGTATGTGTCTATTGTGTAGTAAACCCTTCTTCCTTGTGAAGAATCAGTCAGTGGTGGATAGGACTTGGAACACTAAGGCAGCTGTTCTGAGCAGTAGTCAGTATATTTTATACAGGTCTCTAAATGTGGCTGTTTGCAAAGGCATAGAGGAGAATAAGAACATAATGTAGACTGCCTTTTGCTGTTGAAAAACAGCACTAATGTATTGGCTTGAAAGGAAGCCAAGTATAAAAATTGAGCCCCTAATATAGAACAGTTACACATACATGTAATGTGATGGTATAAATCTTCCCCTAGCACTGTACCTGAAGTTAGTCGGTAGTGTCTTATGCTGTATTACTACTGTCTTTCATCACTTCTGTTACTGTCCTTCTCTTATAATCTTCAGCATCTTCATGTTTTGTTTGGTGTTCTCAATTTCTTTCAACTGAGATCATCTTTAGGATGGAATTTACATACCATATTTAAACAGAGCTGCAGTTTCTGGGTTTATCCTGTCCTTCATTGTCTTCAGTGACAAAACAGTGTAGCAGTAGATTTTTTTTTCTCTGTAGGACTTAAGGATATCATTTCCTGCAAAGGACTGTTCTGAAGTTAAAGACTTGGACTACAGTAATAAGCAACTGCAGTTCTGATGTTGCTCCAGTATGACCCAAGATTAATATTAAATTTCTCTGATGGTATTCTCTACCACTGATACTAAGAAGCCCTGTTGTCACATTTTGCCAGGGCAAGGGAAAGCCAGGGGACTCTTCTTGGATTCTTTAAAATTTGATGAGCCTGTCAGGATCGTGCTGAGTGTCACTGGGACAAATTGATGACAACCCTTATATCAGTTATTAAAGTTTCTGGAAAATTGTGTACAAGCACAAGATTTATGACAGGATAAGGATTCCAAAGTAGCCAGTGATAAGCTGCTGACTGCGAAAAGGTCTGCAGTGATATACAGTCAAACCTCTAGTACTGAGCTTTAGCAGCTAGCCTGAAATTAGTAGATAAACGTGCATAGCGCAGTTCTTACCCAGCAGGCATCCCGATGGGGTGAGAAGACAGGGTCCAATTGATCAGCTGATCCCTGATGTTATGGTGGAGCTCCTCCCTACATTTCCCATCGTGTTTCATTTTTATAATGTTTCTTTACTGTTAGGTGGAGCTTGAGTGACTGCAGTCACGTTCTTTTATTCTTGATTGGTGTAAAAATCTCTTTCCATTTAAAATTACAGTTAATAAAACTTAAGAGCGTGTGCCCAGCTGGGAGGTGGGTAGCTTTTGGGATAGAGATCTGTTTTGTTATTCCTAATGACCACAGTTCAGGTCAAGGACACGATTTCACTGTGGTTGCTGCGATGGTGGTTGTGATCTGTCTCCCCTAATAGTGGCTATGCAGTTTTCTTTGCAGTTCCTCGCCCATCCCTGCTAACGGAGACTGCCTGTATCACCTACAACAACACCTTGTCCTCCATTCCAGACATGCTGGACATAGTGCCTAACCAGAACAGATCTTTCCCATGGCAACCACATTCCTTTCCTGGAAGGAGCGACTGCATTTCACAGTAAAATTGCTTCAGTACAGTGCACTTACAAGACCTTGGGGAACTTTGAGGTCCCTTCCCCCCCCATTTTCTTCTGTTATTTTTCAAAACCTATCAATGTGTCCAGAACAAGCATTATGTGCTCTCTTGTAGACATCCTGCCTTGGTTTTAACACCTAATTCGGAGTGCAGCTGTTTCTTCAGCATTGTAAAACAACTATTTAATAATTAAGGGCTGTTATTTCATTCCCTCCATTTTTTGTAATGTTGGACTTCTTGAAAAATCAGTTCAATTTGGTAATGGAGTGATTCAAAGCAAACTGCCATTTCAGCTGCATTACTCACTTGGCTAAGCAAATAACTGATTTTCTATGTAAGCAGTTAGTGTGTGTGTGGTGAAAGATCAAACTCGTCCTGCATGCCTGCTGTTCCCAGTCTTAATGTTGCGGCAGAACATTTAGAGTCTGCTCTGTTTATTTACCTTTCATTATATTTATTTCCCAAATGTGGCTGCATGTAGACAACAAAGACATAGAAACCTACATCCTACACTTGCTTAGAGATGTCATAGGTGATTTCTGGATTGTGTCAAAGGGGTTTGGGGTTTTTTTATATTTTAAGCATGCCCATCATTACTTGGTTACCTCCACCCTATTGTATTTTGTCCCTGGCCCACAAGGCTTAGGTCTTCTGCATTACAGTACCAGCCCAAGTTTAAAATTAGCACTTTTAACTTCTTTTACCTTTTTAGCATTTCCTGTTTCTGTGTTCTTTTCCTGCTAACATGCAATTTTGCAACTCAACTTACACTCCAGTGTGCTTGAAAATCACTGAGGAACTACTTGAGCAACAGCAGACAACACACCTTCACACCTGTTTTCTTGACAATGTCTTAACCAAATTTTGGGCGCATTATGAGGCTATTACTGATGTAATCTAGAGGAAAATAACCCTGAAGTTGGCGATCTTTGAATTCTAACTAAAGGGTGTTTGAGGTAGCTTAGCTTTCTTTTATTTAAATATGGACCCATAATATGCCTTGCTCTCAAGTACACCTGAGGTTCAGCTTTCTCTTGCAAAGCATTCTCACAAAACAGGGCACACAGATAGCTCTTTCACTGCCTAAAGCAGCCTTAGCTTTTCTTTTGGGAAGAGAGGGCGTCGAAATCAAGCTAACCCTGTGACTAGGTTGTATTGCCAGTATGTTGGGGGTTGTTTAATCAGAGGTATGTAAGGAATTATATACAGACCAACAGTTCCATTCAGTTTATCTTTGTTCATACATTTAACCATAAATTATTCCTCCACACAAGCTAAGGGACCCTGGTCGAGTGGGAGGTGTCCTGCTGATGGCAGGGGCAGGTGGAACGAGATAATTTAAGGTCCCTTCTTTCACTTGTGGCTGCTACATGATACAGCATGAAAGAGAAAGTCACTATGTGCTTGTAACTGAAATTCTGCCTCTGTATTAGATCTCAGTCTCCCCTGTAGGTAACACTCTCTGATACAAAAAATGAGGTTGTATTCTTCCTCAGTATATATGTTCCTCCAACTTTATAATAGAAGTTGTAGCCAGACTCATACTTGGTAGAGAATTGGTTTTAGGTGACCAAACCCCATTCGTCAAGCTGTAATATGGTCATAGGTTTGCTTACATAAGGAGTTTTAAAGCTTGAATAGGGAGGGAACTGGCCTCTGCTGAATGATCTGTGCTTAAGTAAAAACTGGTTAAAGACGGAGATCAGGTTTTCAATAATACATTAGTTTGGGCTCCAACAATTTCATACCAAAGTTCCTTGGCAAGTTAGTTTGCTTATGTTTACTGCTACAGGCCACAGGTTCTATGCCCCTAAGGCTGAATCATAGCAACGTTACATGAAGTCACCAACTACTGCCAGTAAGCGCTTGCCACAGTGGTTCCAGAGACATATCATTTAGTAACCAAACAATCCAATTAGAATGGCTCCCAGGATTAAACTGATCACCACTACAGCCTGAAAGAGTGTAATCGTTTTCCCCCAGTTACCACAGCCAAGAAATTTGTTTGAGAAAGAGAAAGCTTCAAGGCAGACTCTTCTTGACAGGCAAAGCTGAGCTTACCCTGCTTAACTGAACAGTGCTCTGAAATTCAGTAATCCCAGGGCAGAGCATAAAAGAAAGGAAATGGCTCACCAAAACTGGCATTTGATTTCAGATCACTTTAAATCTCAGCTGAGGCATAGGCACTCACTTCCCACCTCCCACCAGCAGACAGATTCTAAGCAAGAACTAATTTGGAAAGACACACCTCTCCATGAATTATTGCTGAGCCAACGTCAAATGGTGTAGAATTCTTCTTTGGTCAGTTTGGGCTGAAAGACACAGCTGTGTCCCCTCTTGGCCACCTCCAACCTGCTTGCTGGGAGCAGAGGAAAGAGTGAAAAGCAGAAAAAGCCTTGACACGCTGCAAGCGCTGCTCAGCAAAACACTGGTGTGTTATCAACACTGTTATAGTCACAAGACTCGAACACAGCACTGAACCAGCTGCTGTGAAGGAAGTTAATTCCATCCTAACCAGACCCAGTACATCCTGCAAGCTGCATATAGTTTTAAAATAAAATGGCATCTATGCAATTATTATGTCTTATAAAACAGGTAGGCTGATACTCCACACATTAAGCTGCAGGTATGGAAACAGTTAAGCCTATCTTGTCTGAAGATCCCAGCTCTAACCTGTTAAAAACATTTCAGCATTGAGCAGAGAACTGCATTAGAAAAGTTATTTTAAGCCGTTTCCTATCTTGTCCTTGTTGTTCATTGAAACTGACCTCAACTAAACAATAGCTTATAGCTCATCTTAAGGACCATGCACACACTCACACACACACGCCCCATCTAAAGTTTCAGTCATTTATTTGGTTATTTCTGAATCTTTAAGAACATGGTTAAGGCAAGAGATAAGCACATTAGTTACAATTTGTATGTCAAGTAATAAAAAGATTTGAGTATCTGTACACTACTTTGATTTAATATGCTTACCTACTGTATGATGCCTTTTGCTATATTCAGCTTAGCTGGCATTCTCATGTAAACATTATTTACTAGAACAAAAAGCTAACTAGTACTAGCCATACCTCTAATACACTATTTCAAATCTACTCTTGCAAACAGAAAGCAGTAAAAATACTCATTTGTCTTAAAACATACAAAGCACAGCATTGTTGTAGGTAACAACACGTAACTTTGCAAGTGTTATCTGGTTCCTTTAGTTGCAATGGCTTATTGTAGTAGTAAACTAAGTAAGAGACCTACCAAAAGAAGTCATAACACAAGTGGAATTTCACATTTGTCAAGCATATAAGGCTACAAGTTTTACAGTTTGTGAATAAACACGATATGTTGAACTGTAACATTCCCAGCCATTATAGATGCAAGTGCTTGATGCAGCATATTTTCTCTTAGCCTCCAGAAAGGCTCATGTGCAGAAGAAAGAAATCACTGAGTATAACAGGCCAAGTTTAGTGGAATCATCATTATAGTTATGTACACACACATAACAGGATGCAAGTTTAGACTTCAGGAACAGAGTGATCCATCAGGGTTTTCATAATGCTAGTTGCCATCCTAGAAAAAAAGAAAAGGCCATTCAGTTTTGTAAGATAGCTGCAGAAGAACACTAAAGTTTCTGAACACTGCATCTTTGTCATTGCTAGCCCTTTAATACAATTTAAAAGCTGGCCTTGTACTCTGCTGGTTTTGACAAGTATGTTGCTATAGAAAAGCTGCACCAAACTGTACAGAATAGAAGCCCACGACACCTGATGTTTTTATTAGTAATGGAGCCATGTTAGCAGCACCTTTTGGGACCCTGCATACGTGTGCAAGCAAAGCAGTATCAGTTTTGGTGGAGGACAAAGGGAAAGGCAGCTGTTAATCCGAAGCAAGTTTTGTAGAAAGAGCATATACCAAGCGGAGAAAAAAACCTCAGTTGTGCCTGAAGCATTATTAATCTCTAGCAACTTCAAAAACATTTTTGCAGGAGAGATTTAGCTGTAAAAAGCCAGTGCTGCCAAAGGATTAGGAAAGTACTGCATCCTGCCAAGAATTGTGTTTAGGTTCCCAGAAGTAGTTGCACTAGAAGTGACATTTTAGTTTTAAGATAACAAATACCTGTGTTATCCATATACTTGAAAGTTCTCAGAAACTCAAGTTTAGTTTAGAGAAGGGTTTTTAAAGAGAAGCAGCAGCAGAAGAGCATCACTAGCATGATTAGTTTAAAACCAGAACCAAAACACACTGGTTTGACTAGAACATCTGATTAAGCAAATTCTCAGACTACTCTCCCCTCAGCCTTCATGTTAGGTTTGTAATTAGGCCATATCATCAGTACATTTTATTAAACTTACAAAAAAAGTCACTGTCAACTTGATTATAATTAACACAATGACCCCTTTGTTTATTACCCACCTCTTGATTATATACTCATAAATACTGGAAGGCATGACAGTAATGGTCACTACATTTCCAGCTGTTGCCAAGATGTCTGCAATCTGGGGGTCCTGTTATTAAACAAGAAGTCACATGAGAAGCATTACTCAAGCTGACTAATAAAGCAGCAGTTCAAGAGCTTTTTCCTCAACACATTTCACGCAGCTTAGGAGACCCACAACTCCTTGCTTTGAGTATTTAACCTCCAGGGCAAAACACTGAACCTGCAATACCACTTCATAGACATTTAGTTATCAGTATCTGACACAAAATGAAGGAATGCAGGAATACATTACACACACTATTCCTACTAGAATTTGACACTTGGCTGGCAGAAGGAAGCTTATTCTTTGTTTTGCAAGGCAAGTTAGACCTAAAGATAAAAACTGAGGGCCAGCCTAGCCAGGTAGACGTAGAAGAGAACAAACAGAATGAGATGCTTTGCCTACAGATATAAAACTGGAAGGAAGCCTCAAAACATACATGTCTCTCCAATCAAGTTAAGTTACCTCTCATGACTTACTTCCTTCTTGTATGAACAGTAAGCAGTATATCACAATCCATTTCCCTCTCCAAAATACAACTACTACTTGCAAACAACAAGCTCGCAGCTATCCACACTAAACACATGCTGCTTATTTTACCTTCAATCCAATTACATTCTGGCCATTAATTTCACAGATGTTGTGCTCAGTAAGAAGTCCGTTTCTTGCAGCAGAACTGTCTTTCACTATCGAGGTTATTTTTCCGTTCTTGAATATGAAACCAACATGCCCTGCACTGTCCTTATGCATAGTAATAATTCGTTCAAAAGGCCTGTAAGACATTTAAAATACAATACCATGGTTTCAGTCTACTAAACCACAGAAAGAACGAATGCTATTTTAGCATCTTCAACTTATAAAAAGTAACCGTAATTAAAAGACTTGTACATCAACTACAATGAAAAGTAGTTTGGTTTCATTTCATTTTGTTAATATTCCTATATTAATAAAGAGTTCTTTGTAAACCTTACATGTTTTCCTCTTCTACAGACATTTGACCACCTGGATTAATAATAATACAAATATCTCACATAACATCCAGTCAAACATAAATGTCCATTAAAATAAGTTTTCTCTACAAACATTACAAGGTAGATAAAAGAGGGCAGGCAGTTTTGACAACTGTAGGTAAATCACAAAATTCTGGAGTACAAGGCTTCCAGAACAGCATTTCTACTGCTTTGCAGTTAATAAACCTTTAAATTGTATCTTTAAAAGCTAGCGAATCCAGGACAGGGATGGGGAGTTGGGCACAGAAGAAGACGACAGGGAATCGACTACCACAATATTTTTGATTAAGCAGATGATAGAAGTGGCTGCTCAATAGAAGTAGCAAGCCCACCGCTGGGTCTAACTTGGTTCTTGAAGACCTATACCCAGTCATATCATGTTAAGTTACCCGTCTGTCTTCTCGTAGCCCACAGACCTTATGTTGTATCTGACATATTACTACACACACAGTGCTATATGCTCATTATCCAACACAGCTTAAAAAAAATCAGCACTGGTTCATCAAATATACTTCTAGTGAAACTGCATTAACTCATACATAATCAATAGAGTCCACAAGAAAACTATCATGCTGAAAGAAAAACGTGAGAGAGGATTTTAAACAGTGACTATTTCAGTACTGACTTCTATTGCTTTTTTCAGTTAGTATAAGCAAACGTCAGTGTTTTTTCTGATGTACATTGAACTCTTGAATTCAGAGCTTAAGTCTGTCTCACTCATCTGCTGCGAAAGTGTTGCGCCTCACTGTGCCCTGGCAAGAGGTATGCACGGTAAGTTTACAAGTTAACAACTGTTATGACTGTTATTTTGACTGTTCCCACGAACAGTCAAGAACACGGATAAAGATTTTTTTTTAATGCCTGTGGTGCTGCTGAAGTGAGGGGAGACCCAAACCCCACAGGATTACTCTGAGATGGAAAATGACTATCAGCAGCTGGTGTTACCTGTCCCGAACAATCATTGAAATCCTTTCTCCAGAAGCTTGTTTCAAAACTTTATGTGCCTTATCAGAACTCCATCCGGCACAGTTGTCACCATTGATCTGCAGAACTTGGTCCCCAAACCGCAGACCAGCGAGGGATGCTGGAGAGTTTGCCTGAACTAACTGGACAAATATACCCTA
Source organism: Coccyzus lansbergi (assembly GCA_033558105.1). Taxonomy (NCBI): domain Eukaryota; kingdom Metazoa; phylum Chordata; class Aves; order Cuculiformes; family Coccyzidae; genus Coccyzus; species Coccyzus lansbergi. The sequence goes on along the minus strand of JAUMJK010000283.1, from coordinate 844,513 downwards.
CAAAAGAGAAGGGGAAAAAAGAAAAACATGAAGAAGTTCTACCTTAAAGATAAAAGACCAAATGACAGAACACACAGCACTTTAAAGTTCCCATTCTCTATATAATAGCAACTAAATAAAAAAGGACTTCCTAATTATCTCTCCTTAAAAGGCATTTTTTTAAATGTTGATCTGTTCCTAGATGTGTTTAAGAGATCAAAGAATCATAGAACAGTTTGGGTTAGAAATGACCTTAAACTCCATCAAATTCCAACCCCCTTGCTATAAGTAGGGACATCTCCCACTAGATCAGGTTGCTCAAAGCTTCATCCAACGTGGCTCTGAACAACTCCAGGGATGGAGCATCCACTGCTTCTCTGCACAACCTGTTCCAGTGCCTCACCACTCTCATAATAAAAAATTTTCTGGCTAACACCTAAGCTAAATTTGCCCTCTTTCAGCTTAAAACCATTTCTGCACTCCCTTATAGAGTCCCTTTAGATAATTCATGGTAGTATGAAATTAGGAAGCAGGCAAATGTGATCTTTCTAGACTCCTAGATATCAAAAAAAGACACAATCATAACAAGGGGTAAATACCATCCTGTTTTAAGAAGAAATCTGAGCAACTAGATCAAGACAGGCTAGTGGTATATCTCCTAGTGCATTTGGCTAATAATTTCTTTGCAAGACATCCAATTCTATATGTAGTTGGAGAAATAGATCAGCAATTCTAGTAACTCTATGGCAGGTTTATCCTTCTTTCACAATCCCACTACTTTTCAGCCTTTTATTAATTAAAATTTGCTAGAACCTCAGGTAAAATACTGAAGTATTAAAAAACTATTTCTAGTCAAATTACCCCTAAAACTAAGTAAAGCCTATTAAGGAAAATGGTACATAGTCCTTTCAGCAGAGAGGAAGAGGCAGGGCAGGGGTGTGAAATATGAAAAAAAGAATGCCTTTCTAAGAAAACACCAGAATTTCCCAAGTTAGGAGAACTACAAAAATAACTTTAGGTCTACATAAAACCTGGAGTACAATTTTTTTAAAAACATTCAGATTAAATGGCATCTTGTTTAAAAAATAATAAAGAACAAAGAGTAGTGTTTTCCATGTTAAGAATCAAAAAGATTTTGAAACAGAGAAGTTTCAGAGCAGGTTTAAGGATTTTCTTCCAGCTATGTTCACGTTAAGGGAAACTCAAAACAAGCCTACTCCAAAACTACTCTTTACGTATAGGTCAGATGACATCCTGACTATCTTTACTTTTCTCACCAGCAATGCACTGCAAGAATCTATAAAAGAGGAGCCACTTCTAAGCCATGGGCACTTCTCTGCATGCTACTAACTTTAAGAACCTCTCATTGAAAGACAGAGACAAAATGTCTTGTATTGCTAACAAGCAATACACACAGCAGCTCTGCAATGATAATTTCATGCTCTAAAGTGAAAAAAAAAATTACAAGTATTTTTCAGGTGTTATAAAACATACAGAAGTAAATTGCTGCTGTAAATTTAGATTCTAATCTAGACATCTGGAAATCTAGTTACTGATCTAATGAACGATAAGCAAGCATTATACAGAAGACAATTTTGTGACCATACACTGACTTCACTACTAATTTAATCCAGCAGTAAGATCTCAATGGGCAAAATTAAGCTTCTATACTTACATTGTCAACAGACTTAAGGCGAAGTCCAATTTTGCCATCTTGATCTTTACATAAAATCACTTCACGGATACCTTGCTTAATTTCTGCTCTGCGAATCCCAACATCATTTCCAGTCACCGGAGCTACCATGTAATTAGTAGAAGGTCGTGTTACCAGTTGCTGATTAAAACAAAATAGCCAGACAACTTAGTTTCAAGTTTTTAAAATAGCTATACATGAGTTTACATAAAGTGACATTAAAAATATATAAATAAACCACACAAATTAAGTCATGACAACAGCTCTTCCTCAAACCCTCAACATCAGAAATACATTGCTCAGTTTAAGACCAGAAAAGAAACAGGCACAGTTACTTAAAACAATTAATTTATCAGTCAAGTATGGTACCTAAGACAATATTCGTTTATTATCTAAAATGCTAGATATACATTTAGCCTTTATAATACTTCTTTCTAAAACACACATGAGTGGTACCTACACCCTGCGGTTGAGCAGCTGCTGCCACTGGCAAGTTTCTCTGCACTTCTTCCTCATTGAGGTTCAGGCCCATATACTGAGAAAGTTCCGGATACAGTCTGGGGTATAAGCCTTCAGGAGAAAAACAAAACAAGAAAAGCCCTTTTAACACAACTGTTGGTCTAACAGAACAAACACTGCTTTCATAGATACAAGTACTTCAAAAAATCTTGCACTATGGTAACATATTTAATTTGAAAATTAACAGAGAAAGCCCACTTGAATCAGAACTGTTATTCTAGCCCAGCTTCAAAAAGACACCAGACAAGTGACACTTCTAGGTAAAGATCTTATAGCAAACTTTGTTTTGTGTGTATCCTTAGTAAGTTTGCTGATGACACAAAACTGGGTGGAGCGGTTGATACACCAGAGAGCTATGCTGCCATTGAACGAGACCTGGACAGGCTGGAGAGCTGGATGGAGAAGAACCTAATGAAACTCAACTTCATTAGGCAAGTCTAGAGTCCTGCACCTTGGTGGGAACAACACTGTGGCACTTGTACAGGTTAGGGGTTGACCAGCTGGAAAGCAGATCTGTGGAGAATGACCTGGGAATCCTGGTGGGCATGTTAACCATGAGCCAGCAATGTGCCCTCATGGCCAAGAAGGCCAGTGGTATTTTAGGATGCATTAAGGAGACTGTGGTCAGCAGGCTGAGGAAGGTTATCCTCCCCCTCTACTCTGCCCTAGTGGGGCCCCAACTTGAGTACTGCATCCAGTTCTGGGCTCCTCAGCTCAAGAAAGACAAGCAACTACTGGAAAGAGTCCATTGGAAAGCCACAAGGATGGTTACGGGACCGGAGCATCTCTCCCATGAGGAGTGGCTGAGTGAGCTCAGTCTGTTTAGCATGGAGAAGATCAAGAGGGATCTTACTGATGCTTATAAATAATGGACAAGTGTCAAAGAGGATGGGGCCAGACTCTTCTCCATGGTGCCCAGTGACAGACAAAGGTTGATGGGCACAAACTGAAGCAAAGGAAGTTCAACTTTTACATGAAGTAAAAGCTTCGTTACTGTGAGGATGACAAAGCACTGGACAAAGCTGCTGAAGGAGACTGTGGAGTTTCCTTCTCTTGAGGCATTTAAAACCTGCCCAAACATGTTCCTGTGCAACCTGCTGTAGGAAGTGTTGTAGGATTATATGATCTCCAAAGGTCCCTTCCAACCCCTAACCATTTTGTGAACTTTTAGTTTCAGTTACTCCATTCATCCTTTACGGCACAAACATTAGACACACGTGCTAAATTCCCAAAACTACTTTGTACTGCAGTCCATGAAGATACGCCCTTGCTCCAAAGCACTGGAGCAATTAGTGAGAAACTACTCTTCCCCCTTGCGCCCAAATCAGGCTTAAGAGCCCATGTACTGTTCTCACTAAATTGGTGGGGATAGAAAAGACTGCTCAAAAAGTGAGGTGGTACAAGCAACAGCCCTGGAAGCAAGCAGGGTGCCCAGCTCACAAAGCTTAGGTTTCTAGTGCCCCTTTATGGGTACGTGTATGAACCCAGCTATTATAAGAATCTGTATTTGACCAGAAACTGAAAATAACTTTTCTGGGAAGAAACACAAAGGTCATCACCAAGCAAATTTTAGCATAACTGAGAGACTTTTTTGGTCCTTAATACTTTCAGTGGTCATGTTTGCACGCTGCTTTACATGAGAGCTGTCCTGTCTGATCTTATTTCCAGTCTGATCTATAAGCTCGTAGTATAGCCAATACTGAAGACTTCTGCATCTACTCAAATTCTCTGTTTCATTTTTAACAGAAGACCTCAACACAGGATGCATCTCTGCTGGCTGTATTATATTCATTAAAAACAAAGACGCCTCCGAGTAGTAGAAAACATCAGAAACTCTGGATGTTGTATATTCTCCTGTCTCTGACAGGACAGAGGTATTCCCAGTAGGTTTGATACCCCCTATAGATGGTGGAGTTGCCCCTTCTTTCAGGATATATCGAGTGATTAATTACCCTTCAGTCACACACTGATCCTGAGCAATTCATACAAGGCAATGTCAAAATTATGTCATTTGGCCAGCAGCAACAAAAATTGCAGGAGAACTCAAACTCTGGACAGCAGAAAGAACGCTGCCAAGAACAGACTCCTAAAGCAAACTTAAAACTGGTCTGTGAGATTTCTGGTGAGCTACACAAACAAACTCCTGCCTTAAAGTCATCTTAGACAGAAAAGTGCCAAGAGGAGAACTGGAAACAAAAGTTACATTCACCAAGCGCTAATATTTGACACACCAGCACTGCTGACAGCTGTTCTAGTACTGCTGCTGCTCATGCTGGTTAGAGGTTTAAGAATTTTTCACCAAGCGTAATTTAGTAGCCCAGAGCTTAGAACTCAACCACGCCATGCACATTCATGGATGTACACATGCACAGGAGAAAAGTGCTTTGGGTCTGGTAGATTTTCCACCAGGCATCTCATCACAAAATTTGCTGGCAGCTTTATGTTAACAACCCTACAAGATTAAGTTCCACCTTACTGGGCACTTCTCTATTGACAAAGACTTGTATTTGCTCCTAAGCAAGCTCATATGGATAGAAAAGGCACATTCTTGTTGCCCTCTAAAGCTTACAAAAATACACTTAATAAATAAGGAAAACTAAGTTCTTGAGGTAAGAATTAAAAAGAGGTCAAATGGTACCAAAGCAGATGTTATTGTTAGGCTCACTTGGAAAGGTTTGAAAAGTTAGGAGAATGGTTAATGTTTGCCACAACCTCCTTTTATAAGCCAAGACTTTTTTGACTCCTATAGAACCTCTGTTGAGGTAGTTTGAGGTGGATATTGGCCTTTCCAAAAAGGCATGACCTCACCCTTAGTAAACAGGATATTCCATATTTATCGGTATTTTTGATGCTACTCTGACTTCAGGCTTTCATAACCACTTTCGACAACATTAGGATTATATATAGCATACAAGCTTACCTCCATCATGAGGAATGGGAGCAGAAGCTTCAGACAAGATTGCTGGGTTAGCTGGATTTGATGAAAAGGCAATCTGAGCCTAAAAGCAAAGACATTCACATGTGAAAAAAAGAAATAAAATCTTGTAAAATTAAAAATCTATAAATAATACAGCCAGGAGACTAAGTATTTTCTTTATTCTTGAACATGCTAGTTACTATTCATCTTGATGCTCCAAATCCAATCTTTTCTGTTGAAATAAATAACTTCAATACAATATGCTGTAGGAGTATCAAAGTACTTTAGGAGATCAACTTGTATCTTCCCATGAAATGAGGCTACAGTAATAATGCAGAAAGACTTTACTGTCAATCTGTTCTGGTTTTGTCCTTAAGCAAGATAAAAGGCATAAGATCTCCTTAAAAAACACATTAAACTTGGCTGACAAAACTTTATAACTTTCAAGTTCTAAGATATAACCTTTGGCAGAGTGTTATTGTGATTATTTTTTCAGCTGGATAGCAGCCAGTTTTCTCTTCACTGTTTACAGATGTCACTCATGAGTTCTGTTGCAGTCCCTTATAGGCTGCAAGTTACGTTTCACACAGTCCAATACTATTAGTTTAATACCTTTTGAAAGAAATGGATATTCTACAGAAGCTGCCACTACAGCGAACACACTAAGTTTAGTTTCTATATTGTTTACCTACTTACTTCAGTACCCTCTCTCATAGCTGTAAGTCGGTTTCCTTCCTTCTCAGTATCTCAGCAGCTACTTTTTTGGCCCTGTGCAATCATGACCAGTGAAAAACACTGCCTTACAAAGGCCTGTTAAGGATGATAGAAATAGCTATCCCAATAGCTTTCCTGAGGCTGAAAGTCAAAAGTTGGGGGGAAATTACTAAATGAATACTGAAATATTATGTTGAACAGGACACATAAATCACCTAACACAACATGACGGTCAAATTACTTCATGTTTTTACGGAAATCATGCTTAAAAATAGAAGATTTAGCAGTCCTGTACTCTCTAGGAAGCTGTTTTTAGAAACAAGTTTCAGAGCAAGAATGACTCATTATTTATCAATATCATATGTATTTAGAAGACGTCTCCAACTCAAACACTGTAGAAACAGGTTAGAACACTTAACGCAAAAAGTCTTATCCAAGAGTCATTTAAATCACACTCATTTGTTGAGGCTGACTTTGTCTTTCACCACTCTGTCCTCTTTTCTCCTAAGAGTGCTTATAGATGTATTTAGAGAGAAGCCATTTTTTATAATGAACTTTTAGGAGAGGCAAATAATTTAGCTTTTGCTGCCAAAAATATTAGTGAAAGTGGGATGGCTTACTCTTGAAACAACAGTATTTGGCAACAACAGTATTTACTTCCCCTCTCTCACAGCTATACTCAACAGACAGCCCATTACCCTTCCAGAGTTCCTATTATGATCAGTAGAAGTGAGAAGCTGTCATGAAACTGCCAAACACCCAAGCCTCTCCACCAGATGCTCTTGGCTCTACCTCCCTTCTCTCTCATCCCCACAAGAATTTTCTCATATTCTGTCTCACCTTACATCCCATTCATTAAGTGGCAGAACTCTGTGAAATCTTAATTTCATACAATCATACAATAATTAAGGTTGGAAAAGACCTTTAAGATCAAGTCTGATCATAAGCCCCACATTACCATAGCTACTAAAGCATGTCCAGAAGTGCCACATCTACATGTATTTTAAATACCCCCAGGGATGGTGACCCAATCACTTCCCTGGGCAGCCTGTTCCAATGCTTCCCCCACTATTTCAGTAAAGAAATTTTTCCTAATATCCAAGCTAAGCGTCACCTGGTGCAACATGTGGTTGTTTCCTCTTGTCCTATCACTTGTTACTTGAGAAGAGAGAATGACGCCCACCTCCCTATAACCTCCTTTCAGGTAGCTGTAAAGAGCAATATGATCTCCTTTTGGTCTCCTTTTCTCCATGCTAAACAATCCCAGTTCCATCAACTGCTCTTCATGTAATTTGTGCTCCAAGTTACCCTTCACCAGCTTCACTGCCTTTCCTTGCACACACTCCAGCACCTGAACATCTTTCTTGTGGTGAGGGGCCCATAATTGAACTGTGAAGTACAGGGGGATGATCGTTTCCCTAGTCCTGCTGTCCACAGTATTTCTTAAACAAGCCGGGATGCTGTTGGCCTTCTTGGCCACACTGCTGGCCTGTGTTCAACCATCTGTCAAAGAGCACCCCTAAGTCCTTTTCCATGAGGAATCTCTGAGTGGACAGTCATCTTTAAGTATGACAGCAGGCATCTGTCCTGCGTGAATTGATTTCTGGAAAACTGACCTTTGAGATTACAGTGCAATCAATGATTAAATTGACTTAATGGAATAATTTATTATGCTCCCTATAGAAACCTCTATAGGGTTTACTGTTAAATATGTTGGTGAAACCCCACAACAGACTACAGGCACAGGTCACATGCACAAGGCACTCTGCTGAAGTTCATAAGCCCTGCTGTAGGTGTGAGTAAGAATGTGCAGGAAGAGTTCCTGCTCTATAAGGTGACAGAACATGTACCAAGGTTTACCGGAATCAACACAGAGCTACTCCACTTCCATTTCTTCTCTGCTTCATTCAGTGGTCACAAAAGTTAAATGGTAGGAATTTAATTTTTAATTGTAATACATGAACTCTAGCAGCTGGTCCTTAAAAGTCTGAAGAAGTAAATTCTTGGCTCCAGGCTAGGTTTTTTTTTTTTCAGTTCAGCTTTACCTGACTGTAGATAAAGGATTTTAGTGAGATAAGAACAGGGTGGGGAAGTGCAGGCGGACACAAGAAGGAGAAACCTCAACACAGTGCCCACAACTTCAAGCCAAGTAATACTGAAGCACTCTGCTTTGGGACCACACAGGAGAATTAATAAGCTGTTCTGTGCTGTGCAGTTTGCTTGATTGCTTCCCAATGAGAAAGACAAGGACAGAAGCAGCACTGCTTTACAATGCAGTATAACTCCCTGCTGCTGTTTAAACTGGGAAGGAATCTAAGTTCGGGAAATAAATGGAAGTTAAGTAAAATACTGAAGAAAGCAAGGAAAGTCCCCATAAAATACATACATGTCCAATTTCTCATAGAGGTTCTCATCCATTAAAATATTTTTCACTATTGCATTTCACATTTTTTTTTCTCTCTGATAATAAAGCTGCCAATATTCTTACACATAAATGGTTTTACAAAAATGCGATCATCTTAGTAAGTATTGAGAGAACTGGTTACTACTAAGAAATAGCTACAGGACAAGTCTGTGATTCCAGATGACATGTTTTTTGTGGCCAACTGACCATGAAAGGTTTCTGCCACAGGTTTGGACATCAAGAATGAGATACAGCAGGTTCAGTCAATACCTAATCATCACGTCAGAGCTGAAGTATGAGAAGAGACTATGTTTGTTTACTTAGGATCAAGTACTTGTACTTCACAAAACCCCAAGCATATTGATACATTAAAGACAAATGACTATAAATGAATACATAGAACAATACAAATATACCAAACAGTGGTAAAATAAGCATTAATCATATTATAACAAGCTACAAAGTAAACCACCTATCTTTCCCTTTGTGGAGTGCCATGGTAGAACAAATTCCCACCTACAGTAGAAGTATCCACTTCCCTAGATTAAATATCAGATATAATGTTATGATCAAAACTCATGTTATTAAAGCCCATCATACCTGAATAACTTTGTCCACCTTCAGATCTTCCAAGGAAGGATAGAGAGACATTTTGATGCAGTATCACTGCTTAGAGGGAAGACAAAAAAAGGGGAAAGCAAACAACCAAGAGTTAGCCATCAGATATTTACTCAGGTTTATGACTTAAAAAAAAAAAGAAGACAAAAAGAAAACAGATGTAAAGCATTAAGTAAGTGATCTGTGACCTGCAAGCCAGTTGATATGTGACCTGCAAGTCTCAGCAACCTGGCACTGCAGGTAAGTTCCATTAAGACTACCCATTTAATCTATTATCAATAATAACTTTTACATAGTAGGCTGTATTTAATACAGTCAGTGTTTTCAAACTCTAGGTCTCAAAGATAAGAAAGCCTTATACAGAGAAAACCATACCATTTAACAAGGAGCATAGCAAAAACAGGCTTTAGGAGGCCAGGAAGCAATGATGGTGTGGGTTAAGAGAAAAAAATCTAATCATCTTCCAAATAAACTCCCCCTCCTAACTGGGACAGTATTTCTATACAAGTTTAGAAGCTTTCACTCTGTGATCCAAAGTATCTCAATACTTCCATCAGTTCTGATGTTCCAGTAAGAAGCCACTAAAGAGAACTGGCTTCCTGTGTCCATTTGCAACACATTAATTGCAGTAAGAGACCATTAAAGCAGCCAGATCTAGTTAGCAGTAAGTTTCAAAACACACAGAGCCTTCAGGATGGCTCTCATGTGATGTTGGGAGTGCCCTGTGACAACTTACCAGGAAGCAATGAAACAAAACAAACCCACACAGATTAAAAAAAAAAAAAAAAAAACTTAAGGAAATGAAAACAGGCAAAACCAAAAAAAAAACCAAACCCCTTCACGTGATCCTCTAAGGCACCATGCCAACACCGAGCTCTGCTAAAGCAGAGCACTGGAGGTTTTATGAAATCTCCTTCTCCAACACTCCTTGACTCATGTTTTCACTGAGATCAGTCAGACGAACTTTTTAAGGCCATGGTAAAACATTTCACATCAACATATGGCAACATTTTATTGCAGGAGGAGAGGAATAGAAACAGAAAGCAACAAACTGATGTAGTATTGCATGTCAGAGAAGTCACGGAGAGCAGAGTTTGAGGCAGCTCTATCAAAAACTCTTAGTTTGGGGACTCATTTTCTCATGCAAAGAAGAGAGGTACTTATTTGAGTAGTAATTTAGCAAAAATGCAGTGATCACTTTTGTTCTGGAATAAATCCTTGAGTTACTGCTTCTTTAAGTGCAGATATTAAGTTGATTTCTAAAGAAACAACACACACCAATGCCTAATATGATATTGCAGTAACACAACAGACATCTATTCATATTACACTGAGCTCATCAACAGCTTTTCTATTTGTTCAGCAGGCTGCCCAGCAGCTCCACTATCATGGCAAGCTACAATTAACTTAAAAAAAAGCATGCCCTAAATGTGACAGAGATCTGAACTGGGAACGCATGGCCAGTTATGTTGTAATAATTAATTGCTGCTGACATTTCTGACTAATTGTTGCAACTAAACCAAACGCAGTTGAAGCCTGGAAGCTTTATGAATTAAACATACACATTTTAAACACACTGAGACAGCAATGTACACTTGCAGCCCAGAAGGCAAACCACATACTGAGCTGCATCAAAAGAAGTGGGGCCAGCAGGTCGACGGAGGTGATTCTCCCCCTCTACTACTCTCTTGTGAAGCCACATCTAGAGTACTGTGTCCAGTTCTGGAACCCCCAACGTAAGAAGGATATGAACTGTTGGAATGAGTCTATAGGAAAGCCACGAAGACAAGCAGAGGCCTGGAGCACCTCTGCTATGAGGACAGCCTGAGAGAGTTGGGGTTGTTCAGCCTGGAGAAGGCTCCAGGAAGACCTTATAGGGGCCTTCTGGTACCTGAAGGGGTTGTACAGGAAGGCAGGGGAGGGGCTCTTTATCAGGGAGTGCAGTTTTAGGATGATGGAGAATGGCTTTAAATTGGAAGGGGGAAGATTTAGACTAGATGTTAAGAAGAAATTCTTCATGATGAGGGTGGTTACACTGGCACAGGTTGCCCAGGGAAGTTGTGGACACCTCCTCTCTGGAAGTGTTCAAGACCAGATTGGATGGGGCCCTCAGCAGCCTGGTCTGGTAGGGGGTGGTCCTGCCATTGGCAGAGGGACTGGAAATAAATGATCTTTAAGGTCTCTTCCAACCCAGAGTGTTCTATGAAAACCACTTGAAAGTTCTGCTTTATTCCACCACTGACGCAAAACAATCAAGTGTTCCTGCTCTTTCAGAATGGGTAATAGCAAATACAAGACCAACTTCAGCAAACCCCTCGCTCAGGTAAGCGGTGCCAGAATGCGGTATTCTGCTGCTAACATCAGTCAAGTCACACACAGTATCAGACACACCATCTATGTCTACGCTACAGCTGCCCTAGTACACTCAGGTACAAGATCAAGCACTGGCACACATTCAAAGCCAGCACGTTCGTTCCCAGCAGCACAACGGCAGGAAAAGAGGGCAGGGCAAGGACAGTGCATTCCCAAAGGAGTCACTCTATTTGAGGGTCAAGAGGATCACAGGAGCAGCAAGCTCCAGTATCTGCACAACACAGCACAGAGTCTGTTGGGTCCCTGGTCCTAGTGACTCACTCCTACACCGCAAAGCCTATCGCTTTTACATCTTGTCTAGTTGTATTTCTCCACAGCCAGTATCACTCTGCATGTGATTACTGGTGACATTTGTCACAGACTGGCAACCTCAACCTTCCTCTATTTTACAAACAGGAGCATGGTATTTCCTGTAGAAGAGTATTAGCAAAGTTAACCATGTGGTAGTCCTCAAATCGCGTAAGATGAGACTCCAGCAGCTCATCCAGCCACTTTGCAACTTCCCAGGCACCTTCACTCCTCAGCAATGAGCTCACAAACCCAAGTGTTTGTCACTGCTACCAAGAAGCTGCCTGGTCAGCTCTCTCGTTAAGATCTCACCAGTAACTATCTTTGGTTTTCCAACTAAATAGCCAGAGTAACTGTCACCACTGTAACTACACTCAAGAAGCTCATAACTTTCCATGTGGTATTTTCAATTTCTGCATAGGCAGTTGTAACACAAATACCACAATTACCTCATTAGGTAATGTGAGACCCACAAAAATACTGTATTTAGTTTAAAACACAATTTTGTAAAAACAACTGCCATTGTCAGAGACCACAAGGAACCTCAGGAAGAACTTGTCCATGACTTCTGTGTAATCTTATTCACAGCACAAAACAAGGGCTTCAGCAGGTGCTGTAACTGCTTTAGGAGCTGGGGAGTGGTTTCCATAAAAAACAAGTCACTACAACCTCTTTATTAAAAATCTACACCAACACCAGAATAATTTTTGTTGATCATTTCCACATTCCTGCATCCTATGAGAAACAAAAGCGTTTAGGAAAAAGAAAGTGAAAACCAAAGGAAGAGTGTGGGGCTGGAGGGACAGCCATAACTCAGCCACTGACCCACAAAAGCCAGCAGTGAAGACCTCTCCCTGTTTCTTAGTACTACTGGCTGGGAAGTCTGACCACCAGTGCCCAGTAAGCACGTTCTGCTAAGCAGATCCTGTTTGCCAAAGGGAAGTGCTGGGCCACTGGCTGAAGACTGTGGAAAGATGGCACTCGTGACACCCAGGAGGCTGCCAGCAGGAAGTCCTGCACATGGGACTGATCCCAAACTGCCCTCGATGGCATGGCTGGGATGAAATGGGCTTCCTGGCAAACTCTCCATGTCAGAGCGTGGGAGCTGAACACAGCAGATCCACCTGAACACCAGCTCTAACCAGCCTGTAGCGATGCTGGCTCAGAAAGCACCAGCAGCCAATACTGGGGGGAAACCAAACAAACAAAAAAAAAATGCCACCCACAAGTGTTACCTGCTAGCGGTCCATGGATTAGAGGAAGCCACAAAGCCATCACATACACGCAAACACTGATTTTCACTTCCAGAATTTAGAATACAAATCATGGAAGTTCACTTCTAAAGCAGATCCAGGACTAAAACCTCACAGAGGTCACGCTGAGACCTCAGAATCATCAAATCACCTGGTTGGAAAAGACTTTTGAGATCACTGAGTCCAGCCTTACCTCTCTGCCATCAAACCATACCTTTAAGTACATCATCTATCCATGTTTTAAAGAGCTCTAGGGATGGATGGTGACTCCACCACCTCCCTGGGCAGCCTGTGCCAGGGCCCAATGATCCTTTCAGTGAAAAATTTTTTCCTAATGTCCAATCTGAACCCCACCTGGCGCAGTCTGGGGCCATTCCCCTTTGTCCTATCGCCTGTGACAGAAGTGACGAACTGTTTTGCAAGAGGCATTCTCAGCTAATAACTCGGCGTTTCCCTTCTGACAGCCATCCCATCGGCCTCATTAAGCATTTATCCCTGAAACCTGCAGTCTCCATTTCAGACCCGAAGCGGGGCTCGCTCGCCCCAAGTGGCACATCGCATCCTGCGGCAATATGTACTCAGAATAAGTTATAACAAATGCCAGAGTCTCGGGTGAAAACTGAAGAAGATGAGATCGTCGCCCCTTTGCTACCCAGTTCGTTCCAGCAGGATCCACGAGCTCGCAAAAGGCCACGTAGATCACAAAATCGTAGAATGGTTTGGGTTGGAAGGGGCCTTGGAGACCATAGAGTTCCAGCCCCCCTGTCGTGGGGAGGGACACCTCCCACCGGACCAGGCTGCCTAAGGCCCCATCTAACCTAGCCTCGAACACCTGGATATAAAGAAACTCTCGGCATTTTTGACGTCGGAGAGCGTTCTCTGACCCCGCGGGAGGGGGGGGGGGAGGACGGGACACGACTCTCTCAGCGGCAGCGGGCACTCTTCCCCCTCCTCCTCCTCCTCGCCTGCTCCCTCGGCCGCCTACCCCGCACCCCCCCACCCCCAGCCTCGCCGGCGACACTCGCTTCCCGCACGCCACCCCCGCCCCGGCCGCGGCGGAGAGGCCGAGCCCGGCCCCGGCTCGCCCCTTACCTCCAGCGCCGGCTGCAGCTGCCGTTCGTCGGGGCCCAGGGCGCGGAGAGGGGCGGAGGCGGCGGCCCCGCGCATGCTCGGCGGCGGCGGGGGAGGTGCGAAGCCCCGCGAAGGGGGTTCCGCTACGGGAGAGGGGCGAGGTCTTCGTGGTTGCGCTGCGATTTTGCAGTCTTCCTGCGTCTGTACTGTCCCCTTCACGCAGGAGAAAGTGCAGTTTTCTATTAATTCTCCACCACACGCATCTGGAGTGCTGTGTCCACCTCCAGAGTCCTCGACGTAAGAAAGATACGGAACTGTTGGAACGGGTCCAGAGGAGGGCTACAAACACGATCAGGGGACTAGAGCACAGGAGGACAGGCTGAGAGGGTTGGGGTTGTTGAGAAGAGGGACCTGGGGGTGTTGGTCGACAGCCGACTGAACATGAGCCAGTAGTGTGCCCAGGTGGCCAAGAAGGCCAATGGTATCTTGGCTTGTATCAGAAATGGTGTGACCACCAGGTCCAGGGAGGTTATTCTCCCTCTGTACTCAGCATTGGTGAGGCCGCTCCTTGAATCCTGTGTTCAGTTCTGGGCCCCTCACCACAAGAAGGATGTTGAGGCTCTGGAGCAAGTCCAGAGAAGAGCAACAAAGCTGGTGAAGGGGCTGGAGAACAGACGCTATGAGAAACGGCTGAAGGAACAGGGGTTGTTTAGCCTAGAGAAGAGGAGGCTGAGAGGAGACTTCATTACTCTCTACAACTACCTGAAAGGAGGTTGTGGAGAGGAGGGAGCTGGGCTCTTCTCCCAAGTGACAGGGGACAGGACAAGAGGGAATGGCCTCAAGCTCCGCCAAGGGAGATTTAGGCTGGAGATTAGGAGAAAGTTTTTCACACAGAGCGTCATTGGGCATTGGAATGGGCTGCCCAGGGAGGTGGTTGATTCACCTTCCCTGGAGGTGTTTAAGGCATGGGTAGATGAGGTGCTGAGGGACATGGTTTAGTGTTTGATAGGAATGGTTGGACTCAATGATCCGATGGGTCTCTTCCAACCTGGTTGTTCTATGATTCTATGTTCAGCCTGGAGAAGAGAAGGCTCTCAGAAATCAGAATCAGAATCACCCTGATTAAGCTAAAAAGAGATTTTGTTGCAATGTATTTTCTAGCATAGTTGTTCCCCAAAATTTCACATTTCTCCTTGGAAGCTGGAAACAAGTTGAGATTTGTTTGTTAGGAAACTCTCCCCTCATTCAACAATGAGACATTTTCAAGGGTTACTCAAAACATGAACAGATAGTACCCTGTCAGTACTGGAAGGTGAATAGTTGTGTTAATGTGGTTCTGTACCTGAGGTCACGATGAGGGTAATAATGGTCCTGCTTTAAGCCAGGTACAAGGAGTGTCTTGACATATTGTTTGTATTTCTAGAACAAACCGACCCCAAATCAGCTTAGGTAACTGTGCTGCATTTCGCTGAGCTCTGCTGAGAAACCTTTAGACTTTGTAAACAAGAATTTTTGGATTTTGCATAAATAAGAATTTCTGCCAAAAACCCTGCAGAAATTACATTACAGGAGCTTCGCTCCAGTAATATACTTGACATTAGAAACTGCTGGAATTATGATTGCATGGGTTACTTTGCTCTAACTCCCTATTTATATATGTATGATCACATCTTTTTCAGGGCAATGTAACATATTACATTTATTGTCCCTTCCTCAGTCCACAGGGTGGATGGTGCTCAGTGAATGTATAATTTTCCACTGTTCACTTGGCAGTTTCGTGCCTGATTTCCTGTCTGCTATTCAAACTTTGCTCTAAAGCTGGAAATGCTAATGTTGTCACCATCTTTTCTAAGTAACACTTTAATGTTCCAATGCTGTGCAAACAATTACAAATTTTCTATCATAATTCCCAGGATACAGACAGGGAATTCAGACACTTAAGCTGAATATACTCATAATGCATTTGTGAGACAAAACTGTCTCTTGTTTGTCAGAATACAGAAGATTTTTTGTTAAATCACTACCTTTCTGACTTCAGTCATGGTTGCGTGCATCCAGCACTTCTGCAAATTAGTCTCTAGGGCCTCTGTAGGGCAACCAGAAAATAAGGAAAACACAGGAACCACTTGTGGAGACCCTGGCGATAGAACTTGTTTGTCGCCACAGGAGACCTCTGCGGCAGAGGAGTGAACAGCATCCAACTCTGCAACCTGCCCATTCAGGGCGTAGGCAGTAAGATGTTCCTCTCTCCTCATCATTCATTAGACACCTTACAACCTTTACAACAGATGAAGCAGAGGTCCTGCAGACAACAGGCTCCTTCATGCATGACCCTGAGTCAGTCCTAGAACAGAGGAGGTGGTAAAGAGAGGCGAGGAATGGGTGGATCTTAGCTCTGCGTGGGCAGGCAGGAGAGGTGACTGCTTTTCCTGTGCTTAATCCACAAGTGGGACTTCACTGGAAAGGACTTAAAGCCTGAGCAACTCTTTCCTATCTCTGACGTACACATTTCAATGTTTTAAAACCTGTATTCTTTGTTTTCATGTTGTAAAAACTAGCAACGGAAGGTAGGTGTAGTAGAAATAAAGCATATATTTCACAGCAACAGTAATTTTTACCTCCCCGGGGATTCAATGATTTATACTTTCTCTCAGTGTCTCTAAATCAACATTTTATACATTCCCATTAGGTACTGTCTGGTTCAGGCCAATACTGATCTCCAATTTAGGTGACATTCTGTGGCCTAGATGAAGCATAAAGCCAGACTGGAGGACTACAGACAGATCCCTCTAGCCTCAAAATATGCAAATAAAATAACTTGGTGTAACATACCTCTGTGTTCTGCCTTTATTGGATCACAGTGGTGCACTAGAGGCAACTGAAAGTGAAGATTTTTATGGTACCCTTCTAAATGAATTAAACATATGTTTGTACTTAAATACAAAAGAAAAAAATTGATGAGTCCCACCACAATACAAAGGTCTTAATGGAAACTGCATTTACATGTCACTAGCAGATTCCTTATATACACTTGGATCAGCACCAGTCCAGCCCTGCTATGGGTTCCTTCTCCAGCAGAGCTTTTGCTGCCTGAAGGTGGCCTCAGAGCTTGGGCTCCTGAACTCTCTCATTTTAGGATGGCTACAAGACAATGCTGAGGCTGTTTCTTATCTCATCACTAAGGGAAACTTCACTCCCTTGCAAGGAATCTGTTCTGTCTCTGGCATTCTTGCTTCCAGACAGTTTAACCCCTTCTTGCAGTTAAGCCTCATTTACCTTCAAGCCAGATCATTCCTTGGTCACAAATTACCACAGGTGAGCAGTTAGCATTTCCCTGTCACCACTGGAAGTCTTTACACCAACCTGAAAATTCTAGGGGAGGCTATTGTGGGAACTTGAATTGCTATGAGTAATCAGAAGGTGGCTCATCGAAAGACACATGTTGGTCTTGGCACAGTGCCCTTGCTTTTCTGGGGAGTTGCCTCCACACTGACTCAGCAAGTCAAATGTTTTCTGTAGCTTAGGAGTGGGGAGTTTTTGGAACTCTGCCACTACTTTTCTGACTACATCAAACCTGTTTAAATTATGAGATCGAAGTCTTGAGTCATATGGGTACAGGAGCACCTTTGTCAGTTTGTTTAGGAAAGCAGTCATCTGTTCCCATTTGTAAGCTTTCCAGCTGTTTCAATGTTTCTGTCTTTCATCTTATATTTTGTCTTTATCTTCTTCAGCTCCTTTTCACTGCAACACTTTTCATCCCTCATCCATCAGTTTCTTCAATGTTGCCATGTTATTTTTGTGTATTTCTTTTTTTATTTTTATGTTACTAATAATGTTTTAAGTCTTTTCATCTGCAAAGCAAAACCATAAAAGGTAGATCTCTGGTCTTTGCCTGTCTAAGTTGAAAAAATAATATAAAACCATATAGAAATAAGCAAGTAAAATGCAATATTATAGCAGTTATTAAACATTAGCACAGATACATTGTTTTTCAAATTAGATATCTACATTCCGTCCAATGAAGTTCAGATCTGCCTTAAAAGACACACTCACATAGAGCTGTTCTTGACAAAATTTCCCATACACAGGTAAGCAGGGTAGCAGCAATCCATCAGGGATTCTCTCGGAGAATGCTCTCAGCTTTTCCATTTCCCCTCAACTTCTGTAGACTGCTCCAGGCCCAAACTGTCCACAACAGCCACTGAAATCACTACTGGGGTAACTCACTGAAGTTTTCCAACCACTGGTTTCCTGTAGGCCTCTGTCTCCCATTAGATTTGCAGTGGCTAAAGCCTGAAGGGAGGGACCCTGTTGTGACTGCTGCTCCCATGGTGGCTCCCAGCCAAAGTGGCATCAGGCCAGTAAAGTGGTGGACCTTTGGATTTCCTTCCATACTGCAGCAAGGGAGGATGCCCAGTGCACCGGGGTCATCACTTTATAAGGGCAAAAGGAGCATGTAGCTAACCTCTCAACAACCTTATGCAGGGTTTGCTAAACCAACAGAAACCAAGCTGAAGAACCAGTGTGACTCCAGCACAGAGAAATGGAAATATCTGTAAACAAGAGAATGATTCTGAAGATGTTACCCTTTTCCCAGAAGAAATACTGGTGTCAGTGATTATGTTTAATATTTTCCTACATGCCTGCCCAGTCCTTTACAAACTGGCCAGCCAGTCTATGCCTTTTCTTATTATATCACCAAAGCCTTGCAGCTATCTTCCAGTCTGCTAAATCTAAAACCAGATTGATTACATCTCGATGGCTGCCTTATAAGGGAGAACAGGAAAACAATCCCTCTCTCTTACTGTCCTTCAGTTTCCATTTAAGGCATCTGATAAACCAACAGCCAAGGTATCTGTGGCAGGTTTTCGTGCTTTCTTGTTGGTTGTTGGGCCTCCTTGCTGATCTTGAGCCTTTGTTTTGACTTTCTTGGCCAGCTTTTTATCTTTTCCCTGATAATCATGAGATTTACATATTCAGCATGATACATGAAATGTTACCTACTTCGATATATAAGTAAAAGGTGGGGAAGTTCATACATATGATTGCAGAAATAAACTTGGGCATTCATAGTTTAGTGTTTTAGTTTAGATCAGGAGTGCAAACCAAACCTTACAGATGTCCTCTCTTTTATAGCTTTGGTTTGCATTTGGTGAGGCTGTCTTGGGCTTCACAAAGTACATTTTTTGTTTTAGATTAATGTAAATCTAGTCTGTTCTGTTAGAGAGTATTTAGTCCTTTGGATCAGACAGCTAGTGTGAAGAGAGAAGAAAAAAAAACCCCAAAATACATAAAGAGTGGACAGCAGGTCTTCAGCAGTGTTTTACTCTACATATCCACTCCTGTTGTTTCACACTACTTGCTATTGCTGTTGTAATGTTAGATGCATAGGAACCTTCCAAAAATCTCAGAGTCTGTGGCTTCTAAATGGAGGCATAAAGTGGGTTGTGAGTTTGATGAAGTAGGAGACATGAAATAAGAGCTACGTATATTGGATGGCTAAACTCATGCATATGCGTACAGTATCACAGAATCACTTGGTTGGAAAAGGCCCCCATGATCGTCGAGTCCAATCAAATATGTACCACAAGTTGCAAAAGAACAACTAATAAGCTACAACGGTATATATGAAACAGGGCAGTCTATTTTTTTTTTTTTTAAAGAAAGAAACAAAAAGCAGCAGCATTAGAAAAGCAAAGTGAGGCAAAAGGTGCTGTAACATTACTGCTCCATCTGCTGGGGCAGCCCAGAATAGCTTGTCATGTTTATCCAGACAGTTGCACTGCAGTAATCTTTGACTGGCTTGTTACCTAACTACCTTTCTCCAAATAATCATTTGGTAGCAATGAGCTGCATAATTTTTTAAATCATATCTGAGCTTTGATTTCTCCCTGTTTACTGTTCCAAGTGCCTGTAATTAGGCTTTTAGGTGTAATAGGATAATACAGAAGCTGCTGTTTTGTTCTCAAATGATATGATTCAGCTCCAGAGTTGAAAAAATATTGTTTTAAGAATATGCAGTTTACTGCACTGCCTGAGCAGTAATAACTCCCCATGGTTTATTCTGCATACATTTCCTTTCCCTGTTTGGGTTCCCCTCTTTAGTTCTCTTTTGTCCCTGCTTTCGTAACAGTTCTCTTTCTTTACAGTTTCTTCTCTGCAATACCTAGAAAAAAAGTAACTTACTTGAATCTTAGTTGTTGCCAGTAACTATAGGTTTAGTAGTTCCTTTTTCTACAGTTTTAAGGAAACCTGTCATACCAGAATCTAACATATCATTAAAATACTTACATTCAAATGGAAGGATGTTATTTATTGATGAGATTTAGTTTATAGTGCTTGATATTAAAGGAAAGATAGTAGTATTGTGAATTACACAAGGTTACTACATTTTGAATTGACATTCCAAAAGAACAAAGAATATCCCAGAGAGAAAATTAACTGATACGGTGCAAGCAAGCGAAGTTCATTATTTGACATATAAGCACGTTCTGAGGATACTGTGATACAAATATTAGCTTAGTTATTAAAGGAAACATATGTCCATACTAATGTTTAAATGCTATGGGGCAATTGTACTGAAACAAGATGCAAATAAACCCAGTTTCCAAACCTGTCTAACTTTAAAACCAGACAATGTTGATTATCCTAATGTAAACACAAATCATTGTGTATGCAGACTGTTTCATAACAAAAAAAAAAAAAAAAAAAAAAAAAAAGACAGGGTCAAAGATACCACAAAAGTGTCAGCTTTCAGAAGAGATGCATCTCTACCACACTATATTCAAACAGTCTATGGAAAAGTAAATAATAATAAAGAGAAATCTGAGGTCACTATATTCCTGGAGCCAGATGACTCACAAGTTTTGCAGAAGGCAGAGTGCAATGTAGACAAAAATCTGTCTTTAGAACAACCATTACAGTTGCTAAAACAGAGCTGCAGAGTGATACTGTAGTAGTATGAATTTATTGTAGATCATGTAGTTCATTAAATAACTAAACTGATTGCAAATTCTCTATGGTCTCTTTAGTATCATTTTACTCATATCCTTTTAGATATTCTATTTTTATTTAGGTATGCAAGATTTCTGCCTTTTGCATTGACCCAAGAAAACCAGGGAAAAGGTGAATCCAGCTAGGTATCTGTTGGATTCATTTTGAGAACTGCAGTCTCTCTGGGGAAGACACTACATTTCTGGTATGATGATGTATTAGAAGTAGCTGGCTTATGCTCTTTCAACAGAGCTCTAAACCAGTGGGGAAAATAAGATGGGATCAGAAGAGGCAGTGATCAAGAAGTGCTGTAATTCTATTTCCTAGTAGTAATTTTTCCTCAAAGGGGAAGTGCAGAAAAACTGGAGTGCGATGGAGATGAGTCACAGGACTTAATATCTTGTCTGCTATTAACTACTCCCTGCAAGGGAAGGTCTTTGCCCAAGCACAGCTGGGAACTGGTGCAAATCTATGGAAAACCACAGCAAGGGTAGACTGGGCTATGGGATGCTGTAGTCAGATCTGTGGTTGCTAGTGGACATGAGAGCCAGCACTGTCTCCTCTGTACCTGGAGCATTGCTGATGCTTTCCTGTTTATAGACATAGTATAGTATATTTCCTGTGTTAAGTCAGCAATGATGCTATAAAAGAACTTTTCTGGACTGTTAGTACAAGATCTTGTGTGATGACAGCTGTCATTCACTTATTAAAATAGCTGCTTCTTATGGCTTGTGAAACCTCCAGTTCTGCTGAAGTCAATGGCAATATTTGTAGTGACTCCCGAAAAGCAGAGTTATCAGCTTAACCATCATGAATATCAGTGGCATCACCCAGCATGTCAGTCCAGGCAACAGTCCATTGCCTCCAAAACACCCACTGTGAATAAATGTGTAGCTCTTCCGCAGAAATTAGCAGTATGATAGTTGATGTAAAAGCTATACTTGCATGTAAATACAAAGAAAAATACATAGACATGTAGAAGAAATACCTTTTTTATATATATATATATATATATATATATAAAAATAGAAAACAAATCCGAATGAGCACAATGACTACTGTAGAATACAACACTAAAGAGATTTACCAATAGGTGGTGATCTATAGTCATTTATTAGTAATTCTCTGTTTGCAAAACGTTCTGGGTTACAAGCAGCTTCACAGTCTACGCTTCCCTTTATGCTTTCCTTCTGTATTGCTCTACCTTTCTGAGGTATCTTCTACATGCTTCAAAGCTGCTAAAAATCATTTCAGAGCTGCAGTTGTGTCTCCTGGCACATCAGACTGCTCCTGCTTCAAGAACTGCAGGGCTGCCTTTGCACTGCTGAGGTGGGGGGTTGTGAGGTTTCAATGTTTTCCATCTGATGATGAAAGGTATTAACTCAGTTCTTGCAATATGTTCAAAAGAAAAAAGTCAATCAAGTCTTTGTAGGGTGTACTTCTTATTTATTTCCAGTGAATGAACAGAATTTATAGTCAGCTCTGTGCCAACTTGCTATTTACTGCCAAATGTAATCAGCAGCCTCTCGTCACTGCATCACACCCTTCAGTGCTCCCTAGTTATGAAGCCATCAGTAACTCTGGAAAAAAATGATTCACCTCAGCTTGGCCTATCTGTTATTGCCTATTTGAACACCATGTATGGGTCATGACTGATGAAAGCCATACAGTTGCAACATACGAGATGAACTTGGTATTTGGATGGTTAGTGAGTTGCTTCTGAGCAGCTGGAAGAAGCAAGACAGAAGACTTCTCTTAGGCTTCAGGAATCACTGGGGGTTCTCTCCAGAAGTAAGCTGGGCCTGCTTGCTTCCTGGGAACAGTATTGGATCCATGGAGGCCTTGTTCAAACAATCTTCATCACCTGGAGCAGAGGTGACAGACAGGAGTGCTCCTGGCAGCCTCTGCCCACAGCCAGTGGGAGTATCTAAGTAAAAAATATCTTGGTGCCCTTTGAGGGAAGGTGGTGCAATGTGACCATGTACCAACCTCAGCAGAAGTCCTGGTCCTGGAGACACAAGCAGAGCGATATCTCTGATGACCTTGCAGCTGTTGTGGGCAGCTGGGCTGAGGTAGGAGTGGGTGCTAAACACATCTTACTGGATAAAATGTCAGCATGCTGCTTTGTCTGCACCCATGTTCTCTTGAATTTCTCTTTTTGCACAGCTTCTAGTTTAGCATGCCCTAGGGATTAACCAAAAGATCAAATCATAGAATGATTTGTGCCGAGTACAGAGGGAGAATAACCTCCCTGGACCTGCTGGTCACACTGTTTCTGATACAAGCCAGGATGCCATTGGCCTTCTTGGCCACCTGGGCACACTGCTGGCTCACGTTCAGTCAGCTGTCAATCAACACCCCCAGGTCCTTCTCCTCCAGGCAGCTTTCTAGAGACTTCTCCTAGTCTATAACTGTGCACAGGGTTGTTGTGCCCCAAGTGCAGGACCCGGCACTTGCCCTTGTTGAACCTCATCCCATTGGACTCTGCTCAGCGATCCAGCCTGTTCAGATCCCTTTGCAGAGCCTCCCAACCCTCCAGCAGATCGATACTTCCACACAGCTTAGTGTCATCTGCAAACTTGCTAAGGGTATACTCAATGCCTTCATCCAGGTCATTGATGAAGACGTTGAACAGGACTGGACCCAGCACTGAGCCCTGGGGAACCCCACTTGTCACTGGCCTCCAGCTGGATTTAAGACCATTTCCCACCACTCCTTGGGCCTGGCCATCCAGCCAGTTTTCCACCCAGGAGAGTGTGTGCCTGTCCAGGCCAGAGGCTGACAGTTTCTGAAGCAGAATGCTGTGAGAAACTGTGTCAAAGGCTTTGCTGAAGTCCAGAAAGACCACATCCACAGCCTTTCCCTCATCCAGCAGCTGAGTCACATTTTCATAGAAGGTGATCAGGTTAGTTTGGCAGGACCTGCCTTTTGTAAAACCATGTTGACTGGGCCTGATCACCTGGTTCTCTTGCATGTGCTTCATGATAGTACTCAAGATCACCTGTTCCATGACTTTCCCTGGCACTGAGGTCAGACTGACTGGCCTATAGCTCCCTGGATCCTCCCTGTGATCCTTCTTGTAGATGGGCACAACATCAGTCCAGCGGAACTTCCCCAGTCTTCCAGGACTGTTGGAAGATAATGGAAAGGGGTTTGGCCAGCACATCCACCAGCTCCCTCAATACCCTTGGGGGAATCCCATCTGACCCCATAGACTTGTGGGTGTCTAGTCGCGCTAGCAAGGCTCTGACCACCTCCTCTTGTACCATGGGAGCCTCATTTTGCTCCTCTAGTTCCGGGGTTTGTACACAGGGGGAAAAACTTTCTTTACAATTAAAGACTGAGGCAAAGAAGGCATTAAGTAACTCAGCCTTTTCCTCGTCCCCTGTCACTGTTCTTTCTGCGTCCAATAGGGACTGTATGGTCTCCCTAGTCCTCTTTTTATTATTTATATATTTATAGAAAGATTTTTTGTTATCTTTCACAGACTTTGCCAATCTGATTTCTAGTTGAGCCTTAGCCCCCTCTGATTTTTGCTCTACACAACCTCACTTCCCTCCTGTAGTCAACCCAAGAGGCCTGTCCTCTCTTCCAGAGCCCATAAACATTCCTCTTCTTCTTAGTGTCACTCAAGATCTCTCTGTTCAACCAAGCTGTTTTTTTACCCCTGCCATTTTTTTTTCAGAACATGGGGATGGCTTTCTCCTGAGCTGCTAGGATCTCCTTTTTCAACAGCTCCCAGCCCTCATGGGCTCCCTTGCCCTTAAGTACTGTCTCCCATGAGACTTTGCTAACCAGCCTTCTGAAGAGTTCAAAGTCTGCCCCCTGGAAATTTAATGCTACTGTCCTGCTAACCACCCTCTTCACTTCACCTAGAACAGAAAACCCTATCATCTCATGGTTGCTTAGTCCTAGGCATCCTCCTACTGCCACATCCCCCACAAGGCCTTCTCTGTTCACAAACAGCAGGTCCAGGAGGGCATCTTCCCTTGTTGGTTCATTCACCAGCTGTGCAAAGAAGTTGTCTTCCACGCACTCCAGGAACCTCCTAGACTGCTTCCTCTCTGCTCTATTGTACTTCCCGCAGATATCAGGGAGATTGAAGTTTCCCACAAGAACAAGAGGCATTGATCTACAGATTACCCTCAGCTGTTTATAGAAGAGCTCATCAGCTGCTTCTCCTTGGCTGGGTGGCCTGTAACAGACTCGCATCACAAAATCTACCTTCTTATGGGCTCCTCTGATTTTAACCCACAGGCACTCAATCTCCTCATCACCACAATCCACCTCAATGGTGTCCGAGTACTCCCTTACAAAGAGGGCTACCCGGACTCCTCTCGTTCTCTTCCTATCCTGCCTGAAGAGTTTGTACCCCACCATACCTGTACTCCAGTTATATGAGTCATCCCACCACGTTTCCATGATAGCAACAACATCATAAGCTCCTTGCCTTACAACAGCTTCCCGCTCTTCCTTCTTATTCCCCATGCTGCATGCATTGGTGTAAATGCACTTCAGCTGAGCTGCCAAGCCTTCAGCCCTCTTAGAGGGAACAGAGTTTGTTCCCAATTGCCTGGTAACTGGAGTAGCTTGTACCAGAGTGCCTGTATCTCCTTTACTGCTCCGAGGTGCATTCTCCCCCACTTTCTGTGTGGTAATGTGCTGGTGGTCCTCACCAGCACGCCCTCTCCGAATCCCTAGTGCCCTACATCCAGGCTCGCTCTTGCCTGGCCTGGTCTCAATCCCCTCCCCTTCCACATCTAGTTTAAATGACAGTAGTTAAAATGTTTTCCATTTTCTAACTAGCATCCAATGCATTACAGAGTTTCTCCACTGTTCTTATGTGATGAACAACCATATTCAAACCCGCAATGACAAAGCCTTATACATTTAAAGAAATGTAGTGCTTTCTTCCTGCTGTTGTCTTTGACCTGAATCTAGTCTTGAGCCCAAGTCTTGTCAGTTCTTTGCACTAGTATGCGTTTTATCATGTATGCTAGGAATCTGCTTCACAAAGCTAGGATAAAATGAGACAGTACATTTTTAATGACTGCATTCATAACCTCCTATATTATATAATCTCCTATATTATAGGAGGTTAAGAGGTTATATCTATAGCCTCCTTTGGGGCTATAGATTGGCCTGTTTAAGAAACTAGGTGGGAGATTATCTAACACTAGGAAGCTCCTCAAATTATGAGAGAGTGATTCTGTTCAGTCATATTAGTTATTTATCAAGGGTTCTGCCACATAAGGTCTCTCTAAATGGAAAAGATGGGGCACATTTGATTTTCTTGACAGAAAAAAGCCATTATTTAAAGTAGGTTGCCAAGCACCTCCTGTTCTGTGCCTATATCTGGTTACACTTACATATGTGCAAATCAAAAAGAGAAAAAATATGGGAAACTTTAGAGAAATTACTCCTGTTTTTTAGCCTGGAGAAGAAGAAACTGAAGGGAGACCTTATTGCTGTCTACAACTACCTGAAAGGAGGTTGTGGAGAGGAGGAAGTTGGCCTCTTCTCCCAAGTGACAGGAGACAGGACAAGAGGGAATGGCCTTAAGCTTCTCCAGGGAAGGTTCAAACTTGATATCAGAAAAAAGTTTTCACCGAAAGGGTCACTGGGCACTGGCAGAGACTGCCCAGGGAGATGGTTTTGTCACCATCCCTGGAAATGTTTAAAAGACGGGTGGATGAGGTACTGAGGGGCATGGTTTAGTGACTGATGGGAATGGTTGGACTCAGTGATCCAATGGGTCCTTTCCAACCAAGTGATTCTGTGAGTCTCTTGTGTCAACACAACGCCATTTATAAATGATGTTATCATCATGCTGCAGCACACCTATCTAAAGCATATAAAGATCAGGCAAGTGTGGCTGGCAGTTCTACTTGGTGCAAGACATGATAGTGTGATAAGCCACAAGTTATCTGTTGCCAGTTAAATGTTCTTCTTGATATAAAAATAATAGAAGCTTTCAACTTTCTTATTTAGTGTTACTTGCACATGAAAAGGCAGAGACCTACATATGAAATAAAAGTTAGACAAAAATGTAATAAAATGATTTGTTTAAGATGAAGATACGAGGTAGTCAAAGATGACACCCAAACCTAAAATTTCCTTAATGGAAACAAGCAATAACAGTAAAGCAAGGCTTTTGTAAAGCAATTTTGTTAGAAGAGGCTACATTAGCTGGTGAAAAATCAGTTTTTCTGGGAAAATAGAGGGAACACCTGTGCTTAAATGGAAATGGACTGTATTTTGAGCTGACACATAAAAGCAGTTGGCTTTTACATTGAGAGCAAATGTCAGTGCTGTAAAGAGTTTATTTCTTAAGTATAGTAACTTAAAAATTACCTCAAATGCAATGGCATGTGCACAGAGTTACCCCTTGCCTCGCTTCCTTTCTTTACTTGAAAGCCAGGACAATATTCCAGTCTGCCAGATTTGCAAATCTGCCGTCAGTGTAGTGTTTGATTTGGACAGCAAAAGGTTCAAATCTTTACTATTTAATCACAGAACCGTAGGGATGCCAGCTAAAACTAGTGCAAAAGTGAGCCTGAAAAAGTGACTAAACCCCATCAGTTTCTCTCTTAGAATCATATTAGGCCCTAAATGAGTAATGGTAGCACTATGTGCTACCTGAGCTACCTCTTCAATGGCTTTATGCCAGGTGCTAGGAGGAAGCCAGAATTTGAACCCTCACAGGTAAGTAATAGAAAGAGAGAACATTTTAATGGAAAATTAAAGATGACCCAAGGATAGTGAAAAAAACCTAAACCAGTATGATTGCCTGATCATTCTTTCTTTTCTCCTGCACTGCAATATAGAACTTCCATTTTTCCCTTTCTACCAGAGAAATGATGTTAGAAGGAGTAAGTCCCTCTCTGCAGTCCTCCCTTTACCCAGAGCTGAATACCCACACACCAAAGCTGGGGAAGTCCAGCAGAAGAAGGAGGGAGAGGATGAGAAGGCTGGCAGCTGAAGCACAACAGAAATGGCAGCCACTGTTTAGCCCAGACTGAATCCTCTGGACAATTGTCAGGAGCCATTTCATATATTGCTAAACTTGAACTATAAACTGCATTTGGTAAATCTGCAGGGTAGATCAAAACACATCTGCCAGACCTTCAAATTATCAACTATTACAGCTCTTTGATTACTTTGGAACTGCCAACAATAGGTCACATCAGCTCAAGGCCATAGCCGCAACTCTCTACATCAATCCAGAGAAGCTCTTTGCAGGGAGATGTCAGAGCAGAGACAAAATAGGTTCTCTCCAGAAATGGTTAATCAATAGCTTTGGTAGGTTGACTGAAGGCCATTAGATACAGTGGTGCACCTACTGTATATAAATTGTGAACTGTCTTCTGTATCATTCTCAGTCACTTCTCCTGCCTACTGGTTGTTACCAGCTTTCTACTTGGAAGTTTTGGGGCATTATCAGAAATGTTTGTAGCATCATGGATCTGGGGAACACTGATAGTACTTTGTTATGGGTTTTGGTTTTTTCTAGGGAGGAGAAGAAGGTAAGGAATCTACTTGTAAATGCATCTCAGTGTATGTAGGTTTTATTTCTGTCAAATAATACCGTGTACATAACTAAAAGAAGTGTAATCTTAAGATTTTATCAGTTGGAGAGATGCAGGATAACATGAGCAACACTGTAGTTTGGTCTTTTGAGAGATTTATTTTACAGCAGAATTATTGTGTATGTGCTTTTTAGTAATGGTGAGGTAATGCCTAGGAATAGCTGTAGATACAAATCTATGCATAAATGAAGTATCTAAAATATGAATATGCATGTTCTGATTTCCCACATTGCTAGGCTACTTATACCTAACTATAGTTTAATACCTACTGACAAACATTTTCGTATTATCAGCTTATCATATCTAGTTGTCAAGTTTAATACAGGTAATAATTATGTACCTTACTATGTTGAATACATATTCCTTAATAGCATTTATTCTACTGGTGCATTTGCATAAGAAGTAAGTAATTTGCTAACCTTTTTTAATTTTGTGGGTTTCAGCAGTCATTTTCTTGTTTTTCTTTAAAATGTTTAATAAAAAAAGGTGAAAATAGTTACCTTCAGTTGATAAACATCAGGAATTTACTGGAAAAGCTAAAATATTTTCTGAAAGTTTTCTCCACAACTATAGTGTCCTTATGCAGGAAAGTGGTTCTCTGACTCAGAATAAAAAGCTATCATTTAGGCATATGCTTATCTTTAATGACACTTTGCCTGAGAGACTAACTCTTATGCTTACCAAAGATCATGGCAAAACTACCACTATTTTTAGCAGGATCTGGTGCAAATGGGATATGCCAGTAAGAAAAAAGCTTTCTATGCTAAAAGACTATTCCCCTTGGTGTTCAAATTGTGGATACCATTGCATAAAAATGCAATATTAATGGCATGGATTACATATGTGTATGCTAGGTACTGGCAACAGTTCTGCATTTAAACAGGTGAAAAAAAAGTACTCTTGAAAAGAAAGTTGACATAATCAAATTGTGGCTTATGATGTTTGTTATAAGATGGGTTATTAAAATTATTCTTCCTTGTATACCACAGAGGCTTACTCCTTAAAGGGGAGAAAATTGTCAATATACAATTTGTTTGAGGTGTGGGGTGTTAACGTTTCTCTGCATTACAAAAAGCCTAGCATCAGCATTTTACTTACCTAGTAGTCTTAAGGGAGGTCTCTTTATGCATACTTCTAAATTCAGCTTTTGTTTTTGTTTTGTAGGCAACAAGGTGAGCCACCACTTGAGAATGGGTTCCTTCCATATCTGGGCTGTGCCTTGCAGTTTGGTGCCAACCCCCTTGAATTCCTCAGAGAAAAGCATAAGAAACACGGCCACATTTTCACTTGCCTCGTAGCAGGAAAATACATTCATTTCCTCACTGATCCTTTTTCATATCAAGCATTGACACGCCATGGAAAACATTTGGACTGGAAAAAGTTCCATTTTGCTACTTCTGCCAAGGTACCATTTTAAAAATGGCTTTAATGTCCAACATGCAAAGTATCTGCTGGAAGGACAGACGTACCCAGTTAATCCTTATAGCATAACATTTCTACATGTTTGTTGGTTTAAAACACTGGGGGCTTTGCAGTGATTTGAATTGTTGATGAATGACATCATTCAGCCATGCGGTATCCCAAATTGCTAAAGTAAAAATACTACTAGTACCATCTGCACACTGATAATATAACTAGCTGAAGGTGAAACCTTCTTCAGGAGGTGTTCACCCTTACTGAAGATTTGGTCCTAATGCCTTAGAAAATGATGCAACACAGCAGGAGCTCAGTCAAACTCTTACTGAATTAAACAAAAACTCTCCTGTTGATGTCAATGGACACTGAATGAAGGTCTAGGTAACTACGTCCATTTATTTGTAAGCATCTATTTGAATCTATTTTCATTTACCTGCTTGACTGCTGTGGTTCACTGAAAAAGTACTAATTCTAGTATTACTAGCCCTTTTTATGCTTCCTTCTAGTAAGCTATAAAGTTAAACTTCATCTTAAATTTCTGTTAGGCTTTATCATCAAGGCTATGAAAGGCCTTATTTATCATGCATACAATTTATTTTGTGACAGGCTTTTGGGCATGGTAGCATTGACCCAGCAGAGGGAAACACCACTGAAAATTTTCATCAGACTTTCATCAGAACCCTTCAAGGTAATGCCCTAAATGCCCTCATTGAAGCAATGATGGAAAACCTACAATACGTCATGCTGCAGTCAAGAACACCTAAACTTCAGCCTAGTGCCTGGGTGACAGAAGGACTTTATACGTTCTGTTGCCAGGTGATGTTTGAGTCTGGCTTTTTAACACTTTTTGGTAAAGAACTTGATTCAAATCACGACAAAAATCTGTCATCAAACCAGGAAACTGAGAGAGCTCTTATCCTAAATGCCCTTGAAAACTTCAAGGAATTTGATAAAATCTTTCCAGCTCTTGTGGCAGGGCTGCCTATTCACCTCTTCAAGAGTGCCCACAGTGCACGTGAGAAGCTGGGAGAGGCACTCCTTCACAAGAACCTCCTGAAGAGGGACAACCTCTCTGAGATTGTCACCCTCCGCATGTTCCTGAATGACACTCTGTCAACCTTTGATGATATGGAAAAAGCAAAGACCCATGTGGCGCTGCTCTGGGCCTCACAAGCCAACACCATTCCTGCCACATTCTGGAGCTTGTTCTATCTCCTAAAGTAAGTCCCAATTCTTCTTGTTTCCAAACAAGAAAAATGTTTGTTATCTTTCAGAAACCATTTATTAATACAAGCAAATTCCACTGCTTGATACCTCAGCAGTGTCAAACAGCTTACTGTTTACAACAGAAGTGGCACGATGTTCTGGACTTTCATGGAACCCCCTTCACTTATACACCAAGTAGTGATACTACAGAGCAATTGTGTAAAATTTGGGGTTTTTTAAAAACACTCCAGGGCAACACTATTTTGTCAAGAAACCTTTGAAGTAAATCTATATGTTTTCACTGATATTTACTAGATTTACTTGATTCTACCAAATGTGACATGTAGACTGCAGCTGCTGAGCTTGACAGTCATGAGAGTAATGCATAGTTCAAACCATACTAATTAATGCCCATTTTAGAGTGGGCTTCTGTGTATTATAATTTATATCAGCATGACTAATTCTTAAGTACATATCAAAATTGCTGAAGATTTTATTTAGTCAGCAGCTTGCACCTTCATATATATCTGCCAATGCTGATATCTGAGATTCCTTGGTACTTTTCATTCCAAGGATGCATTGACTTTAGGTCTTCTGATTGATTGTGCATTCATCAAGAGGCCATTGCATACTATATTATTATCTGTTAAGTATTTCATAACAGCTCATATATTCTGTGCCTGTAGGAAAGTCAGTGAAGGATACTATGTGCACTTGAGTGTCAGGAAGATTCTTTTCAGTTAGACAGAATGTTGTGAAATAATAGTGCATCATACAGGATAAGTGAGGTTATAAATCTCATCTGTGGTCCTGTTCCCAAACTTCCTAACCAAGGTGTGGCTATTTCCTAATCTAAAACTGATTGGTTTATTTCTTATTCATGGCATTACTTTTTAAAGTGACATTACTGTTTATCACTGCACATCAGTTCTGTCCCATTTTTCACTGGTGACAGAATTAAATACTCAGGGTTCTTGTCCTTTTCTTGAAGCTATTGTACCTTTGCCAAGACATGGGAAAGTGTTATCGCAGCACCTTGTTGTAACATTTTTCATCTAACCAACTAAATTTTAGTCAGGAAGAAAGTTAACAGCAAAACTCCTTTTTAAAGCACCTGTAAAATTAGAGTATACTTCTTCTCTTTTGATCTTAGGAGTCCAGAAGCAATGAAAGCTGCTACCAAAGAAGTACAAAGCGTTTTGGAAAGTGCTGGAGAGAAGATCAGCTTAGATGGCAAACATATTTCCTTGAACAGAAAACAGCTGGATAATATGCCAGTACTAGGTATGGCACCCTATGATTTTTACATTCTTCTATTTGTTACCTATAAATGCTATGGAACTACTATGGAATTAGCCAGCAAACACTGGAACAAAAATCTATATGTTCTTCAGCAATAGCCAACACAACTAGTCTTCCCAATATCCCAGGTGGTAATGAGAGTATCAAAATTTATATGATTAGCACTTTTTCATGGGTAATGGCATGTCTCAATACCCTATACAGCTACAAAACACAGTATTGGAGAGCAACAGATAATTCAGAACAATATTTTCTTTAATAGTGACTTTAGATCAAATAAAAGAATGTTGCCAAATTTTATATCCCAAGTCTTATTTTGTGAAGCAATATTGTCAAATGCCATTACTTTTATTTCTTCTAAATATTTTTCAAATTATAGGCACATTTTTCAAAAGTGTCCACGTTACAGGGTGGAGTTTTGAAAATGTCACGCTTTAACTACTGTTGCTTTCTGTTGGGTTTTTTTTTTTAAAAAAAAAAAAACTGCTTGCATTTAAGTAGAAAAAGTCCAAGTTACTTTTTATGAATACTGGTTTCTATGCACCACCTCAAAGTTTCAGAAAATCTTGATCAATGTTATGTTTCTTTTTATGTTTCCAGTTTTGATAGTTTTGTTGCTTATCTCAGAGTGAAAATGTGTCTCACTTCCAAATATTTTGTTGCTTCAACTATAAGCATTTTTCTAGAGGAAAGTGGATTATGTTCTTGGTTCTATCTGCAGAAGGGATAATAATGCTAAAAAGAAATGAGAAAGATACTTGCTTAGGCATTGAGAAAGATATTGTTAAAATATTTCTTCTAATAAATACAGGGTTTGATCATGGGTTTTAAATCGTTCAAAATGTATGACCTCCCCCAAGGACAAACACATACTATTTCTGTGGTAATTGTTCCTTTTCCTATAGACAGCATCATCAAGGAAGCAATGAGGCTATCTAGTGCATCCATGACTTTCCGAGTTGCCAAGGAGGATTTCACTTTGCACTTAGAGAATGATTTTTACAACATTCGGGGTGATGATATTATAGCTCTTTATCCTCAACTCTTGCATTTGGATGCAGAAATCTATGCTGATCCCTTGGTAAGTTATTTATCAAAGTACATTAAACTCCAAGCTAACATGCCTTTAAACAGAGCATTTATCGAGTGTGTCACCAGAGCTGGTTTTCTGTTGTATTCCAGACAGTCTGCTCTTACACCTGGAGATGTACTAATAGGCAAGAAAAAGAATAAGGCACTAACTGCAAAATATATTTTAGTGTAACTAGAAAGTGTGCTGTCAGTTCAAGAGAGCCTTCTACTCACTGCCTTCCTCATTGAAGGCAGATCAGCATTATGGGGGAGGGGGAGGGTTCAAGGGAGGACAAGAATAAGGATAAAATTATCCCAGAGGCTCAGAATAAGAAATCTTCCAGTTCTGCTGCATGAAAAAGAATGCACATCATAATCCCCATTTTAAGAATTCAGAAAAGAAAAAGAGGAGTTATCATTAAAGAACCTGGGATCGTGCCCTACCTACCAGAGCTTCTCAGGGACTGCCCTTTTCAAAAAAAGCACCATGGGGCCTGGGCTATGGTACCATCCTAACTTCTTAGGCTCTTCTTTCCCAGCGTGCATTTAGTGTCTTAATGGCTTTATCTAATCTTTGGAGGTGTCAAGTAACTCTTCTGTGGGTTTTATTACAGACATTCAAATACGATCGCTTTCTCAATGAGAATGGAGAAGAAAAGACTGACTTCTACCGGAATGGTCGCAAGTTAAAGTATTACTACATGCCATTTGGGACTGGCATAGCAAAATGCCCTGGCAGGTTATTTGCTGTCCATGAAATTAAACAATTTTTGACTTTGATTTTTTCATATTTTGAGATAGAGCTTGTGGACAAAAATGTGCAATGTCCTTCTTTAGATCAGTCCCGTGCGGGACTGGGTATTTTGCAACCAGCCAATGACATTGATTTCAGGTACAAACTGAAGTATCTATGAATATATATTTTATACTTTACATATAAACTATGTGCCATATAAATACACACTATGAAAATACCTTATATATATTTTATATATATATGCAAATGACACGTTGCAAGTCTTGGGGGAAAATCTAAATGAATATGCTAGTTCTTCAGTCTAGTGGAAAATGCATAATGTACACCATTACAGTACCAGCATGCAGTGAGTTTAATGCACTGTGTTGATACAAATGTCTCCTCTTCTACCAACCATTTTGAAATGCAATTTAAGATTCCAAATTGTGCATGTATAGCAGGGACTTTTTTTTTTTCTGCCAGCAAATACTTTCCCAGAGTTAGTTAAAATTTCATCAGTGAATTCATATTAGTTGTCAGAATTCAACTACAGTGAAAACTTATTCTTTTTTATAATTGAAATGTTAGGGATGCTGGTTCTCCCAAGAGATGAAATAAAAATTTTGTTGTATAAAGGTAGGTCTGCAGTGGGGAGGGGAATGTTTCCTGGGGAAGTACCTTTATGGTTTTATTAAAAACTAGAAAAATATTTGAAGAAAATCTACAAAAATATTCACGTTCTAGTGAAACTGCAAAATTTGTATTATATTTGTTATAACAGACTTCTTTTCAGAAAGTTGTAACTGTATTGAAATAAATTATGTTGAGTGAACCCAATGCAGCTCTAGTATCTGTCATTTCAATGTCTTGACATCCTTGAAGATTTACACCAAAGCCAACTAAGTCAGGTTTAAACTAGCCAGCTCAAACACCAATATGGAGATAAATAAATAGCCACCATATATTCACCAGTGGTTCTGTTTGTATTTTGCATCATTCTCTAAACTCCATATTTGCATAACCCTCCATCAGTCCTGCTCCTTATGTCCTCCTATTCTAATTCAATTAAAGTTTTCATGGATAATATGCCCACAGGGTCTAGGACAACTCTCCATGGCCAACTCTCAATGGGACAACTCTCCATGGGACAACTCTACATGCAGAGAGACTCTGCAAATGTTCACAAGGGCTTTGTGAAGCCCTGCGTGTGCTGAGGAGGGGAGGACCCATGGTACCTGCCAGACCACTTGCTGCCAGTTGCTCAGGGCTCCCTGTGGCTCAGGGCAACATC
This sequence comes from Coccyzus lansbergi, assembly GCA_033558105.1. Taxonomy (NCBI): domain Eukaryota; kingdom Metazoa; phylum Chordata; class Aves; order Cuculiformes; family Coccyzidae; genus Coccyzus; species Coccyzus lansbergi. The sequence goes on along the minus strand of JAUMJK010000283.1, from coordinate 809,080 downwards.
TGCCGAACAGCTCGCTGCCAGGTGGTTGGGACTCCCTGAGTAGAGTTATCCCTGTGGAGAGTCAGCAATATAGAGATGTCAGGTGGAGAGTTGTCCCGCAGACAGTGAGCCACCATAGAGAGCTGGCCACAGAGAGCTGTCCCTTTTTAATGCCCACACATTTCACACAAATTCACTCTTAGTGATGGGATGTCTGTAAGAAAAATTGTTCTGGGGATAACATAATTTAGTTCTCTTTAGCATGCCTATCCTTTTCTGCTGCAGATGATGGATAGATGGATGTCACAAAAGTCCATTTTTTAAATGAAACATCTTCAGGCTGAAAAAGATTGCTTTCTTACCATCTTCCAAAGAAAAGAGCAAATGAACTTAAAACATTGGTTCTATCCTGGTTTTGTATGTTTCTGAGGACTTATGGTCTGACCTTTTGTCCTCAACTCAAAAGTAAGCCTCCTCACAGAATACGAGATACAGAACTCTTGGGCGTTTTCAAAGTACACATTCTGGCAAGACATGCAGTCTAGCTGGTAGAGTTCTACCTAAACATGGAATCTGGGATTGAGTCCTAGACTGCTTTGTGTTATGTATCCATTTCTCTTCTCGCTATTCACTGGGCTAAATATTCAAAAGCAAATAAAAAGACTCTGTAACACATTATTATTTATTACCTGTGTGATGTCTTTGTAACTTTATTTAATATTTTTTCCTTTTCAAAGGAGAACAGAAAACACCAATTTGTTGCCATTTGAAATACATATAATATTAAACTATTATGAATTATTACTTTGGTTCTCTTAGTGAGGGCAGTATCCATTCCATAGGTACAGTTTGTTTTCATACTTCTGTCAACTGTATTTTGATACGATTTGTATAAATTATAGTGCATTCAATGTAAGCTAGTACTGACTCAGAGAACACATGAAAGCCTGTCATTATTATAATTACATGTACCCTGGCATATAGTATTACCATCAGTGTACCTACTCCTCCTTTCTTAAACAAATCCTGCTTAAAACAAAAGTTTTTGAGAATGGCAAGGCTAAACAATGTATTAAGAAAAATACCCTTTCTTGACAAAAAGGATTTAAAGTAGAATTACAACGGCAGATAACAAAAGATAAGAAGACAACTGCTAAACTAATTCTAGGCTCTCTGGAAGATTAAGTCTTCTTTTACAAGCTCTTGTCTCCTTCAAACTGACTGCTCCAGACTGTCCTGTCTGTGGTTTAATGTTTGCATATAGCTCCCCTGGTCTACAAGAAATTGAAGTACGCCATAGCTTCTAAAGCTAATCTGACTTTCAGCTACCCAAGGAATACCAACATTAGAGAATTGAAGGAAAGGTAAAACCACCACAGGTTTCACACTGCAGATTAAAATCAAGTTCTGTACATTGCGGGGAGACCACTGGCTTTATTCCCAAAAGAGTCAGAGACAGCACAGGAAATACAAAAGGCAGCACCTCCATGTTTGCATTGATGACTTGGTGCTTCTTCTCCCTTTCCCTGATGTGTGATAACCCTGGTTCTCTGGACTTAAGGTTTTGCTAGACTGGCCTGATCTCATTACTCAGTCTTTCCCACTATGGGAATAGTGTGTACATTAGGTCAGATGCTTATTTTCTTTCCTGGAACTCTGAAATCCACTCTTCCATCAACTACTAAATCTTCCCCTTGTTATATTCCTTTTTCATTCATTCTGGATACTCACCACATGGGCAGATTTACAGAGGGTATTGAGAAAGGTGTTGGTGTGGTGTCTCTAATCCTTCAATCCCTTCATAGGGACTTCAGCATTTTTAACTAGAAGTTCAGCCTCATTTTTCATTGTAGCAGGTATGCAAGGAGAAGGTACAGTTTCTGTTTGAGTCTTACATTTTTGTATTGGTTTTTTTCCAGAGTGAATTAGATGAGTCTTTAACATTCAGAATGTACCAGATAAATGCTACAAATACATTAGGTTCTGTTGATAGCCTTCAGCCAATTTTGAACTAAAATGATGAAGAGCAAGAAAATAGAAATTGTTAAGTTCTGTCAGGCTGGACTACTATTTACAAATTTATGTTTGGCTTTGAAGTCAATGTTAAAATTGCTGATTTTCTAGAACAACAAGTGCTTCATTGCAACTTGTATAAGACCCTACAAATTTCTAATGGAAATATACAAAACTTAGCACTCTTAAAAGTCTATTTACAATAAAACAACTAGATTCTTATAAAAAAAATTGTAATACATATTCATCCACATGACGAACAACTTCGCTTTACAGATTATTTACTCTAATGTTCAAAACAAACTTCCATTTTCAAAGAAATCTTCAGAAATCTAAGTCCAATGGAAAAGACAGATACTCCTGCTAGGGCAGAAGTACATTCACACAACACAACTACCTTGCAATAGTAACAATACAGATCTGCATATATTTAAATGGTCAGCTTTAGTACACATCACACTTCCTGCAGAGCCAATTCAAAGATTTCCTAACAAAGGCAGTGAGACCATTCCCAGGCTAACAAACCACAACAGAGGTGAGTACCAGGGTCTGTATCCACCCTGCTCAAGTCCAATGCCTTAACTGCAGCGTCATTGTAAACTGGCAGACAGCACCACTGTTGCTAGACTGTCCACAGGGTCCCGTTGGGGTGGCTCAGGGGCTCCTGCCCAACCTCTTGTGGGAGCACAGCCCTCACCACTCAGCCCCTGCTGCACCTGTGTTGCTGAGGCAGCAGTTGTCAATGCATGGCTGGACCCATAACCTATTGATTTGTATTTAGTGGGAAAGAAGTACAAAACAAGTGAGGCACACAGCTCTTCCTGCCTTTTTTTGAGCTCATGTAACGTGACCAGCGTATCAGCACACCTTCTGAGGGTTCTGCGGAGCAATGTGACTTTTCAATGTTGACCAAGTGTTATGCCGCTGAAAAGATCCAGAATAAGCCATGCTTCCACTTTGTGACAAAAGACACACAGATGAACACATTGAACAATTCTGGATAGGGATTTCTACTTTTTATTTTTCTTCTATTGGGCTATATACAAGTATTCTGGTTTGCTGCCACGGCTTCTAATTTTCTAACCTCAGTTAAACCTCTGCTACCAGGGTCACACAAATGCAAGTGAGGGGAGAAAAGAGTACAAAGTCTGTGCCTGCTATGCTTCAGCTAATGTAATCAAGTACTTCAGCAATCGATAGTCATCTGCTTCTCAGGGCCATGGACACCACAAGGTTATAACAGCACAATTCTCTTTGCTGCCTTTCCTAATAGCAGTATTTTAATTAAGACAGGAGACCAAAAATGTAAGTTTAAAGATGATAAGAGCAAATAGGAAAAATGTTGTGCAGATCCAGGCAGGAGGGAAGGAAACAGCCTCTGCCATGGGTTGTGTGAGTCTTACACATTACATATTTACTAAGGAAAAGTGTATGAAGAGATACAGGCAGAATGGGGGCAAAGACACAGCTGAGAACCCTGGTTAACTCAGGCAATTGCTTGATTTTTCAGGGAATTTGTAACCTGCTTTCACTGAAAGATAGAACAGATTCAACAGGATGATTTGCATGACTCCCCAAAGGTATCCTTATCGCTAAAGTTCTCTCAGTTAAGAAGGGATTCATATTGACATGGGATTGAAGTCCCTGAGGTAGACAAGGAAACCAAGTCCAGTCTCACCCACAACCCAGGATGTAACCTTGTGGTTGTCCTGTAAAGGGTGGTAGGAGTGAGAGGTAACTCCTAAAGGAAGCACAAGCACATTATAGATTAGAAAACCCAAGAATTTTAAGTGCTCAAGTTTCTTTGTCCCAGATGAGCTCTGTATGGAGCTAGCTAGGTGCCTCTGCATAGAGGTCTTAGGATTTCAGAGCAAGACGCAAGCAGCTGAGTAGGTAGGTCATAACCCAGCAGGAGGCATTTTGATTGACCAGACAGAATCTAGGTGGTGAAAATGCTTTACCCTCTTCAGGCTACAAGATGTTTTTACCTCATCATGGAATTCTTAGAGGTGACGTAATGAGCCTACTAATGAAACCTGGACCCCTCACTACAAGAAGGATGTTGAGGCTCTGGAACGAGTCCAGAGAAGAGCAACAAAGCTGGTGAAGGGGCTGAAAGGTCTTATGAGGAGCAGCTGAGGGAACTGGGGTTGTTTAGCCTTGAGAAGAAGAGGCTGAGGGGAGACCTCATTGCTCTCTACAACTACCTGAAAGGAGATTTTAGAGAGGAGGGAGCGGGCCTCTTCTCCCAAGTGGCAGGGCACAGGACAAGAGGGAATGGCCTCAAGCTTCTCCAGGGGAGTCTCAGGCTTGACATCTGAAAAAAATTTTTCACAGAAAGGGTTATTGGGCACTGGAACAGGCTGCCCATAGAGGTGGTTGAGTCACCATCCCTGGAGGTATTTAATAGGCAGGTAGATGAGGTGCTGAGGGGCATGGTTTAGTGTTTGATAGGAATGGTTGGATTCAATGATCCTGGAGGTCTTTTCCAACCTAGTGATTATGCGATTCTGCAATTCTGCAAAACAAGATACTTTATTAGAATGTAAGACAGTTTTACATTTCCAAAGCCCTGCTAGCCATGGCTGTTGTTCACCAGCTGGGATTCATCCACAGCTTTTGCTGGATGTTAAGGCTCATGTAAAAGCACCCTAGGTGGTGTCATCTGCCTTCAGTAGGATGAATCAGCTCCTTTTCTGCAACAAGAACATGAAGCAGCAGCAGCCACACTTGGGGGCAGCAGTGTCAGGCTTGTGAGGAAGATACAGCTGGAGAGGGCTTTCAGTGTTTGGGATCTGGCCCTTGTGAGATGCAACACATGGTGAGTTTCTCAAGGTTATGGTTAAGACTGGAACTGCTTGAAAGGATGAAGCTAAAACCATCCTAGACAAATTTTAAAAGGAAGAAGCTTCCACAACGTTGTTTGATGGACTTGATCTGTGATGCTTGCTTTTAGAAGCTCCCTAATAGCAGTGGGAGAGGATCTCCTGTTCTGTGGATACTACTGGACCAAGAGTCAAAGCTGTATGCAAAGTGCTGCCCTTCTCAGTCAAAACAACAACACTCCTGGGCTCAAGCAGAACTGGAGGTACCTAGTAACAGCAGCCACTAAATTCAGGCAGCTACTCTTCAACTGGAAAACAGTGGTTCTGGTAACTGTGGGTTTGAACAAGGATTTTAAAGTCCTATCTAAAGGTCTTAAATTGTTTGCAGATTTTATTGTTGGATGTCAGGATAAACTGGTGTTTATAATGAGACCCTTCATGCAAGTTTCTTAAAAAAAAAAAGAGAAAGTAAAAAGAGAAGTAATTGGATATTTTTTCTTGAAAGCATGAAATAAATTTTAGTGATAACTATGCTTAGTTATCAATAACGTGCTTCAAAAGAACATTCATGGTCTGGTGTAGATAGATATCTGTAGCATCTAAATAGATATTTGCCATTTATGAATGGCCCAGAGTGCTAAAGACATTTGTCAGCAACCTGATGATAGTGTCAAGATCTGCTCTCATTTACACCAAAATAAGTTCAACACACAGAGGGGCTTAATGTTAATTATGCCTACAGTCTGTTCCTCTTTAGCTAGCTGCATACAAGGGGCTTGGTGGCAAAATCAGTCACTGCCTCATAATAACCTCAGAATTGAACAATAAAAATGTTATATACTATTAAATGGACTGCTGACAGTGTAAATACCAGCTTGCTAACTGTTGTTGACTTTAATTTGTTTTGTGCCAAAACAGACAACTCTGTGAGACACACCTCAAATCAAATGATCTTTAGTGGTCTATGTGTCCTGAAAAGAGAGAGAGGTCACTCCAGAGCAATTCACTTAAAGAGACACAGATTTTTTACATTAAAATTTATTTTACATAATTCACAAATAAATAAGATCCCACAAACGCTACTTATCTTCTAAAAGATAACAGTAACTTCTGAAATTCATCTCATCAGACAGCAGGATCCCATAGAGATTTTGAAAGATTAAAAAACCTTAGCCAACTGAATCACTCTTGTTTTGAGAACCCTTCAGTGTGAAGAACCATGCAATTTCTCAATAGTGTTTGAGTAATTGTTGATTGGGAGGGGATTAGATGTTTCACAGTCTCCAGTAACTACAGACATGAGACAAACAAACGTCCACAAGGACATCATTAAAGATCATAGGCTGGAGGTCCTCTTCATCCTAGGCTTCCTTTCTGAATACCTCCCCACAGGTGCCAATGGAATTGCACAGGAGTACAGCAAGCACGAGTGGAGCTTCCTTGGGATCTGTCTAAAACTCCCTGAGTAATGGTCTTGTTCTTGAAGGTGCTCAACCTACAAGCACTCAGTACTATTCAAGCAAATCACTGGTTTTCCATGAGATCCTGGAGGGCTTTGGGAGGCCTCCATCCTCATCTTAGCTGCCATTGAATACCCTACATGAATTGCTCACTGGCAGGAGCATGAGACCCAGCTATTACCACCCCTGTGATGTGCCTGTGCCAGGCGTGCAGTAGCCAGTCTCACCTTTACTCAGTTTAGAGAGATCAGTGCCAGCAACTCCATCTCTTCTTAGCCCATGTGCTGCACAGATATCTGGCCTATATCACACAGAGTGCCTCAAAAGATAAATCAGAGCCTGCAAGAGAATTGTGGACAGATGTGAATATTTGGTGTCTGCAAAGGTTTTACCACTAAACACCACAAACCTTGTACAAGTGGACTGAAGTATGGGATGAGGAATATTGCTCAAAGGGTTATATCAGCAGGTGGGAGGAGATCCGGGCCTTACTGACCTACCATAAACTTAGCTCTGCTGCCTTCTTTAATGAAAATTGCTCCTTACACTGAGGGAAAGACTGCCGCTCTCCCTTATGAGACATTTTGACAGATGACACCAAGCTGAGTGGTGCAGTTGTCACGCCGGAAGAATGGGATGTCATCCAGAGGGACCTGGACAGGCTGGAGAAGTGGGCCTGTGAGAACCTCAGGAGGATCAACAAGGCCAAGTGCAAGGTCCTGCACCTGGGTTAGGGCAGTCCATGGTTTCAATACAGGATGGGGGATGATGTGATTGAGAGCAGCCCTGCAGAGAAGGACTTGGGGGTGCTGGCTGATGAGAAGCTCAACATGAGCCAGTAAGGGCAACTGTTTCCTGGGCTGCATCAAAAGAAGTGTGGCCAGCAGGTCGAGGGAGGTGATTCTGCCCCTCTACTCCGACCTTGTGAGATTCCACCTGCAGTACTGTGTCCAGTTCTGGGATCCTCAGCATAAGAAGGATATGGAGCTGTTGGAACAGGCCCAGAGGAGGGCTACAAGGATGATCAGAGTGCTGGAGCACCTCCCATACGAGGACAGGCTGAGAGAGTTGTATTCTGCGCTGTATTAAAAGAAATGTGGCCAGCAGGTAGAGGGAGGTGAGTCTCCTCCTCTACTCTTCTCTCATGAAACCCTCTCTGGAGTACTGTTCTAGGATCCCTAACGTAAGAAGGGTATGGAAGATGATCAGAGGGCTGAAGCACTTCCGCTATGAGGACAGACTGAGAGTTGGGGTTGTTGAACATAGAGAACGGAAGGCTTTGGGGAGACTTTATAGCAGCCTTCCACTACTTGAAGGGGTCTACATGAAAGCTCGGGTCTATTTACAAAGCATGTAGTTAGAGGGTGAGGGGATATGGCTTTTAATTGGAAGGGGGAGGATTTAGGTTAGATATTAGGAGGAAATTCTTTATAGTGAGGGTGGTGAGCCACTGGAAAAGGTTGCCCAGGGAAGTTGTGGCAGCCCCATCCCTGGAGGTGTTCAAGGCCATGTTGGATGGTCTGGTGACATGTGTCCCTGCCCCTGGCAAGGTAGTTGGAACTGGATGATCTTCAAAGTCCCTTACAACCCAAACCGTTCTGTGATTCTGTGACTGCTCTGCCCTAATAAGTGAAATATCAGGAAGGGTTAACAGTCAAAGGAGGACTCTAAAAATACATCCTCCATATTGAACTGACTCATTTAATGTCTATTTTATTTCCCAGATGTTACATGGAACATGTTACTTGGAACAAGGACTAATACATTTATAAGAATTATAAGCTGATGTTAAAACTGACAGGTGATGCCCTTAATGACACAAGCAACCACCAGTTATATGGGTTCTGTTAACCGTGCTTCACAATCTTGGTATGTCTGCAGAGCTATCTGCAGACTGCTGACATTAGGTTCCCAGTGGGGGCATTGCAGTGCCAGAAGGTAGATGCCCAGCTGTAATTCACAAGTCCCAAAATCACTGCTGAGGGTCCTGGCACAAGCAGAGCAGAGATGAAGGGCTGAACGGCCAGTCCAACCTCACCCCAGGAGTAGTGTCTAAAGATAAATGATGGCACAAGTTAGATGCTTATTCCTTGGCCTACCAAAGAATTTTTCTATTATTGTTATTTATTATTGTTATTATTTCCACACAGATCAGGACTTTGTTTTAAGAAATATACAAATGCAGAACAAACCCACCATTCTTCTCCCGAGAAGGTCAGAGCCTAAGGGAAAGACAAGGTAAAACCCATCCATCTAACGGAGGGCAAGAAAACAACAAAGCAGCATTGCCAGCGTGACGGCTTCTAGTCTGAATGGACTGACAGGTTGGCTTATGTCAAGTTTGTCACCAACACTGAAAGCATCTTGATTTGATCAGACCTGAAACATGAGAACTAGACAGTTTAACATCAAATGACAAGTGAAGATTAAGCTATGTAGCTTCCTGAAAGTAAAAAAAAAAAAAAAAAAAGGGGGTGGTGGTGGTGGTTTAGTGCTATAAAGGATGTGGGAGAAGGCAGCAAGGGAGGAGGGATCACAGTATAGATAAACAACCTTTGCAGCAAAATTATGGATAGATGTAGCAGGACCGGAAAGCACTGGAAAATTGCTACACAAAGAAGGGAGAACTTGGATGAGTGTTTTGTTACAAGAATGGCTAGGAAAGGCTATATTTTAACAGCAGTTGTGCAGAAGCAAAGAGGTAACATTTTAAGAGAAGCACCACTGACTGTGACAGAGATTACTGATTGGTGACCAAGGGTGAGAACAAAGTGTGGGTTTTGAGACTTTACCTGTCTGAAGATACTGGGGAGAAGAGTTACCTGAGTGATGCAGGCATAAATTTAATTGATAGGAAGCCAGAACAACACTTAAGCAGCACTCCAGGCTGGAATTATAAATTAATTCAGCAAGCTATGAAGCAAGAGAGACATGCAAGAGCAAGCATGACACAATCACAACTGAAGTATTAGGAAACAAAAAGAGCAAGGGATAACAAAAGGGAAGGAGTGACAGACAGTGCAAGTCTCAGGAGATATGATGGCATGGAGTCAGGAGAAGGAGAATCCAGTAAGAGTGTTTGTTTAGTGGAAACCATGAGCCTTGATTTCCAGAGCAGACAGACCTATTCCAAACAGTTAGTGCTTAAATAAAATACAGCAGAATTGATCCACCGGCACATGCTTATGCAAATATTTGCTACCATGCTGATCAAAGTTATGAGGTGATAACACTTGGAAACTGGCCCTGGAAACTGGCCTTGGAAACTGGCCTTGAACAACATTTATTAAGGTGCTCACTACTACAGCTATTGCTAAAGATCAGCACACCAAACTGCACCGTCAATCAGCCTTGAACCTTTGTGCAGAGGACTACCAGTAAAAACATACAGACAATAATGTATCTGCAGCCTGTCAAATAAAACACACCTACAACTATCACCAGGACTACAGAACCATTATTACAGTTTATGTATTGTCAAAAATGTGCTGAGCTACAGAAATACAGAATTTTCACTGCCACATATATAGATGAAAATAATTTACGCTATAGTCTGAAAAATAAATATTAAATTCTGTCACCAAAGATTGTGGGAAAATAAAAAAATTTAAGTCTTCTTTTGAGAGTTACAGAGAGTCAGAGTGAGAGTCAGCTCACAGATTAAAGAACCTACCCATAGATGTCCATGTTAACTCATGTTCTCATGCACAGAACCATTCCTGTCTGCTGACATTAGATTTCAGTGTGCAGAGTCTCACAACTATAGTAGTTATACTGCTCAAATAGGTGAGATTCATCTTGCACAATCCCTTTACAGTAAAAGTTCAGGTGCAGAACTGCATATTTTTTGTTTACTTTAAATATAAAAGAGAAGACTTATCCAAATTCCTAATCACAAATCAAACTCACCGATTGTCATTTTATACTACTTTTTTTGTTTTGTTTGCTTGTCATTCTGATAAGCTTCTACATATTTATGTTTGATGCTGTAGATGTTTCTTATAAACACGAGAATTTTCTTAAATTGCTTGTTTTATATAGAGCGATAGAGAACAATGTCTGCTTACAGAAGGAAAAAAGATCTCGCCTAGCCAGGCTCATTGGTGCAAGCCCAATCTACCTCCATTATTACTCCATCCCTCCACCTCCCAAGAAACTGCAGTAGTCCTATAATTCAAAGGGAGATTTTAAAAGAAACCTGAAGATACTTGGAAAACTCTTCTGGAAAAGAACTACATTCTACTCTAAACAACAATCTTATTAATACAAAATAGAAAACTGAGTCATATTAAAAAAATATATATTAAGTCATGATTCTAGGCGTAAAGATTATGTTTTAGTCATTGGGGGTCTTTTTCATTGTTTGTAAAATAAGGTGTATTGAGTCCTAAGTCCTAAGAGGTGTTACTGGTGGTAATGGTACCAATAGATCCACAAACCTCTTTTCATTTGACATGAGCATCACATCTATCCGGCTTTCCTCAGCTAGGGAATTCATAGAATCATAGAACAGTTTGGGTTGGAAGGGACCTTTACAGGTCACCCAGTCCAATGCCCCCGCAGTAAGCAGAGATATCTTCAACTAGATCAGATTGCTCAGAGCCCCATCCAACCTCACCTTCAATTTTTCCAGGGATGGGGCATCTACCACCTCTTCAGGCAACCTCTTCCAGTGTTTCACCAGCCTCATTCTAAACAAAATACTCCTTGTATCAAGTTTGAATGTACTTGCTTGTATTTTAAAACCATTACACCTTGTCTTATCATAACAGACCCTGCTGAAAAGTCTGTCCCTTTCTTTCTTATAAGCCTTCTTCAAATATTGAAAGGCCGCAATAAGATCTGCCTGGACCCTACACTTCTCCAGGCTGAACAAACCAAACTCTCACAGCCTTTCCTCATAGAAAGAGCATTCCAGCCCCCTGACCAATTTTGCAGCCCTTCTCTGGACTGATTCCAGTAGGTCCATAACTTTCCTGTGCTGAGGACTCCAGAGCTGGACACAGTACTCCAGGTGGGGTCTCATCAGAGCATAGTAGATGGGTAGAATCACCTCCATCGACCTGCTGACCATGCTTCTTTTGATGCAGCTCAGGATACAGTTGGTTATGGTTGGATTTCTGTGCTGCAAGTGCACATTGCTCATTTGTGTCCAGTTTTCACCCCAAGTACCCTCAAATACTTCCCTGCAGGGCTGCTCTCAATCCTTTCACCCCCAGCCTGTATCAACACTAGGGATTGCCCTAACCCAGGTGTAGGACCTTGCACTTGGCCTTGTTGAACCTCAGGAGGTTCACAGGCACCCACTTCAACTTGTCCAGGTCCCTCTGGGTGGCATCTCATCTCTCAGGTTTGTCAACTGCACCATACAGCTTGGTGTCATCTGCAAGCTTTGCAACGAGTGCACTCTATCCCACTGTCTGTGTTACTGATATTAAACCATAATGATTTCAGTATGGACCACTGAGGGACACCAATAGTCACTGGTCTCTATCCAGACACTGAGCTGTTGTCCATTACACGCTGGGTGTGACCAGCTAGCCAATTCCTTATCCTCCATAGAGTTCATCCATCAAATCCATATCTCCATATCTAAAGTACTTTGTTGCTGTCTTTCACTTCTTATGTCCACTATGTTTTTTCTCAAGAAAGATGTCATGTTACCCATATTCTAGACCATTAGTAAGGGAACAGGCTCATGCTTCCACTGCAAATCTTGCCTTTTACCTGTCTATGGATAAAAGGACTTCATTCTAACCAGAATAGAGCTGAGTAACATCCAGATACAAATACCTTCAAAGTAATAGGAAGAGAAAAGGAACAGAAGAGATTCAAGGTCTTTAATATGAAAAAACTAGCTTAGCTGCAGAAAAATAAAAAGGAAATACAAAGAGTGTAGAGAGCAGAATCCATTAGCGATATCTGTATCTAACATGACAATCTTCCACTACTGAGTTGAGGAAGTGCTGCTTTCCTTTCTTCCACTTAAAAAATGTTGTCCAGATGATTTCTTAAATATGCACCAAAAAAAAAATGGCTCTCAGAAAGAAGGTGAATCCTTAGGAAACAAACTATTATGATCTATCCTCAAAGAAGTAATTTTTCAGCAAAAAAGAAACTACTGCATGATCAGCCATATTAGCCAGCCAAGCAACTCACTAGTTAAGCAGCATTAGCTGTAAACGACCAAATAAAATGGATGAGGTGCAACGTGAAAGATAAGACTCTGAGAATATAGAACAAAAACACGTTGGGAGTAGACCCCTCAATTTTAGTGACAGATGCTCTAGTTGGAAAGATTAGAAGAAAAAGCATGACATTTATAAAAGACAACCTGTGTGGGAAGTGTAGGCTGCAAGCTTTGTTGGTGTGACGATAGTTGGATTAAGACTGCAGTGTCTTTTCTTGTCACATCTGTTGGAGCTTTTCTAGCAGAAATATCTGATATAGATTATAATCTGTTCATCTCTCAGAAGGACAGAAGGAAAAGTCTGTTGCTAAAATTTCACTATGACTAACCTGTACTGTTTGTAATCAACCGCTCTATGTAAGATCACACTATTGGGCAAAATTTGGTGGTTTAGGATTATTATCAGCTGCTTCTCAAATCTTTAACTAACACTCAAGTCAGGCCTTCCAATCTCCAATATACTTGGGCATATTTTAAAGCCTAACACTTTCCTTTTCTTATGAAGTGCCAGTTATTGGCAGAATCTACATCCACATTTCACTGAGAGAACTTTGACAAAATACTTAATGCATTTTGAACAAACCATAACTTAGTTCATTCTTAAAGACTGGTCTGATTTCATCAGACTAACAGCTTTGGCAGCCCCTTCTTGGTTTCATCTATAAAATTCTAATCCAAATAAATCTTTTATAGAATCACACAGAATGGTTAGCATTGGAAGGGACTTCAAAGAACTTCTAGTTCTGACTAGTATATAGATTTTTTTTATCTTGTCTTGCAGGAATTAAAATATGCTTAAAACTGTAGTCAAGCTCATAATAATGCTACTGCTAGCAGACAAAATTTCAAGTTCTTCAGATTATAGTACAAAAGTCCATTTTATTGACTATCACATTGTTACTCAACGGAAAACAGATTGATTCGGTCATCCAAGACTAGATTTAAACAAGTCTTTCAGCAAAATGTAGTTTTCTCCATAATAAAGATATTATTGTAACAGCATTTAACAAATGCTTACTTACTGTGCTTGTACAAAAAGTAGCACTATTCAAGCTTGCGTATGCTACTATTCTAAAAAGATTCATAAAATCAAACACATGTTTGTTGGTGGCCTTGGCCATGAGTAGAGGCTATTTGGAAATCACTAATTTCAGGTCACCTCTACCCTCTCTCTGCTTGCGCAGTTTATTGGGTAATAAAGCCTATACAGACAGCTAAGGCAAACAGACCTTGCAGGCTGACATGTTCTGACTTTTAATGGGTTCAGCTAAACCGCCACTTCAAAAGAGAAAGCAAATATTTTTCTCCATATTATATTATTATAATATTATTATAATATTATTTTCTAATTATTATATCCATCAATGCCTTAACTTGGAGATCCACAGGATTGATATGGCTATATCAGTCAACACCCTGGGAGCTAGAACTAGAGAAACCAGTAACAACCATTAAATTGGCTTCTTACTGTTTCAAAGTTTCATTGCAAGTAGCACCTGAAAATTGCAACTAGAACTAAGAATTGTAGACAAACTGAGAAACATGGTACCAGCAACATAAAGCTTAGGATCAGAGCATTAAACCTTAAGTTAGTTATCATGTGTGCCTACAGGCAGCCCAACGGTCTCCAGAGAGTTGCTTAGGAAGACAGGTATTAATCATTGCAGGCTCAAGCTTCTCGTAGAGGTCTTAAAGAGACTTTCTGTACACACGAGATAGTGTTTAGCTCAGAAAATAACAAGGAAAAACTGCTGTGCGGTAGAGCTCAGCACAAGTTAGAGGGGCAACATGAAGAATCGCAGTTCTTCCGAAATCTTTTCATGGTTCTAGTTTTCTCACATTTATTTGCTAATACCACGACCTACTCCATATCTTTATCCTATATCCAACCTAAGCTTTATTTTCTCATTTAAGCCATGAGATATTACTAAAAAAAACACACAAAAAATTCAGAACTGTCTTCCAAAAACTAAGATCTGCAACAACAGGAATACAAAAGCACTAGCTAAGTAAATTTCATATATTAGTAACAGTCCCTCGAGGAAGGTGTTTAAAGAATTTTTAGATTTATATGTGAAATATTAGAACACTGGAGCACTCTGTACAGCCTAGAATACACAATGGATAACCAAACTTTATTTAGTAATAAACAAACAAACAAACAAACTTCTTGCCATAGTGAAGCGTGGACCTGAGGAAGTAGAACTGCCCTCGTGAGAACTCCACGGGGCTGGAGATCACAGGCAGAAATGATGTCAGCACCACTTCCTTCCACATGAGGGAAAAGCTGAGACACGTGTCTGTTTAGCCTGGAGAACAGAAGACTGAAAGGGGACATTATCAATACTTAGAAATACCTAAAGGCCAAGTGGATGGAGTCAGACTCTTTACAGTGGTGCCCAACAACAGGACAAGAGGTAAAGGGAACAGACTTGAGCACAGTAAGTTCCACCTGAACATAAAGAAATACTTTTTTACTGTGATGGTGACGAAGCACTGGAACAGGCTGTCCCACCCGAGAGGCTGCAGAGTCTCCTTCTCTGGAGATATTCAAAACCTGCCTGGTCGTGTTCCTGTGCAACCTCCTGAAAAAGGAGATTGATGCTCACCTCCCTACAACCTCCTTTCTGATAGCTGTAGAGACTGATAAGGTCTCTCCTCAGCCTCCTTTTATCCAGGGTAAAAAAAACACAGTTCCCTCAACTGCTCCTCATAAGACTCATGCTCTAGATCCTTCACCAGCTTTGTTGCCTTTCTTTGCAAATGCTCCAGCACCTCAATATTCCTCTTGTAGCGAGGGGCCCAAAACTGAAAACAATATTCGAGGTGCACCTTCATCAGTGCCAAGTAAAGGGACAATCACTTCCCTACTCCTAGTGGCTACATCCCTTCTGATACAAGCCAGGATGCTGTTGGCCTTTTTGGCCACCTGGGCACACTGCTGGTTCATATTCAGTTGGCTGTCACCAACGCTCCCAGGTCCAGTTCCTTACCACCAGGTAGCTTTCCAGTCATTCACACTCAAGCTTGGATATTGGCAAAGGGTTGTTGTGACTCAAGTTCAGGATCTGACAGTCAGCTTTCTTGAACCCCATGCAGGTGGTATCAGTCCATCAATCCAGCCTGTCCAGATCTCTCTGTAAAGCCTCACTTCCATCAAGCAGATCAACACTCCTACCCAACTTCGTGCTATCTATGTATGTATCTACAAACTTCCTGAGAGTGCACTTGATCCCTTTGTCCAGATCATTGACAAAGATATTAAACAGAACCAGCCACAACACTGAGCACTGAGGAACAGCACTACTGACTGGCTGCCAACTGGATTTAAATGCATTTACCACAACAGTCAGGGCCTGACCATCCAGCCAGTTTTTACCTAGTGAAGAGTATACCTGCCAAACCACGAGCAGCCAATTTCTCCAGGAGAATGCTGTGGGAAGCTGTGTCAGAAGATTTACTAAAGTATCAATATATTCATCTAAGGACTAAAAGTGGTAGCATAATTCTGGATTCAGAGCCAAACTCTTCTCCACCGAAAGTTTCTCAGTTTCTTTTAACAAGAACCACGGTGCCCAGAGAAGAATTATTCAAATGCAAGCAGAAAAAATTGTTACTCAAATTTTCTCTACTAACTACAAACGTTCCCCAAACCTATCACTTCCATTTTCACAGAAGCTTTTATTTGTAAAGTCTAATTTAAAGTAGATTAACTAAACCAGCTTGAAAGACTGTAAGAACATCTATATTGTTAACATCCGATTAACGATGATTTAGTTTAACTTGATTAGGAACAGTTGCAAGATAAACAGAGATGAATTCTGTTCACTAAAATGGAACATTTGTGCAGGGTTTGCACAATGCAGGTACTAAAGTTCCGAGGCTGCCATTGGTCCAAAACACTGCAGACAGCTATTAACATGAAAAAATTAATTAAAATTGAATTTGGAAATTGTAAAATTTATTTTGTCCTCAAAGTGCAATTATTTGGTAATTTTTAGGATAGAGCTAGTAAACACCATGAATTCTTTTTTTTCCCCCCTAGATTCGACAATCTAAATTTCTATATCAGCACATAGTAAGATAATAAGAATTCCAACAAATAAATACCGGCTTTACATCCCCACATAAGTAATTTCTTCTATTCAAACTTCAGGAAAAAAAATAATACAGGAAAAATGACTCCTGGGTATTTCCGTTAGGGAGTACATTCTTGTTAGTATTTGGATGGTCTAAGATCCACTACATTAATCTGGACCGAGATACATTAATAAATGTAAAATAGGAGCTCTTCCAGAATAATCCTGTAAAGGACTTTTCTTTTTAATTCCACAGTTAAGAATGTCTCGCTCAGTTTACCCTGATGCAATTTGGATTAACATATTTATCTTGTCATATCCCAGAAAGAGCCCAATTACATAGCATATAGATCATATATTTAACTCAATGACGAGTCTCAGCAAACAGACAAGAACTAAACATCTTCCCTACTACTTAGTTTTAAATTATTTTTAAAAAAACCCCCAACCTTAGAGAAAGCCAGACAACAATGAGAATTAAACAGAAAACAGAAGATATCAAATTTTAAGGTTGGCTCATTCCAGTTCAACTATGGAAAAATGCAGTTTAACTACTCTATAGAAATTCCTGAACTGAGCTTCCAGTTTTGTACAATCTTCTAAATCTTGTTGTGCTTTTCTCAACAAAACAGTCCTGTAATGCTTTCCCCCTGAGAAGTAACTACCTGCACTAAATCACCTCATGTTTCCACTTTCTCCTTGACAAGCTACCTGCTTGTTTTGAGGTCTTTCAAGAGATTTAATTCAGTGTTTCCCCTGGATATTTTTGTCCCTGCCTCTAAAGTTCTTAAGGAGGTTCAGCACCATAAACAGTATTAAACTCAGCAGTAACAAACACAGGGATAAAAATAATCTCCCAGTCAACTCTGTGAACCTCAAATGGGTGTAAAGTAGTTCTGCTGAATTGTTTTCTTACTGTCATCCAACTCCTTCCTAGGGCTAGTGCTTTCCAGTCTTTTAAGCAACTTTCACAGCCAGTTCCAGATATGTAACTTGCCATTTGGCTGTATTAGGGACCAATTGAGCCAATTGCTACAGTGCACTAAATGTTCATCACAGTTGCTGCCTACTCTTGCTTAGCACTGCGCTAATCTTTGGGGTTTCAAAGTTTGCTTTTAAATAAATGATGAGCAGCTAAATAGTACCAGTCCTACTTTTAATCTCTTAGGCATGCATTCCAGCTATAGCCTCCCCATAGAAACACCACAAGCTTACTCCTTTTGGCAGTGCCATGAATTCAATACTTGTTTTTCCAGACTCCAGACTCCTGCTGCTCACTGTCTCATCTGCCTGTAGAACAGCACAGGCCTACACTGAGGCATGTCAAACTTAATCAGAGAAGCAAAGGGAAGGTACATGCCTCAGTCTATCCTCCCTGCACAGAATAATACAATTTAAATATCATGGGACCTTTAGCTTCCTGTGTAGCTGCTTGCATTGAGCTACTAATAGCACCTCTGAATGCCTGCAAGCTCCTCCTTGGATCGTGTAATATTGGGCAGATTTTCAAAGAGCAAGAATAGCCTAAGATAACTGTTAATACATGCTAATTGTACATATGCGTCCAGTAGTCAGATTAAAGCAGAATGTTTACTAGCTTCTCAAAGTGCAGCTGAAAGAAAGAACCCCCACACTAACACACTTGATTGTGTTTAACTAGAATAAACGATTACAAAGACTGGAGTAGTTTCCCAAAAAGCAAAAGTATTCAGCTCCAGAGATTTTCTTAGGAGACAACAGTCAGTTTTAGATTATTTGGCTCTTGTATGATAATGGATTTCTGGAAATAACAGAGGCAAACCCTGAGCCTTTCTAAGCTGTCTAAAAGAGCAAGCAACAGAATTATGACCTGTATTTCACAGAAGCTAAGAGGAATTCTCAAGAAGTTCAGCAACCCTGCTGTGAGGGAAAGATCATCATCCTTTACCAACTTCCTCCTCCCTTGTTTCAGTCTCCTTTCTCTCTTGTAGCCAGTCTTAACTGCACATCCACATAGGTTTGTACTCAAAGAACTGTTCTGGGCCAAAACCACCAAGAAGTAAGCTACAGCAATTAGAAATTAATGTTAATAAAAGGTATGACAAAATTATGAGATAGAAGACTCTACATGCTTTCAAGTACTGGGATGCAGTGAAATGCTTGAACACAAGCATTGATATATCTTCTTAGCACTTGACAAAATACTAGCTACTGGGACCCTCAGTTATTGTCAGCTGCCACTGAACACTAAAACCTACCAGCTATTTGAAACAGGGATTGTGATAATGTGCAGTTGCACTTTTTGGCGTAGTAAGACAAAATAAAACCCAAACCCCAACAACTTAGTTAACTACTGTCCTTCATATATTAGTTTTTAATTAATAATGATCTTCATAATTAACAAGCAATGTAACTATACCCCAAGATGGATATCAAAACACTGACTTTGGCCTTGCACTTATATAGAACCATAGAACAACCAGGTTGGAAGAGACCCACCAGATCATCAAGTTCCTATCAAACACTAACCCATGTCCCTCAGCACCTCGTCCACCCGCACCTTAAACCCCTCCAGGGAAGGTGAATCAACCACCTCCCTGGGCAGCCTCTGCCACTGCCCATATATTCCTCTGAATGTCAGTTTATAAAATACATGTATGGTGAGTGTCCATTGCTTTCCATTTGGGCTTAAATGTTTGGCACACAACACAATCACCACTTCAACACAGCATAAATAAGGAAGAAAACAAGAAGTATTGCGTGTAGTCTTTTTAGCTTAAAACTTTAATTACTTAGCATTTGAAATTAATTATGATTAAAATCATGCAGATATTCAGATTACAAAACAAAATACTTCAAATACAATTGCATGTTTAAAATTTACTCAGTCGAATATCTACTTTGAGGTAAAAACATAAGATTAACCAAATATACTGAGCAACAATAAGCCTAGCAAATATTCATATTTTCAGAATATTCAGTGTAAATAGCATTTTAACACATTGGTACAGGAGATACAGTCCATTTACCCTCCTTCAAAGTGTGACCAACTCATGTGATATAAAGCCACAAATACTATAAAACTGCATACTATGAAAGCACAGCAGCCATTTTTCCCACAACATAATGTTCCTACCTGTATACTGCAGTGTAGGGGCAAGTTCTCTGAAAAAATATATAATTTCAAAGATTAATGGGTTTACTTCCACAGCTTCCATACAAATAGTAAAAGTCACACAACCAAACCCCCACTGAATATTACAAAATGCCTTTGGCCAAAATTCCAAATATAAAGACCTGAAATTCAGGTCAAAAATACGTGCTCAATAAACACGTCTTCTTTTGTGCATGCAAGTGACAGCATAAAAAACTTGTGTTTCTGCATCTTGGTGCTTTTTTGTTAGGGGTTATTTAAGTAACTGTTGTTGTGAAGAATCAAGTAGCTGCAACACAGGGTTCAACTGTATACTCAGGTTCAAAGCAACCACACACCTATTCTCGAGAAATCTAAATCATATCATTTCTCCAGATGACAGTGGTCTCTCCCATTTCTCTAACTTCAAGACGAAAAAAATTCATAATTATTTGCACCACAAATAGAACAACTAGAATATGAATGAGAACAATCTATTATAGTCAGCAATAGCTGAAATTTGCATCTTCTGAACCAATCCACTCACATCAGCAACAACACAGGGAAAATTACATAAAAAATAGAATATAAATATACCATACCATGAAACACTAAGAATATACAAAAATTATAGTAAGATATTAATTATCTGTCAGCATATTAAACATAACTCCTTAATATTAATACAGCTTGGAAAGTAAATATAACTTACAGGCTAAGTTTCCAAATGGCTGTTTATCAATGCAGCATAAAACATTTCCATAGTGCAAATCTTACCAACTGTATGAAAGAAACCATCCCCTTCAGAAAAATGCTTCTCTCCCAACCCTTTCAAAACACATTTAGTACAAGATATGGTTTGAAACGTACCAACACAGTGAATCTTAACACTGAAAAAAGCTTGAGCAATGTTAAAAAAATAGAAAAAATGTTAGATATGCTATAGCTGGAAGACATGAAACCCAAAAGTCTGATCTGTGGAAGAGGGGAAATAAAAAGACACCGATGTTCCCTTTTTTTTACCTGCTAGAAACATATTATATAACAATACAGCACACTCCCTATTTTGTACCAACAACTATAAAATTACTTTAGTTGTTGAAGAATCACAGTGTTAAGTATATCTGCTTCTTGTAGTGTCAGGCTTTCATCTGTTAGCTCTTTATTTGGAAAGGTAGTCACAAGAACAAAATCAGTTGTTGCAAACGCTGGACGGGACTGGATAATGAAATCTCGTATATCCTTAATCCTGTGGGAAAGGATATGAACATGAAAACTCTGTATGATTCCATTTTGACATAAATCTCTGAACATTAAGATGATCAGAGAACACAAAACCTTCTAACAGACTAAACCATTTAATATGCGCTATTGATTTTACATTTCCATTTGATCCGGAAAACTAATGGTTGTAGCTCAGAATTTTTTGCTTCTTGCATACTAAACCTCAGAAATTAGAATGAATGTTGAGTTTTTTCTCAAATAAAAGAAATAAGATGTGTAACATAGAAGTATATCACAAACTGATACTTAACACAGAAAAATCAAGAAATCTCAACAACAGTTGTCAAAAATTTCAGCCTCCTAAAAGGTTAAATTATTGCTTGAAACTTAAAATACACAGCAATGGCAATGAGAAAGCAGAGGGGAATTAGTGTACTTCTGCAGCAAGAGGTTTCCCCTGCTTTCACTTGGTGTTGAACTTCTGAACAACAGTTCATAAAACAATGATGTCAACAGTACAACAAGAATCATATAGTTGCATGAAACATGGATGAAAAAGAAATAAGATTTTAGAAATAAAAAACCTTAAAACTTGAGGTTTCTCTCCTAAGAGAGTAAGCTGAGAGTACATGTTTTTTAATAAGTAGGCAGATTTACTGTAGCCCAATAAGCAGAGACTTCAACTTTCTACCTGTCTTCAAGGTTGTGACAGAAGTAGTGCACTTTAGCAGCTGACTTTGATCGTATGTATGGCAAGGATAACCAAAAAAGATTCACATCCAAGATAAAGTTAATAACAGTTAAAATAAACTTCTGTCAACACAGAAGCTTGTTTACAGATGTTACTGGGAAGTTTACCACTTCTATCCTTTCATACAGACAGAAGAAAACACATCACAGCTACAGAGGATCCCAATAAGCTTGACTGTTTATCGCTTTTCCAGCAGCTATCAAGAAAGGATCTGGGTCAGTACTATCAATGTCTATTATCAGTTCTGCTAAAATATGAAAATTATTGTTGTATCTATTGGCATCTTAGCTAAAATTGTCCTGCTGTGGTCTGTGTATCTTGTCAAGTGAAAAAAGCTGCACACGGATTCTAAACTTATTCTCTGCCAGAAGGAAAAAAAAAAAGGAAATACATGATCTCTCCATATAAGAATATTCACATAGAATTGAGTCCATGCTGAGACCATGTCCAAGGTAGGATTCAAGATCGGTTCCAGCTGTGTTCCACAACAGTGGTGCAGATTTCAGATCACAAGTGGCTTGAACTCTGCTACTGTGGAGCATGGGTGGAACTACTACTCAAATATCTGCCCTCTGCACAAAGTTCTCTCAGCCACGCAGTGCAAAGCAGAGCTTTGCAAAACCTTGCACTAACACAAGCAGTTAGGCAAATAAATGGGGTTGACCAACACCGTTTGAGGCAATGCCCCAACAATGTCAATAAAACTGATGGCAAGCTCTAATCAGCAAACCACTAACAGATTGAAAAAAATCAAGTTCTCACTCTGCCGGTGCAGAGGAGATGACCACCCAAAACAAAACAAAGGTTGATTCTCAGCATTACGTCTAGGCTACATGCCAGAATCGCAAAAGAACATGTTATACCCATATATAACCTTCCGCATATGGGTTGCAGTCTGTACCTATAATCCAAGTCATGTTTAGTTACAGTCTCAAGTATGACAAGGTAGAGAGAAAGCTTGATTACAGGCCATAAGATTTCTCTGCCTGCAGCGTGGATTATATTCCAATTGAGACTATACTCCACACCGTGCAATATGGTGCCTTCACAGCATCATCTGACTTGGCCACATGCTCCTTCCAGGAACGGCCAGGTTTGGGATGACTACATAGAAAGATTGTCCAGATTTCAGTTGTCCTGAGAACAGCTATAATTTGTACAGTGTCCTTACAAATCACGGGACATAACTGGTCATAAAAGTTTGTGACTTTGCAGTTATCAAATATCTTGTGCTTCCAAGCACAGAATTCTGCTGTCACAGTCAATTTATCAGTACATCTCTGTTCTGAAAATGACACAGAGCTGTAGCATTTCTGTGGAGCTGTATTTTCCCCTTTTTGATGTCTTGATGATATTAATTTAATGACAAAACACAACCTTATCAAAATAGCTACGGTTACCTGCATTGATGCAGAATTGATTTACCTGTGTGTTTGATTAAATCTTTGTATTAATCGGCTTCCATCTGCTAATCTAATTTGAATTTTAGTTGCTGGCATGGAATCATCAATCACAACTGGTGCATTAAGGAAACACTTTTCCTCCTCCTCTGGGGAAGAAGGTGTGCTGATTATTTCAGGTGTAAGGCTAGAGAATAAAAAAAGAAAAACCCAACAACAAAACAAATCAGATGTTACTAATGGATTAAAACAAAACCTGAAAACTATATCAGTTGCCTTTTTCTTTAAATGTCTGCCATGTATAGCTAGTACAAATGAGCAATGAAAATCTGCTCAGTTATCTCACCTAAGTATAAACACAGCTTTTCTAATGGAGACACAAATGATGTTTTTGCAGTTTCTTGTCAATGACTGCAACATTTCATATTTTTTTTTCTTACAACTGTGCATATATTATCTTTGCATGATTTAAAAAAGGTAATCAAGTAAAAACAAAACATCTTTGTGTATGATTGCAGAGCATGAAATGACAGCCTTTGATACTAAAATTTACATACTGCTACCTCCTGACTACATGAAAAAAAAAAAAATCATGCACCATTATAATGCACTAAACTAACTCAAACTGCTATACTAACTGCTTTCGGAAGCACTGCTTTATGATCCTGGGCCTCCCTCACCCTTTTAGAGCACAAATAATATTAACAGATAACTAATATCACCACATAGTAAGCCTGTTTTTTTTTTTTTTACATTCAGTATAAAAAGAATACAAATCTGAAAACAGCTAATAATATGGCTACTCCCTTCGCTGCTTACATACTGGAGACTTCATAAGCTACCAAAACAAACAAAAATGCCCCACATCAGATGCACACATTTTCTTATGTACAGAACCTCCTCACTTCCCTAGCTGTTTTCTTTAATAATCTAAGCAAGTGCTCAGGTGAGGAAGTTATACGCAATTATTCACCATGTCACCCACCTGCAGAGCTTATCACCTTCTCAGTTTTACTGAGCACACTCCCTCTTTTATAAAGATGAAATATAGATTAAAACTAGTGAAGAATGAATTATTCAATTAAGTTACTTGTAGAACCACACCAGTAATACCTTTTTAGGCAACTAAACATATTACAGGAATAAATGCAATCACAAGCAGAAGTCTAGAAGTATTTACAATTCAATAGTTTATATAAAGTCAACTGAAAAAGATGCTATAAAGCCTATAATTGTTACACAAAAAAGATGATGACTGGCAGAGTTGAGGTCACATTCCTGCTTACTCTTGCTGACCAGCTTAGGCTGAACTGAGATTATACACCTTTGGACAAAATAGTATGAAATGCTCAGGCAAAGGAATGAATTTTGGTACACTGCGTCCTGTTCAACTGAATTTACACCTTAAGAGTTTTAAGAGTATTGGCCTACCCTTGTACCAGGACAGTAAGTGAAACAGAAACAGGTTCAAGCCTTCCTCAATCATTAAATTTCATATTTTTTATTACATATATGAACTTTACACCGTAGTTGGAGATGACACTATAATTGGAGGAACTAGAGGCTGCACAATCAGAGATCCCTTCTCTCCTACAATCCAGGCTTTGCAGTGTTAATTCTTCAAGGGGATAAAATTTCTCTGGTTGGTTGTTTGTAAAAAAACAGCTCCTACTACAGATTTTTGCAGTATCATTAGAAGTTTTTAATCAAGGCCTAGTAAAAGTTGAGAGATTTTGATACAACTTATTGTTCATTTATATTGGATAGAATTTAAAATAGTTTAACAAATGATTTCTCTTTTTTAACACTAAAAAACTTGTATAACTTACAGTGAAAGACCATTTACAAAGCTGTATTTCAGGATAATACTTCTGCTGCTTTATTCCCCCCAAAAATATGGAAGTTGCTCCCATACAAAAACACTTTCCATACATATCAGATCAACCATATTTGCAGCTATACCATCTCCTGTTCCCTTTGTGAAGATGCCAGCAGTAAAAGCTAACATCTACTAAGACAGAGCAGAGTATATTCTTACTGGCCAGTATCCCATTACAACTAAGTTGTGCCCATTTCTCAGTAAACGGGGAACAAGTTATTTGTGTCTGCTTCCCTCTACACAGAGATTTTCTCATTAATTTTGTGCAGCTTACGACTTCCTTTGCTCCTGATTTAAGCTCAGATGAAGTTTAAAAAAAACAAAAAACAAAACAAAATCATATGCAAAAACAAGCAGAGAAAAATCTCATAGGTACAACAAAGCACAATGTATCCAGTTAATTGTATGACCCATTCCAATGTAAGAGTAGGACTTAACTATTTTAAGACTATAAATAAATATTCATGATTACTGGCAACTCTGAAATCAGTGCCGAGATGTGTGGCAAAGACTAACTTAATATTGTCATCTGATTAGCTTCTACAACAGTGTCTTAATTGATTAAATACTGTTTTTGAAATAGTATAGAAACAAACTCAGAACAGAAAACCCAGAGATTTTTACCTTCCAAGTTTTTGCCCTTCACCGCTGAAAGCTTTGAATCGCAGTCTAGGCTTCACGTATTCCTGTTCTTGGTGGTCTTCCATATCCAAATTAACCTGACCACCATGAACAAGTCGCTGTAGTTCTACAGGAATTTCCCTTAATAACAAAAGAAAAAAAAAAGTTTCCTGATTACATTTTGAACTGCAATACAAAATTACACAAAATCCTTACACAGTAAAATATGAGATGCTACTATTTGTAAGTTTACTTTGTAAGCCACAGACATCCAGTTGTTTTATGAATTGAATTCATTATAAAGGAAGGAAAAATATCAGGGAGCTGACAGTCAAAATCTAGAACATACTGACAGTCAAAACCTAGAATACGCTAACAAAACATTTGGAAATTAAAAGGTGTCAGCAACAAGTTGGCTGGACTTGATCTCGGAGATCTTTTCCAACCTGATGATTCTATGAAGTAACATTCAGAGTTAAACTACCAGAAAGATCCCAAGTGTTCCAAATTTTTCAATGCTCCATGCATCTGAGGACAAATTCAGAATATGTTTTATGGCTGCAGGCAGAGAAAAAGCCCGGAGCTTTTAATAATTGCAACCCTGTGGAGAAAGCATTCTTCTTAATTTCACTTGAAAGATATACCTCAAAAAAGCTGCCATTTTAACTTACCCTCTTTTAACAGACTCAAGAAACTGAGCATTTGTTGGGTCGGAATAGGATCTCAACTCGCCATCATCTAAACTAAAGCCATTCCTCCACAGTTTCAGCAAAATTTGAACCTATGAAGCAAAAATGGTGAAATAAAAAAAAAAAAAAGTGAAGATAGACAAATAAGGTATTTCAATTTCATACGATTAGTTATGCAGTTTATCTATACTAAACAGATTTTGTAGACTGCAAACAATAATGCAAATGACAAAGGAAGAATAGAGCACTGCACTGTAACTACCATTGTTAAAGTTGTTTGAAAAAATGCAAATAGTTACAGACTACTTCAAGACCACTTTTACACTTGCAGGAAAAGAATCTCTTAATTTTCTGTCTATGACACAGAGACAATACAGTGAGTGTGTAGTGATCTTCACAATGTTCCAATTACTTTCAAAACCAATAAACATCTCTTGTTGATAAATTAAGAAATAAAGCCATAAAATCACAGATTACTGCTGGTTCATCAGTTACAGTGAAAAGTAGTCTATCCTCAAATTATTACATGCCGAGTTCCAATAAAGCTGATACTGGCTCCACTCAGTTAAAATGCTGAAAATCCTGGAAACCAGTCTCCTTTGCTCCCTTCTTATTTTGCTGCACACCTGTACGACCAGCAAGAGCCCTTCACCTTCAGAGTCTGCACCTCTCTTCCCTGCAACTGCCTTTCAGTCCAGCACAACTGGGCTCTCCTAGCTGGTAAAACTAACCTTTCCTCAGAAAAGTATCCCTGTCCCCAGTAACCCCACTGCAACAGCCTTCTGGCTATTATTTAGAGGGCAGAAGGATTCCTTTAAGAGGGCAGAAGGAAGCAGCTCCTGGTGTGACAAGATAGCATCCTTCCAGCCTTAACCACATTCTTTGGCCTTACTAATTTCTTTGTCTTGTTTCTAAATAGACTTAACATTTGCTCTAATCATTCACACAAATAGCAAAGCGTACAGAGCTTTGTTTTTTCACATCCTCTCCTTCACTTCCAGCTTTTTAAGTCAGAGGAAAGAAAGGCTGGACAATTTTGAAAAGGCCCCCAACGTGCTACATCCACATTCCTAGAATACATTCATGCCCTCCAGTTTGGGACTGGCTACTTTGCAAGAAGATTAAAATGTTAGCATAGCTAAGAGAATGCTGAACAACAGCATTAGGAAAGTTACTGAAAAGAAGGTCTGCCAAGAATTCCAAAATAATTTATATAAAAGAGTTCTATAACAGAGTCCTGAGGGGTATCCAATGAACATTGTCCTCTGTGGACACACTCACTTTAATGATTTCTACTTAAAACATATCCAACATTTAGATCCTAGTTTTTCCTCAAAAGCATAGTCACAGTAATATTGGCATTTCAAGTTGTAAACACAATTAAGCAGACATCTGGTGGAGACTGCTTCCCCACTATCCAGAATTTTACTTACATCTTGATTTTCTCCATATATGTATTCCGAGTGCTTTTGTGATGAGTCACCCAATCTATACCCACCACCAGAAAACGACTGGAAAAGAATCCATAGAAAAAATTATTGAAATAAATACCTGAAACATTTTATTAAAATTCTTACCTAAGTGCAAATAAAGGCATTGGCAAGCCTGTTTCTGGGATAAAAAGCAAATGCATTGTTGTACATTTTCTAAGTGGAAAACTATACCTAGTAACCATAAGCAGGCTAAGCAGGTTTTATGTGATGCATTTGAGTTTCTAATGTGCATGCTTTTCAAATATTAGTAATTAAACAGATAATTTG
The DNA here is from genome assembly GCA_033558105.1 of Coccyzus lansbergi. Taxonomy (NCBI): domain Eukaryota; kingdom Metazoa; phylum Chordata; class Aves; order Cuculiformes; family Coccyzidae; genus Coccyzus; species Coccyzus lansbergi. The sequence continues at coordinate 781,098 of JAUMJK010000283.1, read as the reverse complement.
ATTGTGATGTAACTGCAGTGCCTTGGTTTAGGGTTTGGTTGAGGTTTTTAAAATAAATTTTAATTAAAAACAAAGCAAATCATTCCAGTTCAGATTGACTTCTAACGATTTCCCCTGAAACTGTGTGGGGATTCCCTGCACTTTATTTTCAAGAGCAAGCTAATTGAGCACAGATAGTAACAGCTCCATTGATCAAATCCTCTGCTATTTGTGAACCACAAAAGTGTGTATTTGCTTCTGTATTGTTAGATGAGTTTCAGAGAGCTAACATAAACTGAGATCACCATATCTTTTAACTTTTACCTTAGCTTTACTGAAATCACCAGATGTTCTTGAAGATTCATCTAACGGGACAGCTCCATGTTCTTTCGCTTCCTTGAAGAGCTCAGCAACAATTTTACTCGGATTATTAGATGCTCCAGAAATCTGCAATCCTCTATATTCCGAGTCACCTGAATAAAATCTTTAGAATAGTGATGTTCATGAGCAACAAAGCTTTAAATGACAAGTATAATTTTCCTCTTCCCATAAAAAGGGGAAAAAAACCAATTGAACAAGCGGCTAAATTTGGCACAAAACCTCTTCATTCTGATCACAGTAACGTTTCATTTAGTTCCCACCAATCCAAGCTGCACTATGCCAACAAAGCATTTCACTAACAAAACTACCAAGGTGCTTTCTGGAACAGAGCCCAGACATTAGGGGTCAAGGCCATATGTTTAAGTGAATGCAGTCCTCATGCAGCCATGGCTCTATACACCTTATCTTATGTGGATGCTGCCTGCTAACAGAAAGACCAATTTCCTCAGGGATGTCTTGTGCATGGGACTATGCCTGGGATGGTTAGCATACAGATTTACAACTAACACTGCCTTGGCAGAACAAGTGTAAAGCTGTCATTGGATAACCTGAACAGTGCCACAATCTGATCTTTTACACTGAGGGTCTTGTATACATCGATTCCTGCCAATATCAGAAACTGCAAGTTTTTAATAAGTTTAATTAACCTTTCAAAACATTTTAAAACCTGCAGAAACTGCTATGAAAGCTAATTTGTGGGGTTTTTTTTCCATTCAACACAGCCCCATGTCTAGCATTTGAAGATAAGAGGTTCAACTGCAAATAATTCCGTTCCAAACTGTATATGCTTGAGTACAAAGATCAAGATATTCCTTGAGAATTATCTTGAGGAAAGCACTATGCATCTCTAAATGCCAATGGAATAGATACTGTAAAAAAATCTATATATAAATACTAAACCTGGCAAACTTGAGGATGTTTTGTCTATGATTACAAGACGTGTAAATAACTAATAAGTAGCTTCTGCTTTACTTAACGTTTTCACTTAACCACTTGGGGCAAGGCAAATCAGTTAGCCCCTGTGAAACTGTCATTCAGGTATCACTGTCTTCACAATGATGTTGATTCTACCTTGTTTTCCAATTACCCAAACCATAGCAGTGAGTATGAAGCTGTTGTACAATCATACTGCTTTTATTATGTCGCTTAACTGGCAATCCCTTAGGAGCATCCCTCATTTCTGCAGAAATCTGGATTTGTTTTCCCAGCTGCAATTCATACAGAAAATCTTTAGTTATTAGATTTAAAGGAATTATTGCGGTAAGGTGGTAAAATGAATTTTCATCAGAGCTTGTAGTCAAGGAGAAACGAAGCACTTCAAATATTTAAGTGATAGATACCCAGAACAATTCAGGATACTTGAGAGAAGGCAAAAAAGCTTTTGAGTCCGACCGTAAGTCACAAACCTTTCATAAATAGTCACATATTAGGACATGCACAGGTCCTGCATGACTACAGCCAAATTCTGCTAAGTATAGTTTTACTACAGCAGTATACAGATAACATTCTAATAAGCCACTACTTACTGCCTGTACCTACTTGCAGCTCTAGCTGGTAGCTCTCTGCAGGACAGAGTTAGGCTTCACATTTTGAAAAACAAGGCGGAGCAAACTGGAATGTCATTAAAAAACTCCATTACTCTCACAAGCGTAAAACGATTTTTTTTTTTGTTTTAAAAATACCTTTGGTTTTCTTTGTCATCGCTCATGCTTCTCTCCGGTTTTCTCAGCCTTCTAAGAGAATCAATTTTAAGACTGCCAAGAGAATAAAAGAAAATGTTTGAGGGTGACTGGTACATAAACTTCACTAAGCCCTTCATATCGTACTTCTGAAACCACTTATTTTTCAAAAACTAAGAATATCAGATTGTAGGGGTTGGCTGGCATGGGTCTGTCAGGGTCATTTTACAGTAAATGTTGGACTAGATGATCATTGTAGGTCGCTTTCAACTGAACTATTCTATTCTATTCTACCACGGGTTATGCAGAATTCTGCTTTATGTCACTGCTAGTCCCATAAATAACACAAGTAATACACAAGCTCAACAGCTGTTTCAGAACCCAACTTACAGGAATTAAATACCCTTCAAAGACTTTCTGTATTTTAGCCATTTTTGTCAAGAGTAGTTGCCTAGTGAAATCAACATCACTTTCGTTGTCTATGAGGATCTTAAAAACCTAAAAAGTAGTAGTTCTCCTGTTTTACACAATTTTAAAAAAATACATTGAATGGCAACATCACAAAGATATTCAAAAGATAATTAAAATGCAGGATCACCTTCTGTTTTATGATAGGAAGAGACTGATAAGCTACCACAGGACAAGCTAGGGTTGCTAGCTTGCAAAATGCCAGGAAAAGCTGAACAGATATATGCTCTTATCCTGCAGTACTTGATGATAAACTTCATTACTGCAAGACAGATACGAAGTAGCCAGCTACCATGCGATAAGAACATACATTCTGCTACAGGAGTAACAGCAGATCACTAAGTCAGAGTTAGGCAATTTGTCTGCACAGTGGAGCAGGTCATTGCTTTTTTAATATCAATGTTGATAAAACAAAATAATTCTACATCCCAGCATCTGCTTCTTATTACTTGCTCTGAAAAAAAATGCATTCTTATGGACTTGGATCACAGGCACTGGAAACCCTTTATCTCTTCTATTTTCCTTCTTTGTTGCTTTGTAGGACTTGTATTTTTTGTGCCAATAGTTTTATATTGCTTAAAGGAGCTTACACAACCTGACAGCATATATAACACAGTGTTCATTCCAGCAGGGCCCACAGACATTCTTCTATACCTGCAACTGTGGGAAGCAAGCCAAGGAGATGACTTCAAGAGCAGCACCGTGTTTCCTTGCAGTTAATACATTGCTTACCTGAGAGCAAAGTGGTCTACTAAAAGAAAAAAAACTCATTCTGGATACCATGCAAATAACAGCTATCCCTTCTTTCTCAGACAGATTCCAGTATGATTGCCAATAAAGAGCAACTGTTTGCCAACACTGACCACACTGAAGTATTTGAGATACTGTATTGCAGCTTTTCCTACAGTTGGAGTGGGAAGTTGTAGTTTTGTGATATGTATTGGTAAATGGAGCTGTTTGCTTTATTTCTTTTAAAAGTGTGGTCTATATAGCTGATCAATCAACTTTGGTGGTTTCACCCAAACAAACAAAAATCTCACAAAAGACCCTTCTATTTTCAAGTGTCACCAACTGTACTAAACACCTCTTCTGAAGATCTGCATTTGCATATAAACTTGAAGCATGGCTCTAGTGACTAAGATCTTTTCAGCTGCTTAAACTCCTTTAAAACAGAGATCCATATTGGCAGCAGTGGCTGAAAGACAAGTCAAAGGCTTGATATGGCATCACTGACAATAATGATGTAATGACTTCTCTTTAAAATAATTTAATTGAAAATTAATTAAAAACTGGCAAGATCTCTTTATAAAAAAAATCTAAAACTACATTGAATTCAAACGCTACAGAAACTGCAAACACTGCAGGCCAGCAAAAGATGGATTTGTATATAGATTCATGTCTTTCCTTACACCTGCAAAACCCAGACAAATTCATTAAGAAGCCCTTCTTATTTCTCTCACCTCACAGGAGACTACTAATAAACCTACTAATAATTTTTCAAATGAATATTTGTCTCATCAGGTACTTGCACAAGTAACACACTCAAAACAGCTCACTTGCCAAGTTTCACACAAACTACTGATTTGTTGAATTTTGAAGAAGCAAAGCACTGCAGTATTTTTCTGGCGCAGTAAATTACCAAATTCCGTTTGCATAAAGAAAGCACAACTCTGCATTTCACTTACAGCATCTTAATCTTATTTTATCTGAAGTAGGTTTAAAGTGCTTTAGAATACCATACAGCACAAAGGCTCCTAAATAAATTCATTTAAAATGTATTACAAACTGCCTTATATCACATTTTGTAGAAAGAAAATCGAGTAAGTATGATAAAGTTTTGAGAGCTAAAGCAGAAACTACTCAACGTATCTCTTAAGTACAAAGTATGTCTCACCTCTGTGGTACTTTTGTGTTACTGATCTTTGTAGTTGTTGGTTTGTCATGGCACAATGACTGCCTTTTAGCTTCATCTTCATATAACTCTGCCAAGGCCAACTGTAGGAAACATAACTCTTTAGAAATCTGTACTCTAGAACTATATATTGAACAGAAATAAGACAAAAACTAATGCAAAATGTGCACATCACCAGAAAATTATAAATATTAACGTGAGAAACCCCAACTGCTTCTCTAAACTCAATTTCCTTTCTGCTTTATAAAAAAACCCCAACTAGCTACATTCAGCCTGTATTAGATTTAGAATCACAAGAGTATATAAACATATGTTTATTATATACATCAGTTCATTAATGTTAACAAATTTAAATACAATTGCAATGTAACCACCTTATAAGACTGGAGGCAAATAATACATTTTCAAGCATTTTACATAGACATGGAAAAAAATGTAACTCAAATAAGCCTTGCTGGCTTGAAATGAAGACATCATGGCAAATAATAAAAAAAAAAAAAGAAAGAAAAGTTTTTCCCCCCAAGGTTCCCCAAATGCTGCCATATCCCTTCTAAGTTCAGTTTTAGGAAATTGTGTGAGGTACACCTAACATGTAATTTTTAGCAATCTTACTTTTGCCCTCCATAATAAATACTTTGCCAAATCATCCTTAATGTTGTCCTGAAACCATTTTGTTCACACTATGCAAATGATTTTAACATTTTATCATACACACCAGAATAAATACACAAAATAAAATGAAGCATCATCTATCCTTCAAAACACACTGTTATTAACACAGGATATTAATCCCATATTACTGTAAGGCATTTGCTGCAAGAGAAAAATACGAGCTGAGGAATTATACCCATTAAGAAAATTAAACTGAGTAATAAAACAGCTCAATAAAACCACTGAAGACCTTCTTTCTATCTGAGGATATAAGCAAATATCTTTCAGATAAGTAAAGTTGACAGGGTAAGTTATAGACAAGAAGCCAATATATTAAAAGGAACAAGCAAAGAGCTACCCTGTACCATCCCTAACCCAAAGGCTGAGGAAGCATAAAAGTGCACAGTTAGGATTCTGTTCTCTCCTCATCCTGCATCTCTTATGGTGCCATGACAAATCAAGTCCTGAGCTAGATGGATGGATTGATGGTCAGCTACTCTGACCCAGGAGGGTACTTTTTGGTTTTTAACATTTTATCAATAATCATCTACCCAAAATGCCTGCCTGCTTCAGCAGACCTATTGAAGACCTTGTGAACCAAAAGTATTAACACAGACCTTATTACTGTAACATATTGTAGCAAAGAGGAGACTGAGGGGAGGACCTCAGAGCAGTTCACTGCTTCCTCACAAGGGAAGGAGGAGGAGTTGATCTCTCCTATGACCAATGATAGAACCCAAAGCAATGGCAGGAAAATATGCCAGGGAATGTTTAGGCTGGATATTAGGAAAAGGTTCATCACCCAGAGGGTGGTGAAGCACTGGGACAGGCTCCCCAGGGAAGCAATAATGGCATCAAGCCTAACAATATTTAGGAAGCATTTGGACAATGTCTTCAGACATAGTGTGAATGTTGGGATTGTCCTACGTGGGGACAGGAGTTGGACTCAATAATCCTTGTGGGTCCCTTCCAACTTAGATCATTCAGGGATTCTGTGAGATACAACTCTGCTTGAGTCTCCAAGGCCAGAGCTTGTGTTGAGAGACTGGTACATGGTTACATTGCACCACTTTCCCCCAAAGGGCACCAAGACATTTTTTACCTAGATATTCCCACTGGCTGTGGGCAGAGGCTGTCAGGAGTGAACAATTAGAATCGTAGAACCAGCAGGTTGGAAAAGACCTCTGAGATCATCGAGTCCAACCAAAAGACATAAACCATACGATTAAATATAACAGAATAGGGACAGTTTCAGTTACTAACACTTCCACCTGTTTTCCAACCAACTTGCTGCTAAAAGCACAGTTTCAAAGTAACACACCAGAGCTAGAAGCGTTTGCATTAAACATTTATGTGCCAAAGCCGAGTTGCATTTGGGATCACGCTCTATCGAAACTTTCCCGTGTAAACTCGGGAAAGAGACCTCGTCCTCAGGCTCTCACCAGCGCATCTGAGGAGAGCGGCGGCTTCACGGGGGCAGGGACACCCCCGCCACACAGCCAGGAGATGCAAAAGCACCTCGATTTCGGTGCCACCCACCGCCTCCTAAAGCGCCCGGTCCTCTTCCAGAGGCGTCTTTTCCCTCCCGGCCTCAAAAGGGGCAGCAAAAAGAGAAAGAAAAGCCGACAGCAGCCTCCGCTCAGGGTCCCGGTCGTGCCCAGCTAAGCGGGGCGCCCCCGCGGCGGCGTGGGGTGGGGTGGGGGAGGAACACGCGCCCAGCTCCACCCACTCACCTGCAAATCCCTTGCGCTGGGCGGGCGGCCGCTGCTCCGGGGCTGCCGATCCCTCCGGCCGCCGCCCGCCGCGCTCGGCTCCCCTTCCTGCGCCCCTGGACCGACCCCGCCGTCCGCCATCTTCCGGGGCGGCGCGCGCGCGCGGCGCTGTGGCCACGCCCACCGGGGGGGCGGTACCATTGGGACAGCGGGGGCAGTGGGCGGGGTCTATCTGCCGTGGTCACGCCCACTAGGGTTTCCATGGAGACGGTGCGTACAGGGTTGCCACGGAGGGGTTCGGGCGCTGTCCGTGCGTCTGTGGGAACTCAGCCTTTCTTGCCCCAGGGAGGAGGGTAGAACCGTGGAATCACGGATGCCGAAAATACCAGCAAATTAACTCTCCGAAATCCGTTTTGGAGTTTTAGAAGCAATCATCCTGGGCAGCCCGAGGGAGTGATCTCCACCCATCACGTGCAACGGGACAAAAGCTGTTTACAGAATGTTTCCCACTTACATGCATAGGTATATATTTTCCCAGAAATCTTACTCGCATTCTATTACTTTCAAAGGACTAATTTTAGTGTTATTATCAATTTAACAACAGTAGAAGCTCTTGCTAATTTAGAGCCAGCTCCAGCTCTCTGCCTGACCTTTCATTTCGTGGTTGGACTTGATGATCCTGTGGGTCTTTTCCAACCTAGTGATTCTGTGATTTAAGATACAGAAAGAATCATAGAATCATAGAACAACCAGGTTGGAAGAGACCCATCGGATCATTGAGTCCAGCCATTCCTATCAAACACTAAACCATGTCCCTCAGCACCTCATCCACCCGTGCCTTAAACACCTCCAGCAAAGGTGACTCAACCACCTCCCTGGGCAGCCTATTCCAATGCCCAATGACCCTCTGTGTGAAAAACTTCCTCCTAATCTCCAGCCTAAATCTCCCCTGGTGGAGCTTGAGGCCATTCCCTCTCGTCCTGTCCCCTGTCACTTGGGAGAAGAGGCCAGCTCCCTCCTCTCCACAACCTCCTTTCAGGTAGTTGTAGAGAGTAATGAGGTCTCCTCTCAGCCTCCTCTTCTCTAGGCTAAACAATCCCAGTTCCCTCAGCCGCTTCTCAAAGGACCTGTTCTCCAGTCCCTTCACCAGCTTTGTTGCTCTTCTCTGGACTTGCTCCAGAGCCTCAACATCCTTCTTGTGGTGAGAGGCCCAGAACTGAACACAGGATTCAAGGAGCGGTCTCACCAGTGCTGAGTCCAGAGGGAGAATCACCTCCCTGGACCTGCTGGTCACACTGTTTCTGATACAAGCCAGGATGCCATTGGCCTTCTTGGCCACCTGGGCACACTGCTGGCTCATGTTCAGTCGGCTGTCGACCAACACCCCCAGGTCCCTCTCCTCCTTGCAGTTTTCCAGCCAGGCTTCTCCCAGTCTGTAGCTCTACAGAGCTACAAAGAAAGGCTACAAAGAGAGGTGATTACAGAAGGAGAGACATCTGCTCAGCACAAATCATATTTAACACAAGATATTATCAAGAACATCTTGTGTTAAGGATGTTCAAAGAATGAATAGTGTCTGGAAAAACACTGCTTGAAGAAAGCATACAGTCAGAGGGACATTCTGTCTAACACTCAAAAAAAATACAGTTTCTTAGATGAAATTTTACTTTAGTTTAAATAAAAAAAATATTCCACTTTTTATAACAGTAACTATTTCTTGTTTCAGTCCTGAGTTGGAAGGACCCACAAGGATTATCAAGTCTGGCTCCTGTCCCTGCATAGCACAACCCCAACATTCACACCGAGTGTCTCAGTGCATTGTCCAAACGCATCTTGAATATTTCTGCTTCCTTCAGGACCCTGTTCCAGTGCTTCACCATCCTGTGGGTGAAGAACCCTTTTCTAATCCAACCTAATCCTTCCCTGGCACACATCCCAGGACACCACCACTGATCACCAGAGTGAAGAGATCAGTGCCTGCTCCTCTTGTTCTGAAGAAACAGTAAACTAGCGTGAGGTCGCCTCTCAGTCTCCTCCAGCCTGAACAGACCAAGTGACTTCAGCCACTCCTCATATGACTTCCCCTCTAAAGCCTTCACCAACTTGGCGACCCTCCTCAGGACACTCTCCAGTAGCTTGATATCATTTTCATACTGCAGTGCCCAAAACTGCACACAGTACTTGAAGTGGAGCTGCACCAGTGTGGAGTAGAGAGAGACAATCACCTCCCTCAATCAGCTGGCAATGCTGTGCTTGATGCACCTCAGGACATATTTGGCCCATGGTTGGCTACCAGGACACACTGCTGGCTCATGTTTGACTTGCCATCTATCAGAACCCCCTAATCCCCTTACATGGGGCTGCTTTCCAGACTCTCTCTCCCTAGTCTGTTTGTATATCCAGGGTTGCCATGTCCCTGTTGCCACTTGCCCCTGTTAAATTTATGAGTCATCTTAGGCAGGAGGGCTCAGTCGTGTCCCTTCCCAGTGGGCACAAAGGAGAGAGTGGATTGGGCTGTGGCGTCCTCTGAACACCTGAGACACTTTTGTACACTGACAGGCCTTGGTGGAGACCTGCAACCCTCGTTCGGTGATGCTAGCCCCATAGCCAGAGTGTGTCTGGCTTTTCAGACTTTTTCAGTCTGCTTTTACATGCAAGGCTGGCTGCTGAACTGTCAACTACCATTAGTGATGGCTAAAACCAAACTAGGCTGTTCACTTGAAATGCTAAAGCAAACTTAGAAGAGATAGGGGTATCAGCCTGTCAAATGAGTGGTGGCACATGTATGATACAGTTTCAGGCTGGTTTAAAAACAGTGAGATTTTACTTTCTTCCTGACTCTTAAATATTAAGGATTTAAAACTTTTTCTAAATGTGGAAGTTGGCCTTTTTGCTTTAGTCTTATATTTGAAATACTTTGAAACTTTAAGAAAGATGCTAGCTATTTTGTAATAATTTTTTAGTCAGGTATCAAACTTGACAACTTTGCATGTCACAAACTAGTACTAGGAACTTAGAAGTAAAAAATTAAAGACCGCTGCTACCTGTAACGTGGTGGATTGGCCCTGGCCAGCCAGTTTCCACCCAGTAGCTCACATGCCCGGCCAGTGAGATGGGGAGAGAATGGGAAGAGCAAAAGCCAAAACTTCATAGGTCAACAAAAAGACAGTTTAATAGGTGAAGGAAAGCTATTCACCCTAATAAAAGCAAAAGAAGAAATTTATTCTCTGCTTCCAATCAGCCGGTTGGTGTTTATCCACTTTCTAGAAAGAAGGGCTTAATCATACATATCAATTACATGGGGAAACAAAACACCATAAGTACAAACATTCCACCTTTCCCTGAGCTTGTGTTGCAGATCCTCACATTTAATGGCATGGTCAGTGCCTTTGGTCAGTGGAGGCCAGCTGCTATAGCTGTGTCCCCTCCCAGTTTCATGCTCAGTCTAATCACTGCTGGAGCAGAGTGGAAAAAGGAAAACATAGGTGCTGTGCAAGCATTGCTCAGCAATAGGCAAAACACTGTTGTGTTATCAACTCTGATTTAATCACAAATCCAAAACACAGCATTTATGAGCTGTCTTGAGGAAAATTCGTTCCATCCTAGCCAGACCCAGTACATTTGGTGCTGATCTTCAGTAAAATAAAAGTAAGACCTGGAATGACTATAAATGTAACTAATGAGGAGCAAATAATGTTTAAAAGTGCATGTTTTCAGTCTCCCAAGAACAAAAACAAACTGCCTTCTGTCTTCTTCTGACAGAAGACAGAAGGCAGTGAAAGACAATCTTAAAATGAATTCTCAGCAGACACTGTGGTTCAAGACATTGTGATAACCAATTTCCAATTTGATATTTCATGAAGATGTGGATCCATAGTGAATATGCAAGTGATCACAGTTGGCAATTGGGATTGCATCTGGAATTGTGGACTGACAGCAAAAATCACTGATTGTATGGCATTCACACATTGTGCTTGATTACCCCTGAGCTATGCAGGGGGACTCCGGTGACTGTGACCCGTGAAGCTGCAGCTGGAATAGCCAGCTAACCATCTTCAATTGTTTCCTGTACTGTTCAACTCAGACACCCACCGCTATCTCCAATGCATCCTGTTGATCTAGATCCTGTTGATGCTCATTTACATTTCTGAACCACTGGGAACAGTGCTCAATAGTGGTCACACAGGACCTTTTAAGCTGGACTGTTAGACTGTGCACTTAACTTTGTGCCTTCATAGGCAACCAAACCCCTCCTGAGAATGTAGACAGACCACTCTGTTTCAGACCATGAACAACAGGAAAAAAGCTGTGGTCCAGTACTCAGATCCATCTCAAGGGTCAATGCTATTTGATCTGCACTGAGGGCAGTATTGAATGTTGAAGAATGTTAATACAAAGAATTAGGGGTTTCTGCAGAATTTTTGGGGATGTTTGATAAAGAAGAGCAGCACCATTGAGGATATGTTTTATATGTGCAGATATAATTAAAATATATTGCATATATTTCACACAGCTGTCATATTCTGAACTATATGAGCTGGTCATGTATGCTTGTAAAGAACTCTTTACACTCTGTTTCATTTAGGAACCCCCCACCTGAATAGAAATAAGATTCTGCTTCAGTCGTGTCCTGTACATGAAGCCTTCATATGATGAATATGTCAGGAATAAAAATGTAATCATAAGTGGTTTCATTGTGCCTTCCTTAGATTGATATGTGGTGTGCAGTTGTTGTCCAAGTGAAAATGTCCTGTGGTGATACAGACTGGAATAACAGAGAGAATGTCTAAACTATAATCACTTTGGAAGCCAAATAGGTTTATTATTAAATCAGTTTATTATAATTAGGTGCCCCATATTTTGACAGATGTACTTTCCCTAAGCCTTGGCATTATTCCTGTCTTTCCTGTGATTGCCTTCTCTTTGATTAAGGCTGCCAACAAAGTTTCAAGAGATTACCTGAATACAGATTAGCACATAAATTTTTCTCAGTGAAATGTGTTTTGTCACAGACATCTGGAAATTAAAATCTGTCTATCCCAAGCAGCCAATTTTCATTTCCATAACATCATTATTGTGACCAATATTTTCTCACAGTTAGAGATTTAAATCAGTTCATTGCTATCTGGCAGCTCTAGTTCCTTAATTAAAATTGGTCCTGTATGTTTGAAATACTCTTTCCTCCTAGAAATTAAAACTCGCACTATTTCCATGCTTCTGTTTGAGAGTAACTCAGGTAACAGACAACAAGTCTTTTATTTTTACAATTCCACTGCAGTTGGTGCTGTTCAGAAGCAAAACTATAACGAAAATGGAAGTGAAAATAGCAAAACCTGCTCACCATCCCAATTTTGGATGTTGCTTAAGAATAAAAGAAGGAAAGAAGAATTTAAAATGAAGGTAAAATTCCTTTCTTAGGAAGATATTTAAAATAAAAGCATTGTAGATGCTTTAAAAAGAGTGATCAGGATAGGGATAGACAAGAAATTTTATATTTTTAGGTTAAGAAACAGCCAGTGTAATTGACTTGGAGGCTAAGATAGAGACATGAAACCTGGCACAAGTAAATGCTCACTGGACTCACACTGAAATAAGACAGGCAATATAGTGCCAGGTCTTTGAATTTCAAGGACTGGTGATGCCAAATTAAATTTATGGTCTAAACAAAAGCAGCACAAAAAATCAAGATACAAACCCAAACCTTAGGATCTTTATTATCTACTAGGCAGCTTATGAATTTGGAAGGTGATTTTCTGTAGCTTAAAAAACAGGAAATGAAAGTATCTTCAAAAAACAAATAAAAAGTATGTATTTCAAGTGTCAAAAGTCCTGTTTTTTTTTAAAGGGAGAGAGATAGAAAGACAAGAGGGTTTAGTTAGTTTATTTAGTTACAGGGCATTCCTTAACTTGATTTAACTGGCAGCATGTAATCTGCATGCAGTCTGTCAGAGCTTCTTGCCCAATCTGCTGCCTTTTTCTCATAGAACATAGAAAATAACTGTTCTTATTGTGCTCACGTGTCAAACGCCTATTTCTGCTCTTTGAGGAAAAGCCTTCTGTCTTCAGTACCCTGAATACAGAGCATTCAGAAAGGTCTGTCAACCATGTTCCTAGATAAAAAGAATTCAAAGAAAGACGTCTTCTAGCAGAACTAGGACAGCTGTTGGATCTTTGATGTGTTTCTTAAGAGAATTCCCAAAACTTGAACTTGGCTACTGTATTTTGCTGAGTTTTATTATAGTGAGGCTAAGCCTTACATAGAAAATGCTCTTTTCTTTTTATTTAGCTGTAGTTCAGCTACGACCTGACAAGCCAGTGAGAAATCTTGTCAGTTCTGGACCTGGACAGAACTGGAGTCCCAGTAGCTCTGGACTAGGAGGGCTAGCAGTGGAGAGGAAAGCTAGAGGTAGGTATTGCCATGATATGCACTTCATCGTTACTCTGAGAAGACACAACACTGTTACTGAAACTCTGAAAAGAGTCTGATGTAGAGATCTGGTAACTAGGGTAAGCTGGAAGAGACACTTCAGAGTTCAAGGGAGCTTTAGGAGTGACATTTTTGCTGAAATCTCAGGATATCTGTGGACTGGAGATCAGGAAACTAATGCAGAGATCAATATGATCAGTGAATATTCAATTTATTACAGAGCACCAGAAGCTGTTATAGAAAAGGAAATAACACACGTGACCAGTATGTAAATCCTTTCTTTAGCATTGGTTAATATCATGTATCCACATGAATACACTGATTGTCTGATTGGTTAGTATCCTCAGCAAGAATATTTGCTAAATGAGCAGCTTTGCAAGTACACCACATATACACAAACCCAACATTTCTCTTTGCAATATCAGGGAGTTTTTTGTTCTTGTACTCCCTTAGTTCTCATGGGTACTGCTCCTCAGCTGTCCTTGTTTTATTACTTTTTTAGTCTATCGACTCGTAGGCCAGATTGTTCACATGGCTGTTTTCCATGAGAAAGTCCTTCAATATTCCAACAGATACTAGTGGCTCTTGTGAACATTCCACCATTTAATACTGTAATTCTTGCTAGAGCTACCTCTCCAGCCTTTAGAATTAGAGTACCTGATTTATAATTGACTTGACTTCACACATTATTTCTGTTTTAAATTTCAAGGCAGAAAATACAGTGGTTTGGTGTTTTTTTCCCGTAACTAACAGAAAGAAACCAAAGTAGAGTTTGGAGAATGGAGATACAGAAGAGAAAAAAAAATAAAGGCACTTCTGAAGTCACAGATAAGTATAATATCATCTTGATTAGAAAACTTTTTTACTTTCTTACATTTTTATTTAAATCTCTTTGCTTGTTTTCTGCCAAAAATGCATAGTCCAGTAAGAATTGTTTTGTGAGTAGTGGTCAGCAGCTAATTTTTTGGTTGCATTGCTTCTCCAAGAGCTGCAGTCCCATGGAGACAGTGGTGGAAAAGGAAGCATGCAATAGGAAGGAGAACCTCTGTACTTTGTGGTTGTGGAGTGAACTGGGTTAGAGGGAAATTTCCCATAGAAAATAACGTAAGAAAAAGAAAAGGTATGGAGTGAACACAATGGGTTGTCATGGCCTCTGGCCACAGTGTAGCAGATGTTTTGCAGCTGATAACATTGTAAGATAAATTAAAGGAAATTTCTTTAGGGCTGAGAGATTCACACTTGTACTTAAGAAAAAAACATCATCACCAAAGCAAATAGAATGTAGTCCATTAAAAATATATCAGTACTACTAATTTCTAAAGCTTTACACTTCTCAAAATCAGTGTGTTAAAATAGCTAGATTTGTGGTTGTTGAAGTCTAATGTTCTGCCATTTCATCATCACTTCAGCATAGAATTTCTTTGGTTTAACTCTGAAATTTACATTGGATTTTGTTACAGATATTAAATTACAATATTTGCAGAACAGCAGCAGTGTCTTCATTTTCCCACTGCTGTCTGGTTATTTCCAAATGTTTCATCACAATGTTTTTTTCCTCATCATATTTACCTAGGATATTGAAAAGATTTAATACTACATATTTCAGTTAAAGGGTCTCCAAGTGACAAGTATTTGGCTTTTATTTGACAAGAATTGCACATGTGCACAGTTTTTCTAACAGGACAGAAATAGTAGAATAAAATGAAAGATTAGGAGAGAATTGAGAATAAATCAAGCCCCCCAGACTGTGGCTCCAGTAGTAGCACATAAAAGCAGAAACAAAGTGCTTCCAGTTACAGTGGATGAAACTAGTCTGGCATATCAATACCTCTGAAAGGAAGATACAAGTCATTTGGATCCCTGACAAACTTACCTTCCTATGTGACCAAAGGGTTCAAGAACACATGGGAAAGAACAAGGGGATTTGAGGATATCAGACAAATCTTCCAAAGCAAATACACATGAAAATAAATAAAAATAAAAAGTGAAATAGACATTTTCTTATATTTTAAGGATATTTTAAAATTAAGTCTGTCTATTCTTTCTGCTGATGCTCTGAAAGTCAGAATAGTTAAGTTAGTCCTGCCAGTGTTGATGCACGTCTACTTCATTTTGGTGCTTTAGTAGTCATCTCTTGCCTCCCTCTGGGCAACCAGTAGGAACCCAGGCAAAGTACAGAGAAAGATGAAGGTTTCAGAGGCTTGACAGTTGGTCTGTAGTAGTGCAGTCGATGCTGCAAAACAGGTTTAAGGCATTGCAGTAGGAAAGCTTCTAGATGAGGAAAAACAATGAGGGACTGTTTACATGGATGAGAGAGCAAATCTACAGCCAGTGAGTTTGCAACAGACCTCCCACTGCTTCCCCTGAGGAGGAAGCTGCAATAATAAAATATTAGAAAAGCTGTATGTACCACAGAACTAAGGAAGCCAAATTCCTACAAATCTGTATCCTGTATTCACTATTTCCATTTCTCCCTTCATATCTCCTCACATTATATCCCTATCCAGTTCGTCACTGATATCCAAAGTGTAGTAATCAGATTCTTCCCTTCTCCCATCCTTCCTAAGTCTCTTACAATACCTTTATTCCCTTCTGTAAATACCATTAACAGTTTTGTGCCCCCATCACCCTTGCACTGCTATGTCCCACCTCCCCTGCCATATTTCTTAGCTACCTATTTTGACCTATCATTTAGACCAGACCCATCACATGCTGTGGCTTGTCCAGAGCTGCACGTGTGCTGCACATCTGCCTGCCTGCCTTCCACAGAAGGATATAGGTTTTGTTATATCCCTACATTTATTTCCCTGTTCCGATGCATGAACATGTTCTCTCTGCTTCGCTTGGGCATCTGTTTGCTAGTTTTGGTCAGGTAGTAAAATGGAAGTTGAATTCAGCTTCAATGTAGTGAAAACATTGATATGTTGTATCGACTAATAATAGAAGTGGACTGGGTTTGACGACCTTTAAAATGTCTCCTGATCTTGAGTTTCTGAGTTTCTGTATTCTTGGTTATTTTTAACAGTAGTTCAGTCTCATGAGCCTCCCCTGGCAGTTCCCTCAGAAAAATAATATGCAACTATCAGTAATTTAATGTGCCTAAAATCTAGAGATATATAGGTCTTCTGCAGATAGGTTCAGTCCCACATGAACTTTAACTTGCATTTGCACTGTCAGTTTGGTAGAGCACCTATAGCAATCAGAGAACCCTCAGAAGAGTCGTTGATGCCTCTTTCAACATGGGATAGTTGTTGACACCTCTTGATAACTACTGATTTCACTCTGAGGAAGATGAATTGCCTGGACTACAGCATAACATGTGCTATAATGTTGCAAGAATAGCAAGGAGGAGTTTCTGAGACAAATTGTGGTGGTCATATCTGGTCAGACCCACTCAGGTGGACATAACTCTGAACGAGAATGTGGTAGCTGAGATGAATTCTCCCTTTGAAATGCTGGGACTATTCACTGTCACAGCAGGTGAAATGAAATGTATGTGCAAATCTTTTCAGAGTCATTGACTGTGATGATAAATCCAAATTCATTTCAGCTGCAAAAATATGATGAACTAGATTACACATGAAAAAATTATGCAAACCAGAAGTCAACTCTTCAAATCCTCTCTACTACTTTCAGAGCAAAGTTTGCCTAACAGAGTTAAAGAAATTTGGATAAGCTTCTTACTCTGTTCCCTGTACAAAAAATAACGTCAACACAAGTCGTTCTGTAGGGTCTCAAAAGAGAAGGGAACAACAAACTATCTTTTTAATGGCCCCCAAGTACTTCTAGAGCTCAAGTGACTGTAAAAGGAAACCTTCGGGACAGCAGTACAAAGGAAAAGGGTGTGAGGTACCAGTAGGTGGTGCTGATACAACAGTAATTTGGAGCTGCAGCCTCTCCTTGAAAGCCAGCACTTAGAAAGATTTTGTCCCAGTTGATACCATGACTACATCACTTTCTAATTTTAAATACTACAGCATTTTATTCCTCCACTGGTTCATGCAAACCATAATAATATATTAGGTAGCAGTCATGGTAATTCTATGAAGATTTGACAAAATGCTACCAATGAATTAAAGGTCAAGTTGAGGTGGTTTCTTTACCTTCAATATTGTTCATAGCTAGGGGAGTAGCTCTACATTACTGCAAACACAGAGATAAACCTGAAACTTACAGCTCCATTGCATGGCAGGCACTTTAAAAAGAATTTTCAGAGAAACAGTCTCTGCATAGTGTATCATCCCTACCACTTCAAATTATTATCTGAAATTGAATCCCTTACTTTGTAAATTAATCAAGAAAAAATATATTTCCCACGAAGTGCTACCAGTGGAAATGTGTCATGGTTACACAGCTGTGGAAAGCATCATTTGTCCCTGAATCTTTTTGCCCTTTTGTCTGTCAGTGCACAGCTTTGCCAGAAATTAAGGTGAAGTATTTGTTAGGGAACTTCTGTTAAAGTACAGGCAACACATCATAATGAATTTAAATGCAGGAGATGATAGTATTTTTTTATCTTGATTTGTTAGTGGTAATTGCAATGAATAGATTTGTTAAATTTTTCTCTCTTATAAGTAGATACATACATAGTTCTCATGATTGCTTTCACATTAACTACACTGAGCGTTATAAAGCTTCAATAAGTCCTCAGTTCTTTTGGAGACAATCGAAATTTTGTCTTTTTTAAAATAAAGATTCTAGTTGTACAATAATGCTCAGAAAGACACATCTAGGAAAAAAAGACTATATTTCAGCTCTGTTATTACCCTGAAGAATACGTATTCCTTTTGTTTATTGTTTCTTCTATAATTTTATTACTTCTTCCTTCTTGCTACACGCATTGACCTGATGTTTTGAGAGTGAAATTAGAGCATACCAGGGAACATGGGCAATACTTCATAACCAGGCACTTAAAATTCTGACCTTTAACTCAGCACAAGCTCTAGAAAGTGATCTTACACATCCTGTGCATGCAACCTTTCCTTTCATTTCTGCATTTTATATTTCTCATCTTTGGTGGTTCTTTAATCTTCCTTCATTACTGAAAGAGCAAATGGAAACAATGAGGAGGGAAGGAAGAATTAAAGGAGGTGAATAACAAAAGACAGCTATTGGCTGGTACTCTGCAACCATTACATTATCTTACAGGCACTTACAGACAAGTGATAGATATCTGGATCTACAAATCACCTTCCTATTAATCTGCATTAGCAGGGACAGCCCATAGTGGAGCCCTAAACCCTGCCACACCTTGCAAGCTGAGAGATGATGAACACCACCTGTGATATTTCAGTATATGTGAACTTTGGAAAAAGATACCACCCAAAAAATATCTGTAAAGAAAGAATCCTGCAAAAAGAAACATATCCAGTGAGTCCTTGAAGTGCTCTGCACAAAGCAAATGCACAGGAATACCAAGAAATGTCACTTGATATGGCAGAAGCTAGTAGATTGATGCTTTCAATTTTCAATGAACGAGAGCAGTTAGGAATCACCTAGAACTTATTTTTGTAAGAAAGATATTTTTCTTCCAATAATTTCTTTTTTTAATATCAGTCTTGGCCCTTGCTTAAATCAGGGTGAAAAAATAAAATCTTGAGAAATATTCATGGGCAAAATTGAATAAGACGTTTATTTTTGATGATTTCTTGGTTTGTTTAGATAGCTTGAAGTAGTTTGAATTGCAAAATAAGTAACTTAGAAGAGGAGAGCTAGAATCTCCCAGTTAGTAATGATGCTAATAGATATTTTTACAGGTTCAAAATGTGGTGTTTTTCCCAAAATACTTTCAAAAACAAATATTTGCTAAAACCTGTCATGGTTTAACCCCAGATGGCAACTAAGCCTCACACAGCCACTTTCCCACTCCCTCCTGTCGGAATGGGGGAGAGAATCAGAAGAGTAAAAGCGAGAAAAATTGTGGGTTGAGATAAAAACAGTTTTATAAGTAAAGCAAAAGCCCTGCACGCAGGCAAAACAATGCATTCACTCCTTCCCATCAGCACATAGGTGTTCAACCGTCTCCAGGAAAGCAGGATTTCATCCCACATAATAGTTACTTGGGAAGACAAATGCCATAACTTCTAATGTCCCCCTCACCCTCCTTCCTGCTTCCCCCACAGCTTTATAAGCTGAGCATGATGTCATATGGTATGGGATATCCCTTTGGTCAGGTGAGGTCAGCTGTCCCCTCCCAGCTTCTTGGGCACCCTTGTTGGGGTGGTGTGAGAAGCAGAAATGTAGTTGACTCTGTGTAAGCGGTGCTCAGCCGTAGCTAAAACATCCCTGTATTATCAACACTATTTTCAGCACAAATCCAAAACATATCCTCATACCATCTACTGTGAAGAAAATTAACTCTATCCCAGGCAAAACCAGCACAAAACCAAAGTCCTACCCACACTAAAATATCTCTTCTGACAATATGGCATTTTGCAGTTGAAAAATTACTTGAGTGGGACATTTCCATGTTTGGGCACTATAAGAAACTGTTGATTTGTTAAAGAATGCTTTTATTTATCTCTACCCTTGTGACTGTGGAATGACATACAATATTGTTTATTTGTCCAAGTAGCTGTCACTGGCCCAGGAATGAAAGATATTAGCAAGATGCAGCACCTTCTGATACACTGACATTGGTCCAACAGAGTCAGAGCAAATACTATGAGTGAACTCTATCAGCATATCACTTCCAGGAGAGAAATAATAACAAGATAGAGGTCTTTGAACAACAGAGAGATTTCTTTTGTAGTGACACAACTAGCACACAAGGTCTATGAAATAACTAGATGCTACTTTTTAATTAGGAAAAATATGAACCATTTTTTATTGTGAAAGAGAAGGAAAAAACATGCTGAATTACCCAACTGAATATTGCTGCATTAAGTAATTAAAAATGAGCATACTTTTAGCTATTGAGGGACTTTTCTGCATTTCTCTCATTAGTAATGACATTAAGCTCAATTTACCTGCCTAAATATTCCCTGAATTTTCAAAACTCCTCCAGTTCTGACCAAATGCTAGTGGAATACTGAGTTGCACAATTGAACTTCTGGATCATTTCACTCATCAGAAGCTTCTTTTGACATTAAGCAAGGACACCACTGTATGAAATTTGTCTTGGAGTGTAGAAGCTTGATTGTATGAAAAGTGTATCTTAATTTATAGTGTAGTATAGATTACTGGATTCAGGATTGTGGTCTGGGACTTTGTAAATTGCTACTCATTAACTGCACAGTGATAACTGCTCATGTGTGATCGTAGTGTGTGACTAAAATAAAGTACCGTGATTTAGATTACCCATCTTTAAGTTAATTTTGTAACCTTACAAAAAGTGGAAGTAAGAAAGTTGGAGATTTTTATTTAGGTTATGTCTTAGAAGGGGTTAAAAATGAGAATGTTGAAAGAGGCATAATGTAACAGGAGTGGTTCAGTCATCAGTACAATTATGCTGGTAGCACAGCCTAAAACTTTTTCACATGTCGAGGAACTTTGAGAACCTTCAGGCTGTAAAGTGATCTGAACAGGTTAGCTGTTTGACATTATTACTGTACCTTTGTTGTTATTGATGTGGAAGTTTTTTAGAAATCAGAGACTGTAAAAAGCAAAATTCAAAATCTAAGCCTTGTGAATGTCAGAAAATTTAGATTTACAAGCAAACATTCTTTGTATTTGAATTTACCGAAGTTATCAGTTACTCCAGTACTTAATGTACTTACTGACACATACATCTCTGAGCAAAGTCAACACGTCGATTCGACCTGCAGTAGGAATGAACTTTGACAGGCTGATTTTTTTCAAAGTTACTTAAGTGGCTACTGATACAGAAAAATGTCTAATGGGATTTAGTGTTTAAATACTTTAAAAATCTGTTCAGAAGTGCTTTGCTTAAGATTACAATGCAAACTTGTGATGGAGATTTGAACCAAGGTTTTAGTTAGGTGTCTCTGACAAACTTCAGTTCTAGAAGTATATGCTAATATTTACTTGTTTTTGCAATGAATTTATTCCCATCAACATCTGTCATAGAATAGACTCTCTTCTGGTTTGCTTTTAACTTCACTAAAACTAAAGATAAAAAAGCTTCCTTCTTTCCTTCTTGCTATAGAAAACTACCTCATTGCATCCTGGAAACTTACTTCTAATGTCATATTTCTAACCTTGTTAATTTTCTGAAGATACAGTTAACTCATTTGTTCTTTGACTTTGGGAGACCGTGACATGATTTCAAAGCTAAGAAGTGGTCAGAATTTTAAATATACACTACAGACTGGGTCCCTGTTAACATTTGAAAAACCTGAGCTCTTCCATTAATAGTATGCAGTAAAGGTCAGTTAAAAATTAAGGCAGGAAGGGAGTAAATTACTTCCTTCTTCATGGTTTAAGAAAAATAAAATGAATCTGAAATTGAAGTGGTTTTTTTTTAAAAAAAACCAGTCTAATAGGACTGAATAAATTAAACTGTCACACTTTAGTCATTACACACCTTCCTGTGTGAAGCTTGGAAATTGGAAGCACAGACTGTGCATATTATGTTAATACTATTTACTCTACTTGGTATCCATGACGTATCCTGGTGAGTCTAAGCTACAACAGAATTATTCCTTACAGAAAAGAAAGAGAAATAAGGTTAATGAAATGGCATCTTGGCACTACAGTTAAGTAAAACACATCTCTGACTAGAGTGCTGAACAGTATTGGAGTATTCATGAGCTATTCTGCAGATGCTATGGCTCACATTAGCATGTATAACACCAAATCATCTTGTCAAAGAACCCTTTTTCTGTTCAGTGGCCTAACAAGGCATTGATTGTGATTGTTGGATTATAGTATCTGTCTACTGAGATTTGTGCAAGATGTTAAAATGGCACAAAGGGCTATATTCTTCACTAGAATCCAGAAGTGCAACTTTCATAAAATGTCTTGTCCCCATGTGTAAAGAATGACTATATATTTAGAAATTACTTTATGTTTCATTTTGTTTTAGTATTCTGGAGGGCCTTACACAGTACTTTGATTTCACAGTAAACAAACTTTTCAGTTCCACAAAAAAGATCTTTATCTTAAAATAATTTACAGGAAATCTATTAATTTTCCCCAGGGTGCAGTCTAGTTTTGTCATATTGAGTGTCATCCTGAAAATTATGTGATTATTTGACAGTAAGAGAATTCTTTTCAGATAAAGATGAGGCAAAGTTAATACCTATTTTTGTTTTCTATGTGTCGCATTAACTTCAGCAGAACAAACACGAAAGCACTATTGGATATTGAATCATTCTTTTATGCTATATAAGAGAGGTCTGATACAATACAGAATTGATACTGCAGGAATTAATGATTATCTCTTGGGCTATGACTAGATTCTCAGCACCCATTATGCTGTTATCCACTAAGTTTACTTTTGAAAACATAACATTTAATAAGTCACTAGAAAACTGATTTACTATGAGGTCACTAATACAACACGCGCAAGCTGTGTTACGGATATATTGCTGATACTTATGCTCAAGTCATTGCACTGTAGTGCCGTGCACAGTTTTGTGGTGATTCTGTAGCTGAAACAAGAATAGCCTTATTAAATTCGCTTCAGGGTCAACTCTAAGGGTCACAGCGTTGCAAAGGCAAGTGAGGCCGTGGCACTGGGGAACATCGGCTCTACAATGTGTCTGTCAAGTCCAGTTGCAGCTTTATGGGATAATGACATGCTGAAAAGGCTTTTACACCCATTAGCACTAACTGATATGCCATGCATGCACCTCGCTGTGCTGTGTGTGAGCAAATCCACTGTTGCTCAGCCCTGCCACCAGAACAGAGCAGATAGCTGGATGGATGAGAGAGGTTGCTCCCTTCAGCCAACTCCTAGCATTTTCTTCCCACCTTCCCAGACAGTGCCAAAGGCTTCTAAGCCAAGGCTGTGGCAGAGATTCTCTGCAGCATGGTTGGAAAGGGGCAACAACGACTTTTCCTCACCATAGGAAGAGTTTGCTGACTTTCTGGAACTATGAACACTTACAAAGAAAATTTGTTTTCTGACTCTGAACAAAGTATAAGAGAGTTCTAGCAAGAATGAAGTGGTGAAAAAACGCAATTTCAGAAAAATTGAACTGTTCATTGTATTTTTTCATTTCTCCAGAGTAAGGAGCAACAACCATTTCCCCCTTGGGCCCCCAGGTGCATGGTAATAAGGCTGATTACCTATTAAATAGGAGAGTCCTTAGCTGCTATTGCACATTCTGAGAATTCCAGATAGGTCAATGGACTGGCCCAGAAGTGTCAAAAAGTACAGAGAAGGATAAAAAAAAATATATCAAGTAACAGTAAGTGTGATGAAGAGCAGATGGAGAGAAGTGGAGACATAGTCTTGTAACTTGTAACAGACCAATATATCCCTAAGAGTGGCTGAAAACTCAAGAATTTGATCAGAGAACAACCAAAGTAATTCTTATGTTTGCAAACAGCATTTTTTATGCCAAAGAAATTTCTTAAAGGAGTTACGAAGCCTAGTACACTAACGATTTTCTTGCCCTTGGTGTGCATCTTGAAGGTTGTAGTATGATACAATTTGGAGGAGAATATTTCTGCTGAAAGAAAGTAGAATTTTCTAAGTCATTGGTCACAGACACAAAATGACTTAAAAGGAAAGTGCAATGATGTCTCTATTGCAATGTAGTGTGTAAGAAATTGATTTAAAAAATACAGAACACCATTTTGAGAAAATTCTAAAATATATTTGTCTTAAATAGAAAAAAAAATGGCTGATGAAATTATTTGCATTTATTACTATGGAATGCAGTGAATTGATTTATACATGTCATATCAATATTTCTGTTTAAACCAGCATAACCTACTCTTAATTTGCTCTGTTGATCAAAACATGAAGCTGTGACAAATTTGGGAATGAGAGAAAATTACCAAGTTCCAGAAGGCTGTTTCACAGCCTGTTTTACTAAGTGAAAATTTGGGCAAAGCATTAAGATAAACTACAAATTCTGTCTCTTAACAGGAAAGCTAATTGTGTGACTTCATTGACTTTAGATTTAGCAACAACATAAACTTGTGGTTGGGTAAATCTAACATATCCAAGGAAGACAAAACCCAACTCTGAAACTAATACAGATCCCAAGATGCTGCATTTGTTAGAAGACATAGAACAATCCTGAATTTAAGTGACTATCTCTTGAGAAACCAGGAGGAGAGAGAGAGAGAGATCTTTAGGGACACCTCAGATACTATGTTAGCTCTATGACTTAGTGATGAATATGCTTAATATACACTCTGCCATTTCATTTTACAATTTCATTTGAATGGACGGTGAGGAATTCCAGAATTCACTTGATAAGATACATATTACTACAGAAGAGAAAAAAATGATAAAGAAGTAAGATCATGCAATATATGTGTCACTTAGGAGGTTGTACTCTAATTGAAAGAATTAATCTTAGGCAAGTTCATGTAAGAAAGGAAGAAATAGTGGAAACCCAGTGTGGCACTGTGCAATGCTAATTTTATTGGATTTTATGCTTTTGTCCAGACAACATAGGTGGGCTGTAGAATACAAAACAAGGCTGGAAAAGTGCTGTGCATCTGCGTTGCTTTGTTCTGGGGAACTGACAAATTTAGTTCACACCAGACTTCAAAAGACTAATTTGAGTGATTTAAAGATACGACAACCTGGAACTGTATAAATATGCATGAAGTGTTAAAATAAAATGTTTAAATCCAAATAACAGAACCTTTCTATAATCTACAAGTATTCCACTACATAAACAGACCCCCTCATAGAGGCAGAGAATCCAAAAGGAACAAATTTCTGTTGAAGGAGGGCTTCTGCTGAAAGCTGGCATTTGTGTTAAAATTGCACATTAATTCAGACTGCACCAATCTGACAAGCCCCATATCACTCTGTAAGACAAAGGAACTGTTTATTGAGCAGAGGAAATGTCAAAAAGCAACATGATTATTTGCCAGGAATACAGGAGAGGCACTCAACATTATGATGGACTTGACCTAAGGCCCCTTAAATTTAACAAGAGAATTTTATAAGTCCTGAGCAACTATACCTTCAGGAGATGATAGGGAGGAATAAGCCATTTCATAAACCTTTCCTGACTGCGCTGGTGAATTGGTGGTGTTCTGCTCATTGCTTTCTCTCTTTAGCCTCCATCTCCTGCTGATACTAGACAAACACTGGTACTCTCATTAGCTTTTCGAACTGAACAAAATGAGTGGGTTTTTTTACCATCCTCTTACAACAGTACTGTCGACAGCATCAAAGGTTCCCCACAAGTGCAAGGCTAAACCTTGCAGACACACACCGCTGAAATCGAAATGGGTCATATGAAGCCTTGCACTTGGCTATGCTCAAAGATGAAACTTTTGGCAGAAGGGTCTCAGGAAGGGAAAGAATTGTGGGTTTCTACTCTGTGAGGGGCAGTTTTGTTGAAAAAGGGATGGACTCAGGACATTGCATGGGGTCATGGAGCTCTTTCTTTAAGAGCATACCCATACAGGCCTTATGAAGAACGGCTGAGAGAGATGGGATTGTTTAGCTTGGAGAAGAGGAGGCTGAGAGGAGACCTCATTGCTCTCTATAACTACCTGAAAGGATGTTGTAGAGAGGAGGACAATGGCCTCTTCTCCCAAGTGCCAGGGGACAGGACAAGAGGGAATGGTCTGAAGCTCCACCAGGGGAGATTTAGGCTAGACATTAGGAAAAAAATTTTCACAGAAAGGGTCATTGGGCACTGGCAGAGGCTGCCCAGGGAGGTGGTTGATTCACGTTCCCTGGAGGTGTTTAAGGCATAGGTGGACGAGGTGCTGAGGGGCATGGTTTAGTGTTTGATAGGAATGGTTGGACTTGATGATCCCGTGGGTCCCTTCCAACCTGGTGATTCTATGATTCTATACATTGAAATGGAATACAGGAACAATTTTTTTGAGGCAGTGGGAGCAAATGCAGATGAAGCAAAGAGACAGATGACAGAAGGAAATATTGAAAGAAATGTCAAATCTGGGTGCCAGGACATGTAGTTATCTGAACTACACTTGAGAAAAAGATATATCTGGCTGATGTACTGTAACTAGCTTTTTATAAACATCAAGAGATTTTGGATCTAATATCTTGCAAACCACCTTCAGCAGGCGTGGTTCCCCTAGCTGCCCTTGCAAATCCCAGCCACTGGAGATACATGTTATTTTTGGAGAAGGATGGAAATACCCTACTTACACTATAAACATTAGAGGTTTGAAAACAATGCAATGAAACATTTCAGGTGGTCCAGCCTTGCCCACAACAGTAATGGGATTGAGGTGGGGGGTCTACAGTTTGAGGCACCCCACAATGATTTGTGTTGATGTAACAGTAAGTGTTGGGCCATGCAAATACGTATGGAGAAAAAATGCCTGTGGTCTCAGCTTTCCCTAGGTACACACAGTCCACAAGTATTTCAGCTCTACGTGCTTCATCTAGCAATCTTCCCTGTGTTTCCTTTGTGAAATGTGGTAGGCCAGAGGAATTTGTCCTATGAAACACCAAATGTACTACTGTAAGTGAACTTTCGGATGTGTATTACTTGGGTTTATTTTATAAGCATTATGATTATTTTTTCTACCAGTCAAATTTATCTTGCAAGTCTGAGGCTAGAGTCAAGGTAGGACTGAACCTTAACATTTTAGCAATATTTTATTTTGTAAAGCTAAGGTTAAATTTGATTATTTTTTATGTTAAATATACACTATGAAAAGAATGGCTAACTTCTTCACCTCTTCTTCTCCTAGATATTTATATTGAGATTCACCAAAGGCAGCAAAGCCTTAAAAACTCACACAACAGCCTATTCTACTCTGGTCCAAGAATATGTCATGTGGTTACATACTGAGCAGGGCTGTGTGCAATAGAGCAGACTTAGCTGAGATGGCTGGAGAAAATGTTATCATTAGCCCTGTAGGCAAACAACATTAGGAGACAGAAAACACATGTGGAAGCCAATATGATTAAATCACTACTTGCTAGTCCCAATCACGTTGCATGTTCTGTCCAAAAATATCAATGCAGTTATTGAAGGTAGGACTAACAAAAAACCCAAGTGCCACATCTTTGAGGGGGCACAAGTTATCAGACTTATCCCCTCCTTTTTCTAACAGACTAAGAAAAAAAAACGTTTGATTAAAGGAAATGATATCATAGGACTTTTCTGAGCAACGTTGAACACACAAAACAAAGTTCAACAGCAGAAATGCATCAAAATGTCAAGTAGATATTGTTAGAAAGTCTAGTTTTCCAAAACATTCCTCATGATTTCCATACTAATTAATCAATAGCAGACAATCCCCATTCTCTGGCAAGTTTCAGTATTTCAGCAACAATCATTGCGGGCTACAAGGTTACCAGGCAGTGACTTCTAATGTGCAACCTTAGGTTCAGATTCAGTCTCACTGTGCAGTCAGCTCTGCCACACAACACATTTGGGCTGCATGTGGCTGCCAGCTGGTAAACCCCGTGTTACACGGGCAGCAATGCCCACACTAACCCACTCAGTCACTTGGGTTCTCATGACTCTGAGTATCTATGTAAGAACTTCCATTTTCTGATGTAGATATACTATGAGTTGTAGGTAGACTGGTATACTAAAGAGACCAAGTGGCACTGATGTTCTTGTACCCACACAGTGCTTAGCATTTGGCTCCTCTGGAGATTTTTCCTGAAGAGATTCCATTGAAAGAGTCCAAAATAGAGCAGGCTAACATTTAGGTAATGCAAACATCCAGGGCTCTGGTGTCTAAATTCATCTCTATTCATGCCCTCTTTTGTTTAGCATTATAGTCCTGAATGCACAGTACAAAGCAATTCAGTCACATTATTCCAGTCCATATAAACTGCTACCTTTATCCCACTGTAGTGTTTTCTTGGCATAATACAAGCTGATGCATATGTTGCTGTTACTTGAAAGAAAAAAAAAAGAAGACGCATTCTGCACATGTATTATTTAAAATAGTTATATCAGTTCCCAGCTGCTGAACGATATGTAAATATGTGTGTCAAAGATACCAACCTGTGAACATTGTCAGCTCTTAAAAAAACCAACAAAACATGTTATATAATGGAATTCAGAGAAACTGAATCAGTTACCAGGCAATGCTTTTAAATGTATGCATTACTAGTGATGAGATTTGAAATTCTTTCTATTGCCATGCAATGACATGTACTGTACTGGAGCAAATGTAGTGGACACTAGAGGTAGAATTATTAATGTAGCCTGTTGTGAAAGAAGATGGTTTCTTCAGTAATAAGAATGATGCCAGAAGGATACCTTTTCTCTTTTCTCTTTCTTTTCAGCAAATTATTGTTTTTACTGGCTTGCACGTAGAATCAAATATCTCCTATCTAGCTTCAACTTATGTGAACAGATGCAAAGTGAATAGATTTCATACTGATTAGCCACTAATAAATTTTATGAGTTCAGGCTCTGTTTAAACTTAGTATTATTAATGTTTACAATGATAGTGTGTATTTCCTGATTGATGCTACGGGAAATCATTTGCATTATGAAACATTTGACATTTGTAATGGTGGGCATTGGCATATTGTCTGCACTGATTTGAGTTCCCATACTATTAAGTCACACAAACATATTTAATATTTAAGACAAATACTCAATTTTCACATCTGGGGAAGTGGATTAGAAAAGGTTCATACTATCCTCCTATACTAACAGCTAGTAGGCAATCAATACTTTTCAGGTATTAATTTATTTCTGTATTCCTAATATGAAAGCTTTTTATGAAAAAACATACAGGATATTTAAATGCCTGATTCTCATAGGACCTGATGCTTTTACACTGAATCCGAAACACTGTTCTGTTAATTTGAAAGTACTTTAAAACATATACGTATTGTTCTTAAAGTAGATGAAAAACTTACTTGTTACTCCAGAACACAAATGGAGTACGTTCTTTGTGGAGATAGCATGTAAATCTGTAATACAGATGTTTCATAAAGAAATGAGATTCTGTGTTAAAACAACAAATTTAAACCTTCTGTATTTCTGTCTTTGAGAGAAGTAAACAAAACCAATTCTGACTCCCCTTGGCTATAACTTGTTTGATTTAGTTATGAAGCTTTGAGCACAGTGTTGTAGGATGTGCAGTGCTGTTTTCTTTTAATAATGGCCATCAAACATTCTCAGCAAAGCAAAGGTGTGCACAGCATATATCCCTACTGTATTGAATGTTGCACAAAGCAGAAGGGAAGTAATTTTGTATTGTAGTGCCAAGGGTTGTCTGCAGTGTTGTTGGTCAGAAAGAATATATT
Source organism: Coccyzus lansbergi (assembly GCA_033558105.1). Classification (NCBI taxonomy): domain Eukaryota; kingdom Metazoa; phylum Chordata; class Aves; order Cuculiformes; family Coccyzidae; genus Coccyzus; species Coccyzus lansbergi. The sequence goes on along the minus strand of JAUMJK010000283.1, from coordinate 751,580 downwards.
AGCTTCTACACAGAAGAAAAGCAATGACAGTCTGATGCATTAAAAGCACAGTGCGTGACTAAAGTATGACTTAAGGGTATATGTGATGCTGGCCAGTGTTTTGACACCTCCAGTAAATATGTGCTTCAGCATGAAGTAGAAGTCCCCATAACTCAATAAATATGAGAAACTCTGATTCCTTTTTTTTCTGAAATGCCTTCCATGGCTGAAAATATACTGAATATTGAAGAGCTTTCCATTATTATGTTCTCATTCCTGCCATAACATGCCCGTACATTGCTGAAGGACAGTGCTATAATGCCTTGTTGGGCAATGGACTGGATGGCAAACATGTAAAGTGCATTGGCCCTTGAGCCTTTGAGACCTTTAGGAAACAGTACTGCTTTTGTGGAATGAAGTCCAGATTAGTTTAATTTGAAAAGAAAGTTTTCCCATGAAAATCGGAGCCACAAAAATCCTAAGGGATCAGATAGATATTATCTCCATCATTTTCCTCATTTCCTGTGTGCTTCATCTTCCAAACCAGCTTGGAGCAGACTCCAAAATTTGATAAATTCACATGAAGTCATCAGTCTCAGTGCCTCTCAGAAAAACTTGATACAGGGCTCCAGGCTGTTGATATTACTGTGCTGCAATTGAAACATTTTGACAACAGCTCAGACTTGTTTCAGGGGTTATGCACGTCTCTCACACTCCATAGAGGTCATTGAAGTAAAGTATTTCCAATGCAATCTTTTTTCTAGGGGTCTTATGCTGCTAATTTCTTTTTCATGAAGATGTACTTTAGCTTAAATTTCTCTTGCACAGCATTTAAAAATCATAACCCTTGATTCTTCCAGAGTTAGTTCCCCTTCTTTTTGAAGGCTCTTATTCCATGCATTGAAGGCATCTGTCATTGCTTCTGAGTCACTTCATCAGTCAGAGAGATTTCCCAGGTTGTGTTCACATGTGGATATCCTCAGTTATAGGAGGAAAAAAATATTTCATTTAAATGGTTTAATTAGGCAGAAGACCAAAACATTCCCCAGTTCTTTGCTCTCCATAGGACTTTGTTTTCTCTTAAACCATTTAAATTTATATTGTAACTCTTAATTTGATCTCTGATGGTAAGTGTCCTGATGCAAGAGAGAGCTGAAGCTACATGTATGCTCTTATTATCTGTGTGAGTGGTGGCCAAGCATTGCAATATCCTTGCTATATCTTCAATAATTACATGAGAAATAAATCACAAGAATAATTTCAGACTCTGAAACAGATGTCCCAATTTTATATCACCTTTTCTTCTTCAGGATATCCCACCATGAATTGTGGTATATACTGTGACCAGATGATGCCCTAAAATGTCACAATGAGTGAAGAACAGAGTAGGTTCCCTCAGTGAGGCATGTTTGCCAGTGTTACAGGAGGGCTATGCCTGCTGTGTCCCCCTACAGCAGATCCAGATGGCCAGTCCCAATCCAGCTCATCCTGCAGAAGAGCTCCACACACAATTCCATGGGCCTTCAAGCTCCCTCTTCCTCTGGACTGTCAGTAACCTACTCTGCTTGCTCCATAGGCATTTCTGAAAGGAAACTACCTCTTTTTATTGCCACTTAGCCTTTACTGCAGGCTTCATTGACTTTAGAATTATTCTCCTATATCACTTTCCAAAGGTGAGTGCACTGCCCTAGACAGTGGGAAAGGAGGTATCCAGTCTCACTGTGGAGGATAGTGAGTTGGTCGAAGTGCTGTGGCTCTACTGATCTGAGGAGGATGCAGCAGCCTATGGGGCAAGTATGCAAAAAAACATGGGGCACAGGCATGCCTTGAAAAGCCTAGCAGCTTTCAAAGAACAGAGGTAGGCTGATCCCCTTCTAAAAAGGTTCTTGTCCAGGTCTTTGGAGAGGAAGGAATAATGTGTTGAGGCACTGCTGAGCCTGCTCTGATGGCTGAGAAAGCATGGCATTGGTGAAATGTCACAACTCACCTGTGGTGATGCATAAAATCCCATTTCTGCCTTCTCAGACAGTTCACAGCATCATGGGAGACTGCTTGAAGGGAGCGGTAGGCATTACTTGCAGTGACGATAGAGCTTAGATTGTGGGTAGTGGCATTTCCAAGTTTTCAGATCAAATTTTAAATATCACAGCTGGTAGCATTTCTAGCATCTGTTGCTAAAATTACTGTGATAAACTCAGTTTTCCCTTCTTTCTGCATTGGATAAATTGAATTCCCTTCATCTTGCTACATGCTGAATATTCAAGACCAGACTTCAAAACCTGTGTTTCTTTCAGAGAAGCACAGACTCAGATTAAAAATCTCCTGACTAATATATGAAGTAGCCTCACCTTTCTGTCCTTGGCCATGATTTCTCTCCAAATCTGCACCCAGGAAATACCACATAAGCTACCTGTCCTCTTGTACCCTTGAAGCAGCTCTATGTCAGTGCTAAAGGTTGTATCATTAAAACAGACTTTGGCATTCTTCGACATGTGAGGACCAATGTATATGCGTTATTTGAAAAAAAGAAGAAGCTCTTCCAAAACCGAACTAAGTTTAGCTAGCCTAGCCCTTCTCAAAAACAGAGAAAATTCACACTGCAACTACAACTCAAAGCAAGCAATCTCTTTGACATTGTCTGATTTATTGCATTTAGCAGGCAAATCTAATACAAAATTCTGACTAGCACAAAGTTGCGGAGAGTTCCTGCCACACAACTTCTGCGGTTTCTCTGTTGCCAATTTCTGCAATATTTTTTCCATTGTGTAAATATTTGGGGTTTCATGTAAACTCTACTTTCACCACTTTGCCTATGTTTAAATCCACTGAAAGTGGATACTGCTGCAGCAATGGCAATGGGAATGGATTTCAATATCATGTAAGGAAGTTCAGTTTCAGGCCACATCGGTCCTTTGCTGAATGTGATCTGTAATATTGCCTGCAGAGTCATTCCTGTCTGGCAGAAGGACTCCATTAGAGTGTGATACTATTACAAGCTCCTTTCTACCTTCACTGTGCTCTCAGAGGGACAGTCTTTTATGTTCTCTCAGACTTCCTTAGGAACTAATTTATCTTCACGGAATTTGTCCTGCTCTTTGGAAGGCAGAAGCTCTCATAAATAAAAATCTGGCTAGGAGTTGTTCTGGGGAAAGGTATATCTCTCCTGAATGAGATATATTTTAAAATTCTAAATATGTTTTATTTCCCTCTCTTTTTTAAAAAGCACTTATCCTGGTGATGAATACAATCTAGGAATACACAGCATGTTTTTCTGAAGTCTCCTGTTCCAGGCTGAGGTAAGTGCTCTAATGAAAGAAGTAGGAATGAATCATCAAGAAGCTTAATTTGGGATAAATAAAGCTACACAGGTCAGAGAAGATGCCACACAGGATAAAAGGAGTTTGGGTGAAGGAAGCTGCCACCAGAAACAATGAAGAAGCTCCCTTCTGATCAGCTTTCATGAGGGAGAAAAAAACTGCAGGGAAAATGTTCAGTGGGATTAGATAATTCTCAGGTCCAGGACCAAAAAGTTCAGAGCTACAAATCACTACAGGCATAAAGCATTTATCTATCAGTACAGTACAACTAGCTGTCTGTATGCAAGTTGGGTATTTCATGTACAAATAGGCATCCTGGAAGTGCCTGTGATTATTTTATTTCCACACGTGGGAACAGCATTGTGACAATGGAACCTAGAAACTGAACTGTAAAATGTATTTGTTGAAATGCAGAAATGAGCTTTTCCCAAATTACATAGATTGCAAAGGGGTATGAAAGAGAGCTGATTTTCTACATGACTGAATATCCGGTTTCAGGAAACTAAAGAAGATGAGGCTTTTGCTGGGTAACAGGATCCTGCCAGAAGCTGCTAGTTCATGAACACTGCAGTGAACCTTATGGTTCATATGGCCATGTTGTCTATGAACTGGAATATTACAATCTGCTAGACATTTTTTTTTTTCAAAAAAACCAACAAATACTCATAGCAACAATGATGTATGTAGTTAGCGTTTATTTTCCAACAGTTTCCAAACTGAAAGAGTGAGAAACTTCTCTCCCTTAGAAAGAGTTTGCACAGAGATTGAAACATGCCAACAAAGCAGATAAGCGGATGCTTTGATTAAAGTTCCAAGGCTACAGAAAGATTGTCTCTTTCTACTTAAGCCACACTGAAGTGGAAAAGGGGTTCTTTGTACAAACGCTGCAGTGTAAACTAAAGGCTACTTTCGCCCCTAAGGCAGCCTAAGTGCAAAGCTAACTTAGCTCCATTCACTGTGAAAAGGTATTTCTTGAGAGTTTATTACGCTGCTAAATTAAACTTGCCTAGACTCATTCCATGGCAACAATGACCACTGGAACCAAATATCTCATGTTATACTCTATTACCTGATAACAGAGGTCCACTGCCTGTTGAGAATAGTCCTTGGCTTATACTATCTCCCAAAGTTTTCCTGGGAACTCTGATAGAAAATACAAAGCAGACAACGGTAAAACCAGGCCAGAGACTCTTCTAATTTTGAAGGGCATAGATAATTACAGTTCCTTTGCCTGCAAACAGTCTTAAGTGCAGTTACACTTACTAGAAGAGAGATCTATGTAAGAGTTTATTTTTTATGACTTATAAAAGTGTGTTTTTAAGAGAGGCTGGTGTTACACACAATATCTACAGTGAAATTTGGAACAACTTTTTCATTCCTAGGTAACTAAATCATTTGCTATTCTCTCTGATGCCTAGCTCTTAGGCTAAAATACTGAAGTTTTCTGAAATGCAAACAGATGTAGGGTCTTTTGTTAGCAAAGAAACTGTCACATCTTACTAATGCTAAACAGTTTTTTGAAAAGAAGTTTACAGCGCTGATTATTAGATGGATGGACACACACACTGAGACAGATTTTTCTTTTTTTTCCTTAGCGAAGCTAGTCCATGGAGCAAATTCAGATGACCATTGTGCCACTTCCATGCCGTGTTGGCTTCCATTACTCCTAAAATATCTTAGATGAAGATCTGTTTCAGAAAAAAAGCAAGATTATGTACAATTAAGAACAACTTAACTTATCCTTGTAATAGGTGCAGGCAAAGAGGTGAAACTTGAGAGAAGCAAAAGGTGAGCTGTTGTGAATCCACAAACAAAATAGACACTTTATCCATTAGTTGCACAGCCTTCCTACAGAAAAGTACATATGTTAAGTAGTCTCAGGAGGTCTGTGATATTATTCCTCACTAGCAGCAACATAGTGCTGTGAATTACAAGTAAAAACTTAATTAAAATGAAATATGAAACTACATGGTTCACATTGGGCTGTTGGATATATATAATCAAGATTTCTCTGAGGAAACCTAGAAAATGTCATAGAACATGGAACAAAAAAACCCCCAAAACTCCAGCTTTTTAAATGGATAACCTACTTGTGTTTATAAATGTACTTTATTTGTGTTTTTCTGTACAGAAATTTAAGAAATTTGCATGTCTTTGGCTGTGTATAGTTACAATTTGCTCATTCTCCATTAGCTTGAACATTGTAGAAGAAAAAATCACTTTTTGTCTTTAAGACACTGCTGGGGTAACTAAACTATGTCAATACATTGCAAAGACAGGTTGAAGTTATCTTTGCTATTGTTCAGGATGTGACACGGAGATGAAAAAAATTTTACATGCATCATGCACTGTGTTTATATCCTAACCTCACCCAAGTCCATGGCAAATTCCCATTAATTTCACTAAGGCAAATACATCATTCAGGGACTGGTTTGGAAGCAGTTACAAGAACACAATTAAAATGATTAAATCTGGTTTGACTCACCTCAGCTGGTACCCATCACCTAGTTTTATGATAGAACTTGATGAAATGCACAATTTTTATTAAAATAAATAGATCCACATAGCTAGAGGAACTGTATCATTCATCATTCTGAATAGCTACCACTTATGCTGAGAAATCAGAAGCCCAAATAACATTAGATAATCATCCCTTTGAACAACTAGGTTTGGGGGGTCTGTTGAAATCACACTGACACAGATGAATTCAGATAGGTCCAAATGCTCCAAGTCCAACATACACGGTCAGGTTCTAGTCTGGTAAGCAAATAATCACTTTAGTGTGATGCACACACATACTTTGCCTATTTTATTCTGAGAACAGTCAAAAGAGTGGACCATGGACTCCCAAGGCCTATGGCAAACCTCTAAAACATTCATGCGAGGACTAGTAGAGAGACAGTCTTCTCTCAGGTGATTTGAAGTCATCAAGTGACAGTCCACCAGTTGAAAAAACTCTGAGTTAGTATTTCGGAGCTGCAGGTGGGAACTCCCTGTTTCCTCTGCATATCCTTGGGTCCAGCAAGGGACAGCTGTTGTGGCAGTGGCGTTTCTGATAACAATGCACATAAGTATGAGTAGTATAGTGAGAGTTAATAGACCATAGAGAGTTAACAGGTCAGGTCCAAATGCTTGCGTTTAATAAGCCTCACTGGTAAATTGTGAGCTTGTGTGTAATTATAGGCAGAGCTGAAGCCAGAGTTAGAAAAAAAGGCATAATTTCAGTGATCTCACCGTGACTGCATATAGTGTAATGACAAAAACAATTTAGACTACGGAAGTTGAGGTGTTTTATTGACTAGATAGATCATGTTGTATGGTTCCCATGTCGTCCTGTAAGCACACTACCAGCCAGCTATACCCTACTAGCAGCAAGTGTAACTCAGTCTGGATTTAATGGCATATATTTAAAGTAGATTCGCAACCAGGTTCTACACACAGGACTCCTCTGTTTTCCCCAGGCTGCTGACAAAGCCTGTGACCAGCTGTGAAAGTTAATTGTATGTTATGTTGTAACTGGCCGGCGGAGAACCTTTAGCCTATGGTATATATTTGTCCCTTGGCAGCAACATAGAAGGGGGGAAGGGTGAATTTCATTTCCCCCTGGTATGATGTATCCTTAGCATGGCAATGTGCTGGGACATGTTTTTGTGTTGCAGAGAGTTGCAGATATACATACTCTCCAACATTTGGTCTTTTTTTTTTTTTTTTTTTCCTTCCATAAAAAGGAATACAGATTGTCTCTGGTTCATTTTCATACACATTTAGCCCAGGTAAATCCAGCAATATTGCTTACCCAGTTTGCTACTGAGGTAAACCTGAAGTAAATTTTCTATGTTCTTGAAGAATCTCATTAGCCCTTCCCTAAAAATAAAGCGTGTTTTTCTCATCCACTTGCCTTTTTGTCTGCTTTGGTAATTTCACTTTTAATTTCAGTTCACTTGGCTATGCACATCTTATTATTCCTTTATTAATACCACGATGATAACCATCTACTCCAGTTAAGTAACTGTTGGTATTTGTATTCTAACCCATCCTGTTTGTGATTTATGGGTTGTACTATTTGAAATCATATTGGGCAGTTTGAGTGGTCTGCTCCAACAGCATTTATTACAATAAAATTATTTATTAAAATGAGATGATTTTTGTGTCTCCTTTTCTCTGGACCAGTGTGTGCAGTCCCTACTGCAGATTCATTGAGACTAAGCAATCATATGAAAACCAGGAGAGCAATTAATTTTATTCTTTTTTTTGAGTTTATATTAAGAATATACTTAGGCATCCTTTATCTCATGGTGGGTTATGTGTTTGTTTCTTCATTCCTGCAAGCACATAGATTGGTGTTTCTTGCTAGAATGGGTGGGAAAAAGTACATCAAATGGAATGGGTACATTGCAAGTATTCATTTCCCTGTGTTTCAGAGGCATCTGATTTTTCCTTTGTCACACTGACATTTTATCATCGAACAGCAGAAAGACGTAGTTGTCTTTTTCTGCTTCCCAACAACCCTAATTGATCAATTTTTTTGGAATGCAAGTTAAATGTTAATGAAATAGTAATTACAGTAGCATAGTATGAAACTTAAGAGCGAGTTGAATTAAATGTCTTTAAGTGAAGAATTGTATTTTAACCTGCCCCCTATAGATCAATAAGGTATCCACTGAAAGACTTCACAAATATTATGTTCAAAGTTATTAAAGACAGAATAAAGCCATCTCTCCCAAAACCCACAATCAACCGTTTGAAATCTTAAAAAAGCCCAGTAGGATTTTTACTTGCATTTTGAACATAAGATGTATAGTCATCCATTTGATCTAAAGTGGATCCTATTAGACTGAATTGGGGTTTGCCTATCTGATTTTGACTTTGTCTGCCTGGCCTCTGCAAACCTTTTTAAATGTTTCTCTCATGGGACCAGGCTGAGCTGCTCTGGGCAGCATTGGTATTGTGCTTAGGAGTTCCACACAAAGGATGTCACTCCTTGGCTTAATTTGGTTTCCAAAACACATAATCTAAATAAACTGGTGCATCTTTAGGAATAAAAAAAAGAAGGTGACCAGGAGCAGCAGAAGGTCTGCCTGATGGTGACAAAACATTATAGACTGTGGTTGATTCAGGTAAAATCAGCCCTTCAACACAGAAAATGGTGCCTTGGACTGAAATCATGAGAACGGTGGGTGCTTGGTACCCTTTGGTGGTTCAAATGCTGCAGGTAGCTCTACCCGAACACTAGATATAAACTCTCTGTGTCTGGGCAATAGTCAGAGGATGGTATTTCATGGGTTTCAGAGAAAATGTAGGGGTACGGATAGTAAAGACAACAAAGCCAAGGGAAAGACTGTGGGTGCTCACAGAAGCTTTGTTTCAGCATACAAGCACAACACTGCTGGATGGAAACTGTCTTGTGTTTTTATGAAAGTGTGGAGCAGAAGTTTGCACTCCAGCAAAAGTGGGTAACTTTACAGAGTCCCTTACACATTTGTCTTTGGCGGGACAAACCTAAAGCTCTTCAGGCGCTGCCTGCATTTGAGCTGATAAATATACAAACTTGCCAGACAGGTTGGAAATCTGTTTTGCACATCCTCACATCTGCTAAGAGTGCCTACAGCCTTTCAGCAGGTGGCACTGGCACTGTATCTATTTCAGGCTGAAGTAGTCCTAAGAAGTATGGATTCCCCTTGCCATGAGAGCTGCTGGTTAAGCGAATGGTCTGCTGCTGATAAGGGGATGCTCTGTGGCTGCTGGCTCTAGATTGGAAAAGTAATTCATCTTCAGCTGCAGATGAGGTTAATAAAAAACGAGGCTTGTAAGGGTGATAAATTACTCATTAAAAAGTTACACTGATAGTCTGGTCCTAATAAAACTTTAGCAGTTCTCAGCTACTGTGATGCTGCTACTTCCCATAGGAGGCTAATGGAATGATAATGCTGTTTCTGGGGGAATTATCTGCTCACAGCAATTCAAATGTAGCACTTCGACACAGGTACCTTTTCACGTTTTTGTGTAAGAAGAATTACTGGATTGTGTAATTCCTGTGACAGATTTCACTTTTGCTCATGTGCAGACCCTCATTCTTCACCAAGCATATCCTCAACTTCACTCTGGCTTGTATTCTACTTAAGTTATTTTCCCCTTGTTTGTTATTTTTTCCTATGCTAAAGATTTGCTGCTGATTTCCTAGATTCCCTCGCTCTTTGTGCCTAAACCATCTTCACTATCAGGTCCTATTGTTCTTTCCTGGCAATGGCTGTTTCATTCCATGTTCTGCTTCCTTCACTCTTGTGCCATGGAAACGTAAATTTTTCATTAGCATTGGTCAAAGTACATTCAAAATGGCTTTATCTCCACCTAATAGAGATCAGGCACCCTACAGAACTGCCCTTCCTTGTTGTCCACTGAGAAGCTTTGACCAACATGGGACATGCTCAAATTCCAGTAGATAAAGTGAGCTGTTGCAAAATTACATCTACAGTGGCTGTGGACATAACCTCAATGTCTGTTTAACCAGCACATTCAATTGTCTCAGTAGGAATTCAACACTTACTTTTCTTCCATATACTTCTTATTACTATGTCTTTTTACAAAATTTTAAGTTCCAGATTGAGAATAAAATAATATAAAATAAATACATTTTTAAATATTCCCAAACATCTCTGTCTTGAATTCCAGATTCAGATGGAATGATTTTTTACTTTAGTGCTGTTCTTCCTGTATTAAATGAGGGAAGAGGAAGAGTCACCATAACAGCTGTTCTTCCACTGAGGAAAGCAGCATTTCCTTAAAACAATGCATCTATCAGGCATGATAAATATATAGTTGGGGTTTATTGTCAAAGATTGATGGCAATTATGTCAGGATTGCCACAACATTGGCAACAAGTTGAAAATTTGAGCGGTTTGAGCTGATGAAGAAGCAGGACAATATCTCATTTTACAGTGCCCCCAGGCCTACAATTCTTTTTATTTTCTTCCTGTTATATGCACTCAACCAGGTATATTCAGCAATATTTCTGCATAGTACCACATAGTTCTAATGTTTCTGTGTTTTCCTAGTGCAATACCCATAAAAGATATTACAAGGCTCTGACGAAGTATAGCAGAGAGCAAGAGCACTGTCTTTTTTTTTCAGGTGGACCAGGATTTCTTGGGCTATTTCCCACACTGAAGATGTATGCTACTGACCCAGGAATCGTAGTCGTGTGTGTAGTCTCAGGGAATGTAAAGGTTTGGATCTTTGTTGTAATGTTTAATATCACTACTGACCTTCTTGTATTAAGGTCTACGCAGACACTTCATTATCAACACTGATCCCTTCTTCCCATTATAAGGAAATAGCATGTGATACAAATAAGAATGCAATCATATCACAGTTGGAGTATTCCCGAGTTTATTCCTAAATTTAAATGTAAATGGATAGAATAATTACAACACAGCAGTGTTGGTAAACAAAACTATTTTACATATAATGTCTCACTTCTTACATCCAGGGAGCTGTCTTAATCCCTTGTGGTATTTTCAGTCACAAGATTATGCATGTATTAACAACAGACCTCTTTATCCCTCAAGTCTTCCATTTAGTGTCCCACCGCAGATAATATCTCGTAGCTTGTTGATGTGATGAGGAAAATGCTCTAATCAAACACTCCTGTGGGCCATTATAGCACATAATAACAGGAGGTTTTGATGGCTTTATCAGACATGCATCAGAAGGTTGTCTTTCAAAGGAGGAACAAATTATTTCAATTTATCACATAGCTTTGGGATATGCATATGTTAAAAAGGCTAGAAATTGTGAGACAAAATGGAGGGGAAAAAACCATTTTGTCCCCAGTGACACATAATAAAGTGTTTTATAAGAGATGCTGTTTAAATTTAAATGCTCTCATCACTGCTTACCAGGATTTTCAGGGACTGACCTGGAAGCTGGTAGTGTAGAAACATCCAACCAACACAGGTTTACAAAAGGCAGGTCTTGCCAAACTAACCTGATTGCCTTCTATGACAAAGTGACTCAGCTACTGGATGAGGGAAAGGTTGTGGATGTGGTCTTCCTGGACTTCAGCAAAGTCTTTGACACAGTTTCTCCCACTACCTGAAGGGAGGTTGTAGAGAGGAGGGAGCTGGCCTCTTCTGCCAAGTGACAGGGGACAGGACAAGAGGGAATGGCCTCAAGTTCTACCAGGGGAGATTTAGGCTAGATATTAGGAGGAAGTTTTTCACAGAAAGGGTCATTGGGCATTGGAACAGGTTGCCCAGGGAGGTGGTTTTGTCACCTTCCCTGGAGGTGTTTAAGGTGGGTGTGGATGAGGTCCTGAGGGGCATGGTTTAGTGTTTGATAGGAATGGTTGGACTCGATGATCTGATGGGTCTCTTCCAACCTGGTGCTTCTATGATTAATGAAATTTTTTTATATCCCATGAAGTTTAAAATCTGCCCAGAGATGTGTCACTTGAGGATGTGATTTTGCTAGGACTTGCAAGAAAAATTAAAAACCATGTGTGGGAAACCTTTATGCCAGCTCCCTCAAAGGAAAGCCTGAGAGACCACACAGAGTAGTGTGGGCTGCTTTTGAAACATCCTACGGAAGCTGTTTAGGGTGTTGGATTGCCTAACTGAGCTGTCTCTAGCTGGAGAGGTGGTCTGGTGTGTTCCCATGGTCACTGAAAATCTGTCATGGACATAAGTATAAGCGAATATATACTTATTATTGACACAAGTAGATTTTAAAATGCTATAATTTTGCTTAGATGAAAGAAGCAAAGGGCAGAGTATGCTCTGCTCACTGCAGCTGTGTGGAAAAACTCAAACAATTTCAAAAAGCAGGGGAATTATGTCAGGTTGAAGCATGAACTAGGGAAAAGCTGGCTGTTAAGCACTTGGAAGAGCCTGTCCTTAATATTGTAAAGCATTTCTTAATATGTGGGTACCTTTTCAATCTCTCTACTCTTTCTCAGACAGTTCCCCTATAATTTCTGACACAAGGAAATACTGCAGTAGTTCTTTAAACTTGTGATATAATATATTTTAGGGACATCAGTTTTCTAGACAATCCTCTGGAGATTGTCTAGTCCAACCTCTCTGCTCAAAGCATGATCAACTGCAAGCTGCTCAAGGCCGTGTCATGTTCGGTTTTGAATATTTCCAAGGGTGGAGACTTCACAATCTCTCTCTGGAAGACATTCATGCAAGTGATTACAGCTTGTCTTCCTGCATAGAAGAATAGCTTCTCCAACATGTAACACTCCCAAGAACAGATTTATTGTTTTTTAAATCCACACATAAATATATTACAGGCAATCATGGTTTCCATTTCAACAGTACATTATTTGAAGAACTGGAGACAAGCAATTGCCAGAGACACTGGATAGTGGTGTTCTCATTACAATCCAGACTACTAGAAAGTTTGCTAGCCAAACTCCCAGAGTACAACTACTAAGAAACCACATCTGTGAATAAGCTAAGGCACAGTACTAGGGAACTCTGGTAAGTGTTACAACTTCCTATGCCAGCCTGAGATTTCAGCTTTAAAATACATCACAGGAGGCCAGGTTGATGTTGCAGAAGGGGTGCATCTGCTTTGAAATCTTACAGTTTATGTGCAAATGGTACTTCATTTATACGTTGCAGGCTTAACATACAGATAGTTTTAATAAATCCCTTGAAGGTAGCATGGATAACTTTTATGAATTTAATGGAAGTTCTCATAAATAATTCCCATGCATTATATAGTATCTACACATACTGTATACCATCTGAGCAGATATGGAAATCCTGGGAATGAGCCAACCAACTGGTGCAGCTGTGGAGGTGATGACAAGGTTGGTGTCACAGCAAAGATGCCAGTCACTACATTTAGTTAGCACTCCCAGCAGGTGGATAAATTCACAATTAGGCAGCCATCTTTTGATAATTTACTCACTCTGAGTTGAAGTGCAGCCATGATAACCCAGGAAAGAGCGATGGCTTCAGCAAGTCAAATGCAATCTCGAACAACTTAATTAAATTGGGAAGGTATTATTCATTCCAGTCACATGAGGCAATATTCACACTGTAATGAAAACAGTAATAATAGGCCATTGTATTCAGTGGGACAAACTCTCTATATCACATTTTGACACTTTTGGAAACATAAATTGGTTATGATTAACTCTAGAACAATTGTCTTGTCTTTTGCAAAACAGATGAGTGGATTTAGGAATTCATCCAGCAGTAAGGCAGCCAAAGGCTTTGCTACTGCCAACAAATACTCCACAAGTTCCTCCACATCACTCTTACATTTGACCTCACCTCTGACCTTCTCATCTCATGCTTTCTCCCTTTCTGTTTTTTGTTGTTTGGGTTTTTGGTTTTTATTTTTTTAAAATTATCAGATGCTTTATGGATTTGTTAGATCTTTTTTTTGTTTGTTTCTAAAATACTAGCAAGCATTGTCCAGAGTTGACATTAAAACCAGCAGATTGGTTTTGGCTGTGGTGCAAAGCAGAGATGAGCCTTCCAGGGCAGGAAACAGGAGTGGACCTGCAAATGCAGACTGTGGCAAGACCTGCTCTATACATTGCCTCAGCCTGCATCTCACAACTCTGGCCAGGATAAAGCACACTAGTGGGGACTTCTGAAACCAAACAACACCTTAAATAAGCCAAAAGCATAGGGAAATGACTAGCTTTTTGTTTTGTATTTTTTATAACACAAGTGAACCAGAGAAATACAGTATCTTGAGTACTTTAATCATTACTCTGGCAGAAAATGAAGAGAAAAAACTCAGTTTGGCTCACCGTCATGTACTTCTCTCTTAAAATCAAATGGCATTTCTAAATTCTATACCAGCTTTGAGCACACCCTTTGCTGCTTTGGAAGGGTTTCTTCTCCAAGAAGACATTATCTTCAACATTTGTTGCTTTGATCTCTTGCCATTCATGGTGCCCATCTTTGCATTTTTACAGCGTCTTTTTTCACCACTAGCAAAACTAAATAACTTCAGCTTGTTTTCATGCCCTGCCCATGAATTATTCTAACATAAAAAACCAATTCCAAAGCTTGGTGTTTGCTATCCTAAAAACTACACAAGAAGTGCAAGGTATTCACATCCACCTCTATTAACGTGGTATTTTCTATTGGAATAAAAGCTCCAAAGACCTGTGATCGCTACTCCCTTATGTTTTCCTCAAAAGTGATTGTATTGCTTAAGTTCTTTCAATCACATTTTCTTCTCCAAGATAGTATCTTTTATACACAATCTGATTTTTTTCCATGGCAACTTGTGTTTCGTCATCTTTCTGCTCTTGACAGCATTTTCTCTAGGGCATTTTCACTATGAGTTTCTATTTACTTCCCAAGATGGGGGTTATTTTAAAAATAAAAAAATGATTATTTAAAAATTGCTCAGATGTAGAGAAACCTAAATGAATATATTTGATAGAGGAAAACTTGTATTAGGTTCAAAAGAAAAATTGTATTGGTAGTGTGTGCTTTTGCAGATTTTCTCAGCATCTGTGTTTCCCAGGGAAACACTACTGGTGTAAGTGCAGGAATTCATACTTTTCTGACATTTCTGTGATAAATATGACAACTGATGCTTAAGGAATATCTGTTATCCAACCCAAAGGAGCTATTTTTGTCCTGAAATAGACCATGCAAACAGTAAAGCTTTATGACTTCTAATCATGAATTTATTTTTCACCTTGTCCTTGAGGGACAACAAGTACAGTCTTATTACCAAGATGAGCAGCCTTTCCTTGGTGTGTCAGATAAAGAATTTAATCATTTGCCTTGAGGCTTTGTCAGACATTCTTTATTGCTGTGTTGACGATGAAATGACAAAAAAGGTCCACAGAGCACTAATTTTATTTTACTTAATAATTTGAATTGATAATGAATGACAATAGGAATAACTAATATTTAAACTTAAACATCAACCTAAGCAAATAAATTACCCTTGTGTAACTGAGAGAGGAACTCTTTCCAGAAAGCCTGCATGTCAACACATGTGGGAAGGGGGATGGATCTGAAGGTAAGAGGGCCCACTGACTTTCTCCCATTGAAGTATCTTTACCCAATAATTTGTTCACTACAGAGAAATACTCTCACTCCTCAAAGCTGAAACAAGCACCCAACTCCTTTCATCGGTGCTTCAAGCACAACATCATGAATGCTCCATGCACAGGAACTACCGTCTTTGAGGCTGGATCTTGCCTCAACTCTGTTTCCCATACTTTGCTATCCATAACTCTCCCCTTTTGTATTCTGCTTCATTGACAAGCATAGATTAAAAATTTGTAAAACATTTATGTTTTAATGAAATATGAGTAATGGATTTTCTTTCCTAGAAGTGAATGACCTGTCCTGCAACTTCTTGAGGTTTGCATTCAATGGCCAGGCATGCTCCTCCCAGCCTTTTCCTCCTTCCTCTCTCCTCCTCCAGTACTTAGAGGTAAGGTGGAATTTGACAGCTTCTTAGGTGTATGAATGATTTACAACTGTGTATTTCAAACTTTTGCGAAAAGGAGTCAATGTTCTGAAATACCAATCTCTGTGTTTAACGCGGTGGGTGCAAGGGAACCTCATGACAAATCAATATGATTTCAGATGAAGTACTTTATCATGGGTTAACTTGCTGTTTATATAGACCCATATTTCCTATAAGCTACAGCTATCCAAAAAACTTTTTTAACATCCCAGGCCAGGATGTCCCTTTACGATCATCCTCCCCACACAACCCAATCTCTATGATTCTATGATTTGCGGAGGTGTTTCATTGTATTGAGAATGGCCATGTCCCAGTTTACTCATTCACAAAATTTTAAATGTGGTGTTTGGTTGTTTTGTCTGAAATAATTCCTCATAGACTGATCAAATGGGTTGGATTTCTTCTGAAGATCGCATCTTGATGGATAAGCATAGTTCTATTCAGAAAGGAGGAAAGACTGGAGAAGAGGAGGCTGAGAGGAGACTTCATTACTCTCTACATCTACCTGAAAGGAGGTTGTGGAGAGGAGGGAGTTGGGTTCTTCTCCCAAGGGACAGGGGACAGGACAAGAGGGAATGGCCTCAAGCTCCACCAGGGGAGATTTAGGCTAGAGATTAGGAGGAAGTTTTTCACGGAAAGGGTCATTGGGCATTGGAATAGGCTGCCCAGGAAGGGGGTTGATTCCCCTTCCCTGGAGGTGTTTAAGGTGTGGGTGGACGAGGTGCTGACGGACATGGGTTAGTGTTTGATGGGAATGGTTGGACTCGATGATCCAATGGGTCTCTTCCAACCTGGTTGTTCTATAATTCTATAATTCTATAATTCAATCTAATCTCCATTTGTCTTCAAGCTGAATCTAGGTGTCCCTGTTTGGGCACCATTTAATGCGATGGGGGCAAGTGAACCTCACGACAAATCAATATGATTTCAGATAAAGTACTTTATTATGATTTAACTCACTGTTTATATAGACCAAGCAGGCCAAACATCAGGTAAACATTGATTGATCACTTCTGCCCTAGCAACCAGCCTTCCTTGGCAACTGCCTATCCCACATAACTTTGTTGCTAGCTTGCAAACTCCTGCCTCCATCTTTGTTTACTTTATTAACATAACATAACATAACATAACATAACATAACATAACATAACATAACATAACATAACATAACATAACATAACATAACATAACATAACATAGTCATTACCAGTCTTTTTGACTTTACTAGCTCCACCCTGCCAGAGCTCATTGTTTTGTGTTTACCAACATGTGTTCAGTCTGACTTGAGTTTCCTGTTAGAAGGAACTGTTTCACATGGCTGTTTCTGAGGTTATTTGGTATGAAAGAATTCGTTGGGCAGGAGAGCTGTTTCAAGAGGCTCAAAGTTACTTCTTAGGGAGCACTGCTATCTGAGATAGTCTCACAAGAGAACAACAGATCCTATTGAAACAGGCTCAGGGCTCAGTTTCAGACACAGACCATAGCTTTAGATGAAACCAGGGCATTGAGCTGGAACATAGCCAGGTTCAGGGAAAAAAAATGGCTACAAATCTAATCTGATTGTCCTAGCTGAGATCTTGTTTGAGCACATGCATCAGTTCTTAGGATCTGTTGCATTATGAGCAAGTAAGATATAGGCAAATGGCTCCAAGCTGCTGCTGAGCACACTGGGTCATGCGCTGGCAGAGGGATGGTGGCAGCAGTGGACGCTGCCATCTACTAAGAGACCTGTTAATTCACACAAAAACATGCAAACACAAGGGTATCACTTCTGGTTCGGGAAGTTCTTGAACCAGAACTTCCTGGAGGTGATACTAAGGGAGTCAGGCAGGAGGCACAGTTGCCTTTGCCTTTTCTGTACCCTTCCAAGCCAGCTGCTACTAATCACTGCTGAAAATGGGACAGTGGGCTAGGTGAATCTTTTACCCCCCATGGTATAATGAGCTTTAAGTGCTGAAATGCAAAGACATCTTAAATGCAAAAGAGTATCATTGGTATAGTGAAGGAGGCAAAGGAAGCATACCAGGCCCAACTGCACTGGCTCTGCAATACTCTTTTGTGATACCTCTATGGGGATTTGGGGGATTCTGAGTCTTGGAACTTGTTTCTTTACCAGCCCTTTTTGATAGCCTCCTTCCATGAGAAGGGCAAGTGAGTTGCACTCTGGTTATGCATAACTACAGCATGGCCTGGTGGGAGCCCTGGCTAACCAGTCAGAAAAGGCTTGGCAAGTTCACCTCATTACTAGCTCCTGCCCCCAGAATGATCTCATGGGAAGAGCTGAGGAATACTGCTCCCCTCAAAAAAATATGGGCAGCATTATCGCACAATCTGATTTTCCCAAGGGACTACAAGTGTGGTCTACTTGGTAGGGTGAGTTATGGCTGGAAGAGGGTTTGTGCAGGTGAATAAACACTTCTGTCATTTAAAGTGTACTTGAAATGCTGCAAAAGGCAGTAATTGTAATTTATTTTTCATTTTAGAAGGACAAGACACTATTTAGTAACTGGTAGTCTTGGAACAGCAAACTAGTATGTTCTTTACCACCGCATTTCAGCCCCTTTGTAAGGGAAGACAGAGCTCTTCTGCAGTCTGGATGACTTCTCAACGCATAACCCAGTGGTACATAAGCCATAAACAAGAGAAAGTCTTGACCTGCAAGAGTCACCAAAATCAGATGTGATGACTGTGTCCATACAATCATTTGTAACTACTTCTTAAGGCCGACAGAGATCTTATTGGAACAGCAGGCATTGCTGAACAGTCACTGTGTGGTCACTGTCTGCACTGTAGCTGTGATATAAACTGTAAATTAATGCTGAACATTGTTATTTTCCCAAATAATTAAAAGCCCTCATTTTTGTATAATATGAATTTAGAGATTAAGGCAAATTTCTACATAGTGACAGAGATCTTTATTTTTAGTGAAGCTGGAAATGGGAAGAGCAGTTTATCAGTCTCAAAGTTATTATAATTGTTTTTCCTACTTTGTCAACTGATGCAAATCAATGTTAGTTTTCCTGACAGCTTCAGTGAGTGCTGAATCAGGTCTTTGCTTACAATATCAGTTTATTTTAGCTAAGCTAGTTCTTATTTACTCCTGGTGGAAGATTTTTGCTAAGGTGAAAGCCTCAGTGTTAACCTCAACATCAAGAGCTAATCATCAGTTAAATAGTGATGATGCTGCCTCCTTTCAAAACCAGTTTGAGATCTACAGATAAACAGTGTTATGAAAGAGGATGAAGCCACGCAGTCATTATACTAATTATCACATATTCACTGCTATCACTACCATTGCTTGGAAGTCCAAGCCTCTGGGAATGAAAAATGAGACATTGCTTGTAGCACAGCAAAACTGAAAAACAAAGTTCCAGGAGAGTCATCCTTGGCAAACCCCTTTCTGAGATTACAGCTGAAATAACAGCAACAATTGGTAAACAGGCATTAATCAAGCTAGCAGATTTCTCTTAGGAGAGTAATTAGCTACTCTGCCAGCTTCCAGTCTCCTCCAGAGTGGTGATTGGCTGGTAGAAAATTTTCACGGCAGACCTATGAATGTACACACCCATACACAGATCCTGACCAGATTATAAATTAGATTCACTGTGGAAGCTTCAATGCATAAAGGCTGCTCATAGAGAAGTGGTCTGTACAAAGTCACTTAGTATGATGTCTTAGTCCTGTGGATGGCAACGGAAAGCTTCCCATTTTTTTTCCTGAAGCTAGAATTTTACCTTCAAGTTTTACTCACATGTATTCTCTCTCCATGAGCCTAATCTTCAGGGGATTTTGAATATTTGTCAAATCCAAGTGGCAGAAGGAGACGGGCTGTTTTTTTGCTCAAAGAATATATTTTTAATGGATTCTGCTAAAGCCTGAATTAACTTGGCAACAGATACACTTGGGTATCTGCAACTGAAACAAGGGCTATGCCTAATTTTTGGGTCCATCTGCAGCCCACCCATATTGTGGCGGAAAACTCAGGGGATTTCACTTCCTTCCTACATGAAATTACTCATAGATACCTTTACTATATTAATCTCTCATCTTATTTTGTCTTAAAGGATTCTCTTATGCTAAACTACAATAGCAGAACCCATTTGATGCAGTGGACTGGCAGCCTGGGACAAAGTTAATATAGAAGCATAAAACAGAAGGATAAAGAGAGTAAACACACAAATATTTAATTTCTGCAGGTCACATTTACAAAGACTAATACTTCTAAAAAGCAAATAGTAATTCTGAGAGCCCGGTTTAAGGCTAACAAAAAAGATCAGATTTGAGGAGGTCTGATGCTAAGCACCATCAGACTTCTTGGGAATTCTGCAGCTGGAGTCTGAAAAGTGAGGGATTCAAAATATCTCATCGCCCATCAGAAATGTTGCCCAATATTGATTAATTTGGTCTCATTCCTAATTTTCAAACCTCCAGCTGGGTTTATTTTAGAACCGTTCCATTTCAGATCAAGTGCTGCTCTCTTGGCTTTTTTCCATTAATGGGAAAGATAGATAAATAGAAAAGATGAGTAAGCTCATTTTACATGTAAGAAACCACAAGCTGTCGACAGTGTCTTCAGTGACTTCTGCATGTTTCTCTACTGCTATTAAGTGCTGGTGAGAGAAATCTATGTTGCTAGAGGAGAAGGTGCCTAAAATGCAATGTACATCTATAATAATTGTGTAAAATTACAAAGATGTCACATAACTCTGTGGAGGTCTGTCCTATTGTGAAGTGCTAGTAATGTGCCAAATGCTATTTCCTAACTGCATTTCTGATGTACTGAAGAATTTTAAATTACTCAAATCCAAGGTTGTATAAGTCTTCTATCTCTTTTATAGTTAGCAGCTTATGTGTGTACGTGAATCAGACAGTAGAGCTAAAGTCAAAGTTCTGAGTCTTGCAGAACAAAGCTATTCAGGGACATTAAATCATTGCAAGACTGAGGTCTGACTGAAAAACTCAATGGATAGTGGAGTCTGTGATAACCAGCAATTTATTCTGAAAGGATTTCCAACTCATCAAAGTAGAGGAAATAATTTGTGTTAGTGTTTTATACAAGCTGCTTCCCATGTCTGAGCTTTCAATTAAGTAGACTAGTGGAAGAGTCAAGTTAAATGCCTGTTTCATTAGATTCTTTCATTTTTCAGTTACCTTAAGGGTATATATAATTTGCATCTTTTATTTATGATGAAAACTAAAGTAATAAAACAACCTTTAGCTAATTCCTTGAGAAAAAAGTAAATATTGTGTAACAAGCCCTGCCTTCTTCAATATCTGTAAAGTTTGGTAAGGTAGGGATTCATGTGTATGTGCCTAATACTGCAGACATAATAAATTGTACTTTTTCTGAAACAGCCTGTATATACACTGTGAAAGCACGAACACACAGAGGAATAGGTCAGAACCACTAGGAGGACCAGTTCCTCTAGAATTTAAAACAAATGTTTGCGGCACAATGTTGTGCTGTGAGATGCCCAACCTAGCCCTGCATGAACCCGTTTTAGGTACCAGCCTTGCCTAGCTGAGTTAAAGGACATTGTACCAAATATAAAGAAGCAGCATCTGTTTCTGCTGGGCTCTTCTGTCAAGTCTGCTTCTTCAGGGTGAACTTAATGGGACGTTTGTTCATTTTTTAACTCTTCCTTTCTAGTTCCATTCATACTGTTTACTTTCTACATAGTGACACGACTTAAAGAGAGGGATGGCGAGTGTCTTGCTCTTCCCTCATCTAGCTGGCGTTTCCTGCAGCATCAAGAGTGGAGCATTTACTAGGGATTGGTCAATGTGTGCCCAACCTGGGAAGAACCCCAAATTCTGGTTTCCTACCTCCATTATCTGTTACGCTATTACCTACAAGTCCAAGTTGCCATAACTGTCCCATCTGATATATTTGTGATGTTATTTGCTTAAGAACAACTGTCAGCACCACATCTGGAGATGGGTGGCCACTTTAGATGTGTGGTTTGTCATGGGGCATAACTTTTTTGAAAAGTTGATATCTTTTATTAGACCGGCCAATGGAGTTGGAAAAAAAAAACTAATGTAGTCGAAAATAAAAAAGTTATGTGACTTTCTGCTCATCCAAACAGATAGGATTTAAGTCAATCTGAGACTCCAGTTTACAAATAGTCCATACGCTAACTGTAAGCTTTGGGTTCCTTTTTGGCTGAACAAAATAAGAGTTTGATTTTTTTGTGTATAAACTTGTCCACGTGGAACAGATAATCTTAAAATCAGAGAGGAAAAATAGAGACAGTGAATATGCTCTCCTTTATACTTCTCATAAGCAAATGGATAACACTGTATTACTTTATTAGGAAGTAATAAAGGAGTGCTCAAATTCTAGTGCTTTGCTAATCATATTGCTTTCTATAACAGTGCTGCTAACAAGCCACATCTGCTGATCATGACATTTTAAGTGTTCCCTCCCTTCACCTCTTGCTCCTATCCACACTCCCGTAGTGGCATCTGTAATTATCTCTGGCCTTCAGCAATAACCACTATCTCCCAAGCCTAGCTTCTTCCCAGGGCTTTCGGTGGCATTATCCACTAAGGGGCCTCAGATCAAGAAACGAAGGAATTTGTCCTGTTCATAATTCTAAGTGACAGATAATTACTAGGCACAGAGAAAGGAAGGGGGGACATCAGAGAAAAATAGACCTGTTATTAATTCATAGTGAGGAAAGGAAACAAAAGAAGTGGTGAAGTACAAAACAGTTTAAATACATATGGGAACCTATGGGTTCTTGCTGCATTAGAGTCCAACAAAGGGTGAGGGAGCTGCTTTCTCTCCACAATTCATCCACTGCCAAATACATGGGGAAAGACCTTTGGCAGTGAACATTTTCTCAGCAGCAGTTTCTGCCTGAGCTGCAGCTGAGCCAAATCCATCAGCAGGGTTGGCACAGCTCACCTAGGGATGGGAGGAAGCACAGCAGGGGCAAAAGGAGACAGAGCCTCTCTAAGAACCTTTCATCCATTGGCAGAGCCACCTGGCATGACTTGCTGAGTTATGGGCTATCTGTGGCATTTGAGGACCTTCCCACCCTTCAAGGAAGCTAAACGCACCTGACTTTTGGGAGAGCACCAGTCTTCAGAACTGCCAGAATTAAAATGCATTAGGTTTAATGCAATGAGCTTGGCTGCTGCCAAGTACTCATGGGAAAAATCACACGAACTTCTAATATTTAATGACTGACAGTCCTCATAGTTCTGTTTTAATCAGACAATGGTCCCTTGGGAATTGTGGCAAATAGGCAAAGGCCTCTACAGGAGCACTGGGCTCTGCTACAGCAACAGATGACTGTGAGTGCAATTGGAAACATGGTCTCCCCCACTTGTACAGCAAAATCAATCAGGTTGGGATGTAATCCTAAGACTAACTTCACTGTTTTGATCCAACATCCCCAAATCAATGCCACACAAAGGAAAGTGATGACAGCTACAGGGAAGTGGAACCATATTTCCTTTGAGGACTCACTCCTTCTCCATGAGGTATGTCAATCTTATGTTATTATTAAGGCCTGTGACTGGTATACTTCAAAATGTTAGGGCTTACTCTTATCATCTTTGTATTTCTCAGCAGAAGGCTGCTTATAGATGTGCCAGTGATACCAACTTTTTTAATGTGAGACAAACATTACTTTCTCAATAGAGAGTTTTGCAATTCTCAATGAGAGAAAAAAATAATTATAGGAGGTTGTATACTAGAAGGACATTAACAGAGCTTTCCCACTCAAGACTGACAAAGAAGCCCTGAGATTACAAAGGACAACACAAGGCAAACATCTGTTCAAATAATGGGAATTAGAGAATTGCCTTTTGTTGCACTGAAGTAATACTCTGCCTATAAAAATTAACTACTGTGTTTCACCCCACACTTTATAATCTATTCAGTTCTCCTTAGGATTATTTTTACTGGAAAGTTTTGCTTGTGTAATTTCTTTTCATAGCAAGCTAATTTGTGGTTCCATGTAGCTTAATCACATTTTCTTCAGCCTTCTGTTTACAATAGCAGCCTGGGACAAATAAAAAGCCATCATTCAAGGGAATAACATACCTTCTTAACACAAGCTGACATAGGAAAGCAGGCTAGGGTTCTGACAATTCCAAACCAACCCCATTAAGGGATGACATTTTTAACAATAGATCTGTCGGACCCCAGTCCGGAAATAATGGGCCCTCATCATGGTGGGAATTAATGTGTGCGACAGGTGATTATGTTCTGGAAATGTTCCAGTGCCAGCTGTGTTGCTGCATATTATTTGTAACCTCTGTAATTGCGGCTTTTCAGAACCATTTTTATTTGGAAATCCAGTGTATAAGGACAAAAAAACCCTCTACCATCACTTGTTTTAGGAAGAAAAAAATCACCATATCAAAGCCTGAACAGTAGTGCCCTGTTTTCTGAATTGCTGGCTTAGGCTCCCTTATTCTAACAACCCTCCAAACTAATGTAATCACTGTTACGTGTTTTCCCCTTTCCTCATAGTCTAGTTACAGTTCCTGCTTACAAATGAATGGACCAGCAAGCATCTGCTTACTGCCTGTGAAGGCAATTCCTTCTGAAATATCAAAATGGTTGAAAAGCTTAGTCTACCCACATGGGTTACTTGAGCAGTAAGTAGACAGTCTCCTATGTGTCTGGGCGACAGAAAGAAGCCATCTACTGTTGCTCCCAAATGAGTTTCATGTGTATTTTCAATTGAACATGCATTTAAATATACTGGCATCATCTGACTGTGCCTTGAATGAGTCCAATTAACTGTGCAAGAACACTACCACCAGCCTCAGTCCTGGTGCTCCTTGTTTTAGGAAAAGATTTTTGTCACACGTAGTCACTGTTTGATCAAAACCACCCATGTAGAGAGGACATTCATTTCCTTTGCTCTTTACAGACTAGAGCAAACTTTTTGTTACTGCATGAATAATGATTCCATCGTACTATTCACCTTGCTTGATGTGGCATGCTAGGAAAATTCTAGTCCTTGAATTTCTCTCCTTAGATCACATCTGAATATAGATTTAGAAATTGGTGGGAAAGAATTACTCTGCCCCTCAAAATTACAAGAACTGTCTGCCCATTATGAAAGTGATGGATTACTAAGGCATTTAAGGTATTTATATTCCTGGTGGAATAGATAATCTAGGTGTGAATCACTGTTTCGCTATTGTTGTATGTTCGCAGCAAGTACTTATCTACCTGACATCCATGATTTCTGAAATCACCAGAGGAAAATAGCATGTACAAAGAAGTCACATGAGAAGGAAAGGAAGTTTTAAGAGCTTTCCTAGGATTTTTTAGTTGCCAGAGTAACCATTTTGCTCAGTAATCAATATCTTTGGCAGGTTTCTATTGCTCTGTGACTACTCCCACAGACAACACTGAAAAGAGTTTGGGGAAAACACTGGAAGTGAAGACTAAAATACTTAGTTAATTGCTTCAGATTTGAGAAAAGGAAATAACTTATCCCCCCAAATAGTCTCAGGCTGTATCAAATTATCTTCAGAAATACTGGAATAATTTTCTTTAATAGGGTTCCAGGCTCTGAAGAGATCCTTTGGAGTGCATGAGTTTTAGTACAATACCTGCCAAAGTGAACAGAACCTACTATTTAGGTTTTTCCCCATGTTAAATACATTGCAATGTGCCAGTTCTTTTGTGGCAATCAGAGAATCACTACCTTTATGCGAGCAACTCCTAAGTCTAAAAACTACATAGCAAGCCTGCTACCAAGCTACTTTATCAATGTATCTGAAGAATGTTACCTATTTAAATTTATTCTTAAGAAGACATTGCAAATATTAGGCACTGATCCAATGTACATTATTAAGGAATTTAGGAAGGTCCCTACTTAGTTTAGGGATGTAGCAGTTGGTTAAAATCCCTGGCAGCAGAACATCCAGA
Source organism: Coccyzus lansbergi (assembly GCA_033558105.1). NCBI lineage: Eukaryota > Metazoa > Chordata > Aves > Cuculiformes > Coccyzidae > Coccyzus > Coccyzus lansbergi. Next base: position 725,912 of record JAUMJK010000283.1, on the reverse strand, counting down.
TGGAAGGTGAGTATGGTGGAGAAGCAAGACGACACTTTGAAATCTTGGCTAAGTGACAGAGGGAACCAAGTGTACCCGTATAATACCTCGGCTATAAACAAATGTAATCCAATTTCTCCTCTTATATTTTCTGTATGCAGTAAGTAATTGTGTGACATCATCATGAAACTCTATTAAGTCATACTTTAATTTAAGCAGGTAGTGTTTTCCAACTGAATCTTTCAGAGAGTTTTTGTAAATACAGACAAGTATTATTTGTATTCCAAAGGCAGACAAATGCTGGCAAAAAGTGGTAAAACTGTTTCTTCAAAGCTTTCACAGCTAAGTATGAGTTGTTGCTGCCGTTATGACTTATTCCTTGGTTGACAGCTACATTCTTCATGTGTCTGCAGTTATGTGCAGCAGAAACTTATGACCCATTCCTTCTTGCTCATCTGTTCCTTCTTGGGCTGCTGCATCACAAGGATTGCATCAGATGACTGTGATGAAGTCAACCTGGGTTAAGAGTATGTATGATGTAAAGCCCTATGTTTCAGAAGGAAAACAGCAAGAGAGAATTAGAGACATTTTCTGGAGACTTGTCCTATCCCCATGTTCTGAACGGTTCTTATACCCATGAAACCTCAAAATGTTAGAAGAACTATTTATTCAGCTCAGTCTATTTTTTCCTGCAGCCTTTTTCAAGCAGAGAGTCTTCAAAAACTCCACAGCTCAAGATAAAATTAGAAATTGCTTTAAAGAACTCACTGCAGAGATGGCAAGATTGCAAGAGAGAAGATAGAAGAAGATATGTCAACAGAAGTTTCTATTAAAATGAATGTCTGTAAGGATGGACATTTCCCATATCTACAAGGCAAAGAGAAAGGGGAAAAATGCAAAAATACTGCCACTAATAAATGGAAAGGCTATTAATTTTATTCATTGACATTTACGTCATTTGCAAGATGTCCTTACATTTATTTCTGGATGGTATTGCTCAGATTTTTGGTGTCCAGAGATGCTCCCTGCCTGTGAAAATTTCTCTGTACAATCAAGTCTTACTGAACCTGTCAGAATTTTCTTTCTTTGAAAAAACAATCAGATACCTGGGTGGTGAATTCAGTGCTCCTGAAAAGTGACAGAGGACTCTGTCATTGACGCCCCTGGTAACTGGTGGTGTCATAAAGGCTGCTTCCCCTCATGGGAAGTACTGCAAGGTATCACTCACCTCAGGTGTTTGCTTCATCTGTGGCACTTGCCTTCCTGTGACTTACCTTATCTGTAAGTAATAACTGCTGTTGGTTTTGTTTTCTGTTATAATTAATAACTCCTATTGTAGCCATACCAGTGGGACCATGGGCTAAGGTACAATTGCCTGAGGAAAAATAAGGCTGTGTAGCACAAGGCTGTCACGTCAATATCTGTTCTTTGTGATAAAGAAAAGAGAAATATTATGCTTTCAAATAAAATTGCACAGGCTTCCCATCTCTGCTCAGGAAAAAAAAGGCAAAGAGCATGTCTGCTGTGAAGCTACAGATGATGGTCTTAGTCTGTTTCCCCCAGACAGGTCCACAGTGCAGTTCCTTGAGATGCCCTGCACCAAGAATGCATTCAGCTACTTGAAGTGATGGGTAATAGCAGGGCTTTTACACTGTCTATAGCAAAATAACCCACTCAGGACTGCATTGAAACATTTGGCAATTCATCTGTGTTGACCCCTTTTTTGTGGCAGCCAGAGCACCAGCAGTACAGACTGAGCTGGACTGGACACATTCATGGTGTTTACGAACACCAGCAGTGTTGACCTTCAAGCCTTTATAAAAGTATTCCTTTTCTGCTCCTTAAGGCTGCAACTTCTAATGACATAAAATTTGTGAGAAAGTTGTCTGGCTTTAAGAAAGGAAGGGAAACTCACTTTCTTATCCTCACACTTGCAAGCACAAAAAGACTCTAGCCCTTTCCTCCTACTTTTTTTTCAACTATATGATCCACTTCCTGATTTGAAAGTCACATCTCATATTGTTTTACTTCTTCAAGTTGATAACACTATGTTAAACCAACAGAAAGGAGCCAGAAACTTGGTGGTACCTCTTTTTTCACATCTAACCCTTCTTGGCCACACTTACAGGGAGGATAGGAATGTGGACAAAGTAGGTCTCTCCCCCAGAGACCATCCCAATGCCTGTTTTCTCTGCTGCACCACATGCTTCTCTATACTACGCATTAATTATTTACAAATACATATTAAACTAGAGTTAGGTCTTAGAATATATAACAGTAGTTAGGTCTTAGAATACATAACAGTATGTTAAGGTAATAAAACCTTATGGGAATATTATAATTATCCTATAAAGAAACATGACAATCCCAGTAACTTGAAATGAAGCACAGAAAGAAATGAAATTAGGTTAGAGATAGGGAAAATGTCTCCATATAACCTTTATGAGGCTCTCTAGTGAGACTGTGAGAATTAAAAAAAGAAAAAAAAAAATCAATTTAAACTGAAATACCATCTTCATAAGTAAGCAATTATTGCTTCATGTTCCTGTATCACTGAAGTACAGCATATCTAAACCAGGCTAGCTAGCAGTTGGTTATACTCAATAAGTATTGCTGTTTGCAAAGGCTGGGTCAGCTTTGTCTGGTTTACAGTGATCTTCAAAGCCAGGCTGCAATGCACTGGAAGCTCTAGTGATGGCATAAACATGGCTTTTGTTTGGAGAAAACTCTCCCAGATTGTTTGAGGGTGTGTTCTGCTCCCTCACTTCTCTTAGAAGAAATTTCATTGTTCACACTTGACAGCGTCCTGTTGTCTGCAGATGTTTCTTAATTGGTTTCGGTTTCAATGACACCCATATGAGAACTACAAAATGAAAAATAAAATGAAATTTGATTAAATGTTATGGTAAAAGAACTAAGCAGGAAACAAAAGTTTTCATGAGTAAAGCAAGGAAAAAATAAATAAGTCACAGTGGGACGTTAAATGGCTAGATTATTTCAGTGCATTTTCATTTCCACATTGCACTTAAATTCAGCAGTGTTGTGATATGTCAACTGTATAGCAGAGACAATAAAATTATCAAACTCAATCAGACTTCATGGGTTCCAGTCTTCCAAAAGGCAGCTTGCACTCATGAGCTGATCTAGCTATCTATACAACTGCAAAGCAACCTAGATGTATATACAAGGTGCATAGATGTCACCAAACACCTGCAGTGATTGGCATGAGGTTGGAATTACAACCTGGGTGGGATGCTAGCACCATGTAAAAGAACTACATCCAGAAAAATGAAAAAAAAGTAGGTGACTAAACCGAAATAACTTGCTTTTGCATATGTGTTTATGTACATATGCATGTGTGCCTGGAGTAGCAAACAGTTTATTTGTCTGGATGAGGAGGAACAGACCAATGCCTATCCTTGACATTGTATTCAGGTACCAGGTAGCTATCATTTCAGCTTTAGCTAAGCTCAGAAAACAGCTCAGTTATGGCCACAGTTCAGTGTATCCCTTCTTATATATTGATTGCCATCCATTCTCACTGCTGTTTTCATGTTTATAGCCATCCTTCATCATGCCACATTGCATTACTCTCATTTACTAGTAATTTCAAGACAAATGTCTTCACAAGACGAGCACTATGTTTCTGTTACCATTTTGTGGCTGTGCTTTTCCTCTGGTTCTGCTTCCTTGCCATGGGCATGTATTAGAGTGTAATTTTACTCATTCTTCAACTACTTTTGTTCTAAGAATGAGACATCCAGTGGATTCTCTGGCTTATGTAACATACATTGTTCTTTATTATATTATACCATATGATATAGCGGCATGCAGCAGAAGGTGACTTATCATGATTACCCATTTGATATTGAGTTTCTGTATTGGTTTAAATTCCTAGATCAATTGAAATGTGGCAAAAGGGTGATGGGATTTACTTCTGTGTCTACCATTTATGCTGTTGGTACTCTATACTTTGCTTTGAGACAAGTCAGGGCTGCTGTGCTTGAGGCAGGCAGAATCCTGGCAGGGAGGAGATGAAGGCAGCAGGGGAGGATATTTCTGGAGCCTGAGCTGGGCTGCTCAAGGACAGATGCTGCAGCAGGGACCCGGCCATAGCAGCAGGGCTGGAAGCCTCAGGGAGGACAGAGATGCAGCCAGACTCCAAAGGTGATGGAAACAAAGAGGTTCTTCCAGGGAGAGATGCTGCGTAAAGTCTCTTGTGGTTAGGAAGGCACTAAAAAGTTTCTTGCCTGAGAGTAATACTGAAAGAAAGGACCTACCCTGAAGAACAGGGGGTTGGGGGTGTGGAGAGGAAAACGTTTTGTTTATAAGACTTTCTAGTTTAATATGTTTCAGATGCAGCTGATTTGGATTTCCTTGGCTGCAACAGCGACTTTACTCTAGCTTGTTTTTTAATGAAATGGAGCTGCAGAGACTGAAACAGTTTTCATGTGCTTGCCAGAAGGAAAAGGTGTAAACAGATATATCTCGAAGTGCTGTCTCATGTTGGGTTGTGCAGCAGTAGTTTGATCAGAAATATATTTTTCCGCATTTCAGATCTAATTCAAATCCCCTCTATTATGCTCTGCTTGAACAAAGCAGATGAAATATAGCCAGGCTTTAGCACAGAAGCAGTCTGCTGCTCCAGAAACCAACATCAGTCCTTGCACTGTTTTTTGCCTTTCTTGGTGGTTTGTACTACATCTAAGTAGTTAAATCACTCTCAGCTCCCTGCTGAGGACTCTCAAATATGAAGTAAGTCACTGCAAGAAATGCGTCTCACTTTGGTTACTATATTTATTTTGATGTAGATATAGATGAGGATTCTTTACATAGCTGAACTTTCTAGTACAATTAAGTGCTATATAGTGCTAGGAATGGCATCCACACAGTTTTTTTTACTTCACTCCGAGTTCAAGCCATTCACTGCTCAGTAAGTTACATTTTCCTTAACCCAGAAGTAGTTGTGAGCTCAAATGCTACACCTATCTGCTCATTTTTCTTCCTTCTCTTCACATGAAAGCTCTGAACTTGTTGCTTTTCTGTAACTTGTAGTTTAAATTTTTCTTGCTCTGTTCTTGCCCTTGCCAGAAATCAGCTTCAGTATGGCTAGCAAAATCCATACTGATCCTTTGGTATTTTCAGTCACAAATGCTGCTCCCATAGATGCAGTCTGTTCTCTTGGACATTTTAATGAGCAGTATCTATAGTAGTAGTTGGAATTTTTTTTATAGTACCTCTTCCACCTACTCGTCATGCGTAAATGTCAGTACTGCTTCAGGAATTCAACTGTCATCTTTGTCCTGCTTGTCCCTTGATTTGATTTTTTTTATCCATCTAAGCCTAATCCAGACACTTTCTGTTTGTGCTTACAGCCATTGCCTTGCTTACAGCTGATGTGGGTTGGTCCTCCGAGCTCCGATGAAAGCGATGGTTTAGGTTATATGCATGACTTCAAACGTGAAGTTATTAGAACTATCAGTCAAAATACATGGTAAATTAAAAGTATGAATCTCCCTGGTGCTAGACATAGTATTACTGTTTGCTGCTGTCTACCTTTTAATCTCTGTCCTGAAATCTTTGTTCTGTTCAGGTAGCATGTCACATCAGTGTGCTAATGAGCTGGCAGTTCAAACAATGCCACATATGTTGCTAATACAAATGCTAAGCACATGCATTTGCGTGCAAAGTATGTTTTGAAAAATGGGCTGATTATTGTGAAGAGAATCGGGAATGTGCAGATGGTCACTCCATCCCTGTCTTGCTGTCGGCAAGGTGACCCATGCTCTGTTGTACCATGAGGAACCATTATCCCAGCTAACAATACTGATACAGCCAGAGCCCTTTCATTTATATGAAACATCACAGAGAATTTTCTCTGAGTGTATCAATATCCCTGGTTCCTCAATTTCAGAGGTCACTGTGGCCGAGATAACGGGATTTTTGTTCACAGAATATGAATGAATTTTGGTGAATGCTTACACAGCATTATAATTTAGTTGGGTTCAATGTGTTTTCTGTGTGTTGTTTCAGAGACTGCCAAGATACTGAGCTTGGAATGAGGCCCCCGCATGTTCATAGGACACAGCACACTTAGTCTTTTCTCATTAATGCCACTAAGCATTTCCAAGTCATTCCAGCGTGTAATTCCTTTTCTAGCATAGCTGAAAAGGAGAAGGGCTTGGAGAATCTAACCAAATTCGCAAGTAATAAGTGGGGCTTTTTTTAAAATTTCCTACTTTTCCATTCCATTATCCTGAAGCTGTATCACCTGCAGGTCTTGACAATAGCACAGCTTCTCTTATCATGTTCAGTGTAACAGGTGCTGCTCAAGGGGGCAAGACTTCAGACTGCTGGTAAACCTGTGGTGGTGAAGACCTATCATTCTGCTCCCAAGTATGCCAGATATACCTTTTTCTGCATTGCCTAAGCTAGAGAGAACAAGGAAAGAACGAGAAGAAGATTTCCAATTTAATTTAAATTTTGTGCATAATCCCTGTAATAATGAGATTGCAGGTACAGGCATTCTAACCATTATGTTATATGAAAATTATATTTCCATGTTTTCCCAGAAGAAAACACCTCTTTTTCCACCTCTTTTTTTCCCCCCAGAAAGGTCTGGAGGAGAATAATTTTTATAATCTACTTTCATTTTCTACATTTGCATAACCATAAAAACCCCACTAAGAAAAAAAAACAACCTCTGGAAACTATTACAGAGCCTCAGAAATGAACCCTTAAATTGCTGTGTTACATTCATTACCTACCTCAGTAGGCTCCCAATGGCTTATTATCATTTTAAGCTCAATAAAGAGTGCATCCCTCAAAGGGCAGAAAAATCGTCATACCATTATTTTATGGTTTATCAGGCTATTGTAAAATCATTTCATAACAAATACATTTTCAGTTTTGATGGTAAAACTGAGAATGCCTACTCTTCAACAGATTTAGTTTTATACTATTATTGTATAGTTGTTTTTTTCCCTAGAGAGATACCTGTAAGTATACTAAAGTCACAAGCACTCTTAATTTAGTTGTTCCTACCAGAATTTCAGTATACTCTCTCTTCAGTGATTATTGGAAAGATAATATGTGGTTTGATGTATATTTTATTCACTAATAAAACGGTTTCAGTTGTCCCTCAACAATTAAGACTTATTTGAACAGAATAACTCATTGGATATGAAATGTAAACGTGGCTCGCTTAGGAACAAAGAAAGGTTTTGCTTAAATTGATTTTTCCTAACCAAATTTCAGTTCAGTTGTGCATCAGTGAATCAGCCCTTTGCAGTTTTACTCACAAGTGATACTCTAGCATTTTTAGGGAAAAATGCAGAGATACAGTGGTCACATTGTCATTTCAATGGTACAGATGTAATATGGCAAACAGTATATTTTCACAGATTTGGCTCATATATAAACAAAAGAGCAAACAAAACAGAAATACCCAAACACCTTAGTGATAGTACCAATGATCAGAGTACAGACAGTTTAGTATCTGATTGCTGTGTTGCAAAAATTCCTACCAAGTTTCTGAATCAAATTAATTTGATACCATAGAATCACAGAATTGTAGAATAGTTTGGGTAGGAAGGGAACTTAAAGATCATCCAGTTCCAACCCCCCTGCCATGGGCAGTGACATCCCACTACATCAGGCTGCCCAAGGCCCATCCAACGAGGCCTTGAACACCTCCAGGGATGGGGCATCCACAACTTCCCTGGGCAACCTGTGCCAGTGCCTCACCACTCTAACGGTGAAGAAATTCTTCCTTAGGTCTAGTCTAATTCTGCCCCTCTCCAGTTTATACCCATTGCCCCTAGTCCTATCACTATGAGCCTTTGTGAACAGTCCCTCCCCAGCTTTCTGGTAGCCTCTTTCAGGTACTGGAAGGTCGCTATAAGATATCCTCGGAGCTATCTCTTCTCCAGGCTGAACAAGCCCAACTCTCTCAGCCTGTCCTCATATGAAAGGTGCTCCAGCTCTCTGATCATCCTTGTAGTGCTCCTCTGGACCCGTTCAAACAGTTCCATATCCTTTTTATGTTAAGAATTCCAGAACTGAACACAATATTCCGCATGAGGTCTCCCAGGAGAGGAATAGAGAGAGGGACATAATCACCTCCTGATGTTGTGCCCGTCTACAAGAAGGGTTGCAGGGAGGATCCAGGGAACTACAAGCCTGTCAGTCTGACCTCAGTGCCAGGGAAAGTCATGGAACAGGTGATCTGAGTGCTATCATGAAGCACATGCAAGAGAACCAGGTGATCAGGCCCAGTCAACACGGGTTTACCAAAGGCAGGTCCTGCCAAACCAACCTGATCGCCTTCTATGACAAAGTGACTCGGCTGCTGGATGAGGGAAAGGCTGTGGATGTGGTCTTTCTGGACTTCAGTAAAGCCTTTGACACAGTTTCTCACAGCATTCTGCTACGGAAACTGTCAGCCTCTGGCCTGGACAGACGCACACTCTCCTGGGTAGAAAACTGGTTGGATGGTTGGGCCCAGAGAATGGTAGTAAATGGTGTTAAATCCAGCTGGAGGCCAGTGGCAAGTGGTGTTCCCCAGGGCTCAGTGCTGGGTCCAGCCCTGTTCAATGTCTTCATCAATGACCTGGATGAGGGCATTGAGTGTACCCTTAGCAAGTCTGCAGACAACACTAAACTGTGTGGAAGTGTGGATCTGCTGCAGGGTAGGGACGCTCTGCAAAGGGATCTTAACAGGCTGGATTGCTGGGCTGAGTCCAATGGCATGAGGTTTAACAAGGCCAAGTGCAGGGTCCTGCGCTTGGGGCACAACAACCCTGTGCAGAGCTACAGACTGGGAGAAGCCTGGCTAGAAAGCTGCCTGGAGGAGAATGACCTAGGAATGTTGGTCAAAAAAGGAAAAATTTTTCACAGAAAGGGTCATTGGGCACTGGCAGAGGCTACCCAGTGAGGTGGTTGATTCATCTTCCCTGCAGGTGTTTAAGCCACAGGTGGATGAGGTGCTTAGGGGGATGGTTTAGTGTTTGGTAGGAATGGTTGGACTTGAATGTTGGGTATCTTCTAACCTGGTGATTCTATGATTATGTGATTCTCTCTTGACCTGCTGCCCATGCTTCTTTTGATGCAGCCCAGGATGTGGTTTGTCTTCTGGGCTGCCAGCACATATTGCTGGCTCATGTTGAGCATCTCATCAACCAGCACCCCTGCATCCTTCTCTGCAGGGCTGCTCTCAATCACATCATCCCCCAGCCTATATTGAAATCAGGGATTGCCCTGACCCAGGTGTAGGACCTTGCACTTGGCCTTGTTGAACCTCCTGAGGTTCTCACAGGTCCACTTCTCCAGTCTGTCCATGTCCCTCTGGTTTGTGTCCCATCCTTCTGGTATGGCATCTGCACCACTAAGTTTGTTGTCATCAGCAAACTTGCTGAGATTGCACTCAATCTTGCTGTCAATATCATTGATGAAGATATTAAACAGCACTGGTCCCAGTACAGACCCCTGAGGGACACTACTTGTCCCAGATCTTCATCTGGACATTAAACCATTGACCACTACTCTCTGAATATGACCATCCAATGAGTTTCTTACCTACAGAACTATCCAACAATCAAATCTCTGTCTCTCCAACTTAGAGAGAAGGATGTTGTGGTGGACTGTGTCAAAGGCTTTACAGAAGTTCAGATAAATCACATCCATTGGTTTTCCCATGTCCACTGCTGCAGTTAACCCGTCATAGAAAGCCAGTAACTTGGTCATACAGGACTTACCCCTGGTGAAGCCATGCTGACTGCCATTAATCACCTCCCCATCCTCCATGTGCTTTAGCATAGCTTCTAGGAGGATCTATTCCATGATCTTCCCGGGCACAGAGATGAGGCTGAAAGGTTGATATCATCATTTTACAAAAAGTATTTTTCAGTCTTGGAAAACGGCTTGGTCTGGTTTTCAGTGGAGGACATGCATGTGTAGACAAGGAGATAGCATGTTTTGGTCAGGTTCAGCAGAGGAATCCTGGACTGACTATATAGACAGAGCCATCTCTTCTTCCACTGGTAGGAACTGCAGCTTTCCACCAGAACTCATGCTGACTTGGGAGGAAGGGTATGGTGGACAGGGAACCTTCCCACCAAAAGGATAGATTCATTTTAGAGCAAAATTCAGTTGATAGTATTCTACGGCCACAACAAAAATTTGTGTGGGTTGATCGCCTAAAATCTCATTTGGAAGAAAATTTCCTTTGGTAGAAGAGCCAGTGAGGATGCACATACAAATAGAATGCTTGCTCTGCTTTTGTTCATAACTAGTGCTGTGAGACTGGCAATCCATTTCTTCAGGGAAATCTCTACTGTTCAATCAGAAGCTTTTAATCCTTAGACATTCACCATGGTGCAGAAAACCGTAGTCTGCTCTTTGCTAGGAAAGCTGGTGAAAACCATTATCCCACAGCCTAAGATGTTCTGCAAGTCGGTGTGCTTACAGGTCTGTGACTGTGTGGACAACTATACAATGCTAACAACAGGGAGTCAGGGATGAGCAAGTTCATGGAAGATTTGCTCCAGCTTGCAGGATTGCTGATGAGCATAGAATTGGCACCTGCAAAATAATCACGACTGCTTCACTGTTATCCTGTACTGTGTACTGTTTTTGACCCACTTGTTGTAGCTTTCAAATCTGCAGCCTATCCTAGTACCACACATAAAGACTCCCGAAGTGTGTCTAGAGGCTCATCACAACTCTTTGGAACTGCTATAGTAGTAACCACTGGCACTGAGCCTGTAAGAGTCATACATTGTGCATTTTAAGGTGTACAGTGTGGATGCTCATAGGGAGAGTGCAGAACTGTCCTTGAGATACTCCTTCAAAGGCAGATACACAGTAGCAGAGAAGAAATTTTGTTCAGTCACTCAGCATAAATGTGAATCTGCAAAAACTCACAGCACTTGCTGCTTGTGAGTAGTTTTGAAAGCCTACTGGACCATCAGATGTCTTGCCTGTGCATTGAGAGGTTTATCAGTGAAAAACCAACCAAAACAAATCTCTTTTGTACTGGGAGCTTGCTTTTTATTTTTGTCTGTAAATAGGGAGACTAAGAGTACGTAGAGGGAAGGAGGAGAATGCTTTTAATGGAAAAATGATGAAATAGCAATGAAAATTGCAGAGAAGAAAAAGAGGTGCATTCATCCCTCTGCAGATAGAAAGGCGTAAGGAGAAAACAATACAGTGAAGGATCATTACTCCAGAAAATCTGACTTTACAAAGTACTCACTACCATATCATGTTAATGCTTTGGGACTTTTAGCCATTCCAATTTCACATTTAGTGTACTTAACGGTGGAGGAACCACAACCAACTGTCTTTTTATACCCTAATAGGATAAATTCCTAGGTTGATATTACATCCCAGATACCTTCTTTTAGCCTGGGAAGAGGGCACTAAAGTGATATCTCCAGTTATAGCTTCACTACATTGCTTGCCTTATGCTAAGCAGTTTTCCCCATGTTTTTCTCTAGGGTGATACAGGAAGGACTCATGAGATTGATGTGACTACTTGTGAGCCTCATCAGGCTGGGTTCTCTTGGTACAGACTCTAAAGCTTTGTCCAGTCTAGCTTGAAAACCTGAAAAGTAATTTAGTATAAAGAAATCAGATTGAGTACATCCTATGATGGGATGCCATCCACTGAAGACATGTTAGCCTCATGGGAGTTTCTTAGCTGGGTTTCACAGCCTACTGTGTCTACACAGACAGTAGTGCTAGAGGTGAGACACCTCCATGCAGCAATAAGACGTGCAGCCGAGGAAGCGAAATTTCCCCATTCTGTGTTGAGAAGTGGCTTCCCTAGCCGTGGGGAGCAAGTTTAAAATCTTAAAAAAGAGTTCCTGCCTTGGAAAGAGTTTCAGAAACTGGAGGTGACATGCTTGGTGTTCCCCTCAGAGTAGAGAGATGCTGGAAGTGAGCAGCAGGTGATCTTTGTTGAACCTGCAATTCCTGCATTGGTAGTGTTTTTATTTGTTATTTGATAGGGAAAGGATTTAACTGGAAGAGAATGTGATTGGTAACTGCAGATATGTTTTGGTTTTACATGTTTGCTATGTTAGCTGCAAAAATAAAAAGGTTATAAAATAAACCTTTTCCTTAAAGGAAGATTTATTCATAAGGTAAGATGTCTACGCTCTTCCTTTCTTGCTGTATATGCCTCGACCTTACCCTAGCTCTTAGACTTCACCCTGTAATGCAATTATCAGGGAGAAAATAAAGTTATTGGTGATTGGTAATAAAGAAAGTCACGTAGATCCAGATATCTGAGGAGGGTTTGGGGACGTTTCTGCTTTTCCTTACCCCTTATAATTTCATCAGGCTATTCTTTACCATTTACAGCTTCATTCTCAACAACTGAGAAGCATTGTATTTTGCAAACCATGGATTCAATATCACCATGCAGTAGGGAACTGAATGGTTTAGGACATCTTCATGTCATATAAGGCAAATAGCATAATTTTCTTTTAAATGAAAAATTTCAAATGCAAAAGGTCAGCTCAACCCCAGTAGAACGAATATTATGGCCTGCATATACATATAGGATGCATTTCATATATTCCTCAGGTCTTAGTAGTTAAACTGAGAAGTGAAAGGTGAAGAAAGACAAAACAGAGGGCCCTGAGATGCCTTGACACAGTTCCAGTGGCAGCTCAAAAGGAGGCTTGATGTTTCAGCTCATGCTGGGTACAGATATAACTGGTTACATTTCTTTAGACTAGGTGAATCTAGCTTTCCTGCACACCTGTAATTTCTTTCTTCCATGTTAAAAGATTTCAAAGGGGAGGCCTCAACTGCTGCTGCAACAATCATGGACCTGATTGTTGTCAGAGAGCTCAAATGCTCTGTGGAATGCAATCAAGTTTCCGCAGACCAGGTGCATAACTGAATAAAGAAGATATTGTAATAATTAGAAGAATCTTGTGATTATAATCACAAGATGATAACAGAAAGGAGATGAGTGTGTGCTGAGATGTGATGTCAAATGAAGAACATCTGCTTACAGGTTGTGGAAAGTCTTATGTTGAGTGTGTGCTTTGATGTAAGACAGAAAAAGAGATGAATTGTGTGTAGAAAGAGAAATGTGGCTATATTCATACAAAATTGCCTCTGGAAGGAAGAACTATGTAGCGTATGGCTACTGTCATACGTTAATATTTTTATCCTAGTGAAATGTTCAGTGGGTCTTACAAATGTTACAGCTGGTAAAACAACAGATCGTTATGATATGCAAAGTTTCACAGGGTTGTCAAAGGAGGAGCAACATGCGTGGCCAATATTTATAGAATCATAGAATAGTTTGGGTTGGAAGAGACCTTTACAACCCACCTAACCCAACTCCCTGCAATGAGCAGAGACATCTTCTAGTAGATCAGGTTGCTCAGAGCCCTTTCCAACCCAACCGTGAAAGTTTCCAGGGATGGGTCATCTACCACCTCTCTGGGCAACCTCTTCCAGTGTTTCATCATCTTCAATGCAAAAAAAATCTTCCTGGTATCTTGCCTAAGTCTACTCTTTTATAGTTTAAAATTACAATATTTATAGGCAAGTGCCATTGAAGAGACTTGTAGATGCATGCAAGCATGTGTGTTTATGTGTAAGAAGACTGGGACAGGCTGTTATCCCGAGTCTTAACTCTAGCCACATGCAGTAGCTCAGGCTGACAGACGTCTCTGTGTAGATGGGGAGAGTAGCATGGTCTCCCCTACTTGTTATCCTTTCTGTAGAGGATAATGGAAGTAGAATCGCCAAGAAAGAGCACGATTTAGAGAGTGACTTGCAAAGTAGAGGGCATTAAGCCACCCTGTTGTAGTCCTGTCTTCAGACCGCTAAGTGTTAAAATTTAAGATGAGCTGCTCTTTTACTTCTGTGCAGGATCTGTGTATTTGTGCAGGCCATGTGTTCAGAACTGAGATGCAATAAGGAGTGCAATAAACAGTATTCCCAGTTTCTGTGATAATGCTGAAAGACGATCTACCCTTTCTCATAACATCATTGATTTCACTTCCTTCCTATATATCTTCACCAATCACTTTCTCTCATCACAGAGGCTGCACCTAAGTTTTTTTTGCCAATTAAACTTAAAGGCTTTATTCAGGCGCTAATGAGGAGAGATGCTTCTCCCACTATGAAAGTTTGGTGTGTTTCTATATAAGAACCTTGCACAGCTTCAGCAGTTTTACTAAGTTGCACAATGTTATTGATTTCTCCAGCTTCTGCTGTGATGGGTTTGTGGTAAAAAGCAGTGACTCACCTGGTGTGCTTAGTCCAGCTGTTCCACATGCTCAGACAGTGCTGCTGTTGCTGCTGAGTGGTTAAAAAAAATAAATCAAAGGCAAGTCTTTTAATTTGTTTGAAGTAAAGTACAGGAAAGGCTTTCTGGCAACTCTGCAGAGTTTCTGCTCTTCATGGCAGGCCTGATTCCAGGGCATGTGCTATGTGCTTCTGCAGCAAAAAAACATGAGACAGAGATCAGGGTTCCAACTTCCTTCTTGTTCAAAACACAGCATGATGAAAGCGAGAGCAATCCCACCTCATGAGCTGGGGCATTGGAAAGGGAGATGGCCTGTGTGCTGAAACAGCACAATGAGTAGCAGGGAGGGCTTGTGCTGGTGATTTCAGCCCTCTGCCTGCATCTCTGTACTGCCTGCCTCACTCTGACAGTGATTTACTTAAACTCACCACCATTCTCAATGCCAGCCCACAGGAAACCTGCAGATGCAAAATGCTTGCCATTATAAGCTAGAACAAATATCAGACCTCTCTGAAGCTCTCACACAGAGGAAATTCAGTAAGTGTGCAGCCTGAGGAAGCAGGGGAAAAACTTGGCTGTCCTGGGAGAAGTGGGGATTTTTTATCCTTTTTTTGAAAGATAAAGAAGCTGTTCCTGCCTCTCTGTAGAGCAAGACTCCTAGAAGCTTTTGGGTCACCACATATTCATAGAAGTATAGGTCAGAAAGCACCATCTGGTTTTATCTTGTTCAGCATCCTGCTCAAAGTACGTTTATCACCAACACTGCATGAAGTTATACATGGCTTACTCCAGTGTTTTCAGACATTGAAAACCTCCAAAGATGGATATTCTACACCATCTCTGGACAACATGCTTTCCTTCTGTGCCATCATGTCAGTAAAGATGGGATTTTTTTTGTAATGTTCATCCTGAACCTCCCTAGATAGAGTTTCTGGCATTTACCCCTTGATATATGATCTGCCACTACCAAGAATTTGACTCTTATCAGTCATCTTTGTAACTGCTTTTTAAGTAGCTATAAGCTGATATTAGAATTCCCCCCAGTCTCCTCTTCATCAGCCTAAACAAGCCCAGACTTTCCTTAGGAGATGGATCCTCTAGACCTTTGACTCTCCTGATGGTTGTCTTCCACTAGGTTGCTTCCAGTTGCTCCAAGAGGAAACAACTTGGAAAGAACTTGGAAAGAACTTGGAAAGCCTCAGAGCCCTACAGAGCAAGACCAGGATTCCCATGTGTCCCTGGATATGGAGCTGAAGCACTCATGGTAATTAGGTTCCCCATTACAGTGCTAGGAGACTAGACCATGAGACAACAGCTCTCAGCTCCAGATGTCCGTCAGGGATTCAGGTATCTGTAGCAAGTAGTCAGATGCATTAACAGGCACTGAGGCAGTTACACATAGGAAACAACCAGGGCTCTTTGAACCAGAACTTTTTTTTTTTACCAGGGTTTTATATTTTGACACTTTGATGTTCTTCTCTCCCAATAAAACTTCTAAAATTATGTGAGTTACTTCAGAGGAACAGTGCTGGCTGGAGAAGAGACTACTTTGAAGCACTTAACCCATGCATGCACTCTGAATTGCTCAATAGCACAGACTTGCCAAGCAAGAATGGAAAAAAAAACCCAACAGAGAACAGACTGACCTGGATTCAAAAAGCCTGACAACAAGTATAACTGTCAAAAGGCTACAATAGAGAAAGCTCACAGTGGGGTCTCTGAAGTAAGGAGACCTAAGATCTTGGGAAAGGAGTATGGACATACTGACTCATTGTTCACAGCAATCTCTCAGGTATTGCTAGACTCATTAGATGTTGATGAGACCTCGAACTTCAAATGCTATGAAAAATATTTTCAGTTGTATTTAACAGTTTTGTAACAGCAAGAGAACTTTCTCACCCTTCCCAGTTCTAAGAAAGCTGCTGTGGGGACACAGCAGAACAAATCTCTTTCAAAGTCTGTACTTTCCCTGGATTTATGCATTTGATGACCTTGGCAGAGGTACAGAAGAAACCCTTTACCACAGAAATTGATTGTTTTTCATTTCTTTCAAGATTAGACACAAACATACTTTCTCTCATCAGATTCATGGATTTTGAAGTTCCAGTTCTTTCCTCCCTTTTCAGTAAAAAGATTTTCAAGTGCAGAGAAAAACCATGTACTCCAGCTGTTTAGTTTCTTCTGTCCTCCTACAGAATCCCAAGATAATAGATAAAAAGCTGCTCATTTGAATCATCTTTTCTGAGTCCAGTATTCAAACTGCAATTGAAGTTACTATCTACATTGGCAATTTTAGCTTTCTGGTGACTGAAATTTTCCTAGCTAGACATGTAAAGATGTGGTATGTTTTCCTTCATCTGAGAACACGCAGTAATGGTATTGAAACATGGATAATGGGAATTTGGAGGGTTCCCAACTTAAACAGAGGATTTGCTATGCTGCATCAAACAGGTTTCCTATCCCACCCGTCTGCTCCCTGATCGTGATGGCTGCATTTGGTAATAAGTGTGATACATTTGGCTGAGGGAAATGACAAACCCCATAATTGATGCTCCATGCCAACAGTGCAACATTGTGGGTGGAGAGAAGGCGATTTTCTTCTGACCTTGCAAATGAACAGCTTAAGCAATGAATTTGCCATTATTCAGGCCAACAGATGCTGTAGTTGGTTTTGAAAATCCATCCTTCTTATAGAAAAACAAAGGTAATACTGCATATGAAGGCTATAGTACTCAAAAAACATCAGGCAGTACTACTATTGATAATCAACCATATTTTGTTTAATTAATGTTTGGATATTTGCATCGTGTAGAAGCTTGTGTTATAAAATGCAGATCTTTTTTGAAGTTGCTTGATCAACATTCCAGCCCAATGCCTCCACACATTTGACTAATTAATCCTTCTTGTTGGAAAACTGCCTGTGGGATTTACACTTGAGAGTGTTAACAAAAGCCACTTCTGGGTACAAAAAAAGTCTTTTCCTTAGTGACTTCCACTCTGGAATTACTCTAAAAATACTTGCAGGTTCAGTCTGTAGCTATCTAAAAAAAGGGACAACTATACACATTTTCAAAGGAAGAGTCATGTATGTCTTAACACGATATTGGTGAAAAAAAGGAGATTACAAAGCCTCCCTCAGTCTTGCACAGGCTATTATGATGAATGACCATATAAATGTATTCTAGATAACTGTCTTCATTCAATCCCTTAGCCTCACTACTTTTCTTTTCAGTCAGCGGAAGCATTACAGTTACAATGTTAGTGATGGAAATATCTGATGAAGCCTTTGGATTAGAAATTAGGTGACTCTGCCAAGCCATCATTTCTTTGTCCTGAAAATCACTGTAGATATACCTGAAAGTAAAATTGCTGCACTGTATTGTATGAAGAAATTCATCAGTTATACAACAAAATACTGATATTTTTCCATTTTATCAGCATCAGTTTTTACTCCTCACCTGCATGCGTGACTCTTAACAGGCAGTGTCATTTTCAGCCGCTCTAAGAAGGTTCATTCACAGAAACATGACTGATGCAAAATATTTGCCTACCTCCAAAACATTTCCTTATTTACCTTTTTGTTAAAGACTATTAATGTGATTTTCATTAGTCTCTCTTGAAGGGCTAATCAGCACAATTTACCTGTGGACACATCACTGTGGACTTAGCAGTAGATTATTGACATAAAAGAGTTACCAGGGCTACCATTACAACAACACATATTTACAGGGAGATGTGGTATAATACAGAAACAAATTAAGGCCTTTCAACTTATTGTATAGCTCTTCTGGCTCACTTGCTCATTCATTTTGCTTCAGAAGGAGTTGCTCTTCCTTGCAAGCAGCAGAGCAACATGCAGTCTGAACGAAAACAGCCACATTTCCCATATAGATAAATATCAATTGTATCCAACTATTCAGTAGTGTAGTAGTTCACAGAAGTGTAGTCTATTAGTTTTGTTCCAGATATGCCTCCCCATTTTACTGTACCCTGGCTATTGCCATGCACAGGAGAAGGAAAGTAGGTCATGGTGTCAGTGTCTTTCTCCCACCAGCCTGTCCCTGGACAAGCTTGTGGGCCTTCACAGGCAAAACCATGCCAGCTGGGTTGGCTGGGCTCTTCTTGTGGCTGGTCCTGTGCCATTGTAGATGTCTGGCATCTTCTCACAAGAGATTTTCATGAGCACTAGGGGTCAAAATTCATCACAGAGATGGTTTATAAACAGCCACCTGGCAATCTGTGTGTTCTGCAACACAACTGCTGACAAGAAATACGGGCATTTCAGTCAGAGCTGCCTTCAGCCATTCTCCTTTCGTACTTGGCATTGCATTTTGTTTTCTAAAATGCCGTCCTGCACTCTCACGTCATAGGTGAGAGTGCCACAGCAGTCAGTGCCATGCAAGGATGTGGAAAAAGGCAGCACATTAGGGAAGAGAGGTCCCTGCTTGTCTGGACGTGCTGCCTCCCGAGGTTGTCAGCAGAGAGAACACTGCCAGTTATAAAGATTGCCTTAATGAGGGGAACTGGACTCTTGGCTTCCACTGGGAAGGTACTTCACAGGCAGTTATCTACTTATTGTTTCCTCTGTTGATTGGGTCATAAAACAGAATAACTACCAGATAGACAGACAGATAAACAGATAGATCTTCTGTCTTGCAGGCTTTTACTTTACAAGCCATTGAGCTAAGGTATCTACTATTAAATTTCAAGTCAAGATTCAATTTTAGTCCTGTAAGAATCAACCTTTTAAAATATTGTCTTCTGCAGAGGCATTTTTTTTCCTGGAGAAAAGTATTCTATAATGCCTTTGAGCCATCTAGATGCAGACAACAAGAAAGCAAGGTGAAGACTTTCCTCCTGAGCTAAGACCTAGTTAAACCTAGTAGTGCGACGCCTTTTCCTCTGAGCTTGTGGAGCCACACATTTCCAGTTAAAATTGCATCATAATGCCTATCCAAAGAAATTCTCTTTGATATTATCTGGATACAAACGAGACTGATCAATCTTCTAAACACTGATCCAGTGCTGTCATTCACTGAATATCTCAGCAAATTAGTACTACTTTGGCCCCTTACAAGTGACACATAGTTCTCTCCATTTCAAACATGAAACTCAGAGACAATAAAAGGCTTTACACACATAAAATAATGTGTGTCACATACCCAAGCTCTGGACCCAAATTGATGGTGTTCCAGATGAAAATGTCTCCCTGGGCCAACACACTAGTTAACTGAAAGAATGCCCAAGAACCACATAGAATCATAGAATCATAGAATAACGAGGTTGGAAAAGACCCACCAGATCATCAAGTCCAACCATTCCTATCAAACACTAAACCATGTCCCTTAGCACCTCGTCCACCCATGGCTTAAACACCTCCAGCGAAGGTGAATCAACCACCTCCCTGGGTAGCCTCTGCCAGTGCCCAATGACGCTTTCTGTGAAAAAATTTTTCCTAATGTTTAGCCTAAACCTCCCCTGGTGGAGCTTGAGGCCATTCCCTCTCGTCCTGTCCCCTGTCACTTGGGAGAAGAGGCCATCGCCCTCCTCTCTACAACCTCCTTTCAGGTAGTGGTAGAGAGCAATGAGGTCTCCTCTCAGCCTCCTCTTCTCCAGGCTAAACAACCCCAGCTCTCTCAGACGCTCCTCATAAGGCCTGTTCTCCAGTCCCTTTACCAGCTTTATTGCTCTTCTCTGGGCTCGCTCCAGAGCCTCAACATCCTTTTTGTGGTGAGGGGCCCAGAAATGAACACAGGATTCAAGGAGCAGTCTCACTAGTGTTGAGTACAGAGGGAGAATAACTTCCCTGGACCTGCTGGCCACGCCGGTTCTGACATAAGCCAAGATGCTATTGGCCTTCTTGGCCACCTGGGCACACTGCTGGCTCATGTTCAGTTGGCTGTAGACCAACATCCCCATTTCCTTCTCCTCCTGGCAGTTATCCAGCCAGGTTTCTCCCAGTCTGTAGCTCTGCATAGGGTTCTTGTGCCTCAAGTGCAGGACCTGGCATTTGGTCTTGTTAAACCTCATGCTGTTGGACTCTGCCCAGTGGTGGTGGCTGGGTGCTGCGCAATTAAGCATAGTACATCAGCTAGGAATCCTAACAGGGATGGCAATGATGGAAGGTGGAAAAAAACATATCCTGGAACTCAGACCAACTAGAGTAATACCTATTAATCTCTACACTAGCGTTGTTCGAGATTAAAGGACCCAGAGGCCAAATCCATTAAAATCTTGGGAAAAGGACTATAGACAATAGAGACCAGAGAAGTGTCATTTGCATTCATACTAAATATGAATAATAAATCAAGGAGTCTTAAATTTTTTGATTTATATGTGCTGGAGAAAGTTTGCAGATCTTGTCTTACCCACCCACCCAGCACAGAAACACAACTGAAACATATAATTGATTCATTGATTAAAAAGACCACACCCTGCATTCATTTATATATCTATGCTAGGTGCTAAATTACTTAATCTCTCCCTTAACAGGCATTCTATTTCTTTAGCTCATCAGAGCTCATCATCTGTGAGCACATTTGACTGGCAGAATAATGCTGTTTCTTAAGAACTGAAAGTTTTCACGACAGGGTGCTGTATTTTGTGTGAAAACTTTCAAGCAGGTTCACAGTTCTGCCATGACACTTTTGATTTAAGAACTTCATGCTAGTTAGCCTGGCCTCATTTTTACAGCAGCAGTAGGTTTGGTACCCGTGCTCAAGGCTGACTTTATGGGTTTGAGCTGTGACCCATGACTGCTTCAGTTGGCATTGATGAGGTTCCTCACTGATTTTGATACTGTTTGTCTGGGAATAATGCATACTCTGTGTCTGCTATTTTTTTCAAATAACCTTTCGGGAAAGAAGGGCTCATCTGCCCTGAGATGCTGCTGCTGCTTTTCAACTGCTGCGTTGTGTGAGTTGCAGTGACCTGTATATATCCAGGTCTTGGTGTCAGTCAGCCGGTTTTCTCACTGTGTTTCCTCTGGCTTTTTCTTTCCAAAGACAGCTTAGAAGTTTAGTTAGGGACAGGTCAGGAGTGAGAAGTAAGAGAACTGGCATAGGACAGAGCTGTGCTGACATTGTTTTGAGGCAGAGCTTGACAGAGAG
Source organism: Coccyzus lansbergi (assembly GCA_033558105.1). Taxonomy (NCBI): domain Eukaryota; kingdom Metazoa; phylum Chordata; class Aves; order Cuculiformes; family Coccyzidae; genus Coccyzus; species Coccyzus lansbergi. The sequence goes on along the minus strand of JAUMJK010000283.1, from coordinate 704,546 downwards.
AGCAGGGCCAAGTGCTACAGACTCTCAGTCCATCTTCTATGCTACTCTTTTCACACTACGTGTGGGAAACTTTCCTGGAGAAGGTCAGAAAATTTCTGCAGAAGAAAGAAATGAAAATATTTAGAAATTTTATTTCAATTAGATGTAATTTCTCTTTCTCTCCCTCCCTTTTCTTAACGGAATCTGTTGCCCAAATATTTTGCACTTCTGTCTCCATTTCCATTATGCTCTTATTTGAGGGCAGCAATTTTGCTCAGGTGTTTCATAATAATAGAAAATGGAAGACAGAAGTCTCATTGATGATTTCAGACGGTAAAGGAAAAAAGGAACAAAAAGGTAATTAAAGTAAAATCCTGAAAGCTCTTCATTCTACAAGGTAAAAAAGTGTCACTAAATCCCAGTTTAATTTTTCTTGTCATGTTGACTATCGAGTTCTGATGAATAGACAAAATGTTCTCCTGTATCTCCCTTTGTGCACATATTTTTAATTATTTTCCTGCACTTACATTGCAAAAGGTTGAGATGATGGAAGTGGGTTTGTGCATAAAGAAAGGGTATTTCCTCTGCAGGCTGATGCCTATTAGGGTTTAAACTTGTTTGAAATAATGAATTACAATCTATTGTAATAAAATACAAAACATTAATTAATTGACCATTATTAGCAAAGCAATCCAAGAACATGTTGTAAAGTTTCTATTCCCTTTTACAGAATTTTCCTGACATTTGAGAACAGTCTTCTAACCCCTAGTTAAAGATTTCAAGGCAATCACAAAAGGCACGGTCAGTTTCAGATGTGAGAATTGCATTCCTTTATGCAATGTAATATAACATTATTTGAAGTGTAGAATTATTATATGGAGAACCTATTGAAGAATTATACCAGTAAAAAACTTATTTCTCTCATTGCAGGTATTTTTCTACATATCAGTTCCTTCAGAAAGATGCATATGAAGAGTACCATTGAATTGCTGGAAAACCTGGAATATACATCACTTGATAATCAGTGTCTGAAAAGACAAACCAGAGACAGTGCTCTTGAGCACTCTGGCACCAAGAAGTTTCTTACTTACAGCAAAATTTCCAGCTAGAAGGGAGTAGACGAATTTATTTCTCAGATTTCACTTCTTAAGGTTTAATTGATTCTATCCCACATGGCACTTTGAAGAGCAGTTGATGAAATTTACTTTGGGCCAGTAGGTACTTGTCTCTGGGAGACCTTGACAAACTTAAAGGCTTCTTCAGTTTGGAGGAACACAACATTGCCCAGGATAGTTATGGTAGCAGTTGATGACTGAGGCAAAACAATGTCTTTGTCTGCATGCTGTTGTGCACTGCTTATTTCCTTCTTTACTATGCCCCAGCTCTGTGCTTGCTGTAACATATCACTGAACCACAGAATGTGCCTGCCAGAATGCAGCACTCAATGATACAAATCCAAGTACAATCATTGCTCTTTCCTCTTGCACTCACACTAAAGGCAGACAGTTTCCCAGTCCCCCAAAGCAAATACAATAATCCCTTAAATATCAGTAAGAGCCGGGCGTTTTAAAGGAAAAATTTATGAAAGTAAAGTGTAGCTTCTGGGCTCCGAGGGTAGTGAGAACGAACAAAGGCTCTGCTGTACAATGAGGATTTGCCTTGCAGCAGCATCTAAATGAAAGCATTTCACCAGCAATGCAAATATTTTTTGCACACCTTGCTCAGAGCACAGCATCAGCAGTATTCTACTGGGCTGTACCCAGAATTATGTCATTTACTCCCTCTTAAGGAGAGTTTTTACAGGTTTTCTTCCCTGTGTAAGTGCTATTTCTGCAGCATGTATCGGGAATAAAGCCAAAGCTCATCAATCTCTTTAGCCCATTACCTCCAGACTTCTCAAGAGCCACTGTCAGGAAAAGATAGATAGGCTTAGGCTTACGTCTTCAGCTCCCTTCCCTCCTAAATGCTGGAGAGTATTTGCCGGGAGTTTTGTGTAGATATCCTTAACCAAACCCCAGTGTTCTACCTGGTTAATACACATAACTTCTTTGTGCACATATAATCCAAACAGCCATCTTTACCAATATTTTACCATCATCTTTTCTGTTTGCTTAACCCCTGTGAGGTTTGCAGGCTGTATCTAGTTCCCTCAGGGAGATGGAAAAATTACAGAAAATCAAGCTCTTTGCTCAATAATTTTCCAGAGATCAAAGTTTAGTTATTAGAATGTAAATGTCAAAATATTGTGAAACCAGTGCATCAGGGCAGAACATATCTTCCTCTTTGAAAGTGTTTCTATGTGATGTGACATTTTGGTAGCATCTGAGGGAGGAATCTTTCTTTATTCTTAATGATCTTTCTCAGCTGTTTTGGCCAGTATAATTATGCTACTCCCACCTGCTAAAATAACATTTAAAATAAAGTATTTCATAACCTCTTTTTCCAAGCTGGGTCCAATATCCACCTTTTTATTTTATTTAATCTTTTTCCTAAGACAAGAAAAAAAGGGGTTGAGTTTATGAATATTAAGAAAGCATGGCTTCTAATCTGTTAATAAATATTTCCAAATTATCAGTATACCACAGCAAGGATTGGGGTTGCTGGAGCATATGGGAACAGGGGATCCACTTGAGAAAAACAAGAATATAAAATCCAATAAAATAGTTATTCTTTTGAACACGGAAATAATTTATCTTAAATTTGCCCCTGTGAATGAATTACAGCTACAGAAATGACAGTCCATGTGAAGTATCTCAGCATGTTCAAGGGCACAAACAGCTGCCGATCCTGAAACCGTACAATTTCTTGGCCTTCTTTCTGAACTCAGCCCTAGATTACATCAGAAGTTACTGTTTTTAAAGCTCCTCCATAGGCAAATTGCATACTGTATACAATATATTGATATAAACTGTAGTTAGAGAACAGCATCTAGCAACCTGAACTATTATCAAGGAAATTCTACCAAAGCTATAACACCCAGCAAGTAGTATCAATGTTAGAATTTTTTCTCATTTTTTTCAAGCCTATCAGGGCAATGTAGTTCAGCTGAGGTATTTTAGGAGAAAACAGCAGGCAGTTTTCACTAATTTAAGTACCAGGATGGATAGTGGGAATTATTTTCCAGAAATGGCTTCAGTAGAAATGGATGTGTTTCAAGGTGGTCTTCACTCATCTGCTTCCTTTGTATGGGTATAGTTCACTGAGTGTTTTGAACCTTTTACTAACTAAAATCCTGTCTGAAGCACAAAGTGAAACACATGTGTGAACATCAGTTGTCTTCATGCAGGAGATGGGAGCTAAGGGGGAAAATCCCCAAATCTTTAGGTTTATTCTCTCTCCGTTTGAAAAAAAGAGAAGGATGTTGATTCTTTGAGATGCCTGAATCCTGACCTGCATATACCACTTCCAGTGTGAGCTGTAGCACATTATCATGTAACTTTTGTCTCCAATAAGTCAATTAAACCAACAGGACTCAGATTTATGAAAATGTATGACTTAAACCAATGACTACAGCAACCATGTAGTGATTAGGTAATGCCAGTACATTGGACCTAAACCTAGCAACCTAGGAACATTCATCCCTGCACAAAATCCAGTTTAATAAATGATTAATTTAATGATTTAATAAATGATGAGAGCTAGTCAGTCTGGCCTGATACTAGCATTTATTGAGGGCCCAGAGGAGGCTGGACAGCCAATGCTGGGCAGAGACTGGGCTGCAGATCCAGCTCCATACTTCATCCTGCCTCCCAGCTCCTTTGTGGTGTCATGCGTGACCCACTAAAGCACTGCTAGTTACTTCTTATTTAGAGGTAACTAGTATTTTGTGTGTCCAAGGAGAGGCAGGAGCAGCTCCTACTGCTTCCTAGCATCCCCAGACAGCCATGACCCTGTGACCTTTTAAAAGATATTTATTTAAAAATGTGTGTGTAGCACTGGCAATTATATTTAACTGGAGCACCTCAGCCCAAGGCAACTATAAAGCAACACATTAATACCTCTGAAATTAAGAACTTAAAACTATAAATGACCCTTGTAAGCAAGTGATGCTCTTTGTTATCATTCAGTACAAAGGCAACATACAAAATACACAGCTTAGAAAAACTGGGGGAAAAATGGAAAAAAAATTACCAAGCAAAATTTTCCTTCATTTATAGGATTCACTGAATCCTTCCACACTCACAAATATCCCTCTTCAAAGAAAGTGGGATCATGACTGAGATTAAAGGCTATTCCAGACACCTTTGAAATTCATTAAATTCATATTGATAATTTTAAGCTACTGCACTTTTCCAGCCACAATAACTATGAAGGCAAAGACGGAGAAGATCAATGCAGAAGAACAACCTGAGGTGGCAGATATTTCTGGTTGATGGTCCTTTGCTACAAGCATTAAAAATACTGGGATTTTAAGAAAATATCCTTTTGAAGATCAATATTTGCAAGGATGTTGAATCTTGGCTTCAAGGTTTTGGTGGGGATATGACTGCAGGGTTCTGATTCAGGGCGAAACTTCTGAGGAGCGGGAACATTTTTTTTAACATTACTGCAATATTCTGTAGCTGTGAAATTGAAGTATCTGGAAACTGACAAAAATTTACAGGTCATCCTCCTCATGCACAGTGTTCAGGATTGCTTGCATAGTGACTAGAGTATTGTTATAGCCCTGTGGATCTTGGTGTATAAGACAGCAAGTTTGTAGAAATTGGTAATAACTTAGATCAGCATCAATATTTTAGCATCTTACCAGATACCATAAGATGATCCTTTGTCTTAAAATTTACTTTCTCCAGTAAATCTGCCTGATCTAGAACCTACATGCTAGGGAGAAGGCAAATAATGTAAAAAACCAACTTAGTAAATTCTATAATATTATAAAATAATGCAAGAGGATTTTTCCCTGTGCCTATGTGAACTATGTTACTCCAAACAGACATTTTCTAGACATAGATGAAGATGTGCTTGTAGTCCACAAAGGACAGAGCCTAAGGACATTTGAACCTAGGACAGGGACACGGGTTACACAGTCTGGTATAAAAATCAATAAGTTACACAACAAAAGCAACACACAGTCTGTAAAATCATTGAAAACTTAAAATTGACAGAGAAATCCCAGCTCCACTGAAATAAGTAGCATAACTTCACTGACTTTAGAGGAAGCTTGGCATGAGTAGAAGGCACCCCATGGAACTTAGTCCAACTGTATTTGAAAGACTTTGCACTACATTATACCAGCTACCACTTAGAAACGGGGACTGTAATGCTTTACAGCAGAAGCCTCCTACAGCAAGTGTAACAGAGTGTGAACTACAGGGTCACAGAAGTACATTTCAAAGCATTGCATGTTGGTAAATTTTGCTCTGTTTCAATACTGAAATATTTATTTAGAGTATTAGTGGCCATTAAAGATAATTTTTTACAGAGCAGTTCTTGTAAGAAAGAAAACAAGTCCACATCAAACTTTTTTTTTTTTTTGCACATTTTTAGCTTGGACATCTTAAGGAATACTTGCAATCTTTACTAGCTGAGAGGAGGGTTTTTTTGTTCATTGTAGTGCAGCCAGAATTATATCCTGTAACAATCCTGATAAGAGCTGGAAAGGAAACATAGATTCAAACGTAATTTTAACTTGGCTTGTGGGATATTTTGGGGTTTGGGTTGTTTTTTCTACTGTTTAAATCATTTTTCAATTCTGCTCATGTTTGCTCTTCTGTTTTTCCTGTGCAGATAAACACTACCCCCTTACAGCATCATATGACTGTTACTAGGCCAAAGGCGACTTAAGTAAAGCCTGCGTTTCAGTCTCCGTTATTTTAAACCAAATTCTGTTTTAATATGATTAAATTGTTATGGAAAGGTACGAATACTGCCTACTCTGCAATATTACAATACATTACCTATGGAAAACCTAAGTGACAAAGAGATAATTAACAGTGATTTATATTGCTCCGTATGATCATAAAATCACCAGAGTTTGGAACAACTTAATTTGGTTTTAGTAAGTGTTGCCTGAAAGACTATTAATTACACTCATAAAACAATTATTGAATGAAAGCATAGTAAATTTAAAAACACAAGCAGTCACAGGGTATTTTATTAGGAAGTCTACTAGGTCAAAAGAAAGGTTAATTTATGTTTATACAACACTCAAACTGTGGTAGCACCTATGACAGGTGAATTTTCAAGTCTTTTCCCACTCTAAACTCACATTCTTGGAGTGTTTCTGTTTTCAGTTAACAGTTGTACACACAGTCCCAAAGCTCTCTTGTTGATTTAAGTGGACAAAGTTAATATTGTTTGTGGTGTGTAAGGGTGAGAAATACTGAGCAGACCCAGAAGCTGGTAGGTTGCGCTGAGTCCACAGTTAAAGAACTCTGGAGAGTACATTTCTGGGATAACGGATCTAGAGTTACTCTTGGCAAAGCTGAGAGCTGTTGATCAGCATGTGAGCTGGACTGATAATAGGTAAAAAACCTAATCGCGCTCTTTCAAAAGTTCAGCAGGAAGAAGTTAACATGCAGAGGTCAGGCTGTCCAAGGGAAGATGGGAGCCTCATCCACAGTAACTGGACACTCGTACACATATTTTATCTTCCTTATGCTAAAAGTAACTTATTTTTCTTAACATGTTCCTAGGGAACCTTGGAGAGAATTAAAAATAGGATGGCATAACAATAGTGAAGAAGCAACAAATGTGTTAATGTTTCTTCTATGACAACATTTTGTGGTGTATTAGAGAGGACTTAAGCTCTCCTAAAAGCTTGTGCTCCAGAGATCATGACATAAGGGCTCCATTTCTGAGGGAAATGAAAAGGAAGCTAAAAGGAAGCAGTCACTGTTTCACTTGATGGAAAGTAATGAACACCACATCTTTCTCTAAGTGACCTCTGAAGACAATGTTGAGGATTCTAGACTTGACTCTTTCCACAAATGTACCACCAGGGTTCCCTGCAAAAATCTGACAAGAAATTGTACAATATCTCATTAAAAGAGAATCTTGTTAAAAGTTGTTAAGAATGGATGGTCAAGCTTAAGAATGGTGATTGATTAGGAACTTTGAGGAACTATTTTTTTTTTAACAGATAAAATAATCAACAAAATCTGAAGATAGAGGAAAACAGAAGATAGAGCAAGCAAAGAGGCAAAGGAATACTGCAGACTCTAGCACAGCAAAGTCTGTGGGCAAAACACTGTTTGGTGAGATTAATTGTCAACTAATACAAGGTCATGCATATTTGAGAAAGGCTTTGAGTAACATGGGTAGTAAGTCAGATGTAAATATCCAGGAAAAAGTGGTTCCTACAAGGACTGTTCAGTGGTAACATGCTCAACAGACAACCTTGGACAAAGAAAAGAAGTTTTGACTGAGCTCCAACACTGTGTCCTGACTGCAGGAGTCATGATGTAACTGCTCATGTCACTGCTCTCCAACCTGGTTCTGTCACCATAATCAAGGTCAGACTTAACACTCTACTTAACGCTCTGAACAACATGTTGCTGTTTTCTGTTGGTTTGTGGTTGGGTTTTTTTTTTTTTTTTGTTTGTTTGCTTGTTTGTTTTTTAACATGGATCAGTGTGACTGAATTAGGTTAGGGAGAGAGATGCCATGTGGTGGTGTGCTGACAGGCCTGGTGATACCGATTTGTGAACGGCAGGAAGGGGCAAGAAGCTATGATCAGGCTGCCAGGCACATCTTATTTCTGGCATGTCCTGTAAAGCTTGATCATTGCTCAAGCATATGCAAAGACTGTACTAAGACAAGAAAATATCATTAGTTCTACATCACCAGCTTATGCATGGATAATGGAGCAGGGTAATTAAGACAATCAGAGGGCTGAAGCACCTTTCCTGTGTGGACAGATTGAGAAAGTTTAGATTGTTCCACCTAGAGAAGAGAAGGCTCCAAAGAAACCTATCAGTACTTAAAGCGGTCACCAGGAAAGCTGAGGTGGGGCTCTTAATGAGGGAGTGCTGTGACTGGATGAGTGGTAATGGTTTTAAGCTGAAGGAGGGTTGATTTAGATTGGATATTGGGAAGAAATTTTTTACTATGAGGGTGGTGAGGCAGTGGAACAGGTTGGCCAGAGGAGTTGTGGATGGCCTATCCCTGGAGGCGTTTAAGGCCAGGTTGGATGGGGCATTGAACAACCTGTTCTAGAGGAAGGTGTCCCTGCCCATGGCAGAGGAGTTGGAACTCTATAATCTTTGAAGTCTCTTCCAACTCGAACCATTTTATGATTCTATGATAAGAGACTTTCTCATCTTGAGTACACTAATCAGTTCTGCTAGGACGCCCTGAAGCACGTAGGATGAAAAATTGTTCAGGCAAGGGATGCTTAGTTTGTCTAGGAAAAAGTTAAGGGCAGACATAACCACAGACTCTGCATCTAAACAGCAAGAAAAATTGTGGTAGGTGGGCTCTTCACCTTAGCAAAGAAACTGTAGCAATATCTTGGGACTACTGTTTGAAGCTTGATAAATTCATACGGGAAATGAGATTACAATTTATTGAAGTAGGGGTTTATTAACCACTGAAATGATTTAGTGAATGCTGTTGTGGGTTCTCCATCACTGCCTTTGTTCAAATCAAAATAGGATTTCTCAACTGAAATACATTCTGTAATTTGAAGGGGGATTAATTCATGCATGCTTATAATTGGTGTTACGGAGAAAGTCAGACAAAACAATTACAGTGATCTCACCTGGCCTAAAAATTGATGAGTCTATTTAAAATGGAAGAAGTAAAAAACAAACCAACCTAACAAAACTCACTCAGGAGGAATTAATTTCTGGACATGGTGTTTCCCAATGGCGTATCACTTTTGCTAATGCAAATTTGTACCTGGGGTGATGGTGCTGTATTTCTCAAAAAGACTATTTAAGGAGGCAAGCTACTTTTTAAAGGAAGTAGTAATTGTAATTCTGTGTGAAAACAGAGCTCCAGTAGCAGAAATAATGTGAGCGCTACTTCGAGGTGAGGGTCAGAACCTTATTTGCTTTTTTTTCTTTCTACAACCATAAGCACATATAATTCTGCAGGATTTTACAGAGGATACGCAGGATTTTCTGCTTTACAAATTGTGGTATTTCTTTTGGAAATGAAGAAAACACAGCACACACAGGCTGAGTGGTTGGCTTTGATCTGATGATGTCTTAAAGTCAGGGATTACATGAACAGAGAATTTTCACTGATATTTTTCATCTACAGAGGCTTGCAGTTATATCAGTGTAGCATCCTCAGTGGCAATGATTTGGTGTTTTTTTATAGCCAATCACTAAGAAGGACTCAAAATCAGAGTGAAAATGCAAAGAATCATTGCTACCAGTCCAGAAATTTAACTACTGATGGAATGTGATGAATTTTTAACACAATGGAAGAAAACAGATTCAGTGAAAGAGAAAATGGATGAGGTTTCCAAAGCAAAGGAATGACAATAGCCTTCTTTACAGCAAAGTTATGATTTACTTACTGTTCAGAAAAAATACTTGGATGTTGGCAACACAAAGCCATGTTGCTGCATTTTGGTACACTGATGTGTTATCTCAGTGCATGTACAGAATTGTAAGAGACATTTCCCAAAGAAACCTCCTCTTCAAATCCTGACCAGGGCTGACTGCCAAGATGAAATGCACCATTTTGAAGTTAACATTCACGTTTCAAGGTGGCACTTCACTTGAGAAGGCTGTCAATCCAATCCCACCCTTCAGTGGTTGCCAACCTGCAGTGAGCTATTCTGCAGTCCAAAACCTAATCTATAAAAAGCAAAATCAGTAGCCTTCCTTTATTTAGAGTTTTCAGTGGCTTACATGTGACAAACTTACATATTTTACGGCATTTGGAATAAGCATGGACCTGCATTTTTTTTGTGTGAGCACTCCTGGAGAGCCAAAGAATAGGAGTGGGCAAACAGTTACCTTTCCTAATTATTTTCCAGAGTCTCTATTCCTAGATTTTATCACAAAGAACACACCTCTAGGTTTTGCAGGTTTTTCTTGGAAAGAACTGAAAAAAGGAGGGATTATAAGGACTGTAAATGCCTGCTTGAGCTTATAGATTAGTCTGAAAAAAAACCAGCTGGCAGATGTGCCAACAAAAGCAACCCTATCTCAGAAAAGAGAAGACTGAGATCTCAAAATTCACTTACCAAAGAATTTTTTAGAGCTCCCACAGATGAGAAATCATCACTGTCTGGGGTGCAGAAGAACAGAGCCTCAGAGTACAGTGTTTCCCACAAAGGTGACTTGACCATGGGATATGTTGATTTTGATGACTGTAAATCCTCCAGGCTCCAAAAATCCACCCAGTTTAGACTTGAGCCATTTCGTTCAAGTCAAGAGTCAAACTGGTATGTCAGGGTAATCAGCTGCTTCACTGTCCATCACTGACTGTGACCATATCGTGAAAACACCTTCACATGATGCGAAGTGTTTACTCTTACAGACCAGGTAAGCAATTTGTCGTGGTGTAGGGGATGCCAAGGTGGAGTGAAACACGTATTCCTAAAGATGACAGGTTGCAACCACCCATAGCATTGGGAGAGACAAGCATGCAACATCCACAGTTGCTCGGGTTTTTTTCTGAAGGAGAGTCATCTTTGGGAAGAAAAGCAAAGAGAATGAAGTAAAGCAGCAGCATCTTTAAGCAGCAACTTGTAAAAATTCCCTGCTTACTTTAAGGATGGAATTAACTGCTTGTCAGCAGCAACCTGAGCAGTGGGCTGGATCAGCAGGTAGCTGGGCTCCACGTGGCAGGGTCCTTCTGCCCTGGGTTCGTTAGAAACCACAAATCTCTGGAAATAGAGATTTCCTGCTCTTCCATGACTCATTTGTCAACCAAATTCTTTGCTAGAAATAATAAGGAAGTGTTTCGACAGAATTATTTGATTTGAGATTCCTCTAACTTGAAGATGGCTTTTTTTAATTTCCCTGGCTCCACAGGAAATTTTCTCAACGTCAGTTCTATTATGCACATTTGAAAAATAAACAGGGCTCAAAATGAGTTACTTCTTGTGGGAAAATGGTCTGTTGGGAACACATTACACACTCCATTTACTAATCAGAATCTTCTGGTAATTTTTACTGTGCATTGCAAATGCAGGCAGCCTGCATTACACCTGCACTGCTCAGATAGACTGGAACTGCTCCAAACTGCTTCTCAAAAAATTCTTTCTCATATTTCCATACATTAACGGTTCTTTCAACCTGGTCACTAATGCATATTTATCCAATGGACTAACTACATGCATATCAACAGTTTAGTAGTTACACATGTCATAGAGTTAACAAATAATAGACTGTCTTTCGAAACACATAGAAACCGTTGCCTAAAGAAATAAATTCTTCAACTGAGGAAACTCAAAGACTAAAAATATAAAGGGGGAAAAATAAATGGCCTCAGCTTACAGTAAAACAAATTAAAAAAAAGTAAGAAGGAAACTCAGATTTTAGTGATATGCTTAATGAAATAGTTTCCTATGGATAGTTATAAATAAAGTGGAGACTCAGGTAGTTGTCAGAAAAATTTCAAGGATGAGCCAAACTGGCAAACAGCTGCAGCTCTGATTTCTGGTTTCACCACTCATCATCAAATGATGAGGTCCAGGTGAAAGGATCTTGAGCTTTTGAGTAGCTGACATGAAAATATGAGTTTAGAACAGAAAACAGCTGTGGTGAAGCACAGAGAAGATAAGGAGGCAAGCAGCATAGTTCTGCAGCAGTGTACCTCCCCATACAACAATGGGAAAGAATCTGTGAGGACACAGCTCAGCCAAGAATATCCTGAATTCCCTCTGCATCTACTAAATTACTGTAAAAATGCAAAAATGTTTGAGTGCCATGAAGGGCAGGACTGAAAGAAATGGCAATTTGTTTTTAGCAGAAGCTTCGAGGGAGCCTGGGATTAGCATTTCATTCAAGAAGGATGGTAGTTCCTTTCCAAAACATTTGATGGAGGAAGGTTCTGCCTCTGCTGTTGCACATCAGTTCCTCCCCCAAAGGGGGCTGGTTTCTGGAGGGAACAGACTGAGAATAATTTCCTGGACTCCTGGACCTTTCATATCACTCTCATCTCTGCTGTATTTCATTGTTGAGAGTACAAAGACCTCCAGTATTCTTATCTTGGCACTCCCCACTTAGGGACTGAGAGAAGCATTACAAATAAGCCTGTAGGGATCTATCATGAGAGCAGCAATAAAACTTAAAAGGCCGGCACTGAGGGCCATGACGACTCAGATCTTCTGGGAGCACTGAAACTGTTCCACATCCTTGCTCTGAAAAGCTTGTTCACTTAAACAGATGACTAGCTCTGCTTCTGTAGACTGTTCCTGAGGAAGACCTTGCCATAGCTAACATTACTTTCAGAACACGTTTCTGCTCTCTTTCTGTTCTCCTGCAGACCATGTGCTAAAGTGGAGTCTCTCTCCTTACTATCCCCCCAACAGCAGGCAGTACGTGAGCAGGATATGCTAACACCACAGTTGCTCTAAAAATTCATACTCTCTCTCTCCTGCTTCCTGTTTAATGGTTTTACAGACAACAAGTCTATCACTTAATTTTGGAGCTTAAGAACTTACTCGTAGCTGAGGGGAAAAGACGTGCAATAACCAGCATCAGTCAGGAAAATCTTCATGCTCACCTCCTGAAAAGCTGGCATGTCCCTGAGCATCAGCTCTTTGTGGTACTTGTGTGGTAATAAGCCCTTTAGAAAAATCTCTAATTCCACACTACAGCTGCTTTTGGGTATTAAACTATACACATCCCAAGCCCTAACAGTGCAGAACTGTCCTGCCCATGGTGAGGGAATTGCCAGGACAGGGCACCAAAGTATCACCTTGCTCCCTCTTCCATAGCAGAGATGGAAGTAGGACAATCACAGGAGAAGCACATGACTTTCAGTGGTGACCTCCAAGAACCAAAGTCTGCCCTGAACATTTTGGAAATGATGCCTCAAATAAATAACCGCCCATAAAGATTTTTTTTTATATCACTACTTTGCAGTTTATTACTTAAACATGATTTGTGGTAGAGCAGATCTGTTTTAAAATAGCATCAGTCTTATATTGCTCCTGAAACACATCATTGGTGTGGTGAGTGAAAGCGGCACCCCTGAGGCTTAACATGAATATTCATGATGGCTCATTAGTTACCAGTATTTCCATAAACTAGTAATTAGCAGTCAGTAAAAATTCAGAGAATAAATTATAACATGTGCTACTCGTGTACAGAAGAACACCCTGTGCTGGGCAGGTAGGTCCTGACCTCCCCACACCAGTACTAGTACCTTGCTATGCTGTGCTTCACCAAACTTCTTCTTTGCCTCATCTCGTAGATCTACATTTTCCTGTAGAAAAAAATTTTTTCATTAGGAATTTTCAGTGCAGAGCATTATAGAAATCTTCTTGGGGGTAAACAGCAAAAGTAATGAAAAAATTAGCGGCAGCCTAGATGCAAGACATGCAGCTGCATGTGTGGGCTGCATCTTCTAGGACACTGTCTTGCAGGGCATCAGGCGTGTGCGCAGTGTCACTGCAGACGAACACAATGTGGGTACGATACTTTTGGCTCAGTGAGCAGAAGGAGCTGCAGGGGGGGACTTTCAACACACCTAGCTAGACCCAGGATGGTTTCTCCCTCCATACCACAGAATGAGATTGTGACCTTGAAGTTGCTTCCTTGTGTTTAGAATGGGGTCGTGCCCTCAGGCATCCATATCAACTATGGGCCCTAAACAGTGTTTCAGGTGACTGATTTTAGTAGGCACAATTTTGGTAATATCCACATTTTTCTAAAAATGCCAGGTTACCACAGAATACACCTGCAAGCCAGGAAGATAAATAAGGTCATAGAAAACACTGGCTTTTTACCATCTGATCCAAGCCAGGCTGATGGCTCAGCCTAATATTGCCGTAAACAAGGGGTGCTCAAGCCTTGTTATTGCAGGTCTGGCTGAAAGCACGAGGGATCTCTGCATACCGACATGAGGTTTCACAGCTTCCAGGGCTCCAGCCTGTGGTGCCTGGAGGGATTTCCCCCTTGTGTTGCTTGGGGAGGCAGAAGAATAGGCAAGGAAGTGGCAGAAAACTAATACACAATATCTACGACAGTGAAAAATATCACCGCTCTGAAACAGGGCAAAATATTAAGCTCTGACAGTGGCTGAAATCCTGCCTGCACCACTTAAAATAATTGGAAAAATTCCTATTAATTTCAATGGTGGCAGAATTTGGGTATCTGTTTTTTCACGGTCTTCCCAGATGAAGCACTCATACATATTTTAGCGTTTCCTCATGCCACTGTGGGGAAAATCTGTATGGTTTTGTTGGATTCTTTGGCTCTGTTTCACTGCATGGCATTTGGAGAAAAAAAAAAAAAAGGTAACAAGCCCAACAACCCTGCAATTTCATTAAGAAACAACAGGAAAAAAATTTAATTTTGCAATATGACTTCTTGCCTGCTTTTTACCTCCTGAATTCAATACTGGAGTGTATACTGCTACAAAGCTACTATTTTCACTCAGTCTGTAGGAAAGGGTTTGAAAGGCCCTGTTGGACGAACATACTAGCAACAAAGCCATGGGAAATCAAAAGCATTATGACAGCTCTTTGTTCAGTCCTTCAACGCGAAAGAAAATTCAGCAGATGGACTCAGACCCGTAAGCTCACAGAAAGCATTTTCAGATGGAGTTAGCTTTGTGCCAGATATTCGTAAGCCGATATGCTCTTAGATATGCAAAACATGGATAAAGAAAATCAAGCCTTTGCCAAAACTTAATACTATATTTTTCATGCAGACACATTAACTGAACCTGTGCTTCCTAATCTTGGTTCCAGGCCAACATTAATAAATAAGATTATGTTAATTTTCTGTTGCCCCTCCAAGCTATTTAAAATAAAGAATAAAACCACCAGTGTTGTGTGTTGTCCCCCCACAAAATTCAGCAAAATAAAGTTTGTGTTCAGATAAGCACTCTTTTATCCTACTACTTAAACCACTCCAAGTCACTGTCAGTACATTTCTAAAAGCTCTCTGCTGAGAGTAGCAAGATTTTACAGGTCAGAATGGCAAGACTGACATAAAAAAATAACATAGTTGAAAAGCAGGTCATTTATTAAAAGATATTTTAAAAGCTTCATTTCTTAAAAAGCAAAACTACCTACCCACCTCCGCATCTTGTCTGAAAGCATTTGCATACACAGTTGTTCTCCAAATTTCAACCCTGTTCTTCCCCCCGCTCTCTGTCTTCACTTTTAAAGATATGAATAGCAGGCATTTATAGAAACAGTGGCATGCTTCACCAAGTGCCTTCTGCTTCCATACACTGATTTATCTCATCTCCCAGATGAACACTTGGATAGTCTTTTCCCATATACAAGGTTGTGTTGTCGAACCTGCTGCTCCATGGCTGCTCAACACAGCAGTCTTGGACCAAGAGGCTGATATTTCAAGATACATTAGGCATCTCATTCTTAATGAGTGTTTTCAGTCTAGTTCCTCCTGAAGAACCACCTCGTGCTGTTTTGTCTTGGACACAAACAGCATGACACACACAAAAATTAAAAAAATAATCAATTAAAAAGACCACTATCTGTTTCAGACGTGGCAACTCAACTGCTGCCACAGAATAACTCCCCTGGAAACAGGCTGCCATGAGTATAGAGGCTGTGAAAAACAAGACAGGTTGTGGGAAAGTTGTTTTGAGGTTCAGGGGCATTAACATAACTGTGGGATGAAGTTGCTTAAGAAAGAAGGCTAAATGAGGAGAATATGATGACCTTAGTCATCCGTTTCAGTGAAGATAAGATGAAAAAGCCAGACTAGACAAGGAAGGAACATGCTGAAAGAAAGAACAGAAGCTAAGAAAACTCAGAAAAGGCAAGACTCAGAAAAGACAAGACACCAAGAAGGTGGAGAAGACTTGCAGTGCCAAAAGCAGGGAACAATAATAGCACAGATACCCTCAGCACCCTCTTATTCTTGTCATAAGATGATACTGAAAATTACTTTAAATTTAGAAGAATGACATTTAAGTGACTACAGTTTTTGTTATATAAATGATGGTTTTTAATAAAATCTAAAAAAAAAGTCACAACTTATTATTACTGAGTTTTGACGGGCAGCCACAACCAATCTTAAGCAATCAGATAAAAAATAAGCTTTAAGGCGGTTCATACCTACCAGGGCAAGACAGATGGTATTGTGTAGGTGTCTCCACTTTGCCCCAAATAGACATCTGAGTGTCTCATAAAATCATAGAATGGTTTGGATTGGAAGGGACCTTAAAGATCATCTAATTCCACCCTCCACCCCCTGCCATAGGCAGGGACATATCCTATCAGATCAGGCTGCCCAAGGCCCCATCCAACCTGGCCTTGAACACCTCCAGTGATGGGGTGTCCACAACTTCCCTGGGCAACCCATTCCAGTGCCTCACCACCCTCATTGTGAAGAAAATCATCCTTAATGTTCAGTCTAAATCTGCCCCTCTCCAATTTATAGCCATTCCACAACAACTTGCTGAGTGTAAGAAACGCTAGGACAAAACTATCAATCACCACTTGGGTTTCCAAGGATTAAAATAAAGGGTGTTCATGGTTTAATACTTGTGACCAAAATTTGCTTATTTAGAGCTTCACTTAACAGATGCCGTCATCAGGAGATAAAAGTCCTTACACTGAACAGACAATTTTAATGGCCTTTCCCCTTAAGCTATGGGTGATATATTTGTAAGGGCAGATTATCAGAGCCTTTCTGCTGACAGCAAGGAATGTCAGATGAATTCAAAGTATCAGTGAACATCTAAGTGTTGGTAACAAGGACTTTAATATAGTTATATTACAGTTCAAGACAAAAACCTTGACCAATTTATCCTCTTGTACAGCACAAAGGGACCTTAAGCTATATCTGCATTCATGTTCATTGCTAAAATAAGCAATGGACCCTTACTGTTCATGGGAACAAAGCTCCAGATGCTCTTATATTCTAAGCCTAACGTGCTCAGCTACTGGTGTGGCACCATTAATCATATAAATCACGAGCTTTATAGCCTTGGAAAACTGGCACCTCCCAGATTTATTGCTTTGACTATCCTGGCTAATAAAATTTCTTATGAACAAGTGAGCTCTGAATGTAACATACCAAATGTTATCATCTCATAATCAATAGGTATCAGGAAAATTGTTTTTAAGTTTTAGCTCTTTTCCTATCCTCCTGCAGATCAAAATTATTCAACTCTCTTCTGCAGAGCTCCATTAAGCACTTTGTTTTTCATTGAATGACTGGAATCAAATGCGTATGGCCTCCAAGGATGGATAAACTGCTGTAAAAAGAGATATCTCAGCAATACTGATTGGCTCTGTTGTCTAAGTGTGTCTTCTGATTTTTGAATTTCTGCCAAAAGCATCATCATTCTGTGTTTACCCTTCAAAAGCCCTCGGCCACTCAGATGGTGCATACGCTTGCAGCACAGTGCTCTCCCTTGCAGAAACAGAATTAATAAAAAAGACGATTTCAGTGCTAGTATTTGTTTAATTTAAATTTGTGGCAACGATCCTGTATTTCTAATTATTCATGACATTGCTACTGTATAATTTATAGTAATTAGATGACCAGTTTTACCTTGCTGCCCATATCTTTCACTCAGAGAAACAGTTTATCTCTGCACAAAGCTGTATATAGCTTTCAAAAGGTGCTTTGCCACTTGTTTTCCTTTTCCTTTCCCTCCCCAGCAAGTCAAAATAACAGAATCACCACAGACTTCTGCAGTGGTTTCTTTTGCATGTGCGTATGTGTCTTTGCTTGTAAATTTACAGTAACTACTGAATACACACGGTGCTTTTCTTCACTTCTGCAGCCAGAATTGTCAGTGCTGGGTGCTCAGCATTGGCTTTTACAGGATGCCACAGACTTGTATCTCCCTCCAAATCTGCTGCTGCAGCAAGAGCTGTTGTTTAACCATGGACGCTTGCTGTATACATTGCACCTGAGTAAATGGGTGCTGAAGGAAGACAGAATAAGACCAGAATGGGTACCAAATGAGGTGTTTGAGCTGGTCACAATTCCCTGCAAATTCAACACTTGGTACTCAGGAATCTCCTCAGACAAACAATGGACCCCCTTGACATGCCTGCAAAAGCAAAATGTTTTTTCCTGTTTGAAAACAAAACCAGATCTGACGCTATTGATGGGGTTTCTATGCAAATATGCAGGTTAACAGCAAAAATATAAATACATAAATTAATCCTATCTACATAAAGTGTAACAAAAGTGACAAAATGAAGGCAACTGTTATCTGCATAAAGCCCTGTGGATATTTTGCAACAGGTGAACTTTTCTTGTGATTTCTATTACTGCAGTCTCACTAGAGCTGCAAATTGAGTTCATGGTGAAGGTTTGGGTCTTGTAAATTCTTATCCACGTGCATACTGTAAAAAGCAGGGTTAATGGAGATGGAGCCTGTGCTGTGCCAAAGGTATTGCTTAAGAAACTGAGTGAGGAAATGCTCTCTTACAGATATCTCACAAGTTTTAACCCCCCTGTGGCATTAAAAGGAAATGAATTTGATTTCTCTGAAGAGTCTACAATTTCCTAACAAACCTTGGGAATCAAGTTCAGAATACTAGCATTTTCTAGTTAAAAAAGGCTTCTTTATTACTGTTTTTGGCTGACAACAGTTGGGATAGTATGTTTATCATCATTCTTAAAGCACTTGAGAGAGAACAATGTGATTGCATTTTCATTTTGGTTTTCACTTCTTTATTTCATTGCTGTACAGCTGCATTACACTTGGCTTTAATCCCTTAAGCATTATTTTCCTTGGCAAAATAGTCACTGAACTGAGTAGAACTTACTATTGGAAAAATATGCTTGAAAAAACAGTGTGATGTCAATGCCAAATGAAACCCATGGAGCTTAAAATGTCACAAATGCGCCTGTAGCTGAAATACATAGCTCCTCATTTTTTTGACTGCGCTAGGAATGTTGTAGTCTTAGGTTGTGAAGCCAACTGTAAAGCTATAGAGTAGCTTCCTGAAACTGAATGTGTGCTTTTTTTCCTCCATGAACAATCATTTGGAAAACAATTACATGAAATTTGATGTAGGGTAATTCCACAGGCAAAAAATGGCCACATAGCTTTGCCTCTTGTCTTTGCCTGCATTAACTCTGGCTATGGGTAAGAAGCTGGACTACAGGTTTCCGAGAGAAAAGATAGAACCCGACTTTGTAAAACATGTTTAATATTCAAATATATAAATAAGCACTACTGAAGAATAATTCAGAAGACTGCAGTGATTCATTATGAACAGATGCTATAAACGGGAACAGTAACATTGCTAGGTAAGGAAGAAGCAAACTATTTTAGGAGTCTCAAAAATCTCTTCTAGTTCTTCAGACAGATCATGCTGCTATAGTTACTTTATAAAAAATTATATTGTGAAAAGCACTTTAGTAAAAGAAACCTTTTACTGGAACTATTATTTAACCAAGACCTACAGCACTAAAATACACTGCAATTGAGTTCCCAATATAATTTTATGAATAAAAGGGGTAAAAAAAAAGAACAAAAAACCTACCATACCTGCACCAGGAGCTATTTATTAGCATAACACTCTTCCTTTAAAGATTTCATAACAACTGAAGTATATACAAAGTCTTACAGCATTTACACAATAAAAAAGTTTCCTATTAGCTGATGAAGTATACGGTAGTGCTGCAATTTACTTCAAAGCATGTATACAATAATAATGAAGCAGATCACTGTACTTTCAACTTCTCCACTACCATGTCACCACTGTCAGTTGAAATGACAGTTAATTAAACCACTGGGAAGACACAGATTGTCAGAAGATTTGTAACAGGTTGGCCTGCAGCACTAACCATCATAACAGGGGTGGGAAGGGGGGAGAAAAGAAAAGCTACATACTGTCATGTTTCTATGCTTTCCTAGAGCTGTATGTAACAAACTTTCACAGCCTTAGATATAACATATGCAAGACAACATAATCACAATTTTTTCAGATATAGTTTAGCTACTGAGTGTATTTACTTCTGAATACGAGGCATTATATTCATATGGCTGTGTGTTTCCATTTTTGCTCATTAACTGTTCAAATAGGTCTACAAAAATATTAAAAGACAGCATGGAGTTTGTAGTCATGATGTGTTTGAATAATAAAGGCATTCAATATCAGCTATAGGATCTAATCATTCCTGTCAAAAGTTTAAGACCAGGAATCTCTGAGTAAAAACCAAACCCACAAAATCCTGCGCCTATGCCATTTTCATCTGTTGACTCTGACCGTCTTTAAGCTTTTCCAAAAGGGACAAGACAAAATTATTAAAATGCTTACACCAACCCAAATATGCCACACTCAGTTTATGAAAGGTCAAGCAGATTCACTAGACTACTGCTGTAAAACTGAGGGAGCTTACCTACAAAAAAAGAAACCTTTACTGAACAGTTCCTGACTATATAGTCAGGATATATAGTTTAACAAAATATAGTTGAAGAATGCAGCATTCTTTGCCTTTTAGAAACAGTTTTACATGTGCCAATAATGCACTTTCTGTAAGAGATAAGGCTGCTTTGCCTATCGTCCTATGCCTAAACCTCTTATTTTGGCCAATTTTGCTTTTCTTCCCTCCAAAGGGAATCTGATTCAACTTAGAAGCTAGTAACGTCAGTTTGACAACATCTGTATTAAGACAAAAAGTGACATATAAATCCACAAGAAACCACATAAATACCAAAGAAGTCATATAGCCTTTCCATGTAAACACTTTGATTATATTGAAGCCCTAATTAGATTCTTGTCTTAAACTTTTGGCAGATAAAGTGTATGCTCAGCCAGGCTCTGTAGTTAGTTATTGTTCAAGTGGAAGCCAGGTCAGCTCACATGTTGACAGGCATGCAACTTGGAAACATTGCACAACAAGCAACACAAAGAGATTTGAAAAGTGTACAAGACTTCAAGTAGACTTCACAACCCTTCACAACTGAATATTCACAGACAAAGATACAGTTCTTGCTTTTTCTGTGGTAGATTTTTCCTCTCACACATGGGACACTTTCTGTGACTCTCTAGCTTGCTTGATGCTATATAACCACTTGATGATTCTGGCATTCCTTTCAATGGCAGAAATGCCATATGGCACACGGTCATTGGCACTGTCATCGTTCCTAAGGTCACTGTTGCTGTCCTGAGACTGTTCACAGTCTGAGCTAATCATGCTTGCACTGCGAAAGTTGAGGGATATAATATCAGAGTTAGCCCTTGCAAAGTTTTCCATCCCGAGGTTTTCAAGCTCTTCAGGATCCAGTCCACAGTAGTTAAAGAATCGTTCAACATCTGCATCGACACGAAAGTATCTGTCACTTAAGTCTGATTTTGATCGCTGTAGGGAGGGTCTTCTACTAACTCCACAGCCAGACTCAACTGCCTCAATCTCTGGGGATTTCAGGGTGGTGATGGCAGCGATTTTGGGCTTTGGAGGCAGAGGTGGGGCTGAACTACTGCAGGGTATTGCTTTTAAGGGCTTTGCACTGGTTACTTTCCTAATATCTGAGGAACTGTGAGAGACATGCAAGAAAGTCTCTGCTGACTGATCTAGGAGCCTTCTGCTGACATTAGAGCTGCTCTCCTGAGGGCTGCTACGGCCCTGCGTGGGGTAAACCTTCAAGGATTCAGCAAATGAGTGTCGGTTCAGCTCTGTTGAATCGGTTCTGTGAGGTGGCCAGTTTCGGGAACCATGCTTATGCCCTGAACCTGAGCTGGAGCCTTCAGAGCTGTTGATGATGTTCTTCAAAATCTCAAGTTTCAGATTTTCTCTCTGAACACTGCTTTCGGTCTTTGCATTGTTGCTAAAGACTTTCAAGGTGGGGCTCCCCAGTGCTCGCTTGGCTGCGGGACAGACTGGTGGCTTTGCTAGTACTGCTGGCTTCACAGGCTCCTGCTTGGCATTGATGACCTCCTGGCTTTTGACATATTTTGCTTTGTCAGCTTCTAGCCTCTCCACCGCGCTCAGTCTTTTTGGATTAGGCTCCGCCTGCCTGCGAAAATAGTCAGGTCCTTTGTTCAGTATGCGGAGAGGAACGGCAGACGTGAAAGTGACGGCAGGGCTGACTGGCTTCACCATGCTACCTGTCGGTAGTGTTTCTGTAGGCATGTTTGGTGGTCTTTCCCCCGCAGCCGTTTTGGATTCTTCTCTGGGATCTTCTAAATGCACGGTGCAGAAACATGTACATTAAGCACAATGAATAGGCGATGAATCCTCGGATCTGAGCGTTAGCAGCAGTGCCTCATCTCACAGCTCATTAAATAACACTGCGTTTCTCTTTTAAAGGCAGCTTTTGTAGGGCAAGGCCACCCGACACAAGTCCGTATTAGTCTGCTCCACCGACTCCTTTCTTCTTGCTGAAAGATGCAGGAGTCTCACTGTTCCCTTTGTGCTCTGCTACCGGCAGTGATCTGAAATGCAGAATAACCAACCACATGTTAGCGAGAGCGCCTGACATCAGAGCGATAGCAACAGCCGCCTCCCAGCCCTCCTCTCCCACTGCTGGACAGGAAGCAGACACCAGTGCTGGTGCAGCGGAGGCAGCGCTTGGGGCACCCATGTTGCTCTCTCACTTTGCATTCTTGGGCATCTTACAAGAAATGTGTTGTTTGCTGCTTACAGTCTAAGCTTGTGTTTAACAGAATTGCACTGGAAAAGAAAAAATTAAAAACCCTAAACCCCACCATGATATAGCCATGCATTTCTGGAGGGAGAAATGGAAGCAAAATGTCTTGATTCATAGGATTAGACCTATCTGTCTCCTGAAGATCAATGAAAGAACACTTTCAAACTGCCATATTTGGCTTTGGTTAGTTGATTTGTGTACATATTTTATCTCTAAATCCCAAACATTTTTCTCCTCATAGGCAACATGCTCCAGAACTCTAAGAAATTAAGTGTATATTTCTTTTATTATTAAATGCTCCAGAAAACTATTCAGTCTAAAAAGCAGAGAGCAGACACATTTAATGTCTTAATCTAATGTAAAATCAACAATTTTAAATCAGGAGATTTTGCTGAAGCCACCAACTCCACTTTGAAGTTTGTTTGAACATTAGTCCCCAAAGCACCAGTGCTCCACAGCAAAATAAGGATTTCTAAGTTTTCGTGATTACGTCACAGAATCACAAGAAAAGGCTTTGTTTTTTGATGCAAGATTTTGGGAGCAAGTTAAAACATTCTGACTGGATTTGAAAGAAAAGAACTTGTCTTCACATTTGGATATAATAATTCTAGTTTTCTACCAAGCACTAAGTGCACATGGAGTGTACCTTCATCTAAATTATTTTATGACCATATCACTTAGGATTGTCACAACAATCTAAAATCCATCACCATGGATGATGTTACAAGTGCTGTAATAATTTTTCCCACATGAGGCACTGAAGGGCACTTATCACAGAATCTACTTTTCAAGCAGTGATTTAGCTAATGGGTCTCATTTGTTTTATTACTGGCCCATTAATCTATGCTGCCCTTTTTAATATCCCATTTCTGTTATGACTGTGTCCTTTAGGGAGAAAAAGAAAAGCAGCTGCTACTTGTTTATTCATCCTAAGGAACACAGAGCAGCATCCTGCCCAGGGATGCTTTCATGCGCACTGCTGTGCTGTGCAACGCTCATCCATCAAACTCCAACTTAATAACACAGGGCATGCCATCCGTATATTGTCTGGATCAATCCCTTTTCCCCCAAACACTTAAAATTCCTGCTAAATGTACGTTCAGAGTAAAAAGAAAACAACCTCAAGTACAGATTCCCAGAAATACATAATACATACAACGAATATACCCTTTAAATCATCCAAGGTCAAAGCAAGCAAATAAAATATACAAATGCTATAATGAGATTACAGGAAAAAGCTGAGCTTTCTCCTGAAGGCTCACTGTCACAAGCATTCTTCAAATACAAACTAACATATTTAGGTGGGTGATAAACTAGACACGCATTCAGTTCAGTTGAAAGGGTAGTGAAATGTTAATTAAGCTTCCTTTTCAATGTTGTTTTAAATATCCTAGTGCTAACTCCTCAGCAGTTTGACTTCCTGAATTTTAACTAAGTCTTTCTGAAAGAGAAAAAGCTAATTTTCCTCATTTGAATAAACATATTTATTGGTACTATTTTGAAATCAAGTTATCAAATTTTCAAATGTGCTGAAAGAAATTCCAACATACATCTGCACACACACATTTCTGTGCCATACACACAAATCAAATCTTTCCATGTCGCCAGCTGAGAGCTTGATGGCTAAGTGCTTGTAAAAATACACCACTGGCATATATATTTAATACTTGTGTGCAGCAATCAAATTGATGTTAGAGTAGAGGTCTTGTCAGGAGCAAGAAAAACCTCCAAACAATCAAACTGCCAATCCTTTGTACTAAACACCATCACCCAGCTAATTTAATGCCACCTGAATAAGCAAGACCATAACTCCCCATTTCCTCCTTGGTCATTGTCATTAAAGGCCACCACGGCCCTGCCCCAGAGGACAGGTGCCAACTCCATTCTCTGGCAAGCAGCTCTGCACTGATCTATGGATCAGAGTTGTGGGAACGAAAGCATGAGATCCAGACTGCTTTTGGAAGTCTTTCCCCAGCATTTAACAACTTCCTACTCAGAACAGCCCTGGTCAATGCCAGCAAACATTGCTAGTTAAGGAGGCTTAGCATCCACATGGGCTTCAAAATCACACTTAAGAGGGGAAAAAAAGAAGACAAAAATCCCACTATGCCTGCATGTTCATTTGAGAGAACAAGAGTGCTTGTTTGCAAGCACCTATGGGGCCAAGTACCCTGAAGTCAATAGAAATACTGCTGAGATTGGCAATGAGCTTCAGGCATTCCTAGAAAGAAAAGCGAAGACCTGGTGAGAAGCCAGGGAAGAAATGTCAACCCCAGCCAGACAGGGAGCTGGGGGAGTAACAGCCAGGTGGCTACCTGACCAGACATGGAGGCTTTGTACCTGTAGGGCTGCTGCTATAAATAAAGGTTATTTATTTATGCAGAGAGGAAAAAAAGGATCCATTATATTTTTGTGTGTTGTTTAAATCACTCTATCTCACTGAGGTGCTGCATCTAGATATCACAGGGAAGTTTATTCAGTACTTCCACCTCAGAGAGCGAAAACATATGAACAAGATACTGTCAGAAAAGAGAGTGGGGAGAAAGGGAGGTGGATGAATGTAAACTGCTAACCAGACAACTTCTGCCCGTGCTGCTGATGGCTGCAACCTAAGTCTACTGCTAGCTGAGAAAGTGAGAGCAATTCCTTGGAGCCTCTCTACTGTCCACAGGCACCTGAAACACAGCATCAACACTACAGAGCCTTGCTACTTAATAATTTTATCGGTAATGAAAAAGACTGAGCAGCAGCAGTACAGTGCAGTCTCAGGAAGATGAAAGTGTGCCACTTAGTTTCCAGTTGTGAAAATTGTCATTGCAGCATCAGGGGCATAGAAATGCTTTTCTTCTGGCTTAAATGCCAAAGATACTCACTCCTTAGGCACCTGAATTTCCTGCTGCATACAACTCTGGTTCCAGTTTTGCACTGCAGAAATTCAAAGGCAAATAGTTTTTCTTCACCTACTCCCAGGAAATGTGTGATATATGCTTATGGCCCTAAGAAAAGTTTACATCCAAATGTCTACTCTGTAGATGTAAATCTGCCATGGACTGAATTGTGTTTTTCAGAATTCACTCTGGATTTCCATTATTGCTGCTAGGTTTAATAGATTATTTAAAGAAAGACAAAGCTAAACTTATGCACACATTTAAACATCGTTTAATACCACACACACATTAATAAGGCCTTTCTTAAAGTTCTTACTGAATGAGCTCCTCTAACATCCAGCAACTGTTGCACACCTGCTGAGTAGAATACAAAGCATACAATGGGGTAGAGGGGTTTTGTTTTTTTAAAAGCTGTATTTTCAGCCAGACACTTTGATTCATAGTTTCCTTTGTCATAGAGGCAGAGATCCAAAGCACTTGCTCATTCTAGACATCGAGCTCTGATCACTCTTACGCCTGTAATATGTGTGTCAGATATTCACATTTAAATAACAGAAGCACTATCTGCATGATTTAGGGGAACAAAATAAAGCCTGGAGCAGCAATAGCTATACAACTAACATTAACTAAAAATAAATCCTCTATGAAATATTCTTTCCTTAATTTAAAGCCATGACAGTAGGACAAGGTAAACTATGCAGAGACTTTGGAATTATGGTTCCATATATTCTAAATATGAAGTTATTTGGAATTTAAAAGAAATTTATAAAGTGACCACACTGGCAAGTATTTATTTCTAGTGTTATTATTAATACAAGGTTATTGTACAATACTCAAGTTTCTTTTTTCTCTCATACCTAAAGCTGCATTCTAAGCACAGACTGAATGATGCTAACTGACAGCAAACAATGCACTTCTCTCCCTACTTCTGTGTTGCCCTGTAGCTCCTACCTCTTGGCCAAGTTTCAGTGAGTCTTTGCCTATAAGTATCCACAGAAGAGAATGATGTATTTTCACATTATTCAAATTGCACTAAAGCAGCAAAAACTAACAGTGAATATGTGGTCCAATTTGTGGAATTTCTGCTCTCGACTTCGGCAAGGGCACAGCTTCACCCGACACAGCCAGAATGAGGTTCATGCTCTTAATTCATCCCTCTGGGACGGCGGATGAAGGGATTGCACAAGAGGTGTGATGGAGCACAGTGGATAAATATAATGAAGGTTGACAACCCTTTACTCTGCTTTCCTTGATATTTAAAGGTCCATGTCAGTTTTATTTTCCAGATGATAAAATACAACTACCACAACCTCATGATGCACATAAATTCCAGCATAAATAATCAAGAAGCAATCTCAATAGTACTCAAAGAGATCACAAAACAAAATTTGCACAGGAACACAGGACGCAGATGGAAAAATGCCAGATTCTGCTAATGACTAGGTGTGCTTTAGAGCTACAGGTTATGAAGACACTACTTTGTTAATAATTCCTGCAAAGCCTATAAATAAGGACTTCACTGAGAATGACTTGCTACATGTCTATGCACTAGGTTATAGTAATGTGTACATCTAAAACTGAGTTCCTCTGTGGATAATTGTCATTGTAAACCTCACATATTTAGGTTACCAAGTTTAAAAATGCAGGTTAAGCCTAAATAAACTAGTCCTAAATTGCCATAAAATAACCCATATCCAGAACAGAAGCAGTATTTCATTTTTGAAACCAATTTTAGATAAACGTGTGCAATGGTATAGATTTGGTCTTGCATAATATTAACTGTCAAGACAAAGCATCAGGAGATGGAATAATCTTTAAGATTTACCATGACTTAAAATACCAATGAAAGTGCTGATATTCAACTCTGCCACTCACTAAAACAAAGAACAGCAAACAGTAAGTCAAAAGCAGTATCTGTTCAAGTAGATATCCAAGCCTTCAAAAAGTCACAAAAAATGTGAGCTATAGTGACCTAAAACAAAGAGTGGCAGAATTATGCAGATATTGGAAATTTCCACTAAGTAGGAAGGTTACAACTTTGCCAAAGGTGGCGACTTATCACTGCTGATATATTACATCCAACTGAAAACCTGAAAAACAGCTAGCATTGACTTCACAATAACTTACATAGCTGAACATACAGTGGGCTGATACATTTACGCTAATTCTGCTTTGTTCTTACATCATATTCAAAGACTTCCAAGACAAAATTCTATTGCATAAACAAAACACTGCCACCACTTAGCACTTTCTGTTTCACTGTACAGATGAAATGATGAGGATGCTGCCATAACCAGAAATGCTAACACTTTTACCAGGAAAAAGCTTCTGGAAAATTCATGGAAGTACAAATGCCTGCAAAGCAGGAAAGCAACTTAGCAGCTGTACTTATATACAGCCCTTGTAATGTGTGCTTAGCACATGCTGGGAGATGGATAGAGACACCTCTCTGAAAGAAAAATCCTCAAGAAGGATTTAACTTCTTTTTAGACCTGAAATCTGGCCCTATTACATTATCTAACCAGTAGCAAAGTCCACTCTCAGTAATATTCGCTTCTGGGCAAATGCTGCCCTATAGGTGGCTCCCAAACACGATAACTCTTGATTTCTTACAAAAGGTGCAGAAAGCTGCACGAAAGCTCAATAAAGCTCAAAAATGAAATTTCCCTGTCTTTCAACCAAGTAGTACAAGAAAATATAAGTTATCTTATTATTTAGAGCAATATCACATGCTGTGTTTGTAAAAACTATAATGGAAATCAGTTCAGTTTTTGCTGGAAACCTGTGTGGCTTATACTGTATTGTACTCCTTGGAATAATTTCAGTCTCTCATTTAAACAAACAAACAAAAAACAACAAGAAGAAAGGGACTAAAAAGTATCATGAAGAATGTAATTTTTTATTAGATTGGTAGCTCTAGTTTTACATGAATAGTTCTGTTTCAGTGTGGATTTTATGAAAATAAAATAAGAATAAAATAAAAATAAAATTAAATTAAATTTGCAGCTTAAAATATTCTGAAAACAATTCAAACTTTCAGTGTAGGATGCTGTGAATTTTTTACATTGCACAACCTGAAAACTAGTTCTTGTGGCTAGACCTAGTTTAGAGGGTTACTTCTTTTGCTCAGGAGATTAATTTTTATAGTCATAGTGGTATATAAAAGGACATCCTCTGTAGATAGTGATAAGATTTCTGGATCCATCTTTTTGGCCAGCAGAATGGTAGCTGGAGAATAGGGGAAGTTTAAGCTCGACATTAGGAAAAAAAAAAATTCATGGAAAAGGTCACTGGGTACTGGAACAGGTTGCCAAGGAAGGTGGTTGAACTGCCTTCCCTGGAAATGTATAAGAGATGGGTGGATGAGGTACTGAGGGACATAGTTTGATAGGAACGGTTGGACTCAATGATCTGGTGGGTCTTTTCCAACCTGGTGATTCTATGATTCTCTTTAGGAAACAACTTTACTGTGCACTCATCAGCCAGTGTCAATGGTCCCAAGTCCAAACCACTTTTATTCTTTTAATTCTGCATAGCTCCATAACCATCATGTTTAAATCTATAGTCTCCTCCCTACAAGATCACAATTCCCACTTTATCCTGTGGCCTTTGAGCCTACACAGTTTTTCCAGGATCCTTAGTGCACTTTCAGATATCAACACAGTCCCCTTCCTCTATACAGTATACTTGGCCCTGGTGCTCTGTCACATTTCAGGGATTCATCAGACCCCTCAAACCAGTTCCCCATCATACCACGCCACTTCTTGCAAGCCCCAGTAACTCCTGCTCTTGTTGAAGGAGCAGTATTATCTGGACTATACTTTTCCTTTCTTCTCCTCTACTGATAGGGAAAGCTACCATCTCATCTCCTTGCTCCTGGCAGCTGTCCTTCACAGCCATGCTTGGATTAAGCATCCTGGAAAAGCACATTTTGTCCTAGTGGTAACATTTTCAATGTGTAAAAAAAAAAAGAATTAACTGAGGAGGTCACTGCTGTGCAATGGAAGAAAACAGAGAGAGGCTGAACAATAAAATGGTTTTAATTATGAAGATCAGCAAAAATGTTTTTAATGGAACATTATTCACTTTAGTTCACATTGCAAATCTGTGGTAATTCTTAACAAGTCCATTTTAAGAGTGAATTGTGCTTTAAGCTACCCAAACATTTGCAGGAATTTGCATTAGTAAATAAGGAAATTGAAATCTTGTATCTGCAAAAATGTGGAGATAAACCTGCAAAGCATTCTACTTCTAGTAGGACCACACAGACACACATCCTCACTAGCATGGTTTGCAGACTCCATACATCCAACAATCGTTTTAAAACCTATAGCCTCCTGCAGAGAATAACATGAGCACAAACATAATCAGTAATTCAGCAGCTGGGAAACAGCTCAGTAACTTCTGCAGCATCCTTCATAAAAAAAAAATACTATAACTAACTCAGCTATGGAACAGACATTTTGATAGCAGTATTTTCAACAAGTTAATTCTCGGCCACTGTTAAATTAAATGTAATGCTAAATTCTTTAAATGTTTGAAAACTTCTATGAATGTTAAAGTATTCTACTGCGGTGTATTGATATCAGTGCAACTATGGGATCAGACTTGGTCTTAACTTGCACTATGTATTGAGTCCTAAAATAGAAACTACTTTGGCTTAGAAGAACGATTTCTGCATACAAACTTGAAAATACTAAGAAACCAAGTAAGATTTAAGTTGATAAAGGGAAAAGTGCGAATTTTAAAATCAAAAGCTTATATTAAATATGAAGAGTCTACCAATGTGGCCCTTGTAGCTGAAGATATGAGGAACGACTAGGTGATTTCAGTAGGTTCAATTCCTTCATAGCTACTGCAGCAAGGCAACATGGCTTCTCTTTGACATTTGGTATCTTGCTTCATGCAAACCTGTAAAAGTAGCCTCAAGCTGAGCACTCAAAATTAATGAACACTGAAACACACACACCTAAAATGTCAGATTCTTTAGGGAAACAGAATCTCTGTGTTCACCATTTAAGTGACAGTAGCATTCATAAAACTTGGGTAGCTGATATTTAGGTTTATATCTTACCTTGAAGCACGTTTCTCTGCCAATACTTAAACTAATAAATTGTAGGTATATCCTGAACACCAAATCAGGTCAAAACATGGATAATTCCCCATCTCCCATATTTGACTTCCATGGAAAGGAACTGTGAGAAATTTGGAAGGAACCTGAACACGCAGGGCAGAAGAGATTTCAAGGAGAAAAGGCCCATGGACATGCCCTGTACATCCATGCCACCCAGCACAGGTAAAGCCCTGTTGTTTCTACTAGCTGGCATGCACAACAACTAAATTTACATTAGGCAAAAAATTTTCACAGAAAGAGTCATTGGGCACTGGAACAGGCTACCCAGGGAGGTGGTTGATTCACCATCCCTGGAGGTGTTTAAGGCAAGGGTGGATGAGGTGCTGAGGGGCATGGTTTAGTGTTTGATAGGAATGGTTGGACTTGATGATCTGGTGGCTCTCTTCCAACCTGGTGATTCTATGATAATAGATAATAATGTAATAATAGATAATAATATTAGATAATAATATAATTTGATTGCTAAATCCCAAGACAAAGAAACACTGGGAATTTCCTTGCCTGTCTTGCTCATTCACACCATCTATTCCAGCAGGTACCTGCTGGTTCTAAAAACACAGTCAGGGATGACAAGGATGACAAAGAAAATACCTTTCCCTCTGCTTAAGTGTGGACTGGAATCAGCCTTCTAGGGCAGATGCTCAAGTACTAGGCTATACCATAGGTAGAGACAGATTCCTCTACGAAACTTCCCCTCAAAGGTTTCCACTTTCAAAAAGTAAGTATTTGCAAGCTTTCTTTAAATTAAGGAAACAGTGATAAAGCTCACAAGGGGTACTCAATGAGGAAATTGAGTTACCAACCCCACTCCAGAGCAGTACAATAATTTCTGGCAAATATTCCTATTTGAAAATCTTCCTATAGGAAGGCCTATTCAATATTCTGTCAACTGGCTTCTTCCTCAGGAGGTGGGAAACTTGCCACAGTTCAGGAACTGGGGACCTGAACCCATCTCCCATTTTTCAGAACAGTGAAACAATCTATAATCTCATGGACATATATGGATACCTCCTGCTACTGCCAGCTTGTTTTTGTCAGAAAGGAAAAAAATTTACCAGACTGTCATATGAGGCCAAAAGCCCTGAAATCTCAAGTTGCCATGTTTAGGCTCTTAGTTATTGAGAAAAGCTTTCTCAAACTGTTTACAATAAAAACATAGTAAAGGAACATAGTATCATAGTTATAAACAGATTTTATTTGAGAAATAACAATAAAACCACAATGAAAACAGCTGCAGTTTGACAGTCCCATGCAGCTACTAAACCTGCAAAACCCCAGAAATGTTTAAATACACAGACACCCCAAATAAACAGATATAGCCCAGAAAAGAGAAACAACCCCAACAATTTCTGCTGTGAAAAAAACAGAAATCAGAAGAAGCTATTATAAATGGAAAAAAAAAATCATAATTAAAATTTCCTTTTTTTTTGGTCAGGCATTTAATTACTAAGAGAAACTTTCAAATATAGTCATTTTCAAAGTTTCAAAACCAAGCTTAATATCACCTGTCTGAAGTTTCTTACATTCCCTTATGAAAATACATTTGAAAGAAATAGTGCACAACTACATAGAATATGTCTTATAATACCAATTTTTACAAGCAAGAAACCAGTAAGTAACATAGGTTACCTAATAATTGTTTTCTCTCTTAGCTTAACTCTTACTCCTGTCTTGTTATATGGGAAATTCCTTTTAATAACCACTACACATAAGCACAACTCTCTCATCTTTAGAAATAAATTTAAAAACATAGTCTATAAGTATCTTTTACTGACACTAAGAACGTACAAGTCCATATTTAACAGGCAGGTCATTGGGCACAATTAAAAACTGAGTATGCTAAAACCAGGACCATTAGAAAAAATATAATGTTCAGTCAGCAGAGTACAACAGAGAGGCCTAACTGGGGACTTTGAGCCTCTCTTCTGATTAGCTGTGGGGTTTTGTTTGTCAGAACTCTTTGCATTGAACAGCCTTTTCTGTAACATGAGCTATCACTGTACTAAGGTCAGAATGGCTATTTAAAAATAATTTCTACACCATAACTGCCCTGAGTTAACAATTTTTAAGTACTGAAACAACATATATGAAATATTGCCCATTTATTTTTTCTTAAATAAATGCACTAAAGTTTTGACTATGTTAAAACAAAGCAATAATAATAATAACAACAATAACAACAACAATAATAATAATAACAACAACAACAATAATAATAATACTACTACAAACAGCTAACTGCAAACGAATGACAGCAGTGTTCCAGGGCACTGCAACCTTCAGAGCAACTCCATATCTTTTATTTTTGATTGGTACAGCTATGTTTTTCTCTAGAGAAGAGGACATTTTCCCATACCACAGAATAGTTTGTTCCTCTTTTCTCAAGTCTCAGGTTTAAAGATACATTGTGTTAGAAGTTAAGAAAGAAAATTAACAGAATGTTTTAGATGCTTGTTGTTAAAATACACTGAGTATATTTCCTTCTTAATTGCTGTATTTGAAATATGTGCAGAGTCCGCACCTTAAAACTACAAACCTTCACAAACTGTTTACAACCTATTTAGATGAAGATGAATATCCAGCTAGCTACCTGTTAATAATCATCAAAACTTTTGCTTCATATCCAAGTTTGATGGTCAAAGTGTAGTTTTGTATTATTGACATATAGGGACTCTTCACTAAAACGATGTGCTTAGAAAGATGCTTTTAAGAAGTCAGACTGTCCAGACTCTGCACAATGAATGATTTTTGCATATCTGAGGGCCCTGACGAAGTTATAATTATGATGGAAAATCTTCCTGGCCACAGCTTTTAAGAAACCTTAAAAACCTCACTGTCTTACAGAAAACAAAAAATGTATCAAGTCGCAACCAGTGCATTTAATCAGGTGGAGAGGGAGGCAGTGCAGGGAGGCCGAGGCAACCCAGCTCCAAGAAAAAATGAACAACTCAAATCTAGAATAGGGAGTGTAGAGACAGAGATGAGAGCAGTGACAATGGCAAGTCAGACTGAAAAGAGCAGAGATAAAAAATGGTGTTGGGAATACAGAAAAGGGCAAAGAACTATGGGCTGGGAAGCAAAAATAGATTACAGACGAAGGACAGAAAAGTATTAGATGAAGGACACCTCAAGTGCATATTCTTACCGTCTCTCTCACAGCTCCTACATCCCGCGGATGGAACAGAGCTGGCATAAGAGTGCAGTGTAGAAGGGTATTACACAGTGAACCTCCTCCTGAAACAAAGCTCCATCCAATGTAGGTAGTTTTTGAGTTGCAGGTGAGAGAGATGTCCTCTCCTCTCTTCTGCAGAACTCCATGCCTGGGGCAGGCTGCCCATTAAACCTACCAGGGTGGATTTGGAGGAGTTGGCACTGCGGTGGTTGACAGATCACAGGACATGATGCTTGGAGCCCCATGTATTTTCAAGAGCAAAATAAACAGCGGAGTAAAGCAGACAAACATAAACACTGGCCAGTAAATCTAACAACTGCCAAGGTTTGCAGTAGCCTCCTCAGTAAATCCAGTTCTTCCTTTTGGCATTGCTTCAGCTCACTTTTATGTGCTGTTTGTGTGCCGAGACAAGCAGTAGGCTCACCCGCAAGAAGTCCCAAACTAGAAATTTTCTGAATCCTGTCCTCAATACAGGCGACTTATGGTTGGACTAGAAGATCCGATGGGTCCCTTCCAACCTGGTTGTTCTATGATTCTATGATTCTATGACTTAGACTACTGCTTAGAAAGACTGCTTAAATTATTTATCTATTCCTTCCCCCCTCTTATAGTTTCAGACTGCCTCACCACTACTACATATCCATTCTCTTTTCAGCCCTGTGATACAAAGCCACATTAATAGGTCTTCCCTCTCTTTAGACAAAGAAAAATCTCCTAACAAGGAATTAATACAGGATTAAGTATGATTGCCCAAAGTAACAATGGAAATTTCCTCCAAACTCAGAAACTGGATACAAGTATCCCAAGCTTGTAGCTACTGCTCTACGATGATAAAGAATTACTTCTTTGGGGATGGTTATCAGCAACCTTATTAAATAGGAGAATCTAGAGAAACAATTTGAAGATGAAGGGCCAAGTTGCCTAAACCAGACAAATAATGAGAAGTAGCAAACAAGGTACCAAGCCTCAAATGTCTTTTCACCTGCCTGTGCCTTCTGTGTAGCCCCTCCTGGCCAGCTGTCCTGCCAGCACATCATCCCTGTCGTGACTGGGGAACCAAGTACCTCCAGAGAAGGAGAGATCCCTCACTTGGTAGCACCAGCTCATCACTGGACTGGTTTTAAGACTCTCTAAAAGGGATAGCTGGCTGTGTCACTGCAGCCAGGACCAAATGCTGCCTTCAACATAAATCACAGATCCAATCTTTTCCATTCATAAAACGAGCAATATATCTCCAGCAAAACTACAGACCTCCTGGAGCATTCATATATGAGCACTGAAATCCCTTTTTAAGGAGGCAGAAATAAATCTGATACAGCATGACATCAGGGAGGTAAAAATATGAAATGTGACTGTAAAATTAGTGTAGGTTAACTTGTGACCACAAAAACTATCACAGATAACTTACAAGGCTTTGAATGTCCCTGGTGTCAGCCCTTGGCACAGCTGAGAAAGCTTTGCTGCCTTTAATTTCATACTACAATGCATCTAGAATGTCAAGCTCCCACTTTCCTCAGCTGACAGAAATGGCTTCTGAGATGATTTCTATGTACTGGGAAGAAACTTCTACCCTTAAATTAGAATACTTTCAGACTTAATATTTTTCACTTAAACAGAAATGATAATTCTAACTTAAAGATCTCACACAATGTGAATTTACATTCTGCAGCCAAATATGGTGATTGGAAACAGATTAATTTGAAACATCTTCTGCTGAGTGGAATTAAAATTAAATATTAGTGAAGTATGTTGCTGATTTGATACATGATGCACCAGACATTAATTACTGATTTTCAGTTTGCTACAGTAAAATACCAGAAGTGCCCCACTAGAATGTTAAGAACTCTAAAATCATTGGTACAAAGTGCCACATGTACAGATCCTGTCCCCTCCTGCCCTCTGGGGCTTTACTTAATTTTCTTGCACTCACCAAGGATGAAGCTACTGCATGACATTCTTTCCATCATTCCTGACACTGAATTTCCTCCTTGTGTTTACAGGTTTTAAAAATGAACAAAATACTTGAAACTTTAATGCTCATCTCCTGCTCAGACCTTGAAATCAGACTCAGAGTGTTGCAGATAGACTCTTCTGGTTTTAATCACATTAGTAATAACAACATAAATAACAGAAAGTTCTGGGGGATTAACGCTAGAAGCGCTTGCTTGCAGTGAAGATCTCTGTTATAAAAAGTTAACACAATCTACTGAATGGAAAGAGTGTAATCGAAGTGCAAGTTGGGAATAAATTATTGGAAAAAGCCTGGAACTACTGGACTGTTTCCAAAAATGATCCAGTCATGTTTGCAAATACATCACTGAGTGACCAAGGTCAGCAAATCAAGCCTCAATCTTTCTTAAACAGTTCTGAACTATATATTAGCAAGTAATGACTCTGTCAAGCCAATCAATTAGTAAAGGTCAAAGAAGAGAAATTCATTACCAGAACATAACTCCTATGACAGTAGAAGAAGATGTGGTAAAGTCCTTCCGTAATTGCCTTTTTTTTTATCAAACCAGAGGGGGAAAAAAACGTACATTTTAATTCAAAAAGGTACCTGTAAAAGCACAATGCCAAACTCTTGTCCACACTCTGAATGGGGGAATGTAATACTCCAGGGGATTCTGAAAAAAAAGAAAAGCAAACCAAAACATTAAAAGGCATTAAAAAACCCAACAACAGTAACATGACAGGCATGTACATGTCAGCATGTCATGGTAACCTGATGCCAAAGTTGGTCCATGCCACAAGAAGGGAGGGAAAGAAGTGCAAGGCAGCCACACGAGCAGCCAGGCCTATTTCACATAAAAGAAGAGATAAGTGATGAAATCAACATGGCCGCACACTGGAAAAGGTACAACCTGTGTAATAATAACAACTAATTAAAAAGCAATTTGGGAAGCCTCAGAACACAAGTGCACATATGCCACAGCATCTGAGGTGCAAGATGAGATGCAGCCACACTGTGGATCAATGTATAAATACAAACAGGGCAAATTTCAAAACGAAGTTTTTAACTGATGAAGGATAACACAAATCATGCATTTTATGATCTTGTTATAGATACACAACCTATTTTATTTTGGGGTTTGGCTATTTCCAGATGAAGAAGAGAGAAAATACCCTACAAAAAAACCAAATCAAACACTGTTTCCCTGGTACAGCTTTTGCAGGGCACAGAATCAGTGTCAGCTACTTTGCAAGTAACTAAAGGAGAATATAAATATGTAAATGTTCCTGTTACTTCAGGCAACTGTCAGTTGATTTTGACATGAAAATATGGAATCTACAGTGATGACTTGTTTTTAAGAGACCTCCCACATTCAGAGTTGAGGTCAAAGAGCAAAAAGGTTGTGCACTTAACCGACCCCCTCACCTCCCTGCTGGGATCTAGAAAGTTGACAGGATACTTTTGAAACTAACAACAAGCGTGAAAAAACCCCCCAACCAAACTACTAAATTTTTATGTCTCTATTCAGAATAAGTTATTTACTTTTCAAGCCCTATTTCAAGTGATTGCTCATGGAAGAATAACATATTCTTATTCAAGTGGTGGCTCAAAATCACTAAAAAAGTATTAATTTTGCTTTTGTTTTAAAAAAATTAGCCTTTTCCTTTTTTCTAAAGCACTTATTTTAGACATTTTTTTTAAACTATAGCAATAGTGTATTTACCAAAACCAATTTCCATCTAGCCAACTGATACATGTTTCATTTCATATGCAGTATCTTCTCCTTTTTCTCTCCAAAATTACTAGGTACATTTTGGAGTATCTAAATCAGCTATTATAATCCATGCAGAGCAAAATTTTGTGTCACTGTTGTATTTTGTTTCACCTCCTAGAAATATTTTTATATCTACACAATACAATAAGCTGAAAAAAGCACATAATGTAAATTTTTGAGGTTGCACTCCTGTAATTAAGTATTAGTATATACAATAGCTAAAGGAAAAACACATCAGTGTATTATTTGGGAAGAAAAGGGTCTGGTTGCAGGGTGCAGTTCAGGAGGGTACTGATGCAGTAAGGGGAGAAGCAGTTTTCCTTACCCTGAGCTGAAGTTGGAGACACCCAGCTGAAGGGTAGAAAGGCTGAGCTGAGGGAGACTCACCATCACATTTTTTTGAAGAGAGCTCCAAAACACAGACACAATATAGGTGTATGCACTAGAATATTTCTTCTCATATCAACATGCAAACACTTCCATTATTTTATTGATACAAGTGTATAGACATAAACATTCACATCTACATGGTTTAGTCCAATACCAGCAGTCCAAACAGACTTGAGAACTATTCATGGGGTAGTAGCTAAGCACAAAAACAAAGCTCTGCAAAATTTTGGCAAGCCTAGAAATCTTCTCTCATTTCCTCAAAACATATAATTCTTATTTTAGATAGTTACTTTAGACAGCAACGGGGATCAACACACTGATAATGTGACTGTCGGTGTGAACTACGTACTGGAATATGTTCTTGGTTAGTGAACAACAGTATATACTATTTAAAAAATGTGTAGACTATTGCATCTTCTAAGTGCTAGAAAGAGGTCATGGTAATAAAAAGTGTAAGTATTAATACTGGAGTAGCTCTTATACAGTAAGTTGCCATAACCTTCTGCTTCCACCATAAACATAGTGCTCTAGATCTCAAGGATTTTTTGAGAGGGTACGCCCTCAATTGTGAAATCCCTACAGAGGGACATACCACATTGGCTTCACTCAACTTGGATGTTCAGCCAGGATAGCCATGACCAAGGAAGACACATAAACAAACCCCAAGCTTCTGTGTAGCTTTTAAGCATGACTAGTTTTATTGTTCATGCTATGGAATAAAACACTATCAACTCCATTTAGCATCCTCAAAATGAATGCACAGTGACAAAAAAGTTAATAGATGAGACTGATAGAGTAATAAGGAGTTAGACCAAGTACTACGCAAGTTCTTCAACACTACAGCACAATATTCTGCGGTCTATGCATCTCATACGTAGATGGGACCAACCATGAAGCACCACTGCAGACACCCATCTGTGATGGCACAGGTGCTTCCACCAGCAGAAGAGTAAAGCCTCAAGCAGGTGGCACTAGATTTTGTAGGTGCAGGATGAATACCCCAAGGCAGAACTATACATTAATTACACTGATTTAAGTGGATGAGCTGTTCTGGTAACAGATCTCCCCTAGGACTTTATCAGTGCAACACAGTGGTCTTCAGTGACACATAGCAGACAAGCTTCTAAGCAACACAATGCCCCTTAGCAAAGCTGAGAGGGAACTGGTACACTACAGTGAATATTCTTAAACATAAATCTGCAAGAGAAAGTAGAGAAAATGTAGAACGCAGCATATATCTCAGTAGAAAACATGACTGAGGACTTTGTGGGACAGCCAAAGGCACCAAATCCTCCTTTCGCAATTACTTACACTGTTTTACTATAAGCAGTGTCATATAAGTGTTTCTCAAGTTCTACTTGCTCACATAGGTGTAATTCTACTGTCTTTAGAAACTCTCATCCCAGATCTATGCCACAAGTTTTCATTTCAACCACCTGTCCACCTGTGCAGCTCAGCTCCAGTGCTGAGCAACCAAGAAAGGTCTCCACTAAAGTATCATGCACTCGTCCTCTCCATGAGGGAGAAGGAAGGTGATGAAGAAATAACTGTGCTTATCCCACACCTACTGGGGAATTTGTAGCACAAAACATGGCCAGCCTTCATTCAGAAAAGCCCAATTAATTGTGACTAAAGCACTACCAAATGCCTGGCCTCCAAGAAGGCAACAGAGCATACAGTTGATTCCTCGTGGCTTTCTAAATATTTCCTGGATCTGCAGGTCCACGGTTTAACTTCTCTGGCAGATGTGCAATTCAGATAGAAGTACAGCTAGGCATGCTGACACATAGTGTTACATGGGACACACAGTATAGTTTGAAAAAGTTTGTTACCACATACAACTATTGACACCTCAGTGCTTCTTTCTGGTGAGGCAGACCTGCTCCCTGCAGGCAGGGTACAGTGGGGCACTCTCATCAGCAGGGCTACAATGATGTATACTGTCAACAGTGCATAGTTACCACTTCATTTATTTCCCACTGACACTCTTTCTTTGATTTTTCTTTCCCCTTCTAAGTAACTTAAGAATCTGCTAGCACTGACCTTGTTATCACCTCAACAGGAAAAGCTGGTGCCTCCACAATACTTTCTTTTAGGAACAAATAAATGCTTCCACAGTACTTCTCTTAAAAATCAATAACAGAAATGCTGATATAGGACCAAAGACATGGCAGCTGAGATCTGTGCAAAGAACTGATTGGTCACTAGCTCTTACTAGACAGCTGAAAGGGATGTAGCTGAATTCTGGCCTCTATGCGAAACGTTAAAGCAACTATCCTTATCTTTCCAATTCTCTTTTAAAAAAGAAATAAAGAGTAAAAAACAAGAAAGATAAATATGAAAGAAAAAATACTATAAAGCATCACAGATATAAAACAGTACCAGGAAAGCTGATGTCAGACATCTCAAAATGACAAAATTCCATGAAACAGAGCCACGTGCACAGGTCAGTGTACCTACTGAGCTTCAGCTGGAAAATTTAACCTCCTTTTTAAGGGCAGAAAACATCTGACAACTAGTCAGGAAGCACTCAAACCAAGATAAGAAACTGGAGGCTAAAGTTAGATGATAAAAAACATTTTCTTCAATAATTTTCAAATCAACAAATTATACAGGTGTGAAGTATCACATTATCCTCTGAATGGACATTTCTCTACCTTTTTTTTTTCCTCTATAATATCCCACATTCATTCAAATTTCTCTCAAAATAAATCATTTTGAAAGCTTAGAAAAAAATACTGCACAATAGCTGGGCAGCTGGCATACCAAAATTGCTCATTATTCTAATTTGAACAGTCTATCTCATCTGCTCGTGAAATAAGGTCAAACAAAAAAAACCCGTTAAAAACTATAAGGATATCTAAGGGTCTCAAAATTAATTTTGCTGCTAAATAAATTCTAAACATTTCTACCATTTTCAGGTTTATTGTTTTTAATCATTTGTGAAGAAAATAGATATGTAAACTGTTCAGAAAGAAGTGATGCTCCTTTTCAATACTGACTGATATAAGGATATACACCCAGACTAGGTGCTAGAAGGCCTGAAGCTCTCCTTTCATCTGTAGTGCCAGGATATTTTAGTAACACACTATGTTTAGGAGACTCATTAAATAATATATATCTTGGTTTGGAGTTGAGATTTCAGGATGAAGATTCAATGAAATGTAAGATTAACATCTGAAAGACTTTTCTCTTTCTGGCAAGCATCCCTCCTTCTTTCTGTTGGTCAGCCTCATCTCTAAAAGTACTTGATCCTTATGAGGTCACATACACTTCCAGTCAGTGGAATCAGAAAATTCTAGTTTGTCCCACCAGTGAGTTCTCTTTAGTTGGTGGCTTGTCAGTTCAGCATCCTTACTTTAAAAAGCACTATGCTGCAAGCAAAACTGCTGTGGGGCCCAGATCATCAAGTATTATGACTGATAATGCATACTGAAATTTCAGTATCTGAAAGGAAGGAATTGCCAACTTGTCCATCACATGAGCAAGACCCTGGTGAGTATTTGAGAAGGGCATAAGAGGCCAGCCTAATATCTGGATTACTTGTCTGAGATACATATGAAGAACGAAAGACGTTTGGCCCTGGATACTATCAGCAGAGCTCTCAAACAGTTCTTAAAGTCATTGCTGAGGATGTATCTTTTTTTAAGCAGCTCTTATCTGAAGGGCACAGTGAGCCTAGCACCTGGGGTAAGCATAACGGGGAGGATTTAGGGAGTGTACCCAATTCTTCACATTTTTACTTGCTGGAAACAAGGTAACTTGTTTCCTGACCCAGAACCTGGCTTTTCCTTAGAGACCCACAACCACAGAATTGCCAAAACTTATCTCACTTTAGACTCAGAGATCTGAATAGCAAAGAACAACAATTTGAGCAAATAAAAAAGGTGTTTCTTTCAAGTATTTTCTTAGATAACATGATACCAATTAAAAGTATCTTACTGTTTGCAGTCTGCTTTCTTTATGAAAAACTAAAATATTTATACTTGAATGCACTTTTCATCTCTGTTCAGCTATTAGCCTTCAAGCAGGTTCAGAAGTCTTGACCCCAAACAGTAAAACCATGGAAATACCACAACAGGAAAAGTGAAAACCACAAATGTAACCTTATTTGAGCTACTTGGATGACAACAATCTTAATCAGGATGTCACACACTGACAGCTGCAGATACATGGGGAGGAATGTTGTGTGCCCAACCTGGCCATCCTGTTTAATGGACAGAGACGAAACTCAAAGCTACAGCCCATGTTCTGCAGAGGAGCACACAGTGCATGTAATACAGCAGGTGGCTGGAACCACAAGTTGCATGATATATAACTGCTCACTTATAACACAGATCCTGTGATTGAAAACAAAATTCAGAAATTGTGTTAAACGCCTCCCAAGCATCTTTTTATTGTAAAAATATTCATCTCACTGTTTTTTTTTCCAAAAACAAACAATAGAGGGAAATGAAAAAATCAACCCAAGACAGAGGTACAAAAGCTAAACGGAGATCTTTAAGAAAATGAAATTCAAGTCATCACTGACCTTGCCCGCATCAATCACGGGGAAAAACTTTGATGGCTTTGGTATTGCCAGCAAAAAGTGACTTAAAAGGTTTGACAGTGTATGTGGATTACATCTGCAGGTAGCCTCTCACTGTGAGAATTAACATTGAATAGATGTTTTAGAACAGCTAACTGTTAAGACATTTTGCTTAATC
The DNA here is from genome assembly GCA_033558105.1 of Coccyzus lansbergi. Classification (NCBI taxonomy): domain Eukaryota; kingdom Metazoa; phylum Chordata; class Aves; order Cuculiformes; family Coccyzidae; genus Coccyzus; species Coccyzus lansbergi. The sequence goes on along the minus strand of JAUMJK010000283.1, from coordinate 661,875 downwards.
TACCACAGAAGAAAACTGTTTTTTGACAACAAACTGTAGTTGGAACAGTACAATTGGAGCTCATCTGAAGCATATTACCTTTCCCAACTTTTACTTCATATAATAGAGGTATTAAAACATTGTTAATAATAGATACTTTTTTGCATAATTTTTACTAAAGATGAATTCAGGTAATGAAGTCATGGAGACTTTGTACATCCTTTCAAGAGGTACTTAGTATCCAAAAGTCAAACTGTGATGATGAAGAAGTTGGTGTTTGGTATTTCTGAAAACCAAGCATAGCAATCCAAACTGGAATATACAAAGTTAAAGGCTACCTTTTGAAAAACTGGAAACCATATATCTTTGCTGCATGACAAAGTCAGCATGTGAGATGTAAGGAATACAGCCCATTCCCCCTAATACTCATGGTCCATCACTCTTGGCATTAGATTATATATATTTGTTACTAACACCTCTTTTTGTAGAGGAGGAAATTAGGACTCAGCTACATATGGGCTCTAGTACCAAAATGGGATTCTTGCTTCCTATACAAAAAAAGCAACCCTCTGATTTTTATGCAGTTACCTAATTAAATTTCACTGTGCATATTAAGTTTTCTGATGTTTAGCTGTTTTATGTTCAGTCCAAAATCAAAAGAATACTCACTCATAAATGACCTTTCCATTAAAAAAAAATTAACCAAAACTTAAGACAAGGTTTATCATCTGCAAAGATATCCATCGCTCTATTTTTTGTTTTCTCAGTTCAACCAAGGAGAAGAGATTCTGCACATAATTCCTAACTAGGCCACAATCTCTACCTTCCTAATGTTTTATTCATGTAGTTTGTAAAGGGATGCACATTATGTCAAGTTCCAAAAGGAGAACCATGATATAAGAAACAGCTCTGCAAGAATGGATCAATAGTGTGCTGATATTACTCTGTTTTAGGGAGGGAGAGACAGATCAAATTTTTTCAGTCAGTGAGAAATAACATAAAATCAAGTTGTCAATCTCTTCACATACTGTTTATTTTAACCTACAGTTCACTGATGAGTCTGTGGATTATTCCAGAGTAATTCTCAAAAAACTTTCAAGAAGAAAACTTATTGCCCAAAGTCTAAGCTGGCCATATAGAATTCATACATATATCAGACAACATTGAATGGTTAGCACATCCAAAAAAAGTTAAGACCTACTGCTTCATATTACTCTGAAAGCCATATTGTTTTTAGAATACATACACAGTATAACTGCATGTGAATTTTCATCCGGGAGATGATGGATATTTAAAAAAATTACATGATAATTCATCAGGTGCTGTAGCTCTCAGCTCATTAACCCGGGTATTTACAAAATGCTCGATCCTGTTTCTTAGTATCCTTACAAACTGATGCGTCCTGTCAGGCCAGTATGTGTAACGTGTCATTCACTAAGATTCAGAAATTCTATCTTGAATTTTTATTTCCTCCTCTGGCTAGAAAATGTTGGATATCTACACCACATTCAGCATGGCCGAGGAATAGAAAGGGTCTTTGCAGAGGTCAAAAGCAGACTCTGGGCACTGAGCCAGTCTCCAGCTGTGCTTTGCCCCGTTAACTGTGTTTGGATTAGCTGCAAGAGTATACGGCATCTGTATAAAGGCTTCTGAAATACCAGGGGTAGACTAATCTAAAAAAAAACCCCAACATTGGAGCAGCAAAAGACACTGTTTAAGTGTCATTTTTCCACTTTGGTCACTAACACAATATGACCTACACCTACATCTCTAGTAGTATCCAGATTTTAGGGTTGTATGTTGGCATTTGACATTTGACTGGAAAATATTTAATTCTATAGCAGACAATGTTTTATGTTCTTCAACAAGAAAAGTCAGGATTGAGACTTTCTGGATGGGGATAGTTGTAAGAATGGACACCATCACAGAAATATGGATGCCAGCTCCAACCTACGCACTTCTCTGATTTTATCTTGCCTTCTCTATTACAGGGGTACCAAAAACTGGTGTCTCTTTGCCTCACCCCATCCTCAACAGGAAGTGATTCAGATGTAGAAGAAACAGTAATAAATATTATAATGTATATGTGTTAAAATCCATCACCACAGATATCCATTTCTTCATACTGCTCCTTCTTTCCATTCTTGAAAGACTGAGATATTTGCTTCTCAGTATTCACTGGGCATTTCCTCCACTCTTCTGCTTTTAGCATCTCTCTGATTTAGTTGTCAACAGCACACAAAACAGGATTACTTGAAAAAATCGAGAAGACACGAGGAGACAGAACAAGGACTACTTAGGAAAAAAAAAAGCATGATCTCTTCTTTTCAGCAGCAGGTACCTGTAAGATATTCAGCAAAGCAGTTAGTTAAAAGGCAGTGCTGTGCAAGACTTCTTCACATACAGCACCTAGGAATTAGTTCAGGAATGGGCTGCAAAGGACAGGAAGCTGCTGATGCTAGTGTTTAAGTGTCAATAGAGGCTAACGGGAGGCTAATGAGCTGTGCCATTCTGTGCAAGCTTGACTGGCATACTGCAACATTAAATATGCTACAGGAGCCCCAGATATACTGTACCTGTGATACAGATATACAGGGACAACCAGGATATGTTGGGACAGAGCTAAACGGTGGGTATAACAAACAGATATTCAGAAACTGTCTAATCAAAGGTTTACTGATGCCACAAAACACAAACTAGGCAGGGAAATCACCGAGGGTCCCACACAAAGTTCTGTGGTATGTATCACATCTATTGAACCAATCCATTTATAACAATGAGCGATCTGCTCCTAGCAGCTCTTGCAAGATCACCTTTAGGCAGAACTATGCAATGATTTTGTCAAAAGAAAATATAAGATATGCAAACAATCTTGGTTTTAAGGTAACTGTTTGGCTCTCCTCAATGTTTCTTTCCACAGAACAGGCAGAAACATATAAATATTTGTGGTGATACAACTTTGAGGCAGTATTCCTAATAGACATTGAGCAACAGAGATCACAAACTATTTTTTTCTGTTTAGTAGAAATAAATAAAACCATTATTAGAAGCTGACAGAGAACAAACAAACTAAAGCAACTCAGCAAACCCACACAGAAACCTGCTAATTAAATAAACTCCCATTTTTCACAGCAAGGATGCTTGGAATCTCAAGACTGTAAAACATGCATTTCTCTTCCCCCACGTAAATTTCCTTAAATCAGCTCTTTTTCTTTAGTATCCCAATCAAATACAATCTACATTTAAAAAGCATCCATCTTGAAGATGAACACAACTTAATAATGAAACTACTGAAATCAAAGCACAACCCTTTCGTACTTTGTCGCATGGCTCCTGGGAAACACTGCTGGGAGAAGGGATTCATTAAAGAAGTTAAGTCTTGCTCAGTGGCTCCACATCTTAAGGATATTCCATGCCAGATCTCAAGGTCTGGATTCACAGCTATCTTATCTGCTAATTACTAACTTGTATGAAGATAGCTTTGCAATGGTAATATCAATATGCTCAGTCTGAGGAACAACATGATTGAGAGCAGACTTGTGGAGAAGGACCTGGGGGTGCTGACTGATGAGAAGCTCGACATGAACCAGCAATGTGTACTCACACTGGAAGGCCAACCATATTCTGGGTTGCATTTAAAGAAGCATGGACAGCAGGTTGAGGGAGGTGAGTCTTCCCCCTCTGCTCCTCTCTTATGAGATCCTATCTGGAGTACTGTTCTGAGATCCCTAACATAAGAAGGGTATGGAAGATGATCAGAGGGTAGAAACACCTCTGCTATGAGGACAGACTGAGAGTTGGGGTTGTTCAACCTGGAGAACAGAAGGCTTTGAGGAGACCTATAATAGCCTTCCCGTACTTGAAGGGGCCTACAAGAAAGCTGGGGAAGGACTTTCTACAAGGCACGTAGTGATAGGACGAGTGGGGGCGGTTTTTAATTGGAAGGGGGAAGATTTAGATTGGACATTAGCAAGAATTTCTTTACAGTGCAGGTGGTGAGACACTGGAACAGGTTGCCAAAGGAAGCTGTGGATGCCCCCTCCCTGGAAGTGTTCAAGGCCAGGATGGATGAGACTTTGAGCAACCTGGTCTAGCAGGAGGTGTCCCTGCCCATGGCAAGGGAGTTGGAACTAGATAATCTTAAAGGTCCCTCCCACTCAAACCACTCTATGATTCTGTGGCATTCCACTGCACATGTCCACACTGTAAGAAAGCCAAGGTACTATGAATGTGGTTTAAGGTTGGCGAGGTTAAATCCTGGAGTGTTTGCTTTGCAAAGGCATTGCTGATGTGACAAATCCTGGTACAGCTCCCAGAAAGTGGGAGTGGAGATAGGCAGGGCATCTTGGTCCAGCCGAAACAGAGGGTGCTGCTTGCACTCCAGGTCAGCTCCAGTTCCCCTGTCTTTACAACGGCAAATCTCTTAGTCACTTCATAGCTCTGGGAACAAATATTGTCTTGTGAAATTATAATGCCGTTTTAATTATTAGCATTGTCTTTAGAAAATAAAGTGTTCTGTTGCAGTCACTGTGTGATGACAGCAATGAACACACACTGAGTCACCCCACATTAACTTAAATAGCACAACTGTGTGAACATGTGTTCTTCAGTTAAATCCACACACACTCTCTCAAATGGAAAAATAAGCAAATCTCCAAGCAATAACTTTCTACACAATGCAAAACCAACCCTCGCGGCTCTTCTTCTACAACCTCAACATGCATGTGGCAAAGGGCTTAGTAACACTACTTCTGTTTTCTGACCTGGTAGTAGATAAGTACACAAAGTCACCACCAAAGGGTTAAGTCATTAAAAATGTATGTGCTTAAATCTGGCTTTATTTGATGACCTCCACAACCCAAGCAGAGGTAGTGCCCACAAGCAGACACTCAGCATCATAATATTGACACAGAAAAGTTTCAGGTTCACTTCCTTCTCCTTCAAATCTGAACAGCACCACTTGAGAAGAACAATCACTCAGATGTTTTTTCACTATAGGTAATAAAGTACCTCAGTTACATTAAATTCCATTCAGAATAGGAGATAGCACAAAGATTTCAAGTTGGAGCACAGGAAGGGTTTACTGCCCAGACATTCATTCTTATCACAGGACTGGCTGTGCTGCCAATTCACCATGCAGCGCTGATAGCAGTGCACATAAAAAACAAGCAAGCAACTGATCTGTGTTCAAACTTGTCTGTTTTTCTGCCCCTTAACTAAACTATCTCCAGGAACAGAAACTGAATAACATACAGCTTTTGTACTTTGAAAGGAAACTACGAAAGGCTCAGAGGGCTAAAATCAGCAAGAATTTTTCTGTATTACACCTGTAGAAACACCTTCCACAGTCTTCCTCACATCAAAGCTGCATGGTTACCTGAAGGTACTTTAGTTTACACTTACTATAACAAAACCTCTCATATCTAATGCTTCTGACATGCAACTGGATATACTCCAAGCAGACACCGCCATTATGAAAGATTTTGCTATCATACACACTCCCAATATTGGGCACTTGAAATACTGCCCTGCCTGACTGATAATGACTTCAGTACAACATTGATTCAAAGCACATAAATCAAGGTTAGTAGAGTATTCATACCATCAAACTTAAGACACTTTTAATTCTTCTTCTCTGGAAGCTGTTCTGGTGAGCCCAACCTGAGGTCCTGTCCCCACCCTGCTTTTTTGGGGAACTTCTCTTCCTCTCCAGTAATTCTTCAGGGACAAGAGCTAGGGAAACAAGTCCCTGGCTGCCCAGCAGTTCAAAGTTCAAGTCAGAAAAGTAAATAATACAGAATACAAAAGCCTTCCTTTCAAGTACAGAACTGGTTACAGAAAAAAAATTATACTAATAAAAAGGCTTTTTTCCACAGGGTATATCTGAATGGTACTAAAATTACACGGACAAATCCTTCCCTTCTTTGAAACAACAGAGTCTAATGGAAAGACAAGGAAATTTTCTTCCTATCTATGAGGAAGGTGTAGACCATAGTTCCTTAGAGATCCAGGTTGTAGTCAACACTAAAAATCTGAAGTGGTACTACTTTTTCCTCAATTTGAATCCTTACACGAGTTTCTGCAATTGCCTGCAATGAAAAATATTACAGAGCCAGTACATCTTAACTCCCACTTATGGTTGCATGGGAGCCAGACAGGAGGAGCTGGCAGTTAGCCACTTCACCAGGGCTCAAGGTGACAGGACGTGCTATCCTTACAAGTTGCTTTTACCCTGTCCTAATTTCTTTCTTCTTCTGGCAGGTCTCCTGTGCACCTTCACAAGACAAGCCCAGTTACCTCTGCAGGTCCAAGTAAGCACAGCACTGTGCAGTGTGTCCCCCAGCCCCGGAGTTACATACAATGTGCTGTTGTCCAAAATAGATTGTGTGCCACAGGCTGGGACTCCCCTGGGTCCACACAGTGTAGTTTTATGTGGTGTGCAGAGACAATAGCTTCCCCAATTCTCCCTTCTCTGCCAAAATGCAATCAAACATCCTGCAATGTACTTTGCACATGGAAAACTCCTTATATTTCTTACTCTTAATCTTCTTTCCTTGCCCCCAATGAGGCTAATGTAAGTCTTACTGGAAGGTCACAGGTAGGATGGCTGTCACTCTTGCATGTGGCATCCAGCTCTTTTCAGAACAGACAAGTAAGTCAGAAATTACTATTCTAGCGGTAAACATGATTAGTGTAAGTTACAAAGGGAAACAGCATGAGGACCAAGGGTAATTGTAATACACTACCCCTGACCAAACTTTTACCTGGTCTCACATCACCACTACAATGTGAAGGGAAGAGAGTTTCTAACAGTCATGACCACAGCCCTGCACAGTCTTGCACCAAAATCTCTTAAACAGCAAAGCATAGCATGCTGACCAATGGCCAACTTGTAGTATCACTCACTCCTCACTATGTGAAATCAAGATGTATACTTTTAATCACATTTCCTAATTGTTCACATTTCCATCTCTGTTGCCAAATAGGTGAATTCTTCAAACAATATTATGCAAAAACTACACAAAACCTCAAAATTTCAGGTCTGACCATTTATTTCCTTCTCAACTTCAGACTTTTCAAACAAGGAGAGATGAGCAGCACAGAGAGGCACTCTTCCAGGAAAGCTAACTTTCAGGGACTTGCAGCTTATCCTTTGTAGCTCATGAAGAGGCTTGCAAGCTAACCATGTGAAAGCATTATTAATTATTATTACAGTATGATTCATGCAGAATATTTATGCCCTTTCCTCCAGTGTTGAAAAGCTCATGTTGAAACTTAAAACTTCACTGTGAAGACAGGAAGTCTTGTATTTCTGAGTTGTTGGGATTTTTTGAACAATGATATTTTGGTGAATCATATCATAGAATCATAGAATCACCAGGTTGGAAGAGACCCACCAGATCATCGAGTCCAACCATTCCTATCAAACACTAAACCATGCCCCTCAGGACCTTGTCTACCTGTGCCTTAAACACCTCCAGGGAAGGTGAATCAATCACCTCCCTGAGTAGCCTGTTCCAATGCCCAATGACCCTTTCTGTGAAAAATTTTTTCCTAATGTCCAGCCTAAATCTCCCCTGGCAGAGCTTGAGGCCATTCCCTCTTGTCCTGTCCCCTGTCACTTGGCAGAAGAGGCCAGCTCCCTCCTCTCCACAAGCTCCTTTCAGGTAGTTGTAGAGAGCAATAATGTCTCCCCTCAGAATCCTCTTCTCCAGGCTAAACAACCCCAGCTCTCTCAGACGTTCCTCATAAGGCCTCTTCTCCAGCACCATCACCAGCTTTGTTGCTCTTCTCTGGACTCACTCCAGAGGCTCAACATCCTTCTTGTGGTAAGGGGCCCAGAACTGAACGCAGGATTCAAGAAGCGGTCTCACCAGTGCTGAGTACAGAGGGAGAATCACCTCCCTGGACCTGCTGGACACAGCGTTTCTGATACAAGCCAGGATGCCATTGGCTTTTTTGGCCACCTGGGTACACTGCTGGCTCATCTTCAGTCGGCTGTCAACCAACACCCCCAGGTCCTTCTCCTCCAGGCAGCTTTCTAGACAGACTTCTCCCAGTCTGTAGCTCTGCATAGGGTTGCTGCGCCCCAAGTGCAGGACCTGGTATTTGGCCTTGTTAAACCTCACGTCATTGGACTCTGCCCAGTGGTCTAGCCTGTTCAGATCCCTTTGCAGAGCCTCCTTACTCTCCAGCAGATCAACACTTCCACCCAACTTAGTGTCATCTGTAAACTTGCTAAGGGTACACTCAATGCCTTCATCCAGGTCATTGATGAAGACATTGAACAGGGCTGGACCTAGCACTGAGCCCTGGGGAACCCCACTTGTCACTGGCCTCCAGTTGGATTTAACACCATTTACTACCACTCTCTGGGCCCAGACACCCAGTTTTCCACCCAGGAGAGTGTGTGCTTGTCCAGGCCAGAGGTTGACAGTTTCCGTAGCAGAATGCTGTGAGAAACTGTGTCAAAGGCTTTGCTTAAGTCCAGGAAGATCACATCCACAGCCTTTCCCTCGTCCAGCAGCCAAGTCACTTTGTCATAGAAGGCGATCAGGTTAGTTTGGCAAGACCTGCCTTTGGTAAACCCGTGTTGACTGAAAAAGTATTCAAGACTACAAAATGCCTTGATCATTAAAATATATTAAAAATACTGATTTTTTTTTTATTTCACAGATTCCGTCCTACAGAACATTAAAGCCATGTAAAGCCAGATTAACAACAGAACTTGAAACAGTCTCATCTCTTGCTTATGACATACTGTTGTAATACAAACTTTAAAACTGCCAAATTTCAATGAATTATAGAACCCTCTTTTTTAGCTCTAAGTTTATATAGGCAGCAGTTACCACAAAAACTGCTTGTTCTTATACTGTAAAGATTTTGTAATTTTATTTACTTGCCCTACAGCTGTTAGGAAATTAAAAGTAACAAACCATGCACTAAATCACTCATTTTGTGCAGCTTTTTTAAAGCTAGAATATCATAATGGGACCTGGACTAAAATAAGTGGGTAAAAGCAAAACAGAGAAGATAAAACAGGAACGAGTAGATGCATTTAAAAAAACATGCTTATAAAGTTTCGTAATTTAAAATGTATGGGAGACAAAAGAACAAGAAAAATCTAACAGTAACAGAAACTTGGGCAATAACAATATGAAACAAAACAAACAACTGTTGATTGTCTTTTATCCCTTCTTCCTAGTTTTTCTTATACTTCTGTATTTGTTACAAGACTTCTGTATACCCCCATAGTACTCAATATTTCGGATATGGCCTTTGTATGAATCTGTTAGTTTTCTTTTCAGGAAATCAAAATAAAATTTAACAAGTATGAATTTAAACCTCTTTCCCACCATGCACAAAGACGAGTAACTACTGCTACTTCTGAAGAAATTCAGGTCAGTAAATCTGCAACATCTAAATATATACTTGCAGTTTTATAGGTATATACAAGCAGAATAACTTGGAGGGAAAACCCACCAAATTGCTAAATAAATCTATATTTACTACATTTTCACAGTGAAGGGCCAAATTTCATCATGTAGCAGATTCCACCTTTTTCATGTGATGCTATGAATGCACTGGAAGATAAACACATATCACATTGTTACTGGAAACTTCTGTAAAAATTTGTGATTTTATTTAGCAGTATCATCCCAATCCATATAAAATAGCTTGCCATTTTATCTTGCACTTGTATTCATTTATTCTCTTTCATTCATCATCAGTAGCTACAGTAGAAAATGAATAATTGACGCGCCAAATGTTGCCTGTAATTTCAGTACTGTGTGAGAAAAATAACTTAAAACTTGAAAGGATATCATTGGAAATACAAACTTTTGTTACACTACATAAATACTTACATATAATATGTTTAAGTATCAATTTATACATTTTACTCTGAAATCCTGAAATATCACTACTTCTTTCCTCACCAATATCCTTTCCAATTCCTGTAAAGGTTGAAGATCATAAGTAAAATGCCATTATTTATGATGCAAACCACTGTATAAAGAGTAAGCAGAATTTAACTCATGGCAAAAGAAGATAAGAATCAGTGAGAAGTGTCAGAAATACTGCCAGAGATGGAAAGCAAATACATTAATTAAAGAAGTTATTTAGTTCCTAGATTAAGATAACAAAGAATAAAATTAACAGAGGATAAGCTTCACCACAGACCACTAGAATTCAGAGACAAAACCAAAACACTTCTAGACTGACTAGCTATATGATATCCAATGAAGCCATCAAGTTTTGTGAAAGCTCAGCTTTTCCTCTGTGATGCAAATCAAACTCCTTTCCCTCCCAAACCCTACTCTTTCAAGGCCTTTTCTGGATCATTTCCAGAGGAAGGGAGAAGTTCAGATGAGCTAAAACAACTAACCCAAACTTATGAAATCCAGTGCAAGACTGGATGCATATGGAAATGAAATCTCCTGTTCCCAAGCGGATAGACTAGATATGTCACTATGTTTTTGCCATTCCTGATATAAAAATAAGTGTCAGCAAAACCCAGTATAAATTCTTGCAAGCCCCTGCACGAATGCTGCTGTTTTCTTCTGGACTGTTCAACCAGCAAAACCACTCAGAAATTTCTCTTAATTAAGGAAAAGAAGGTGGGGTGACCCACCCCAAACCCTCATTTCTGTTCTGTTCAAAAGCCTTACCAAAACAATTTTTCTTACTGGTTAGACATACCTTGCAAACAGTCTTCCTGGGTCATTGTCACTGACTAAGGCCTTGTCCCTTGTCCAAGAGGGAATGACAGGAACCCATCTCTGGGTTGCTGGTGCTATCACTGAGGCTCTGGAAAGAAGTCAGGAGCATTTTGTGGCCTGGAAGTAAACTAAAACATACCTGTTTTTTAACAGCAACAGCAAAACAAGGCATGCTTCGGCAAGCTGCATCTGACTACTCCTCAAGAAAACCTCCCTGGTTTTTTCTGTTCTGCAATTTTCCACGAACAGGCATCACCACCAGCACATGTGGGGCTGTTGCCAAGTGCTCCTAAAAATTGCACTCCTACACCTTGGACATGTTTGCCCATGCTCATGCATGCATAAAAGATAGTGGCAAACTGTGGCAGCCATGACCTGAAGGAAGCACTGAATACTGTCAGCCACCTGCTGAATCAATTTATGCAGGCTCCAAAGATGCTCTCCAGCGTCAGCGGGGGCAACAGCAAAACCCACAATAAAATATGAGCTCTTCTAGGAAAAAAAAGGAAGTAAAAAATAAATTAAAAATGTTTTGCCTTCAGGCAATTCTTGATTTCTCGTCTCACCCAAAAAAAGCTGATGTGTTGCTTTTGTAACCCATTATTATCATCCATATACACAAGTATAGAAATTTCATGTCTATTCTAGAAAATGAACAAATCGAACCCCCGAAACAGACCCCAGCCTATGACCAAAATGCAAGTTCTTGTGTTTCAGTCAAGCTCCCACAGTATAACTTTTCTTCTGCATTTCTTTCTCTTGCTTTATCTAGTTCTGCTCATTTTGTTCCAGATTTCTGGTCTCCAAATTTTAGTAGATTAAACTGGCAGAGATCCTGCTCCTCAATAAAAGCACTTCTTGGTCTGAAATTGCAGCAGACAGGCTGCAGCCTGAGGATGCTGGATCAGCCACAGAGTATGAAGCATTTCAAACATAAGCCACCCATGCCACTCCAATCCCAGGCAACAGTGATACCGCATTTTTTTCCACACTTGGCTTTTCTGCTCCTGACCCACGTCTCAAATGAGATGACAGTCCCAATGCAATTCAAAAAACAAAGTCAGCACGGGAGGTGTTTAATGCTGAAGACGTCAAGAAAGGGCTAGGGTGATTTGGAAGGAGAGGTAACTTTCCTGAAATTTGCTGCTGGAGGCTGAAGGTACAAATGCTAAAACTGCATGGATGTGCATCCTCCAGCCATGTTTGCTGCCTACATGACCAGGACACAATGGGAGATCTGATGGTAGGCAGAAATAGTCAGCATATGAGGAAAAGTGCAGTTAAGCCAGCAGCACACACGATAAGAATTATCTCTGCTGGAGGCTGCTCGCTTCTGTGCCGACACTTTGGCTCAGCACTGACAAATGCCAGAGGGGAGCAAGTGCAGAGGCTGGACCTCACTAATGATAAATACGGCACTTTGGGCGCCAAGTCTGTCAAAACAACAGCCTACCCAGCTTCTGAAATGAGCCAAACGCATCCATATTTGAGAGAGCAAAAATCTTCGAGGAAATAACTGTCTGCCTTAGGAAGACAGGAAATATAGCCAAGTCCCATGCTGGTGGAAGGTGAAAGTGGGTAAAAGAAAGCCCTGACCTTCTTCCCTTGCTAGAGCTCTGCTGTTCTCCAGAGGGTTGGACAGGACATAATCACTAGCATGTGGCCTCTTGCAGTGGTTGAAGCTGTCCCAGAGTGGCATGGTAGGGCATATGCTGACACCTCCTCCACTCCCGCACCTACTCAAACTGCTCTCTAGCTATTGGATTCAACATTTGGTGTTCCCCGCCTCAGTAGTTCTTTAACTTTAAAAGAAGAAGTTCTTTAAAAAAAGAAGGACTATATGGTCAGCTTAACACAGCAACTAGCATGTTTCTACAGAAGAACAGTCCCTATATGACTGCGGTGTTAAACTACGTATGAATCCAGAGGGGAAAAGCTTAAATGGATATTGATAGGTACTTCAGCTTGTTTCATAATTCTTATCCTACTGGTTCAAAGTTGTGTCACTTCCCTGGGGGCATCCCTGAGCACAGGCAGTGGGTGCAATCCAAGGGAAGCTGATGTATGAGGATTTTTGCCCACTGGTTGTAGGTTGAGCCAAAGATTAACAGAGGGATCACTGGAAAAAGTTACACCTACTGAATATGCACTAGCAACTAAAGTAGACAAGGTTGTCATTGGGCATTGCAAATGATCCAACAAAGGAGAAAAGCAATTTAGATGGGTCACAGTATGGGAAGAAACTTTTTTACGGAGTTTCGGATGAATCCACAGATTAGTATATGTTTTACCTGGAGGATGATTTTCAGTTACAGAAAAGATAGTAAGGAAATGTATCAGAAAAGGATTAACTCTGAGGGAAAAAACACTATGGGTAAATGAAGATAGGCTACATGGCTGAGAGTGAAATTACAAATGGAAAAGAACTTCAGCATCACCTCTGTGTCATGACAACAGAAATCAGACCTGTCATAATAGGTAGAGTTCATATTGTCTAATTTAGTTAATAGGTTTTTAGGGAAATAGCCAAGTTCTTTCATGAGATACAATTTTCTTCTCCAATGAGAGATTTGCAGGAGAATCAGTGCGACAGGCAGACTTATTATGACTTTCACATATATAAAATCTAATAAGCAATTAGCAATTACAGACATTAGGCGAAAGAGCTGAGCCCTTCTTCATTCCATTACCCTGCCAACTGAAGATTATTCTCTGCCATCTCTTAGCTAATGAATTGCTAGACCTAATACTAGAGACCACAAGTGCTAAAGAATAGTCCTAGTTTCTGTAGGAGGTCTTTTCCTGGGTTTACGTGTCTACATAATGAATATTAAAGAAATTTTGCTTATATTTTTCTCTGTTAGTTCCTAATTGTTTTTACAATCACCTACGTTGAAATTTTCTTTTATACTTCAATTTTATTTCTTATATTTGTAGGGGTTTTTTTCCTGATATCCATCCAATTATACTGTTCTTCTTCAAAGAATAAAGCATCTCTACACAAGAGGAACACAGCTCGCTGCAATGCTGAACATCAAGAGGGATCCTACACCAGCTTCAGTAGGGACAGTATCAGACCTTCAGAGTCACTACTTCCCCCCAAAGTATGCTCAATTGGGCATTTTTTATAGAGTCAATAGCTGTAATAATCCCTTCCCATCACGCTTTGGACCCCTGCTGGTTTTACTGCAAATCTCTATCCCTTTTTGAAATCACACCATTACTTGCAACAGTTTTATTCAGGATTATCTTTTGTAAAGTTTTGCATTTTGTTGTATGTTCCGGACCTCTTTAGATTCTTTTAAACTTTAAATATTTGTCCAGACTTTTATCTTCAACTCTCCCCAATGTGCATTTGGTTCATACAGCATGTAAACTCCCTTCATAGTTCAGAAAGGACAAAACTAAAGTTTTTGGAGAGGTAGAGGAGGACAAAGTTTTTGAAGGAAGATGTAACAGTTAAATCCAGTTTTATCACACTATCCATCAGATTACTCTTGCTGATACAGTTTTGACTTAAGTCCTAAAATACTGGTCCAAATGAAATATAACCTATTTTGAAGAAAAAAGCCCTGATCATCCATAATTTAAGTTATATAAGCTTATATTGAGTTTCTTAATAAAGCAATTGGAAGCAGTAATCTGAAGAGAAATGAGAAAGCATCACTAAGAGATGCATGGATCAGAGTTCATATTGCCATATTTGAGCAAAACATACACTTCAAGAGTTGCTGACCTACTGGCAATATTAAACAACATCACTGCTTAAAACATAAGTAGTAGAAAAGAATTCTTTGTATATTCTTTTGTATATTTACAGTTGGTTTATCACAAGCAACTAAGGAGTTATTTTATCATTTGTTAGTCCAAGAACAATAAGCCTCTGCACATAATATGCAGGAACCTGGAGAGAAGGAGAAACAATTTGCACTGAAGGTTGGATTAAAAAAAAAAAAAGCACTTTCCAACAATTTTTCTGCAGGAAACAATGATACAAAAGTGATGCAGACGCCATCTGGTATGTTAATTCCAGTCCTCACAACAGGTCTGTTCTCCATCTATGCCTTTGCTAGACTGTGAGAAAACCTGCAACTTATGTCACTGACACCAGCAGCAAAACCTGTCCTCATCAGGTACATCAAATACTAATGTGTAGTTAAATAAAAGCTCATGATACTGGGAACAAAAATTGTCAATGAGCCTCCCTATAATCTTTCTTTGTCCTAATGAGGAGCATCACCAGGTAGATAAGGTCCCACTTCTTGGGTGTTCAGGGAAGCTAGTAGAAATCAGACACATATACACCCTTAAGGGGAGGAGGAGGTGGCATGATGCCTTAGCAGAAGAACACACAACAAAACATTAACCAAATAATGCGGTTGGAAAAGAAGTCTGGGTAAAATCCACCCAGCCTGTAGTGTGATGGTGCATAAAATCAAACCTTAAGGTGTCAAAACAGGACACTGGCACAGGGGTTGCTGGTAAAACCACCGTTGCAGGAAGGGACAGCCTCAACACCCTGGTGGGGATGCACACAAGTCTGCCTTCCATATAAAGGGATGAGGGAAGAGTAGGACCAATCTGCCTGTATCAGTAGTTCACAAACTGACCCACAAACAGCCTATGGAGGGAGGCATGCAGAGGAGGCCAAGACTGGACATTTGGATTTTAGCATGGAAAGAAATGAAACAAACTCCGCTTTCACATTCTGCACTGCTGTATAGCAGCGAGTTGGTTGCTTCTCTTGGGGGCAGGCCTCAGTTTTATCTTTCTGCATTAGTCTCAACTGCCAGGCAGGCAAATACAACACTTAAAGAAAAAAAAAAGTTGAAAAACCTCTACACTTAAAGAAAAAAACACAAACAACAAAAGAAGAGTAGAAAAAAAATCCCTGAAACCCCTCTGAAATCAATTAGACTAGGGTACCTGCCCCCAGCATAATCCTAATGCTATTTCAAGCTCAGAAAACCTTAAGATCATGGTCCTTTAGCAACCACAGATGAGAAAAGCCTCTCAGACCTCAGAAAAATATGATTAGTAGCAAAGGGAGGTGGAAATGGGAAAACTAAACAAAGTGCTTAGGTAGGACACGAGTTCTTCAAATAAAACGTATTCTGACAACAGCTATTTAAGAAGGTAAAGCCAGACGGACAATAACAAATATTTTGTTTCATCTCCAGATAATACCAAAATGTCATTGCTACTTTTAGTTATAAGGAACAAAGCATGCAGAAATATGAATCGTTCTTGCCAGGTAATGTAATCCAAACTCTAAATACTTATTTACATTTACAGGGGGAAGGGAGCAGTGGGAGGCTGAAACAGCTGGGATGGCTCAGGAGCACGTGTGGCCATGCACTCCCCAGCATCACAACATTCGGCTGTGATGGAACACTGTAGAACAAGGGGGAACATAGCCAAACTGGAAAACAACAAGGCTGTGATCCCAGAGGCTGAGGCTAATTCTCACCACCAAGCATGGAAACTTGGCCAAATATAGTTGAGTTTAACCCACACTGTTGCTCTGTCCCATGCTGCCCTGCCTTCCCAGAGTAAAATAAGACAAGGATGGACTCCTACCCAGTCTGTCCCCATCAGAGCTTCCCTCCACACCACCTCCAGCACCAAAGTGCCTCTGGCTGTGCAAGCCATCTGAACTCTGAGACATCGTCTGAAGCCCATTCCAGTCTGGGACTGGCCACTTCAGGTATCATCCCAGCACTGATTGTTACCTCCCTGACATGAAATTAAGCCTTTTTGGCCCAGCAGCACACCATGACAGTGGACATCAAGCAGCTGGGAGGAGTCAAGCTACCAAGATGCTGCAGGCTGTGGGGAGCTGTACTCCAGTGGAAAGGTGAGACCTTCATCCCTCCTCCGAAACATCCCTTGGGTTACAATGGTTGAAGTTGCTTATAGGGGCACAGCAACATCAGGACAGAGAACTGATCCAAGATATAAATAATGTCCTGCCCCAGTAGGAAAGGGGAGAGACAAGTAAAAGAAGCACCACTGATTACCTGCATTGGGTCTGCATGCATTTAATTGTGAGAAACATGGATGTTTTCATATAATTAAAGCTGGAAAAAATCCTTTAAGATCATCAAGCCCAACCCTTAACCTAGCACTGCCAAATCCACCACTAAATCATGTCCCCAAATGTCACATCTACACGTCTTTTAAATACTTTCAGAGATGGGGACTTAACCACCTCCCTGGGCAGCCTGTTCCAATGTTTGACTATCCTTTTGGTGAAGTAATTTTTCCCAATATGTAGTCTAAACCTCCCTTGGTGCAACCTAAGGCCATTTCTTCTCATCCTATTGCTTGTTACTTGGGAAAAGAGATCAACACCCTACCTCACTACAACCTCCTTTCAGATAGTTGTAAAGACCAATAAAGTCTGCCCCTCAGTCTCCTTTTCTCTAGACTAAACAGCCCCAGTTCTACTGTGAGTGAAGAAACATTGCCAATTATAATCCCATGAGGAGTACTAGTCAAAAGGCCATAACTTGCTAGCACCCCAAACATTCACACTCCTTGCTAGTCCCACACAACCACAACTCTCACCAACCTCAGCAAAAAAATAAAGGCTCACAGCAGCCTTACAGGACGTTATGAGCCTATAAATTACTTCACTGTACTGGAAGTTACCCATGACAGGTAGTACAACAGGTGATTTTGTTTATTTTTTTTACAATAAGATAGTGGAAATGATGGATTTATTAATTTTCCAGGGCCTACAGGAAAGCTTGATCAGAGAATGTAGTGATAAGGTGAAAGGTAATGGCTTTAAGCTCAAAGAGAGGAGATTTAGATTAGATATTAGGAAGCAATTCTTCATGATGGGGGTGGTGAGGCACTGGTGCAGGCTGCCCAGGGAAGTAGTGGATGCCCCATACTTGGAGGTATTTAAGGCCAGGTTGGATGAGGCTTTTAGCAACCTGATCACCTGAAGGTGTCTCTGCCCATGGCAGGGGAGTTGGAACTAAATGACCTTTAAGGCCCGTTCCAACCCAAACCATTTGATGATTCTATGACAGATGTGATAAGAAACAGTGACATTGACATATCTCATGGAAAGAGGTATTTGCATTCCTAATGAACATTAGCATTTCATCTTCCCTACAGCTGGCAATTCTATTTTTGTTGTTCAGTGATTAAGAACAAGTATAATACTAGTCACGCAGCATTTCTACAGGACATTTCAATCACTAGCTTTTTTATTTTCTCAAATATGCAGGGGGAAAAAAAGGGTAGTAGAACTCCCCAGTATAAGTGCAGCTGATATAAACCAATACCATGGAAAAAAAAAATCTGTGATAAGATGCAACTAAGATGATGCAGAACCTATTAAAATGCAAGATGTGTGACATACAGTGCATATACTGGGAGCAGGAAGCACAGACAGACCTAATAACAGATCCCTATAGCCAGGGGGCTAAGCAGCTACACCTAGGAAGGTTTTCATAATGGTACTCTAAAGGTCCAATTACAAGAATGAAATAAAACAAATTAATAAGAAAAACTGTGCAACCATTAAGGCAAACTAACATTAACCTGCTTCTGCCCAAAGATCTTTTTTTATAATATAAACAAATTAGTTCTAATAGAAATTGGGTGGAAAAAAGTGCACATGTATCTACAGGTCTCATCTCAAACATTTAGCAGTTACTTTGACAATAAGTCTTTTCATGTTTTGGTTGACTAGTGCAATGTCAGTGTTCTCCAAATCAGCCTGAAGGGTTTCTAAATTAATAAGTCAATGTTATCATGGTGATATAATGTACTACTAAAATAGACCACTTCTTATATATCCACTATAATCAGGATAGTGACCAAGAAAGTTATAAAAACTCTTGCTTTTTCAGTTTTGTGGGTTTGGGTTTGTTTCTTTTTTTTTAAACTATGCCTACAACTTTTTTTTGAAAAAGTATCAAGATACACACAAAATTTGTTTTGTTTATCACACAGGAATAGAAAAGAAAAGAATTACCACCATCAGCAACAAAAAAGCAGTCCTTAGGACTTTCTAAGGGTGTCTGTACTTTCAGTTCCCAGGCAATACAAAGTTTAAACAGTACTCTGGTTTTACTTTTGCAGACAGCTCACAAGCAGGAGACACTTTTCCCCTTGTCACAATACTATTTAAAGCACAGTGACACCTCACTCTGAGCTTTTTACGCACTAGGATCCTGCCCACCACGCTCAGATACCCCAAGGCATATTAAACAGCAGTGGATGCCCTAGAAGTCAACCTGCCATCCTTGATCAGACAATCTTTTAACTGAGAGTACTCCAGTTAAAAACATTCTAATATAAAGTTCAGTGTTCAAAAGACATCATCTTCACAGTCACCACATCCACCCAGACCACAGTATCTGTCCTACATTCACACAAATTTGATACAAACTTAAGTTTCTGCATAACACAAAAAAATTGCAAACTCATCACCCAGAGAGTAAATGCTCTTAGTAGAGGTAGTCCTCACCTACCATGCAGTGCCTCTGTACAAAGGCCACCATAGCATCTGATGACAACAGGGGGCTCCATCCACCCCAGCAAGTTTATGTGTAATGAATGGTCTTTATCTAAACACCATGAAGTATTTACATTAAAATCCTAAAGACTTCTTCTCTGATATTTTCTGTTATAAGATAGCATCTCATTGCATACAAATAGTTTTTTGTCATAAGCTTGCTGTAATAACCTCCATGTGGTATTGTTGAAGCCTTACTGTTCATAAAAATATTTTAAAAATATTGACATTAGATGAACTCTTTCTGACTCTTGCTGTGTTGAAATAAAAGAGAAAAGAAGTCATTGGTTTATGATTGTTTCACAAGAACTACATGTATCAGTTTATAGTATCACTTGCCAATAGCACTAAGTTTAAAGTTGATTGTCGAGTTCAATGATTTGTGAAATTAGAGATTTTTTTATTAATAGGAATGTTATTAGGAATAAAAAATATAATAGGATTTTTTTTACTCACTTCTGTTAATGGGAGAATACGTCAAATATTCAACTTCTCTATTTTTTTACCCGTCTGACTGTTTTTTTTTCTCTTTTAGATGATGCCATAATTTATAGTTCAGAGGTAATAGCAAAGTATTTTGATTAATTTACTGAAACAGCTGGCTATAATTTATGTTCCTTTCAAAAAGCTGGAGTAAAAAGAAGAAACAGTGTCCAAAATCACTATGCAAGTCCCTCCAAAGACTCATATGAGCACAGGATTGCTCCTTGCCTTCCTTAACCATACGAAGTACCAATAAGAGAGACAGGAACCCATGATCCCTGCGCCTTTCCACCCCTAGCTTTCCAAAAATCAAATTTGGAAGATATAAAGGAGAAGCTGCTCTTCTGTTCAGAATATCTTCCATACAGGTAAATACATCAGTCAAAATGTATTATATATATACGAGTTGTGGCCTGTATATACACACACTCTCCCTCCATACATGTACGTATGTATATAAGGCACTACAGTTTAAGTTGCATGATATCCAATATGGATGCACTTATTTAGGTACAAGAGACTTTCTGCTGTATAAGTGGAGTTTGGGGGAAGAGCACATGATCTTCCTTTCAAAAACACACAGACAAGCCATCACAATGAAATCACACGTACGGTTCAAAACTAGCTAGCACTGACCATCTTCAGTCTGCTTGACTTTCTAACTTTAAATGGTTGATTTAGCATAACTGAACAGTCTACAATATATTGCAGTGATATGTGTGTGTGGCTTTCTCTCCTGCTGATTACTGTTTATAAGCTATAATTATAAGAAAGGTGGCTCAGGGATTTTCCCATACCGCACTGAACATAAACCTGAGCAAAGAAAATAAAAACACCACAAATTTATCTGTTCACCATAATATCAAAAGCCCTGTACCTGTGAGAGCAACTTATGATCGCAGTGTGAAAGATCCTTTAGGATAATCTCAGAATCTTTAATTCTCTTCTATTTATATGAGACAAGAAACACCAGATCGTTTTACACAGACTGTCACAAACATCACAGGCCAGGGTACTTCTCACTAAACTTTAACGTCTCACAAACTGGTCTTTTCCTGGCTGTTTTAAAGGACAGTTCCTTACTTTAGGATCATCCTACCATTACATACAATAATCTCCCCACACACTTCAAAGGTCCTAACAATTGCATTGTAATTGGAAATAAAAACTGGTAAGAATAGGAATGAACAGTTGTTACCATAAAGTAATGGCTCTGGATCATCACACCCCATGCAGCTGCCTTTCTGGCAAACAATACATGAGTTGTAAAACTATGGTGCTTGAAAATAAATCAAGCACCAAAACTAAATTACTGCCAATGAGGACATTGTATTTTAATGATAAAAATGCACTAAGCATCAGCCAATTTCAAGCTGCAGTAATTTGAACATAATCCTTGTATGTAAACCATAATTTATGGGAAATAGTAATTTCATATACCAACAGTAGAATTTATATCTTTAGAGCTGGTGTGCCAACCTGCAAAATGGTTCACTCACCTGTATGTTTTTATACTATGTGAAATGCTGACGTGGTGCAAAAACTAAAATTATTCTCATTGATGCTCAAGCAGAAGTGCACCCGTTCTCCAAGGGAGAAGGGCTGTGGTGGGTCAGCAACAGCAGAGTTCTCATTTTATGCCCCTTTGCTGCACATCTGATCACCTACCTTAAAATACTCCTTGTCAGAGAAACATTTAAAATACAGCATCTCCTCTTGTCAAGAGTAATATTTATGCACATTAAAAAATGAGATTGCTGTGATAGTGTAAAGGAGTTATGAATTTTCAAGGGGAGCTCAGTGTGGGTCCAGGCACTTCTCCATCCCTTGGCAGTGATGCATGGAAGGACAGTGGCTGTTGAGCAGCCACCCCACCATGCTGCCACTGCACTCCTCACTCCAGCTCTTCCTCTCTCTCTACTGCAATGACAGTCCCAGGGTAAGGAAGAAAAATACCGTCTGAAGTGTTTTGCAGTTGCTTAGCAACTGCTGCAAAACCCCAAGAGATTTCAGTCAATGAACTGGCTCAGACACCTCTAAACATGTCGACAGTGGCATGAGAAGAACCACCATGCTGTTCAATATCTCAGCCCTGGGATGCCCCCAGTCCCAACACCAGCATGTGCTCCTTCTCCTTCCAAACCTGCCTGCAGTCTGCAATTATCCCTTCTGATACTCCCAGAACCACTGAGAGCCACTGCAAAGTGTCCATGCACTGGCAGCAAGATTATTTTGAATTGTGAAATACCAGCCATGCCCATTTCTTGGTTACCACACACCTACAAACCATGACTGCTTTAAAAAGCAATTGAAATAGAAAAGTTGTCCCTTAAATAGTCCACTTGCAGTAGAGACTGGGTTTCTTCCCAAGCTAGGTAATGTGTAGCAGTAACAACTACTGCTAAGTCCCATACCACCACACTGAAGGGAAACGGCTAGACCTGGGAATCTATCCAGCAAGGTGGTTTTATGCACTTTTTGTGAACTTTAACAGTACTTGTGCACTTCTCTCATGCATTACCTTGCAAAAGAATAACTTAAAAAAAATGCTGCCATATTTCTAAGAAGTGTTTATCAGAGTGGCATCTGACTCATAAAATGGTTTGGACTGGAAGGGACCATGAAGGTCATCTAATCCAACCCCTTGCAGTGAGCAAGGACATAAACTACGAGGTGCATCTTTTTAAATCCTCAGAGCAGGTATTCCTTAATTTTAGTCTGTGTAAAAAAAAATTCAAAACAATTTCAGCCTTTTTGAAAACTTACATGATCTAAGTTACTACCAGTGAGTTTTATTTATGGCAGTGCTGTAGTACCAAGTAGACCTCTCTGACGGCGTTTCACGAACACCTCACTTTGCACCTCCAAGGGACCATTACGTTCTGTTTTACCATCATAATTCTTAGTATCCCAAAAAGAAATTATACAAGTTTTTAAGAAATTTACTATTTGCAGATCTCTTCTAAATCTCTAGTAGCAGTTAATATTAAGAAGTTTCACAACAGTCTCTTAACGCTGTCCCAGTGATTTTAATAGCCACACAATTCCAAGTGGTCTTATGTGAGCACCGGTAAAGGTTTCAATAAACAGATTGTGTTGTGTGGTGTTTGATTTTTGGGTAGATTTTTGTGATATTTTTTTTTTTTGAGGAGGGAAGGAGAGGGGAGGTTGTTCGGGTTTTTTTGGTTTTGTTGTTTTGGGTTTGTTTGGTTTGCTGATATTTTTTAAAATGAAGTGACCACAATTAGCATTGCCTGTTGCCTTCACTGGAGGTAGCAAACGTAGTACAGTTTGAATAATCTGGCAAACAAAACTGGACTTCAGGCTTTCAGGCATCTGTTAAGAAAATCACCACCAAACCTGAAAGGACAACAAAGTCCCTTTGGCTTTCCAGAACAGTATTAAACAGAGTTACTTAATTAATGCTTGGAACCACAACGCAGGTTAGATCCATGTTGCTCCTACTTTGAAGAAAAGCACTTGGTCAGTGAAAGAGAAATAGAATAACTATTGTAATTCCTGGCTCCTAAAGGAAGACTGCTCCCCCTCTGTGAGGCTACACCACAGTACTTCAAGTCTTCCACAATGACAGGGCTACCTTTGCTCCCACTGCCACCAATCACTTTGCAAAGCTCCAGAAAATATACACTGAGTTTGTTTAGGACCTGCAATACCAAATAGTATCATAACGAGCTCTTCTTTATCTTGAATTAACGTTATTCTTTGTTTCCCTTCCCAGGACAATTTGTTTTGTAACTGATGATAATTTTCATTGCATACAAATCCACTCAATGCCACTAGACTAAACTTGTTCTCTATAATCAGTGATGACACCTCAGTAACTTCCTTTTGCATTGTAAGCTTTTGTCTAGCATCTGCACAAAAAAGTCTTCTCAGCAGATATGATTCTTCAGATGCACTGTTACAAGTATAATGCGGGTCCTTCTGAAAAAGAGTTCTATGTCTTAATTGAAAAGTTACTAATACGATCAGGTCCAAAGACTTATGGTGAACAGAAGATCTAACTAGCAACTGGCAACAAGTGGTGTTTCCTAGGGCTCAGTGTTAAGACCAATTCTACCTAATCACAGAATCACAGAACAACCAGGTTGGAAGGGACCCATCGGATCTTCTAGTCCAACCATTCCTATCTAACACTAAACCAAGTCCCTCAAGACCTCATCCACCCATGCCTTAAACACCTCCAGGGAAGGTGAATCAACCACCTCCCTGGGCAGCCTATTCCAATGCCCAATGACCCTTTCAGTGAAAAACCTCCTCCTAATCTCCAGCCTAAATCTCCCCTGGCGGAGCTTGAGGCCATTCCCTCTCATCCTGTCCCCTGTCACTTGGCAGAAGAGGCCAGCTCCCTCCTCTCCACAACCTCCTTTCAGGTACTTGCAGAGAGTAATGAGGTCTCCTCTCAGCCTCCTCTTCTCCAGGATAAACAACCCCAGCTCTCTCAGCCACTCCTCATAGGGTCTGTTCTCCAGCCCCTTCACCAGCCTCATCGCTCTTCTCTGGACCTGCTCCAGAGCCTCAACATCCTTCTTGTGGTAAGGGGCCCAGAACTGGACACAATATTCAAGGAGCGACCTCACCAGTGCTGAATACAGAGGGAGAATCACCTCCCTGGACCTGCTGGTCACACCGTTTCTGATACAAGCCAGGATGCCATTGGCCTTCTTGGCCACCTGGGCACACTGCTGGCTCATGTTCAGTCGGCTGTCAACCAACACCCCCAGGTCCCTCTCCTCCTGGCAGTTTTCCAGTCAGGCTTCTCCCAGTCTGTAGCTCTGCATAGGGTTGTTGTGCCCCAAGTGCAGGACCCGGCATTTGGCCGTGTTAAACCTCATGCCGTTGGACACTGCCCAGTGGTCCAGCCTGTTTAGGTCCCTTTGCAGGGCCTCCCAACCCTCCAGCAGATCCACACTTGCACACAGCTTTGTGTCATCTGCAAATTTGCTAAGGGTACCCTCAATGCCCTCATCCAGGTCATTGATGAAGACACTGAACAGGACTGGACCTAGCACTGAGCCCTGGGGAACACCACTTGTCACTGGCCTTCAGTTGGATTTAACACCATTTACCACCACTCTCTGGGCCCGGCCATCCAGCCAGTTTTCTACCCAGGAGAGTGTGCGTCTGTCCAGGCCAGAGGCTGACAGTTTCCGTAGCAGAATGCTGTGAGAAACTGTGTCAAAGGCTTTACTGAAGTCCAGAAAGACCACATCCACAGCCTTTCCCTCATCCAGCAGCCGAGTGACTTTGTCATAGAAGGTGATCAGGTTGGTTTGGCAGGACCTGCCTCTGGTAAACCCATGTTGACTGGGCCTGATCACCCGGTTCTCTTGTAAGTGCTTCATGATAGCACTCAAGATCACCTGTTCCATGTCTTTATCAATGACCTGTTTGAGAGGCTGGAGAGTACCCTCAGTAAGTCTGCAGATGAAACCAAGTTGTGCAGGAGTGTTGATCTGCTTGAGTAAAGGAAGGCTCGGCAGAGGGATCTGGATAGGTTGGATGGACTGAGGCCAATGGTATGGGGTTCAACAAGGCTGTGTCAGGTCCTGCATTTAGGCCATAAGAACACCATGCAACGCCACAGGCTTGAAATGGCTGGAAAACTGCCTAAAGGAAAAGGACCTGGGGTTACTTGTTGACAGCCACCTGACCAAGAAGGCCAACAGTACCCTGGTTTGTATCAGAAAAAGCCATCAGGACCAGGGATGTGATTGTCCCCCTGTACTCACTGTTGGTGAGGCTGCACATGGCACACTGTGTTCAGGTTTGGACCCCTCACTATAGAAAAGACTTTGAGGAGCTGGAGCATGTGTAAAGAAGGGCAACAAAGCTGGTGAAGGATGTGGAGTGCAAGCCTTAAGAAAGGCAGCTGACAGAACTGAGGTTATTTAGCTTGGAGAAAAGGAGGCTGAGGGGAGACCACAGTACTCTCTACAACTACTGAAAGGACTAGAGACCAGGCAAGTGCTGGTCTCTTCTCCCAAGCAACAAGTGATAGAACAAGAGGAAATGGCCTCAACCTATGCCAACAATACTAGGAAATATTACTTTACAGAACAGGTTGTCAAGCATTGGAACAGGCTGCCCAAAGCAGTGTTTGAGTCACCATCCCCGGAGGCTTTTAAAGGATGTGTAGATATAGACTTGGCCATGTTAGGTTTATGGTTGGACTCGATGATCTTAAAGGTCTTTTCCAACCTAATAGTTCTGTGATTCATTTTGCAGGATTGCCTGTGATTCATTCTGCAGGACTGCCTGGTGATACAAGGTAAATTAAAAGATGACCATAATACAGAGGAGCACACTGAATTGATTTAACAGTATTAGCTCTTCCCAGGTAGAAAGGATGTAAAACAAAGCAAAAAGACAACTGTGAACCAACATTTTGATAATAAATGATATATAATGCTAGGATATCTTACCAGGAGTTTCAGAAGGAACTAACAAAAAGATGTAAAGAGGAGTGATATGATCAAAGCCACAGGCTTGGGAAATGCTCTATCAAGCAATATTCAGAATTGATGTAAGTGGGACAAGGCTGCTTTCATCCAGGCAGACTGACAGTGCACTACTTCAACCGCAGGATGAGAGACACGCATGGAAAATTTCACAGTCCAGGCAGAGAGGGAAGGCTGTATCTGAGACATGTTACATCAGGAAAATCTTCAAGATATGACTTTCCTTGCTTGAGAGGACCTTGGGAGAAACAAAGCAGGGGTAGGAAAAACTGGTCAGTTTTTACTGCACTGATACTGTATTTGATGACTACTTTTTTGTGTCCATTTTTCATGATTATTTTTAACGATTAGCAGGTTTAAGGCAGGAAGGGAAAAAATACTTTCCAAATCAAGTGGACTGCAGAATATTTACCTTAGGGAGAAATTATGAAATTGGTACAAGTGCTACTTTGTCTGGAAAGATCATCATAAAGGGTCCTTAAGACACAAGGCTCTCAGTAGACTAGCTTAATAGCAATTGCACTATCTACATAAAAAAGTGACCTTTACTGATAAATATTAGGACACTTCAGGGGTTCGGAAGATTGTGAAAGCAAATTTAAGATTTCAGCTGAGCAAAGTACAACTCAGAAGAGAGACTAGTGTTAGTCCTAGTTTCATATATTTTAACATCAGACAGACAAAAATCACATCTATACAGAAGCAAATATTGTAATCGAACCGCATCAGAGGCAATGCAAGCATTCAAAACTTATGCAGACCATTTAAGGACTTACTTTCAACGGAAAGCACATTTAAAGAAGCACAAATGACCTCAGGTGACAGCTCATGCAAAATAGGGATGTTAAGGAAATCCCTCTGGTCTCCAAAACTGTGCTAAAATCATGCTAGATACAACGGGGACTGAAACAGAATTAAACCTGACAAGGTTTTGCTTTTTCAAAAGGAAAAATGCAATTATTTTTTTGAAGGTGTATCAGTTCTGCATTCATAACTGGGCCATCTGACTTCTCCCACAAGTGCAAAAAACTGAAATGAACCAGTAATAAAAATTAATATCATGAGCCTGTTCCTCAGTATCAGCTACTTATTTTCTAATCAGTTTTGAAGACAAAATGCAGACCACGTTCCCATAAGCATCACTGTAGCTGGGTGTCTGGTCTCTTTAAATGCACAGAGCTTCCAATTTTTCCATAGCACAGCAAGATCGCTAATGCAGTGGTGTAAGGTATGGGATCGTGCTTTCATTACTAATTCTGGCTGAAAGAGGCCAAACATTGTAATGATCTCAGTAAGTCACTTCTCCACCCCAGCATCCTGTACAAAAGCACCTATAGTACAGAACTGCCTTTGTGCAATTATTGTTCCAACACCACTGGGTTTGGTCTAACGGGATCCTCCAGCTGGCAAGTTTCAGGAAGAAAACATCCTACAGCAGGAGATCGTCCAAGAACTTCACACGTAAGGAAAACTCCTTTCCAGTTGTGAGGAAAAGTAGGAATCTTGGATCCTGGTACGAGTTGCTTCCAAAGGCAGCGTACTGCTAAAACCATTTTGAGTATCTGAGATCAAGTCCCTAAAACTGGTAAATTCTTATTTGGGGAATGGCATGTAATTACCTCAAGTATCTGAATGGGATCTCCTACCACTTTCATCACCAGTGGAATCTGGAACAGCAGAAACCATGCCAGAAAGTGATGGCCACACTGGCAGCAGCCTCTGACTTGCTTACTGCTGCCAGCACCGAGTCCATATCCAGCTTTCAGGGCAGCTTGATTTAGGGGCAAGCCTCACTTTTATTGAAAAATTTCACTCCAAACATTTGTAACGTTTCCAGATATATGTTGAAAAGGACAAGAAAAGCAAGTTTTACACTTTAAAATATGGAAAAGGTCTTTTTCTTCTTACTTCAGATGGTCAAATGATCCTTGAAACTGAAATTCATAGTAGACATGAGCATCATCGACTTGGGAAGAAAGGGGGCTGGAGAAAACAAAGGAAGGGACAGTTTTAGAACAACACACAAGCAGGAAGGAAGAAGAAGAGCAGGGAAGTTAAATTCAAGCTGCTGATACAAACCCATCCCTTCTTCATGTAGTTTTGTTATACCCCAACGAGACAACTTCTCCCCTACTACAGGTTAACACTAAAGTATTTTCAAAAGACTATTGTGTGAACCAAAGAAAATCTATTCAAGTATAAAAGGCCTAGCTGCTAAACTAAAATGAAACAAATAAGGATTAAAAAAAAAAAAGAAAAAAATGAGTACAGTTCATAAAGATTAAACAATTTATTTGATTATTTTTTTAAAATTCAACAACAACAAGGAAGTTCAAAACTTCCTAGTGGCTGTGATTGAAGCTGATGTGTCAAGCAGGGAACTTAGCAAGCTCTCATAAACAAAGATGGGTTTCTCTCATCTTCAAAACAGATTTATATATTTATTTATTCTCCCAGTGCTTTGCTCTCTCTCTTAGAGTTGTCCTAGTAGCATTTCCAAGATGTTATGTCAATATCTGTGAACAAGTAGGAAAATGCAAATCACACATCATATTTGAATGCAGAGCATCAGCAGAGAAAACATGGCATTGCCATGTATTTAAACTGTAAAAATCCAAATGCTTATGGGAAAGAAGATAATAGTTTCTGCAGCTTCAAATATAAAACCTGAAGTCTGCATGGTCTGTCATTTATCTTGGCCAAGACGTAAAGACACTGTCTCTAATACCAAACAATGTAAAACTAATGATGGTGATTATTTAAGCAAGGGAAAAATTGACTTCAAGAGAGGCTGGAAAGGAGAAAGAAACCATACTAACACTGTAAGGCAAGATTCATGGCTTTGAAAGGACATGATTAAGAACTTTACAAGTATCCCCTTTTCCCCCCAACAAAGCTACCCAATGCATGCTACAAAGGATGCTCATAGACAGCTTCCCGCAACACCACCCCTAAGGTCACCTCATGTGTTTGTATATACCAAAAAATATTAAGTGTAATTTTAATAGTCTGTTTTGACCAGCTTCCTGGTTTTCAGCAACGCTGGCAGACCTACACAGCTACTATGGACTGCTGAAACAGGGCCGAATACCAGCAAAGCAGTAATGATGCATATGTAGGGCTCCAAAAGTATTTCTATAAATACAAGGTGCCTGTGCAAAGCACTCAACTCAGGCCAGTTTTTCAATGTTTGCTACTTAATTTGGGGCTATGTTTTTGAGAAAGGAGAGTCTAGCTGAAGGTGCACCTCCCTCTTCTGACCAGGAGCCTTATGGTCTCCTCTTTGATGCAGAACTTCTGGGCAATTTGTGCCCATTTAAACATAATGCGTTCCGTAAAGATTTACTAATGCATAAGTAGTGCCCAACAGAAATAATATAAGAAAAATAAAGCTTTCTTATAAGTAATTTTATCTAGTATTTTTCATTATACAGACGTAGCATACTATATCTGTAGTAAAATAAACTGTTTTACCCTGTAGGGGAATAAAAATCTCAATGGCTGAATAAAGCATAGAAAACCAGCTTGGGCTTGTATGAAATGGCATTTGTATATTTAAAAAAAAATACAAACCCTTTCCCCTCCTCCCTTTCCTACCTCTGATATTCTCCATAGTTTGTCCTAGCCCTCAAGAATGTTTGCATAGCAGTCAGATATAGTTAGGTGTATACATATTTATACACATGCACATCCATACTTATGGATAGGTATAGAATGTGATGTAATTTTGGATAGTAGAATTAAGACGGCAAAAATAACTTGCCTAGAGTTGCAAGTCTTGCTCGGTCCATTTGGATACTTCTAGCAAGTGGATCACAGAACAGCAGAGAACAGAAGGCACCTACGGAGACCACGTAGTCCAAACCCGTTTTGAAAGCATGGCTACCTAGAACAGGTTCCCTAGGAGCGTATTATGTTTAAATGGAATTTCCTATATTTCATTTTACGCTTGTTGCCTCTTGTGTTGTCATGGGACACACTTAAGAGTCTGGCACCACCTTTTTTACTCATCCTCATCAGGTATTTACATAGACTGATAATTCCATACTTAATTTTAGTGAGAAGCAGAAAAAAAAATAAAAAAGCTCTTTGGATTCTAATACTTCCAGAGCTATATTCTGCAAAAGCCAGAAGTGAGAGTACTGTAAATGGCAGACACACGTATTTCTTGGAGATGAGGGAAGCATCAAGCCAATTTCAGCAAGCTTGCAAAAAGAAAAAAAAAAATCAATTCTAATTGAATACTAGATGGATTTAGTATTTGTAGATGTATTCTAAGAATGGATGTGTTTTAAGAGTTAGTTGAAGACATGCTTTTGATGTAAATTCAGGTTTCAGAGTCATACTGCAGTAAAATAAGGAAGTATAACTTGCTTTGTAGGATAAGCAAAGAGAAAATATTTGCAAAAACTGGCTCTTTATAGAGCTAAAAAATCAATACAGAGGCATCCTAGTTTTTCTACACATAACAGAGGAAAAGCTCCTCGTCAAGCCACACTACAGATGAGGAAGCCAAATCCTGTTTACTTTAGCACAGGATAGGGGCATGATCTACTTGGTTGTTGCTCTGTGAGGATTTTGTGATGGTACTCTGGCAAAGCCTCTTCTCAGTGGAAAGCCTTTAGCAGGATTCTTTAGGCACCCAATGTAGCAAATGTGCCAAGCAGACAGTACAAAAGAAGAGCAAAATAAATAGGACTTTAGGACAGGTAAGCATCTATGCAGTTCAGAGCCCTGCAGGCAGCAGCAAAGCTGTCAAGACTCAGGTCAGGAATGCGCCACAGACACCTAAGAAGAGGAGGAGGGGCAGAAGCAGCTTCTTGGGTCAAACTCTCAGAGAAGCACGGCTGGTGCGGGGTGCCTGTATGGAGGCATGAAGAAAATGGAAGAAACTATCAGCAAACCTCATTAATCACTTTGGAAAGGCCTGATCTAGATATGACAGTAGGATGACAGGAAGATGAACAGAGATGCCTGCTTTCAGTAAAGAGGTAACAAGCTGAGGAAAAAAAGCAGATATGTCAGACTTGGAAAGGTCAGGGTAAGATTCGCATTTGTCAGAATGAGCTTTCCAAGCAGGTGCCAAGGACATCTTGTTCCAACAAATAAATAAACAACAGCAAAAAAATACCAAGCATCTTCGGTCAGAGAACTTAGATTCTTCACCTACGCACCACCCTTGGTCACCTCTGCCTACAAGGTATTTTTGGATATCCACTCCCCTCAGAAGGGAGTGGTAGCTGCAAAGATGTCAAAGAGCACATGACTGAATGGCAGATAGATGCTGAAAGGTAGAGATAGATTGCAGAAAGGGGATGGAGGGGGAGGGGAAAGAGTAGATTTGAATGGGAAAATGGGGCAGACAAATTTAGAAAGGAGCTGGCAGCAAGGCAAGAAAAGAACTATAGGGAGAAGAGAAACTAGAGGCACCAAAACACTGAAAAATAACCAATTTTGAGCTTGTGTTCTGCTGCACCTACCATGGTACCCATCTTCCACACAAAATTAACAGCAATCACACTGCCTTTACTGGGCTTCACCCAGTCCCCTGGGGAGGTAGGGGCCAAATCAGCAACCTCTGCACTATAAAATATGCTAAAGGAAAATGGTGAGGGACAGACAGGACAGGACCATGGATTGCAGTCTGGCTGATGTAACAGTAATGGAAGAGGAAGATTTGTATTTTATCAAGTCCAAATACATCTCCTGTCTAGGCTGCTGTTGCAATACCACAGCAGAAATACAAACTGCATACTCATTTCCAAATGACTGCATTGCCCAAAATACCCAACGCCAATCATGACACAGAAACAGAAGGAAATCATCCTTACCCTGGAAAGCCAGCACTGTAAGTGCCTATACAGACAGGAATAGTTATACCAATCTTGCAATATTCTTCACTCTTTAAGACGACATTTGCAGTGATGGTTTATGACCCTAAAGCACAGACTGTTCAGTCTACTTTTGCAAGCCCACAGTTTGTGATCCCATAAAAGATGTTTCATCTTTTATTGTCTCTGTTTCTCCCTTCTTCCCTAGCCTTTTCCTGCCTAGATTATAAAGGCAGGAAATACTTTGCAAAGGGGGCTGTATCGCATTATTATTTGCATTACAGGCCAACATGTCTTTTAGTACTAACATCTCTACTTCAGTATCATTACCTACAAAACCAGTACCTAGACCTAAAAAGAACCAGTTATAAACACAAACCCTAAACAGATGCAATAGCCAAATATCCTGAACTTGTGAAAATGTGCATAACCCTGCAAACCTACATATTAATATTTCTCTTCAGGTGAATGGCGCTAATAACCCATACAAGTTTTATAATACGTTGGATAACTTTACTACAGAATGTGTTTCTCCAGACTTCCTATTCAGGGAGCAGAACAGCCTAATCTTTGGGCTAGTCTACCAACATCCAAAATGCTAAGCTCCTTTAAAAGAGACACAAGAACATTCATCTTTTATATTAATTGAGATCTTGTAGCACACACATTTGTATTAGGAAGGTATGAATGGACACGGTGAAATTCTTCTACAAGACCCAACAGCTATATAGCTGAAAGAAAAAAAAATTATATGGCCATCTGTGTTTTTATCAGCAGTATAAACACTATGCTGCTTCAACTTATAAACCAATGTCCCCCCAGTATACGAGACAACTGCATGACAGAGTATAAAACCAAATACTCTGTTACAGAAGGGAATGGAGAAGTCATGTTTAAAAATGAAATATTTACAGAACAAGGAACTAGGTTGCAAGCTTCAACTGCTTCATGGAAAGGCCGCAGCAAGTAGTTATGCCTATAGGTAGCTGAAGCATATCCAGGAAAAAACATGAAAATGAGACAGGAATCTTGTTACCAGGATTACACAGACAATAGCATCCTGGATTACTACTTGCCGGTTTTATTCTACATTAAATCTATCAAGCCACACTTAATACCGCAGGTAATACACTTAAGAACAATTAAAATTAATCGTAACAGGAGATTACATGTAAAAAAAAATGCAAAATAACACCCATTTTATTTTCAATTCACCATGCCACTGGAGCTGTGAGAACTGCAAGGAAAAGACACAGAGCTGGGAATGAAAGCAGCTATAGAACACAACCTTTCTCTAACTTTTGCAAACATTTGACATGCAGATGCCTAGAGATATGCATATTTCATCCACTGTTCAAATTTCTGACCCCACATCGTTAGTTCCCCAAATAAACATTGCCACGTGGGTGAGATGCTGCAGGAAGAGAGGGGCAAGGCAGAATTTCCCCACCAGAAGCCTTGTCTATGCCCACTCCCAGGGCATGGATGGGAGCATCCATACCTCCAAACTGGGGCAGCAGCCACTTGCATACATGGTCACATTTCTGATCCTGCTCATTAGTGCTGCAAGACTAGTGTGGGAAGAATGTAACGACAATAAGGCCTTCCCAACTTAACATACAACTTGCCCAGCCTGCAGAGCAAATCTCCACTAAAGGGGTTAATCCTGCAGTTTCCCACCATCCAGCCCAAAATTTTTCAGGTTTATAGAATAAAAAAAAAACTTCACCCAACAAAATACTGAAAATAGGCTATTGATTTCCCATAAACTCTCAAACTGCTATAATAAGCATTTATAGATGGGCTATTGAATGTCGCGACCATTTAAACAGACAGACATTTCATCAGCAAAGTAAGAATTGGAGTTGGTTCCAAAAACTGATGAAAAGGAAAAAGGAGCTTTAGGGCACAATGTCACTTTTCTCATTCTAATGTAAACCTTCATACATATATCACTTACGACTTAAACACTGTAAGGTCTGTAAGTGCAAATCCTGCAAAATAAACACTGTGGTAATACTTCAAATCCCTACAACTGTTTTTGAGGAGTATTTCTTTCATTGCTAACAGACAACAAAAAAAAATGCATTAACCTTAAGCACAGTCTTTCCACTTTAGTCTTGATATGGTTTTAAATAATGCAAAATTTACTTACGCATGCAGCAGTTAAAAGACATATTACCTTAAGCCAAAGCTAGTGCAGCATTCTTGTTTACTGCATATATCTATCTCCAGCTGGCTCCCAAAGCCAGTGTTTCTTAAAACACTAGTTCTCAAGGAGTATTTCTATTTCAATTGAATTATAACAAGAGTACTGATATGACATTGGAAGCGTCAACACTACATTACTTTCTACACAAACATGTATTATTGTTAGATGGTATAAGTAATACTTCCCCAGTTACATATAAGAAATACCCGAGACCTTGATTTTTGTAACATATATACACTTGGTCACATACACTGCATTCCTGGTTGGAAAGAAGTTTCCCTTTCACATAACAATGGACTTGGAGATTTACCTACACGGTAACATATCTAAGATAAGAAGTGTTCAGAGAGGTGCACAGGAAATGTGCCATGAACAAATCTCCTAACTAAGAGTAATTAAAAACTTTTACATCAAAAAATTAATGGGCAAAACTTGAAAATAAAATTTGATTGAGAATAGAATAATCTGGTGTATGTTACATTTCCTGCAGCAATATGCTGGTTATAGCTAAAATATGTTTATAGTAACAAAGAGGACAACTTTTTTAGAGAGTAATCCACATGAACTGTTTCTTCAATTTGTCTTCTTTGTTTATCCAGAAGAAAAACAAGGTCATAAAAAAAAGAGAAGCAATAACAAAGTAGCTTACTCTTTGCTGCTAAGGTATTGCCAGTTTAAATTATACTCGCATCAGTTCTAGTTTCATGAGAGTCATTTTTTGTGGTGATGCTTGCACCACCATCACAGCTCTTCTTGGTGGCAGAGATGTCCACACCTAAATAGCTGCTGGTGCAGCATTTCAGTGTCAGTGGGTGGTGGTATTACCTGTATCCAGCACCAAAACCATGCAAACTTTTATGGCATTTTTCCAGCTATGCATTATGTTAGTTACAAATAATGACAGCTCAATACATGGAAGAGAAAATAAACTGTCTAGATATGGTAAACATATAATTCAGCTAGAGATATTACTTTCTACATTTCTTTATTACTAACATTGCCATTATTCACTTCTTCATGGGATGATGTTGCAAAGGTCAAAGATGTAGATAAAATCACTTCAGACAAACCTCTGTTTAAATAGGCAGAAGGGAAGTTTAACTTATAACCTATTTAAAACACTTCTGCTTGGCGATTTGGAGTAATAAGGGAATATAAAACAGCCTTCACACCCCTGTCCAGACTTAACTGATAATACGCAAAAATGCCATTTTCCAAGTCTACACTGGAGAAAAGAGCTTTGGAAGTAAAACCCAGGTGAATGTAGACATCAAGATAACTATTTTAGTCAAGAGAAAAATTCAAAGAAACTGGCATTAGCTGTGATTAAACCTTCCAAATGCTTCCTTTTGAATACACTATGACAAACAACAAAGCACGTGTATCTGTTGTACACACAGTCATATAGAGTTCACACTTGAACAAATGTCTGCTTTTAAGACAGTCTACTCAGGAGGTAACACAATTTCATATGGTATAGTTTAAAAGTGAACAACTTCAATTTTGCTTTGGTTTACACAGTATGAAAAACTTCTTCGTGGACAGGTGCGGAGGGAAGAGCAAAGGCAAACATCAAAATAGCTCCTGTTCCTAACACCTTTCTGATCCTGGCTGAGACAATCTACTCGTATCTCAGACGCATGGTGGCAGCCAGCCAGCCAGATGACTGGTGACTTAATATACAAGTTCATGTGGGCTCTAGAGTCTGACACATACAAGGGCATTAACTTTGAAGTCTTAACAGTCAGGTTCAGTATTCAAAAGTCATCAAATGAGGCATGACTACATTAAGACGGTTTTTTATCTTAATACTTCACGCTTGTTTCCTTCTGTTCTGAACAGCTTTCACTGTAAAATGTGCTCATTAAATATGCATGCTTTACAGGAAAAGTTGTGATCAATTGATGCGCAGGTCAAGTATGAAAAGAACTTAAAGAGTATGATGCTATGATAAATACTGTAATAGCCTCAAAATCACAGACTAAAAGACCTCTGTGTGTGTGTGTGTGTATATATATATCTTGTTTCATTCTACAGCTAAAGGCTTTGGGACAAAATTCAGCATTAGAGAACTCTATATACATATATATATATTTATATATACACACACATAAGATATATGTGTGTGCAAGCAAAGGATATACTGCAATACACCAGGCAAGGTGATTTTATTTTCATTTTGAAAGCCATTCGAAATAAAACTCATCGGATAAAACAAAGAATCCACCCAAACATGAAGGCTACAGTATCTTTGTTGAAAGAACAATGGCATATTACTCCTCATCCCTCTGTCTTGTTGCAAGAGAACCATCAAGACAGTTATTGCTGTGATCAAATTAAAGAACACTTCACAGAATTATTCTTTAAACTAATCACTATTTATAGAGGTTTATCTTTATGTGCCAATAGCTATAAAAGCTCTAATTCAATTGCTCTGCTGAAAACATCCAATAAAAGAAATATTTCCATTAGCATAACAAAAGGCAACCAGTAAAATCACTTACATGCACAGGCTCAAAATTTCAAATGAAGGCAATATTCTCATATAAATACACTATTTTTTACACTAAATCCACTCTAATGATATGGTTAGTAATCTGATGGCTCTCCCACCGGAATACACATGATATTAATGAAAGTAAGATCAAATTAAACAGATGGCATGATTAACAGTATTCATTTCATGCATGACTTTTTTACCGGAGAAATAAAGACCTGCAAGTAATTACCACCAAGTATAACTCCTTCACTGACCTCTCTGCTTGCGGCTAGCAGTCCTTAAGTACTGATGTTTTGCAACAAAGACCAGTGCCTTTCATCTGTGGGCTTGCTTTTACGCTACAAGCTGAGAACCTCTCCCGTTGCATGCACACATTACCTCTGTATCTATGTCTGTAATGCAGCATAAAGATAACTGGGGAAACCTATCAAACCGGCAGGCAGCAACCTCGCCCGCCAATAAGCGCCAGGCACATGCAGAATCCAGCACATGCTCGCTGGGGCTCGCAGACTGTCACCGCTGCTTAGCAGTCTGCTAATCTAATTATAGCTGTTTGCCATAGCAAAGGGCTGCTGAGGCATCGTATGCGAGGAAATGAGAACTGAACAGATTACACCTTTTAGACGAAAGGATTGACATTTGGGATTATTATTTGTCTGGGTGCATAAAGATACAATTCCTGTTGGAGTTTTTTGTTGTTGTTTTTCTGAATGATTCGCTTATGAGGGGGGTTGCCTCCATCTCTGAAAAAAAAAGTTGTATTTATGACCGCTCTTTCAGAAGTGGAACACTCGTAGTTTACTAGGTAAATTATTAAGAGATAACCAGATGCAGTAGTTTATTTGGCAGTAGCAATTCTTGTTTTGAATGTACACATCATCAGCATCATATACACAGTAGATCTCAGATCAGTTTATGTACAGTAATTCACAATCTACAATGTATACCTCAGATCAGCAAGGCACCACACATAGGCTTCCAGTGCACAGTAGTCCTACAGAAGTCAACAGGACCTCCTCTGTCCCTTATATTTACACGTGGGCAGATACTCAGCTGACCGAAGGGCTTGTGTGTGCATTGGCACATAATGTCCTAACTAAGTTTTCATGAGGTGGAAATGCCAAGGAAATTTTTGCCATTATGTAAAACAACTGAATTCATTTGGAAAATACTTACAATGAGCAAATACTCCTTACAAGCATGGGGAACTAACTCAAGTAAACCTCACATGCATCTTATAAATAAATTTAAGTCCACAAAATTAAGGAATCTTATGATCTAAGAGACAATCGTGCATTTAAAAGATGTCAAGAGTTTCTGCAATACCAGGTGAATAACCATGAGAAAAACATACAGGGACTTGTAGTTTAGTCTTCCTTGAAAGTACATTTCAATTAATCTTCACTCTGATAAGCACAAATCTGAAAACAATCACCTGAAGTTTCCTGTTCCCATGTAGCTCACCCTAAGCTCTGCACTGACCAAAAGGTTTTCAAATGTCAGTGACAAGATGGAAGCACACAGCCTTTTCCTCAGAAGTGCCAGGGTCAGCTGTCTCCCATGAGACACAGTACATATTTTTGTGGTCAATATTGCAAAGATATGATAATGCTACAGCATTATGTATAGACAAATTTTACAACACAGTTTTAAGATATTCCACTAAGTTACACATAAAACACATCCATGAACATGATACTTATAAGACCCCAAGCCCCACTGCAACAATGAGTTCCTATGTGCCCACACCGGTATTTTTCCTAATTCTTTACTTTTATCACCAGCACCATACAGTATTAGACATAATCCAAGTGTATGATGGCAAAGGTTGTTTATAAACACTTTTTTCCTATCATACTTACTTCAGTACAAAAATTATATTTGCTACTGCATAAAATGTTCCTCATGGAGCAAGATTTCCATGTGGTAATAGTGTAAAGCCATATTTATTGGTAATATGTAAATAGGTACATCACAGGTTTCTTAATCTAAGAATGAAAATTGCTTATAAAAGACTTGGTCTGTGCTAGAAGTAGACTTCATCTCTGTAAGAGAAATATTCTCAAAGCTATATATGGCTAGAAATAAAAATCAAACGCAGGAATAATGACATTTTGCTCCTTGATTCAACATTAAGCTTTGAGATGCAATAAACAAAGGAGGCTATTTTACTAAAATTTCCTTTTGAGATTACATCATCTAAGAAGCTCTTAAATTTTCATGAACTGCACTGCTTTAAAATGCTGTAGAATATTCCAAGTTTCTCAGCAGTACTGTTTGAAATCAAAAAACTATGTATTTCATGAATAAATGCAGGAAGGGCAGTTATACAAAGGTTAAAAACTTGATTTAGAAAG
This sequence comes from Coccyzus lansbergi, assembly GCA_033558105.1. Taxonomy (NCBI): domain Eukaryota; kingdom Metazoa; phylum Chordata; class Aves; order Cuculiformes; family Coccyzidae; genus Coccyzus; species Coccyzus lansbergi. The sequence continues at coordinate 622,771 of JAUMJK010000283.1, read as the reverse complement.
AGTTCAAGAGACATGTGGAAAAGAGGTATGCAGTTATTTGGTGGCCAGTTCCACGATGATTTTTCCAACATTTTACCAAATGTAGAAACAGGAACACAAGACCAATGGTTTCTATCCTGGTCTTCCAATCTAGCTATTAAGAATGCTTGTATCTGCTAGGCAAAGGAGAAGATACATATACACAAAATAGAGAAAATCAATGAGACTTAATTTAATCCACAATCACAGGCCACCAAGGAACCTATGAAAGGTAACAATATGACAAAGAATCTTTAAAGAGGAACTGAACAGGCTTCAGCTTCCACAGGACTTGGTTTGGCTCCCTCCCATGCGAATTACTAAGCCTATGCATTCCCCATATCTGCCCAGTAGCACCCCAAGCCCTCACAGCTTCCTCCTGTATGGGTTCAGCACCACTCCCTGGTAGCCAGACTCCTGCCTTCTCCCCGTGGAGCTGCTGATTCCAAGGACAAGTACAGCCCATGCAACCAGCAAGGGCTGTCCCAGCAGCATGCTCTCAACATTGCATTATAGGGTGTTTATTCTTGGAGTTGCTTCCATGTGGGTAGCTGTAGTTGGAGGACCCACTGACAGCTGCAAAGCTGATATTTGAGGTACTGGCTTATCTCTGCAACACAATCTGTGCTTAGCTTGGTAGACCAGTCAGAGTCCCAGTTTTAACTTTAACAGTCACTACTAACCATCACGATGATGTGCTGTGCAAGGAAGGCATGGAGAACAGCACTGCAAGGCCTGATGTTTGGAATCAATAGTGATTTGCCTATGCTCAGCAAAGGTAGATGGCTAAAACTCCAACTGAGAACGACACAGTGCTCCATCAGCCTGCCCTGCCACATCTGGTGTTGGTACACAAGCTCTTGGGTCATGCACCAGACCCACAACGTATAAGCATGCCAGCAAGAGAGGCCAAGAGAGGTTTTGTGAGGACACAGTCACAAGAGACTCCTCCCTTCCAGCAAGTCTCTGTTGGAAATGAACAAATTGTGAAAGGTACTTGAGTTGGCCAATATTCGGCAGACTTTCATTGAAAGCAAAAGTCTGTCCCTGGCACACGTTATCCTCCTGTGCTAAGCTTCAAGTTCCTGCTCCTCCACATGGAAACAGAAGGTCTCCACAATGTTTTCAGAAATTAAAAGCAAGTTAGATTTTCTTTAGCCCTGTTCCTTGACAGAGCAGTTTCAATCAAAATTTTTCAAAACCATATGGTCTGAGACAGATGCCCATCACAGAGGGGAGGAGAGAGGCAAACCTGAGGGGGTATGATGAATTCATCATATGACACCAAAATCAGCATACTGCAGTGAAAACCACCTAGCTAGCACATTAATGAATTTTACATTTCATTTAGGCATATCTAAGTGAATTAACAGCCAGATGACTATTTTTGGAACAAGTAACTTTTATTACGTTGTGATCACTTGCAGAAGTACTTATATAGCAAACTATTTCAATACAAAATATTCAAAATTAAAATATTTCTAATGTGTCTTGCAACTAAGCAGGTTTCACTCTGGATACCGCTTAAACTTTGACTTAAAAATATACCAAATACTGCTTAGAAACTGCTACCTCAGTTACTTAATTTGATTTTGCAAAGTATAGTAAACATATGGAATGAAAATGAGTTCAGCAAAAAAGGTAGGTGAATCAACATGCTGCATTTCTAAAGGCAATAGTGTGTATATTTCCAAGCTGTAGCCTCGAGAGGTTGAACCGAACCAACTACTTTAATTAATATTTTACTTGGTTTGATGCACTTATTAGACTCTTAGAAGTAAGCTAATCCATCCCATGGTTATGTATACGTAAAAATAACAACATAACCTTAAGATTTTTGGATAGCACTTTTTATACTTACACAGATTAAAAGATGAGGGAACAATTTTCTCTTCCATAAATTTTTCTACTTTTCAATTTTCCTTCCTAAAGAAATTTATCTGGTGTTATTTACTTTTTCTTTAGAAAACTACCTTTGACTTCACAATAGTTTTTTTTTTTTTGTGCTCTTTTCTTTCCTAGAAGGCACTTGGGGGAGTTTGAGAAGTCTGAAAAACTGGTGGCAAACTCATCACAAGACCCATCATCATTCATGGAGGAAAATAAAATACAAGCCTAGTGTTTGCCATATGAACTTTTCTCCGGAATTCACAAATGTTAGGCTTCAAGATTGGCACTTAGCATGGAAAAACCTCTGTTCATTTTATGGAGCACAGGGATATTCCTTGGACTGTTCCTGAATTTAGTCTGGTAAGACAGCAGTCACCCATACATATATGCCTATACGTCAACACCACTGATCACGTTTTGAAGTTGGTCAGCTAACCTGCAGCGTTAGGGTTTTTTCCCAAATAAGTTAATTATATCTCTAAACACCCCATATAGTGATTCCCCTGGATACCTATTAACAGGTAGAGACACCTCAATATTAAAGTCAGAGATTCTTTGCAGACAGTGCTAAGACCTATTTTTTATAGCATTCATACTCACTTTTTCCCTCAAAACCATACAAAGAAAACACCTACACATCTACATTCTAAAGGATATTACCATCCCTCACCTCCACAGACCTACATGTTAGCAGTATCATCACTGAAGACTCAGCAAACTGAAATGAAGGCACCACTCCATCTCTGCCATCTTAGATAAGCAGGGGAGGAACAGTTAAACCATCGGTGAGGTGTGTTTCACCCTATCACTGATGGATACAGTAAAGAAGGACCTGAAGTGAAGCCTGCAGAAGGTGTACTCTCCTAAGCACTTGCACTTTGCCCACATAAACAGATGTGGAAGAACACAGTTATTCTGTTTTCATCTTTAAATACACAGAAATACCAGATTAAAAAAATAAGTCATTTTAAAGACTTCACATCTCCCTGAAAAATACTTCCCACCACATATCACTCCAACACATTTCCAACCCAAAGTCAACCTTCCATTTGTCAAGTTATTTCCATTTTTTTTTCAGCACAATGTTTTCTTCCACCTCTATACAGCATTTCAGCAATCATCTCAAACTGTAGAAATGTCCTTCATGTCTCTACTTATTTTTCCCTCCACTACCTTTACTCATAGCTAGTGACAAAGGTGCATTTCAGAAGGCAACACATCTGTTAGCACAGCAGAAAACTCAGCAAGACCAAAAAGTATGTGTGCCTCATAGCCACCACTGTATGACCTCTGGCTGAAGAGTTAGATGGCCATGAAACTGGTGAACCACAGAAAGGAAGCACACTGCTTACCAGTAACATGGTAAGCATAAGAAATAACCTTAAATAGTGCATCCACGTCATGGGCCCCGCATAGTGCATGCCTGACACACAGAAAATCAATTATCATGACCTTAGTGAGCCAGTGATTATACAACAGATTATGGAAGGAGAAGCTTCTTTCTCTAAGCAGTCAAGTGAGAAAGACACATTAGGAAACTGTAACAAACAGGTTTAAAGACAGCCCAATAAAAAAGGAAACAAAATTGACACAAGATGCTGAAATAAATACTAAGACAAGGTATAATTGTAGCAAGCCAATTGCTCACAAGGACATGGGAGGTTAAATCGACTTTGGAACAAGCCACAAGAGGGTTTCATAAGTGGAGATATGTTTTTTGTACAATACTCAGTGTTGTGGAAAACAGAATCCCGAGAGCGTCACTTTAGCCAGGAAGCTGACAGACAAGTACATATTTTCCTCAGTGGAAGAGCGCAAAAAAGAGACGGATATATAATAAGTACACTTCCAGCACCTCCACGTTATTAATCTTCATCACCACTGCTGGCATTTTCTTTTTCTTCTCTGTTTAGTATCGTTTTCACTATGACCGCCTTTACTGTAACAGGTGACACAATCTGATGTGGAGACTATCTAACTGAGATAGCTATAGATTGGCCAGGGAAAACATTAAATGCAAGTCTTCCATTATGGGACAGGTGTAATTTTTCAAAAATGCTATGCTGCAAAGAGCACAAAAGCTGAAGGATGAAAAGCAGCATTCTTCCCTTTGAAGGAAAAACTCCACCAGACTTGCTTATTTCTGTAATTAGGAACATTACTTCCATTCTGAGTAGAAAGCGCAGCTCCAAGGTTTTCTTTGATCCTGTGCAATGACAATGAAGATACATCAAGCATTCTAAAGCTCACAGTTGTTGTTGTTTTTTTTTTTTTTTTTTTTTTATTCTTCAAAGACTCTTTTTCTGCATTCTTACATCTGTCTGTGTGAGAAGGTGTTTATGTTGAGCTGCAAGATGCAACCAGAAAGCAACTCAAAGTGCGACTGTTGGAACATGAAGTGCTTCCTCAAAGACACTTGCAGTACAGGCATTCACTCAAAAGTCATCCTGCTGCCAGACAGCTCACTGGTTGCTCAGAGACTGCAAACCTTCGAGACTTCAAGTCTCCAGGTCACACCCATAATTCAGAGTATCAGAGAAACTCTCAAATCTAATTACTTTGCATCAGAGTCGAAGATACCCAGCACAAAGAATCCCAGAAGAAAACTACTTTTGAATGCTTTGGTTATCATTTCAAGGCTAACAAGTTTGAAGACAGTCTACTAAACTTCATGCCTTTTTAGCCAAATGTAAAATAAACTTAGATTTGAATCTTAATAAGATTGTTAATTTAATGACTAGAAATAGTCTCCATATTAAACTAGCAACTGTGACTTGCTATACAAGAACCCAGTCTCATGGTCTTCTTACAAGAAACAAGAAGGCATTTTACTGGCACAAATGCAAAGCCTCTCCAGGAAGAGAGGCTTCATTACTTAACAGAGCAAGCCAAAAACCCTTTTATGAAAGGCTCTTTAGGACTCTCATTCCATATAATGTTCCTAAAGAAGAGTGTACTTACGTTCCTGGCAGCTTGTAGACCTAGTAGTTAAAGTTTGCAGGGCAGATAAAATCCGACGCCCCACTTCCAGGGCTGATTGTTTGTGGCTTTTATCCAACACTCCAATTCAAAATGAGCATAGAAGTCACATAACTAGGGCTACGAAAAATGAAGTCCAATGAAGACAGTAGAGTGTCCACTCCTCAAACCTAGCAACTCCCAGCTCCTTATTTTTCAGCCTTTTCTGGCTATTTGAGAAGACATTCCCTTCCCTGCACAGTACTCCAGCTAAAGGTGAGGGGGAGAGTAATGATCCTGTAGAGTTATTGCAGAAGCTAAGGTGTGCTCTGAACATGGGAAACATACACCAGGGAACTCTGTCATGTCCTAGAGACAAATTACTTGTCCGCCTTCTCAAACCTTTCTTGAACAAAACAGCAGGCATTTTCTTCACCTTCCTTTCCTATGCCTAAGAGCAAAAAACATTGCCCAATTTCTCCACAGCATATACCTGCATGGGATAGTAGTCTCACACAAGTCACCACTTTTAATACTAGTGCTGTTAAGGAATGAGAATTTCTCCAGGCAGCCATCCTCATGAAGTGCTAGCTATTCAAAAGAACAACCCCAAATCACAATGAGTTTACTATTGCTTTGTAGCTTTGCACCAGCTGTAAATCTCCAGCCCTTCCAGCTGTTTCTGAAAGCACAAGCATCACAATCTTCAGCTTTATGTTAAAAAAATGAAAGTACATAAACTTTGACTCACCGGCAATGTAATCTAATACTGCTGACATAGAATCATAGAACCATAGAATCACCAGGTTGAAAGAGACCCACCAGATCATCAAGTCCAACCATTCCTATCAAACACTAAACCATGCCCCTCAGGACCTCGTCCACCTGCACCTTAAACACCTCCAGGGAAGCTGAATCGACCACCTTCCTGGGCAGTCCGTTCCAATGCCCAATGACCCTTTGTGTGAAGAATATTCTCCTTATGTTGAGCCTGAACCTCCCCTGGCGGAACTTGAGGCCATTCCCTCTTGTCCTGTCTCCTATCACTTGGCAGAAGAGGGCAGCAACCTTCTCTCTACAACCTCTCTTCAGGTAGTTGTAGAGAGCAATGAGGTCTCCCCTCAGTCTTCTCTTCTCCATGCTAAACAACCCCAGCTCTCTCAGACGTTCCTCATAAGACTTGTTCTCCAGCCTCTTCAATAGCTTTGTTGCTCTTCTCTGGACACACTCATGAGCCTCAACATCCTTCTTGTGGTGAGGGGCCCAGAAATGAACATAATATTCAAGGAGCGGTCTCACCAGTGCTGAGTACAGAAGGAGAATCACCTCCCTGGACCTGCTGGACACACCGTTTCTGATACAAGCCAGGATGTCACTGGCCTTCTTGGCCACCTGGGCACACTGCTGGCTCATGTTCAGTTGGCTGTCAACCAACACCCCCAGGTCCTACTCTTCCTGGCAGCTTTCCAGTCAGGTTTCTCCCGGTCTGCAGCACTTCCTAGGGTTGTTGTGCCCCAAGTGCAGGACCTGGTATTTGGCCTCATGCCATTGGAATCAGCCCAGCAGTCCAGTTTGTTCAGATCCCTTTGCATAGCCTCCCTACCCTCCAGCAGATCCACACTTCCACCCAGCTTAGTGTCGTCTGCAAACCTGCTAATGGAGCACTCTATGCCTTCATCCAGGTCGTTGATGAAGACATTGAACAGGGCTGGACCCAGCACTGAGCCCTGGGGAACCCCACTTGTCACTGGTCTCCAGGTGGAGTAAACTCCATTAACCACCACTCTCTGGGCCCGGCCATCCAACCAGTTTTCCACCCAGGAGAGCGTGTGCTTGTCCAGTCCAGAGGCTGACAGTTTCCATAGTAGAATGCTATGAGAAACTGTATCAAAGGCTAGTCTACTAAAGTCCAAGAAGACTACATGCACAGCCTTTCTCTCATCCAAGAGTCTAGTCACTTGGTCATAGAAGGTGATCAGCTTAGTTTGGCAAGACCTGAAGACATACACATCATTTTAGCAAGAATTTATATCAACATAATATTAGGAATAAAGTAGGTCTGAACCTAGCCTTCACTGCGAACTGAAATACATTTTGTGAGCACATACATGCAGCAAGTGTGCCTCATCTATTCCAACACTGTACTGCATGGTGAAGAACAGCACATAAATTTTAAGACCATTGTTCTCCCACTACCTCAAGAGGGTGGTGTCTCACTGAGGTGGTTAAAAGTCCTACATATGTCAGAGGTGGAGAGGGAAATCAGTAGACCCATAACTATACCACTTTAATAGCATAATAATAGTCCCTTTTTGTCACTAAAGAAATTACACATAAACATAACTGAAACTAGAATTGGACCTTCCAGCATGGCTCAAATACGTACTCCCTGTAAGCACTATGATAATGTAGTCTTTAGAGATTTGAACAAGAATCTCTTGTTCGGAGAGAAAATCTCTAGCTCCCCAAAGTTCTGCCTTTGTCAGGATCTGAAGAAACTGCTCCAAAGTAATCAGTAAACAAGAGACATTGATATTTTCAAAGCAAATTCCATCAGTGTAGTCAAAACATAAGCAGCATAACCACAGTAAAAGGGTTGCTAGAAAAGGCAAACATGTAACTTTGAAACTTGTTCGTAAGTGTTTAACACTGACTTCACTGTATATATTATTCACATTTTATAACAGAAACTGCATAAATATGAAAAACACTGCATAACTTAAAGGTCATAAAAACCCTTAAGAATCATAAATTCTATACTCAGCTGGACTGCCACATGCAGTCCCACCATATCCACCCACTAGCATAAATATTCGTATTTGGAAGAACCGAGAAGAAGCAATGTAAATAGCCTTGCACGTAAGTTGTCAGTTTTCAGACTGATGAGTTCAGCACATAAATCTACAGCATGTGCATGGCTAACCTGCGAAATCTAAATATTCAAGCTGTTCTGGGTACTTAGGACTGTCTCATTTTTGTAATTTTATATCAGTTTCATTAAAAACAAATTGAAATAGCTTTGAAATATTGATGTTGAGAAGAATTTTGGAGGCTTGTTTTCTCCTTGGGTACTCGAAATATAATCATCTCTTTTGGTAAATCAGTACACTGCATCCGGAAACACTACTGCTTTGCAAACTAATTAGTACAATGAGAAAAAACCCAAAGTGATCTATGAATACTTTTTTTTAAGTTATAAGTTAGGGTAAAGACTTAACTATGTTTACAAGCATCTACTCATTTAGAACACGGACTTTATATTTACAGATCTGAGATTGCATAAAGGAAACAGCTGAAAATTTTTGAAGTTGTCGTGATTTTTTTAACGACTCTCCACACACGTTTAGTTCCCAATGAAAGGAGAGATTTGGAGTCAAACCAAAGTCTGCAAGTCTTTCCAGTGATACTGTACACTAGAACATGTCATGTCTCCCATCCTACTACATCCTTCCAGCCTTTCTGCAGCTGAAGTCTGAGTTAATGTTTGGTAGAAAACTTTCCCCAAGTAAATCAAAAAGAGGAAAATGTAGCAAGTCAAACTAACCAAGGATATGTGAGATGGACTGGAGATTAAAAAAAAAGACAGACACCCTGACCTGTGGTTAAATACTGCAGTCTGTAGCACACAACATTTTCTCAGTGGAGGAAGGTAGTTAAGTCTGGGGCTATGCCTTGGTGAAGGTCAACCACCAAAACAAAGGCACTGCTGGAGATGGTTGCTATCAAGGACACCACCAGCCAGGCAGACCCAAGAGCAAGCAGCAAAGAACACACCTCTTAAAAAAAATATCACCTCCAACTGAGAAATATAGCCTGTTGGCAGATGGGTTATTTTGTGTTTGAAGGTTCTGTGAAAGAAGACAGAGGATTTACACTCCACAAGCTCTGACCACCTGAAGAAGGAGCCTGTAAAGAGCCTGCAGAGGCTAGTGGGAACACTTCCCACATTGTTTTGGGGTTTTGTTTTTCTAAACAATAATGAAACTCACTGTAGCTTACAACTGAGAAAATGAAGACAGAAACAAGGATAAGGAGATAGAGCAAAGCTAAATATAGGTATAACTACCTGATGCTCTAGATACCTGGTGAGTCATTTGAGTACATGCACTAGAATTAAAGCAACTGAAAATTAAAGACCGCTGGTGCACAATCGATAAAACAATGGATGACTATATTACACTCATATCCAGGTGGCATCTCATAGATCCTTTATTCCCCCTCCTCCCCAAGATCATCTGTACATTATAGTACAAGATTAATCCATTTTCTTCTTTTCTTCCTTTAAAGAACTTTGCACCATTAATATGAAGAGACTCAAAATATCAAGCTAACAAGATATGAAGCTATCATCATTCAGGACTCTACATAAACAGCTTCTGTTTCCCTTAACACTGACATTTAAATTGTTGACTGTGATTAAGATACGTGACTGAGTACAGTAACTTGCCATAATCACAAGCAATCATTCAAGAAAAAAATATTATCTAATACTTGTAATTTAAAATTATCTTGCAATCTGACTTACAAAATAACGCAAGCAAAGATACCAACATTTTCATTACAGGTTGCCTATCACAGTGAAAGCTCAAGTGAGTGTGCATTGCAAAAAAAATGTTCTTGTAGAAAGAAGTCAACAAGATGTAAGTTAAACCAGTCAAAAAGTAAGCATAGTGTGTGTATACAGACTTACTAATTTCTTTGAGCCTGTTTGTATTAGTAGACAACAGAAAGAGAAGACTGACAACAAATAGAAAGATCACAGAAAACAAACCCCTGCTGGAATAATCTACAGGGAGCAGAAAAGTTCATTTAGAATTGACACCAAGAATTTGCTATCAGAATTATTACATTTTAATACCAAGCACTTCCGGATAGAGATAACTTAAATCACACTGAAATGACTGACTAATTTTTTGCTGAGGCTATGTATCTTAGTCCTCCTTTGTTCATACAGTCCACCACATCTGATCACATACTTTTCGTATGACATGAGAACGTTCTTCTCTTCTCAGAGTTTTAAAAACCCTAACCACAAATTTTGGCTGCAAAGGGCAGCAGCAATAAAAGAAACAAAGTTAACACTTTTTCTTTTTTTAAACAATACTAGACAGATCTATGCATAAACAAATCTCTGGGAAAAAATATATGTATCGGAATACTATTTTTAAGATGTTGTTATGTACAAATCAAGGAAGGTTGATTTAGGTTCCAGATTGTACATTTATCAAGTCATAGAACCATAGAACAACCAGGTTAGAAGAGACCCACCGGATCAACGAGTCCAACCGTTCCTATCAAAGACTAAACCATGCCCCTCAGCACCTTGTCCACCTATGCCTTAAACACCTCCAGGGAAGGTGAATCAACCACCTCCCTAGGTAATTCTATTTATTAAGTCTATTAAGAACCCTATTATTAAGAAGCTAATCAATTGTTTGGGGTAATAAGCTCTTCTCATGCCATGGTGCTATAGTAGGAAGACTCAGGGGCAATGGTGAAAAAATAGTATCCTCTATGAATAAGTTCACAGAAAAATTATTTCTACTCTTCGTACTTCAACAAATCAGAGGACCTAGTACTAGTTCCAACAGAAAAAATAAATAGGAATTCTTCTCATTCCACACACACTCTTTAACGGTCTTGTGTGGAAATATTTCATTTTATTGCATAGCAGCTAATTCTGGATGAACTACCATGACACCAGCTACCCATGGAAAGAAAAGGGCTATCTCGAAGGGTTGTATTTGGTGAAATGATACAAATTCTAGTAATTTGGGAGACAACCCCAGAACGGGCAACCGCAGCATAAAATCTCAGGAGAACTGAAGTCATCCACTAGAAGTCCACCTAAGGTTCAATATATTGAATGCAAAGAGAGCTAATTACCTTCATGAAGAGCTCTTTTCGGTGCAGAAAATGTGCAGCCTCTGTCTTCTAAACAGCTCAAACCTTTGTATTGCTATTAGTAAGCAATAACCAAGGTTAAGTGAAAAATCCACAGTAAGCATTCAATACTCAAGATTAATCAATTGACTACTCATGTGACTTACTGGCCCCATTTGTTACATCAAGTCCCTTATGCAACCATCGATGCAATAGAAGAGTTATACCATCTCATGTTTTAGTTCTGTACACTTACTCATTTAGACAGGGCCCTAAAAGACTTTGTGTAAAATGAAAATTAGACGTACTACAGGAGTCAAATTATTTTACAATAAAGAGAACATTCAATGTGATTGGAACAGAGAAAACAATCTCTGCCCTATGTTATATATTTAAAATATCCTTCAAAAAATTTAAGTTAGTCTTCCATTTAAAAATTCTACAAAATCCAGAATTTTGCTGTTGAGTTTTATGGCTCTTTTGGGGAAGTAATAAAAATCACATACTTAGTAATTTGACAGTATACTTCTGGTAATTAATGTAGACAAATCTTTCATCATCTCTGAAAATATCCACTGAAGGAATGGCAAAAACACCTCACATGTTTAATTAGAAGGGGCTGGGAGTGGAAGAATTCTGCATCTCTTAGGAGAATAAAATCTGCAGTTATCACAGCTGAAAGAAAGGCTTCCAAAAGAACAAAGTACGTAAGTCGTCCTGAGTAATTTCTGCATATCAACATTGACTAGTAGCTGGGAGTTTATCAAGCTGTTGTTGCTTTCTTCCTCCCTATTCCCCCCCCCCCCCCTCAATAGTTTAACTATAAAAAACAATCAGGAAAAGGCAGAAGCAAACCACAAACCACAGCCCTTCAAGTCATCTACCCTACAGAAACTGACTGCAGACATTAAGGTTGGCATGAGACAATGCAAAAGCCACAAAACTACTTTATGCATCTGCATAGCTTCCAGTAGTGAGTGCCCAGCTGGCAGATAAGGGACAGCAATGAGTACTTCATTGGACACTGTACTCCACCGTGAACGTAGCTCTCTTCTCATTCTGGTAGTCATACGAAACACTGACTTTGATCCTTGGATGCTCACATATGCGCTCAAAGATCTTCCCTCCCGTCACCATTTTCTTCACTACCTCCATTTGGTTAGGACTACTGAAGGGTAGGACCCAACAGCTTTTTAATCCCGATGTATGTTCATCCCCTTCCTTTTACTATGTGACATGATGGAACATTTCAACATGACATGATGGAAAAAGCTAAAACCACAAGATGATCCTCCTAGCACTGTGACGCAATTTAAGGTTTTCAAAATACAAATCACGGAATACAGGAACTCCAGTAAGGATTTTACTAAAGCCCAAAAATACCTGAAGAAGCAATTAGAAATGGTAAATTGATATTTATAAAAGTTTGTGTACACTGAACAGAAGTCTGTGACTTAGGATGGGCTGAGTTCCCTGGGTATGACTTCATGGTAAATAGGCTTTCTTGTAGTTTCAGGAGTGGAGTTGTATATAGCTATACACCAAGATATGATTGTATTCATACTATTCACTGATGTCTCTCAGTACTCCAGCAAGCCTTCTGGTTGTCTTTCCCTCATCATCTTCAGATATAGTTAATCAATGTTACAATAATATGGCTGTATCTGAGAATCCTCTGAGAAGTTTAAAATGAGCAAACACGGAACAAAATACAGAATGAGATGCATCTAAAGGAAGAGTCAACTCAGAAGATCTTATCCCTACTCTCTGCTTCTTGCATCTTCCCATTTTTTCACATGCTAGCCCTCCCATTGTCAGGGAGGAATGCCACTTTTGGCTCACTCTTTACTGGTCATAAATGCCCTGTCAGAAATCTCTAATCTCACTACTTCCCTCTCAAACCCTTTCACTAACCACACTGCAGAGACACAGCTCAGAGATCTTCATTTCCCTCAACTGCTTTACTTCAACACACTGTCTAAGCCTGGCCTGCTCTCCCTAGATTTGCCTCTCCACAGTATCTGTGCAACGCTCTCTGCTGAACAAGCTTTGGTGTCCCTCCTTGTTTCCCCTGACACTGTTCAACCTTATGAGGATCCATTCTCCCCTCTCCTGCCCCACATCTGTTCCTCCTTCCTCAAGGCTTCCCACGTCCTGAGCCACCAACTGACCTACTTGCTCCAGCATCTAACTCACTCAAATCCCTTCATTAAGCAGCTTCTACAAATGACTCAGCAACTTCAGTCTCATCACCAGCCACTTTCTACCACCACCTTTCCCTCTTCCTGGACAACTACATTCTGATGACTTCCTATCAACATCTCCTTCCTCACCAAACACAGAAGCTTTGCTCCTGCTTGAGAGCCACTGAATAGGGATGCTGAATAATTTTGTGTTGGGTACATTAATGTGTGCCTAAGGAAGAGTAAATCCCTTATTCTCACCTCAGCTATAAGGTTTTAGAACAATTTTGAAGAATAATGAAGGACACATCAAAAACTGGGAAGTAGGATGAACTGTGACATTCATCTGCCAGAGGTATATTTAGCTAGACTAGTCCAGTACCTTTCCTTTGGTAGATAATAGCAGTGCGTATACTTAATTTCTAGACTCTGTTACTCTAATTCATAGAGTAGTAGAAATTGAAGGAATAGTAGCAGCATCAAGTAGAAGTTCAGTAAACAAAAATTCCGCTAAAAATGGAAATCATCAGTTGGAAACAAGAAAATAAAGACCACGTGCATGTCAGTCTCAGCTATGAGCTGCTGTTATGAGGTCATCTATTGTGGGGGTCATGGGCAAAGCCTTTCCCAGGAACACTGAAACATTTTAGGAATGTTGAGCTTTCAGTAAGCTAGAGATGTGCAACCTTTTCCACTGAGAAACAGTTAAAACAACAGCAGAACACTTAAACCAACTGAAGAAAAAAAAACCAACAAAATTTTAAGCCACACTTTCAACTATTCCAATAACTTCAGCAGATACCCAAGGTACGAGCTTGCATCTTTTAGAGGTATACACTCAGCAAAAAACATTGTCACAAAAATGTAGTTCGTTTTCAGCATTTCTCCTTTGAATCAAAAGGGACACAACTGTTCAAAATATGGACTGCAGGAAACAACCACTCATTTTGAGGAACAAGATTTCTACAGTGCATGGAAAAAGGAGAACAAGCCTGTCACATGTAACATGTAACACTTAACATTACATAACACATATAATGCATGTGTCACCTGGGGCATAACCAGTAAGATGAGCATGCACTAGTGAATCCATGCATCAGTATTCTTTTGCATAGAAATAGTCACATTTTTATAGATGCAGCAGAGTTGAAGCACAGTGTAAGAAAAGCTGGTGCCAGTAGAGGGAGGCAGTTGCTCTCTAGGATGTACATCTTCACATTCCCTGATGCACAGTAGGAAGCCAACGAGTTTGTTTTTGTGGAAGTGAACTCACCCCTCAGCCATTGTGTAAATGTGGCTTTAAATCAAGCTGTAATTAGATTTTGCTGTATTTAACAAAACCCCTCTTGTTACTCTGCTTTTCTGGCTCTAGACAGGAAATAAATGTATTTGTGAAAGAAAAAAGGAAAAAAGTTTATGCCTCTTCCCAGAGCATGTCCTGGCATGCATGCAAAAGTAAGTACAAAACACAAAACAATAAGCTTACGGGACACTCAATCTGCACACCACATAGGAACAAACATCTCTCAGCTGGTCCACTGTTAAATGTCACCTCACTTTTGTCAATTATCTGCCTCATCACACTAACCTTGTTAAAAGATACCAACAGTTCAACGCTTGGAGTGTAATTTTTCTTCATAAATATAATTTACTTGGCAGAAAGCACAAGTGGAAATTTGCTAAAGGCTCAGGCAAACTAAGACTGCCACGTATTCATTTGAGGACACATTTTTTTCCCCCTCTTATTTTAACTATTATGGCCATAGAATTCCCATTTTTAACCAAAGAGCTTTAACCCCCTTGCAGTCTTTGTACAGACTGGTACTCCTAAAAAAACTGCACATTTTCTTCAAAACCATTTTACTGTAATAAATGTTACACAGGGTGGTTTTATTTTGTCCAGGTTCTTTACAGATTAAACTCCTTATTTCCACTGCACTTTACATTGCCATAGGAGAAAGCGCATAGCAAATGAGTCCACTCAGAATAATAAACAGTTTCAATTGTATTTTGACTCGAAAGCTAATGAAGAACTTTATGGTGGTGGAAACAACAGTAGAGACAATTGTAAACTGATGCAAGAAAGTCAAGAGGACATGCCCAAGGCCACACAGCAAGTTAGTTGCCGATCTAAGAACAAAAAGTTTCTGCTCTTAATCTAGACCTTCCTCCAAATGAGTTAAAACCGACTGATAACTATCAGTCTTAATGTTCCAGGTTCTTCAGAAGAAGGGAAAAGACAACAATTGCTAATTAGTTACATGAATGCAACCATTGCTTAGGATTGTTATTTACGCAAGTTACTCATTTTTAGAAGTCTGAAAAGCATGCTTTTTCAAAACAGACTTATTTCAAAAACATATGCTATAATACCCTGATTTCCTGCAAATCTTTTATTATTCTGCAAGTTTTAAGAAATCTAAGGGTGATTTAGACAACTTGAAAGATAACCTCATTTTGAAGTCGGTTTGCAGTTTAATCTTCTAAATAGAAAAGATCAAGGTAAAAAGCATTGTTGGGAGCAGATTATCTTCCTTCACCTGTAAGAAAATTCTTATATTTCTTTATTTGAAATAGTTAATACTAACTTTTCCTGAAAGCAGGATAGTGACATTTGGTTCAATATCATTTGAAAATGGCAATTTAAAAACTCTTATGTGCACAGAGTTTCTACTTCTAAAACTCTAAGTCACCTGAGCAAAAGCTCACAGGTGATTCATCATCCTAATTCTTCCTGTATTTCTACTGATACATAAAGAAATTATATTAAACATCCTGCATAAAAGAAATCTAAATTCGACATAACCAAGGAGGCCAGAGGTACATTTATTTTTGCTCACCCTCCTTGATCCATAAAAATCAAGAGTTGCTGCTTTCTTTTTCTGAAATTCTGGAAATTGGCATGCTATAGTGCCACAACCCACAACTGAGTGAAATATTCTGAATATTAGCTACTAAACAAGGCAACAATTCAGAAAAAAAAACTGAGGGAGAAATCCCATAAAGCACGTAGCCAATGCTATGGTGCCATATCTAGGAAAGGAAGTTTCTACACTAACTCCTGAAGTGGAAGCATTCAATAGGATTACCCTTATCTTATTTAAGTTTCTTAACAGCAAGACTGCATTGTCCTGATAGCTTTCTGTTTCCAGCATGATTCAGATTTTAAGTAAGAGTAATTCTTAAAATAAAGTAGCAATAGCTATGTTTGGCAGCGTTGGAACCATAAGCACAACAGAAACAGCCAAAACAGTTTATTCAGGTTTGACTCGAGAAAAAACTGAATTTCAGGTTAGACAAAAATAAGACAACATACTCAAGGTAGCTTCCAGACTACCATTTTTAGGTAATGCCCTGTACTTCCTTCTGCTTTTCAATTCATAGTGTTAGGGTCAGATTATAAAATGGCTTCCACTGTGGCACTTCAATTCGGATTACTCTCTACATAATCATTAGCACCTTTTCTTCGCATCACTTACATACTGTTTTGCTAGTCTGAGAATGTTATCTATATTTATTTCCAAGTATTTTAATCCCTTCGAAGTACCAGCACCCTAAGCATGGCTACTTCATGCTCCATGAAGTTTAGTGCAAATGCTATAAGTGTTCCTTTTCTTTTTAACAACTTCATTACAGTGTTTACATGTGAACACTGTTTTAGTACTGTAACCATGCAAAGCAAACAGGCTGCAGTAAATTTAAGCTTTATTCAAAATGTAGCTTTAAAAGTCTTTATGGCATATTCCAGCCTAGACTTCCAGTGCTTCCTAGGCAAAAGGAAAACCAATCGGCAGATCTTTACCGCTACCAATAATTTTGGAACAGTCAAACCGAAATGCTATGGGCCGAACATACTGCCAAAATGTGTCAACCTGCTTGCTTAAGTCAACTGCATTTCAGTTCCACATAGATATTCTGAGTAGAAATAGCTGAATATTGGAAAAATCTTTAAAAAAAAAAAGAAAGAAGGCTGGGGGCAGAGGGATGTGCCTCTTTCTTCTTCTACAGATTTGTGTGCTGTTCTCTGAAAGAGCATCAGGGGCAGTAACTGGAGTAAACTGATAACTCTGCAACACAAGACAAAATTTGTGAAATTGCAGCCAGAAAGAAATTTAGAACTGTACAAAGACTATACATTCAGATTTGTCACTGTGACTAAATTATGCTAATACTGAGGCATTTTGTTCATCTTCAGGAAGCATTTTAGAACAAAAGTTAAGCTGTTTAAAATTTCGTGGCAATATATAATAGCAAAATTCTTTACTATGACAAAAGTAGCAGCTACTGGATATATGCTGTCCTTATGTCTATAGGAAACATAATCATCACGGTTTTGTAGCAGAATAAACATTCAATGCATCTTAAAAATTTAGTATTTATACTATGAGTAAAACTACAGTAGTTTGAAAAATTACAAAATTGCTTTAAATAATGTTTGAAAATGTATTGAAATTCTATAAATCTGAATTTTTCACTGCTTACCCCCAGATAAGTGAAATAATTATTTATAATCTGGATTCAGGTACTTCTCTATACAGCCTCACATGGTAGCCTTTTCAAAGAAAATAAAGCAGCTATCAGCAACACTGCTCTCCATCTTAATTGTATTCACTTTCACTTTTTCCACCCTCTCCAGAAAAAAAAAAAAATCCTAAATACCTCCAACCCCAGCCTCTCATACAATTCAGATCCGCATCTTCTTTGCTAACCCACTACATCCCAAACTACCACTGCAAAAAGGACATCAATTCCTCTATATCACCCTCTCAAACTATTTATTCACCAGAAAGTGTTCAGTACCTGGGAAAGAAAAATGGTTAGAGAATAAAGAAATATGGATTGAAGTTACTTGAGAAATGGAAGTAGAAATTCACTTTCTAAAAAAAGACTAAATGTACTTCTGGCAAGGTAGTGGACAAGAATCAAGTCATGATTTTCCTCCTGGTAGGAGTTAGCAAGACCAGAACACAGAGCATGAGCAAGGGACCTCCCAAGGTGTATTTCCAGCACTAGGGGAGAAAAGTAGCATCATGGACTCTATCCTAAGGGCTATTTTAGAAAAGAATTTCATCCAGAAGTAAAGCACTTAAGCAAGACTGAAATCCCATTAAGGAAGAAAATAAGGAGAGAAACACCAACAGCCTTTTACGGTAGAGAGCTTAAAGTCAAATCTATTAGTGGGGGCAAGAGAAGAATAGGAAAGGAAACACAGGCATAAAAGTTGGTGTACTATGAAAATCTGCACTGCTGGTTTCAATTCTTCAAAAAAAAAAAAAAAAAATAGTTCTATTTTAAGTACTTTGGACTAAGCCAAAACAACACTGTTGCATTTCACCTTCTCTAGCAGGAGAAATATGTTCTTCTATATAAAGTGGAAAATTATTATGCTAGACTGTAACACTCCTGTTGAATAAAGGCCTGGTTTGGATGGCTTTTTTACCCATTTATATTTGTTTCTTTTTGAAGGGGGAAAAGAAAAGACTCCCCTAAAAGGCACACATAGCATGTACATAGAGTTGCTTTTGCCAGTACCACTATCATAGAGCAAAGGATTTTCTGCATTTCCTGAATTAAACCGAACAATTTGAGGAAAAAAAGACATAAGCAGACAGAACTTGCTATTTTGAAATTCCAATCTAGTATTAATGGTAATAAAGCAGAGAAAAGCTATGAATAAAACCCAGCACCATCATATCTCAGAGATACAATGATGCCTGAATAAAGCAAAATCATCAGTTTCGGTTTGTGGTACAGAAGTTTACATTTGAATGCAGCTGGATGGCAGTCAACTAGCCAGTTCCCAAAGCAGCACCTTCATGCTGTATTGATTTCTACAGAAGAAAAGGCACTGTAAAACTGCTTGAGCAGCATTGCATCATTCTTTTGGTTGGCCTGAAGTAGTAAATTAAATGTTTTCCATTAGTATGGTAAAGAAGCCATACAATTTTGTTTTTATTTTGAATACAGTCTCAAGTTACGGAACACTTTAGCTAACTCTGTGGCAAGGACTACATGTTTCATGTTTGTGAAGCCAGCAATTCATGCTTATGTGAAACCAGATGTGTACACTCCACAGTTCCCAGGGCTGGGAAGGTGTTTTAAAATGTGTCGCTGTCAATTGAAAAAGACCCAGTTCTCAGTTAAATCATGGAGTATATCGAAGCACAAACAACATGCTCTTGCAGGGAAGGGGGAAGAGTGGTACACAAAAGTGAGTGGGAGCAAAAGAAAACTTTAAGGGAATAAGAACCCCACACATAAAGCAGCATATGAGCAATGCTGTACTACAGCAAAAAGCAGTACAGTTCTGAGAAGCAATAAGCATAACATTACTTGAGGTGAGAAGAACTCGATCAATTATTCATATAATTTACAACAATAGTTACAGCTGCATCAATGAAAGAAAAGAATCTAGGACAAATATAAAATCTTCACAGCTATGAAGTGCCCTTGATTTTAACCAGAACATTTGGCTGTCTTGTATCATATGTTTCTGGTTCACAACACACCCCTCCAACAAAAGGAAACAAGAGACAGAAAGGCACAGAACAAACTACTTTGCTGGAAGCAGTGACAATATTCAAGGTGGCATTTAAATCCTTGACACTGCATTACAAAAAAAAATTGACTGTATTCTACACTGTTGTATGTGAATCAACTATCACCACCCCACCTAGGGTGGATGCACCCCAAGGAACTATGCAGATATCCTCTAATCTCTCAATGTGTAAAAGTATACTTTTTAAATAACATTCAGAAGAAATGCTATTTTAGTGCACGGTTATGCACAAAAAATCACAACTTGTACTGCTTCATGCAGTCCTAAAGCAAATATTACAAAAGGAAACATTAAAGAGAAGTATTTCTGGATTGTTATTTTTCCCCCTTCAGTTTGAAATTGCTGTACAATTGTCATCAGTTTTTCTGCTCTGCCAAGATTTTAATACAGTACCTTCAGCTGTTTCAGCTGACCTTGCTAGTGGACTGGAAAAGTTGAAACTTAATTAAAAAGAAGTGAGAAGCAGAAAGAAAGGGAACGGTGTAGAAAAGGGACAGGTAGGCCTAACCGTGTTTGGTAGTCTTACCCCCAGGCACATACAGCAGGTCATGTGGGAACGTTATGGGGCAAAACACTGACTGAGCTAATGGGAAAACTCAGACTTTGATTTTTACTCTACAGATGGTAGGACCATAAACTGTGGTCTAGATTGGAGCTCTAATTTCAGTCTAAATTAGAAAGATCAATAAAGGATTAGCAAGAAAAATCTGCAATTCTTCTCGGATGAATGAAGGAATATTTATTTAAGAAACTTCCAACAATGAACTTAAGACCTTGCAACAGCTATTTTTAAAAAAATGCAGAAGTTGGCAGAATTTTAGAAGGACCTACAACATTTAATCTGTAAGAAATTTATATATTATGTTTCCACTACTACTCAATTTTCAGCCAACTCTCTACACAAAGTTCAATTAATCTTGTCAGTAAGGAGGAAAGATTCTGCATACATCATCACTACATTCAAAATCCTGGCTATGTAATAAAACCATAGAGAAGTCAAATCTCCCAAAGTGCCTGGGTTTGGAGTGCTGCTAGGTGCAAAATTCTTTAGCTTACATTTCTTTTTCATCTATCAGCATTTGTCCTTTACAAGCAAGAATGAGTGAACATATGGAATAAATAATTATAGTGCTGGTAAACAGAAATTCATCATATGCAAACCTCATTCTCCTCCTGTTGCTGAAGACATCCAAGAGCCTTTCCATTTTTTGTGGCCACTCAAAGCAAGCTCTAAATGCAGCAATTAAAGTGTGATGAGTTTCTAAACCCTCACATGCTGTGAGGCTCTGAAACAGCTTATTTCCTTATCAACAAAGAACTGTGGATATATGTTTCTACTAATATTATAAGGAATTATTGCTGGGTTTAACCAACAATGCATTACATTGTTCCCCTCCTCCAGCATTTGCTACAACAACATTCATAGAAGGTAGCAAGCAGCACTACATACAGAATAAGGAGAAAGTACAGGGACACATTTATGTATTTATTTAGTAAAGAAAATAAATGCTTACTTTGAAAATTCTATCACTTCAGTTTGTTTGAGAAATTAATCTTTTTACCTTGATACAAGATTTCTGAACTCTTGCTAAGGTTGTTAGGAGTTTTTCACTTCTAGCATAAGTCTCCAGACAGAGGTAGGTCTCTTCACGCTGGAACACCCAGAGGCTCCTTGCAGCAGTTCCTGGAGACACAGAAACAGGGAAGGCATTTACCTTCATCATTACACATAATCAACGGTACAATTTTAGAACAGGTAACAAGCATCCTTTAAGAAAGAAGATTCAACCTAAAACAACTGAATTTTCAGAAATCAGAAATGTATGTTCTCTTTTGGAGACTGAAAGACTGCAAAGAGGTGGTTAGTGATACTGGACAAGCACTCAATCAGCTGCAGAGAGATATTCTCTGGTAAATCCTATATTGCTAGTCCTAACAGCATAATCTCCCAAGCTCTGAGATTTAACAGTCAACCTACAGGTATCAGTTCTGAGTTTCATATCACTATATTCCTCATACTGAAACTGCCCAGACACACACTCTGAGAATGCCTCAGAGCAAAGAGCACAAGTAGCAAGACATCATCTTCTACAGGCAAGAAAGCATCCTTCAGACCACCTTATCTCCCTGCATGTTACCTCCACCAGCTGACAACTCAGTCCTCACTAAATATGCACTCCACAACACTGCCTTTTGCTCAGAAAAAAAAAAAAATCAAAATAAAAATCCTTAAACTCCATCACCAGATGGGTAATATAACAAAGAGACTGCCTTCCCGAAGTGAATGTGATTCACCACTACTTATTACATGCACAAGAAGCATACAGAATTTAGTAGGTTACAAGATGCGACCTAAATCCCTGCTTATGTTCATGTTGTTCTTCTCAACGTGTCATCAGTGTGCAAGATATGCTCTACTCATAATATTCTAAAAAGAAAAGTATTTGAGAATCTGAGATTTCTAGGGTTTGGTTTTATTTGATAGGACATGCTCAAGCATTCTTACTGGCTCAAGTAGATGATACAGCAGCTTCTTTTAAGCAAACATTCCTGAGCAGTTTCAAATT
The DNA here is from genome assembly GCA_033558105.1 of Coccyzus lansbergi. Taxonomy (NCBI): domain Eukaryota; kingdom Metazoa; phylum Chordata; class Aves; order Cuculiformes; family Coccyzidae; genus Coccyzus; species Coccyzus lansbergi. The sequence continues at coordinate 600,713 of JAUMJK010000283.1, read as the reverse complement.
ATTTTAATTTTTAATCAGTTGTTCACTCTAGAAGCAGGATTGCAAACAGGTGATAGATCATGTGATGAAACACAGGGTTCTTTTACCAAAAATCTCAAAAATACTTGCAGAAACTGTTCAAGCAAAAACTCAAAAAAATAGTTGTCACACAGTCAACACACCAAACCCGCAGTGATACTTGTCAGATATCAATTTGTTTTTCCTTTTCCCAATCTTTGGGGAACCTGCCTGACTTAGGGTCTTGACATCAGTACACCTAATAGAAAGGTTCATCAGTGCTGAATGGGTGGATGGAGCTTCGTCTTGGAGAATGTCTGCCTTTGAAAGAGCAGTACAACAGAAATGTGCAACAATGGAGGGATTTTTGAGACAGATGGGCACCTTCACGTAAGTGCTTATAAATTAGAAAATAACAAGATGATGATGAAGGCGTAAACTTATTCAGAGTGGCACAGCATAACAGTTACTCAGTTATTACAGGAGTACTGTAGTAGTGTTATTCTGAAACTTAGCAAAATAAGATAAAAAATAAACAGCTTTATAAAAATGTGGGAAGAAAAGAAGATAAGCTTTCCAGCCTTGCCTTATTTACTACAAAAATAAAGCTTAATAAGAAATTACCAACCAAACCCACACTCTTGTACTACTACGAATTATTCTGATATTGCAAATTATGGTATTTTAGACAGTAATTCTGAACTGTCACTCATTTCAGTTTCAAAACTTGAAGCAACTTTGCAAGCAAAAAGTATGGCAGCAACAGATAGTTTAAGATCCCCATTGAACTCATATTTGAAAAGTCAGTGGTGGAAAAAAAGAGAACACAATCATTAATTGCAGGTAGTAAATCTGTTCCAGCCACATTTCTTGGCCAACAGCTTGAGCAAGTTCAAGCACAAGCACTTTAATCTCCAAGCTGCGTGACAACATTTCCAGCTATCAACTGGTCAGGCCAGAAGACACCCCTAAAAACCCTAGAAATCTGCTAGATGTACTGCTTAAAAAGAAAAACCTGTGATAAAATACCGAAGGCAGGGGTTTGTGCGTGTGAAGATTTTGTCTTTTTCTGCACAATATTCAGCTTCATGAATTCTTCCTTTTCTGCCATGTTAAAACTGAAGTCCCTTCCTTTCTGCTTCTCCACTAAGCTGCTGGTTTAGAATTTGCAAAGAGTATGGGCTGTAGCTCCTAAATTTATACCCAGTGCTTGTATCGCTACCAGTCTCATACAGGAAATACATATCATTGAGTTGAATATATTCACAATTGAAGAAGAATGCATAGTATGAGTGTATGCATGTGCACAAATTAATGTGGATATATTAAAGTAGCTGCATAATTAACAGCTTCTTTGAGGTACTCATAACTGCACTTTAAAATATATTATGAAACTGTTTTGTGTTTATAGACTATATCCTGAGTTTCAGCTGTTATACAACAAGCTGAGGTTTTTTATGACACAGAGCTTCCTGCTTTGCTGTCCAGTATCAACAAGTCTTAGGGCTTTCTTTCTAAAAAGAGTTTTCATCCTCACTTGCTACATTCTTCCTCTCTCTTATTCTCTTATTAAGTATGAAATCAAAGTTTTAGTATTTTTCAGTAGAAAAATACACATCTCAAATAAGATAAGCCAAACCTAATTCAGGAGGATCTATGAATGAATGAATGGACTTCTTACTTTAACAATCCTAAAGGTACAGATTCTGACCTAACTTGACTCTACCCTGAAGTTTCCATAATCCAAACTAAAGTCATAAAAAATATATGATTTCTTGACAAAGACATAAGCTGATATGGAAACTCACTACCAGGTGATTAAACATTTGATAGCCTGATGCTTTGAAAAGGTATTACCTTAATCGCCATCTCTGGGGAGAAACTGAAGTCAGGAGACTGTAACTAGGCAGCTGGAAGAATCTAGCTACTCAAATAGATAAGATATATTTTCTGTGCCAAGAGAGACATGAATGCTTTCTGCAGCCAGAGCACAGATCCTGAGAGAGTATAAGGTTATTTAACAAAGCAGATGAGGCACAGGAGACCTCAGCTGTACATAAAACTAGAAACAAGGAAATTTACCAGTGGATACTGTGCAAAATAATTCAGTCTGTTTAGTGCAGACCCTAAATTTTCACAGGTGGGAAGTGACGAGTCACTATTCTCACATCTATATAACCTTCAGGTAAAAAGTTCACATAAAACATAAATTGGAAGGCGTAGTAAATTTAGAGAACGTGATTTTCTGAAGTAATAATTAGAGGAGTTTTGTTATGAAGCGGCCTTAATTAATAATTCTGGCAGTTTCTAATCCTGTAGACAGACATGTTATCATTAAAAACAATAATAAAACTAAGTTGTAATCTGCTCACTTATTCAGCATCAAATCACTGAAAAGATGGAGGAGTAAAATTAAACAAATGCAGAAAAATCTGTAGTCAGGCTTCCCACAGTCAACATGTTCATACTGCATACAATGTTACGGTAAGTACTACTGTGTATTGCCTTTGCTGACAAATACATGTGTAAGTATCTTCAATACTGGAGGTTTTGATTCTAAGTTGGAAACCTCAACCTTTACATTTTCTGACTTTATTCACAGAAGTTAAAAAATTATCCCAAATAACACTAAGAATAATAAATTTCATCACAAAGTAAGAAATCAACAAGAAACAAAGAATAAACAAAGTTTAATGAAAATACCAATAACCGTCCCAACAAAGAGTTACACGAATTGGAAAACTGGAAGGTAAAGTCTTTAAAAGTCTTACAGTTTCACTACTACTATTCTTGCAACTGTGAGCATTTTGCAAAAGATTCTGCACTAGTACCGCTATCCAGCCACTATACAGTGCCAGGGAAAGTTATAGTATGTTTACAAAAGCAGGAACTACATTAATCTCCTAAATGTTAATTATATTGACAGAAGGCTTCAATTGGAAGCTGATTACAGAGTCCAGCATGGCTTCTTTTTTTTTTTCCCTTGCTCATTTGTATGTATGCATGTTGAAAAACATATGTAAGAAAAGAAAAAAATCAGAGCTTTATTTCACCCTTGTTAGTTTTCTGCTCACATTGTCATATACTCTCTTTTCTAGTCTCCAAGACTGATGATTTCATTTAAGGTTTGTATCATTACGGATTAAGCACTGTGTCCATGAAAATACACACATCAGTTATGGACAAGCAGCCACTTTATGATCCACATGCAATGTGAGTCCTTAGTGCATTCATGTGATTGCTTATAAAATCAGAGTTTCTGTCCTTCTAGCCTTCCTCACTGGACTTCTTAAGTTTATAAAGGTAAGTGATCACGTATGCATTTATTCCAGAAGCTTTTAAATAGAAGTCTAGGACTTCCCTAGAATGAAACACAGTCCCATAAGTATAATAGCGGGGGGGGGAAGAGAGAACACAGAAAAATAAGTTTTCTGGCCAGCATGGTTCTGCAGGAATTTCCTAGAATTAAAATCTGAATGAAAATAAACACAGACACTGTGGTAGAAATAATTATTAAGTATCAGTGGGCAGCCCAATAAGATAGGACTCCAAAGTTAAGTAAAAAGAAACAGGCAATAGAAGGCAGGGAAATTAAAGCACTTGAACAAAGCAGCATCATGGGTGGACCTGATGCATTCCTATCCATCACTCTCTTTGTGCACCCAAGGAACACCAGTCAGATGACAAGCAAATTAATGACAAGAGAAAAAGTAGATTTAGATCTGGTAAGACAAACAGCTAAGATAGGCAATTATCAAAGAGGATAGATACAACTGTCACGGAGAACAATTCTTTCAAGAAATTCAACAGAAAAGCAGCAGATGACAACGTTCTCCCGAGCTGAAAGCACACAAATAGTTCAAAAAGTATCAACTAGTCTGTATATTTGTGAATATTCCTCGGTGCCATGGCAACAACCAAGCTAAGAGTTCAAAGAAAGGCTGTGAAATGGTAAGGAAAATAAGGTATATGATGAAAAGCAAGTATAATGATTCAGGTGACAAGAGAAGGCAAGCTTAAGAAGGGGCCTGGTATTTATTTAAAGCACCTATTACAATCAGAACAATCAAGTTTAAGTTTTCCCTGTAAAAGGGGAACAGAAAAATTCCATGCTGCCTTATTACTGCAAACATTACAGAGAACCATAAAATAGGGAATGGATGTCGAAATTCAGACAAAACAAGAGATCCGTTGTAAGAGTTTCTTTTGACTTCTCTAGCAGTTAAAGAAAGTCAATTAAGCTCCTAAAATGCATCATTAAGGTAATAAAGTATCACTCATTCAGGGATACCAATATAAGTATGCCAACGAGATTTATGAATTGGAGGTCTTGAAAATGGTTCAAGACTTGGACGCGGTCCTGGAGATTTCAATTTAAAAAAAACAGCATAGTCTCCAAGTCTTTACTGATTATCCATGGAACATGTCAGCATACGCTATTTTGAAGAGTTATGTCCAAAATATAAAGGTTTCTGAATCACGGTGTAGGTATAACACCTGAAATAAACCAAATCTTGAATGGTCCTTTTTTTGCGTTTATAATTTAGCTGTATTCATTTTTCATAGTCCCCATGAAAGCATAACCACTTCGTAGTTTATGAGATGCAAGTTAATTAATTGTTTTGACTTCAGGACAGACATTGGAAGCAACTATATGCTATCATCATACCTGTTTGTTATTTGTGAGAAATTTTAAGACAAAACACTCATGAAAATATACACGTGCATAATTATATGCAAGTTAAGAGGAAATCACATGTTATGCTACCCTGTCTGCATTCCACAACAAACTTTTCAAAGATTACCAACACTTAAGGGAAAGAGCTGGAACTGCACTAAGCATAAGAAAAGCATGTAAAAGTATGAACTATGTATTAGACGTATTTTAGACCTGGCAAGCATAACACCTCTCTCTGGCTTTTAACAGTGATACCATCATAATTTTAAGAAAGATGCTCTGAAACACATAGGCACTTTCAAAAAACTCTTAGCAACATCAAAGTTAGACAAATATTACTTAATGCCTTCTGCAGATTTGGATTCATGATTGGTTCTGTTGCAAATCCAGACACAGCTGGAGAATTAAGATTTTTGTACAAATTATAAACCAAACTCGCCATAGCCTCTAATCTTCCCCTCATCTTAGCATATCTGTGTAAGACAATCTGTGCAAGAGACATGGGAGTGTTAAGCCTTCTATCCTTGTACTGAACTACCACATGAATGTGTTAGTTACCCCTCAGGTATGACCTAGGGACAGTGACCCACATTTAAAACAAAAATGACACCAAATCCCATTACATTATCAGATTGAGACAGCACTTGGGTTTTCAGGACACAGTTAGATACGAAGGTAAAACCTGCCCAAGATATATTGCCAGAGAATGATGTCAGGGAACTGCAAGAGTGGTTCTCCAAAGTACTGCACTTTGATCCGATGTGTGGGAAAATCAGGAAGTATAAAAGTGCCAGATGGTTACTTGAATACTGAGCCATGCACACATTTTGGTAGTTTCAAGTCACCTTCATTTGCTCATTGCTCAACACAACAAGAACTGATTTTACAATATATGCTTAAGAACTCAAACAAGTACAGATTACTAATAATGAGACATCTGTTGACAGGGAGCTGAGAAAGAAAGAAAACCAGTTGTGCACTTCAGGAGAAATAAGAAACAACTGGTAAGAGTAACCAACTGAGGGAAACAGTCAATGATTTATCATTTCATTAGGCATGATGGAAACATAGATGGACATTACAGCCTTTAAAGGCAAATTTTCCTCTGGTCTGAAAGACTGTCCTGCCCACGCTTCTACATGCAAGTTTCCAGATAAAGAATCTTAATCAGCAAGTTATTAAAACCCCAAAGAACTCAGTTTAACCTATATCCACTTGAAGACAGCTTACCCCACATCACAGCCAGACTGTGCAACTCTCTCTTCACAACTCAACACAACCTGGAAAACTAACTTGGTTCCTGGTTATTCAGCTGTAATTGTTTCACTTTGTATGTTTTACAGCTGGAGGAAGAAAGGATAAAGACAAGTGAACTCAGTTATAAACTTTACATCAGTCAACAGATGAAGCATTAGCGGCAAAAGGCATTAAAGAGATACAACGTCCATAGTAGGAAATATTAATTCTACAGCTATGTTTCAAAAAAACCCACAGTTCGTTTTGCTGAGAATAGGATAAAAAGTTTTAATTTGGAGTCAGGCCACAGGTTCAAACAAAGAGGACATAAATCAGAGATTATTTCTAAAACTTAAATTCCAAAGCGTAACAGTGAGAGCCAAAGTACGTACAATAACAAGCTAGCACAAAAAACAAGCCCAGGTAGAAGGGCAATATAAAGTAGCACACAGACATCAGCCAGGCACAGATGTGCTACCTGTTGCAGTGGTCAGTCCTGCTCCCTGTCAACAGCCAAGTTTGGTGATCAGCTGAACTCTTTCAGCTCTCACACCCAGGTTTCATCAGCATCACACCTAAGGTAGGGGAGCTCCCCGGGACAGTATGTAATGGGTGATACCTCGGGAGCCTGCACTATTAACCAGTCCAGGGACTACGTGAAGCTCAAGTCAACATACCTCAGAGTACAAACACTACAAACATTTCTTACAAACTACATTAAGGCATGACTGTTGCTTATTAAATATACCTAGCATTGGACTACAAAAGACTACAAGCAATTTAATACTTCCCTTTGTGACCTGTTTCAACACTTTACTACTGTCACTGACAGGAACACTAAAATTGTATCACAGCTAGCAGAAAAAGAGTGCTGCATGTAGAAAACCAATGCTCCAACTTTAGTGAGGCAGCAAAAGGAGTTCTTGCATCATACCCAGCAGCACATGGACACAGGATGTCTTACCAAAAGCCTTCCTTCCAAGACTACAAGAAGCAATTGTCCATCTCTAGGCCATAAGTTCAGAGCTGAGGACAACCCACAGATGTTTACAAATACAGGGATTAAGCACATTGTCAGTCAGATTAGTAATAATATTCCTGTGCTGCACACAAGTTTGAGAAGCAGAAAAGGAAATAACTTCATATACTCATGCAACTCTAGCTTAGAAACAAGCCATTTAAGGCATTTAGTTACAGAAGTGAAAAAATGACACAAGATCCCACAACTGTTGACTTTCCTTTGTTTAATGCTAGTTATAAAAATCTCGTTATTGGTTAAAAGATGCTAATGAAAATATAAGTTAGCACTAAACAACATTTCAGTGCAGCGCTACAGCAATTCCACACCCCAGAGGAAGCAAATCGAAGCAACTACTCCATCCAAGTAGTGGAAAGCTGGCAGACACAAGCAAGAGGCAAGCAGCCAAACCAACTACTAACCTAAGAGTAGTATAAATCAACAGTTTGAATCAGGTTTGACACTTCCTGTCTGAGGACTTGAGCCACTTATTGCTTCTTTTATAAACATTTATCAAACTTGTATGAGGTCACTATGGCAAGGGATGAAAGGAGCAACAGTTGCAGAATACTTCCACCTGTATGACCTTCATTTGGGCCACTTTCTTTGTCAAATGTCAAATCGGAGGCAAAGCTTAAGAGAGTATTTTCTCATACTGTTCTAACAACTCTTAAACTTGTGACACACTTTTTTCATTCCTTATAAATAAAAGTATCAACCAGGGCTTTTGCTCCACAGTTGCACTGTATCACCAGATGCAGCACTAAAAGCCACAGATAGCTTGATAGAGCTTTTCCATGGGTTGCTACCTGCACAGATTTCCTTTTATAACCCTTATCCACTAAAGTCAGGAAAGAAGGGAAGAGCATACAAGACTTTTAAAAAGCTTTCAAAATAGGAACAGAATTCATAAAGCAGTTAATTATTTCACACCAGCAGTCAGAAAGAAAGAGGAAGGACACAAGGGAGGCTACCAATTGCATGTCACTAGTCCATAAAGCTAGGTCTCTTTTCTGCTCTGATGCCAAAGTGCAACTGAGTGCCCATCATATTCTGTCACTACCTTTTTAACTAGAGATGGACCACTAACACTTGCACTGGTTAATCTCTGGAATGTCAAATGACCTCACAGCTGAGAAAATAAAGCTGGTCATTTGGGTTACAAAAACATCCTCAATTATACATGCAACTTTTTTCTATATTTAACAAAAAAAAAAAGCATTTTTCACTGGAGGCACCCACGTATCCCTCATCCCTGTTTTGATGATTCCATGAGACTAATAAATGTCACTATGGTATTCTCCCTTTTTACTATATTGGATATGCTGGCATTTCTGCAGAAAATTCTGAAATTCTGTGTAAGTTATCTATAAAGATAGGCTCCTAAACAAGTATTAAACTTCAAAAGTTGAATTTGAACATTCTGAATCACAAGCTTAAATATTTGAGGCATCTAAGAAGGGTCTCGTGTAACATATAAGTATCAGAAGCATTAAAGACAAAAGTAACAAATTTTAAAATCATAGAATTATAGAATAGTTATAGTTGGAAGGGACCTCAAAGATCGTCTAGTTGCAACTCTCCTGCCATAGGCAGGGACATCCCACTAGATCAGGTTATCCAACCTGGCCGTAAACACCTCCAGGGATGGGGCAGCCACAGCTTCCCTGGGCAACCTGTTCTAGTGTCTCACCACTCTCATGGTGAAGAAATACTTCCTTATATAAAGCCCAAATCTGCCCATCTCAAGCCTAGATGCACTGTCCCTTGTCCTATTACCACAGGCCTTTATGAGTAATCCCTCCTCAGCTTTCTTGTAGCCCCTTCACATACAGGAAGGTCGCTACAAGATCTCCTTGGAACCTTCTCTTCTCCAGGTTGAACAAGCCTAACTCTGTCAGCCTGCCCTCATATAGGAGATGCTCAAGCCTTGGAACATCTTTATAGCTATCCTCTGGACCCAATCAAACAGCTCCATATCTTTCTTATGCTGAGGATCCCTGAACTGGACACTCAAAATGAAATCCAACACTTAAAGAGATTGCTACCTTGATCTTTATTGAAGTATTATCAGTCCTACTGCTACATCCTCACACTGCACAAACAACGCATTCAAGTTTCCAGTTTTTATTCTTGTGTGCTAATAAAAAATGGGATAAATTTTTCTCAACACCAACTGAAAGTTTTCATACAATGCAATCTGAGACAGAACCTGCTTCAAATTGCTTGCCCCAAATAGGGGATTTCACTACTTCTTCTTTAAAGTGATATACCAAAAGTCACCATTTGGTCACTATTAAAGTTACAATTAAGTACATGGGATATGAACAAAATTTGATAGGTATACTTAAAACACATTTAATGTTTTTCTTTCTCTTGCATTTTAAGTTTTTAATGATTTTGATAATCTTTGCTCATTTTACATACAAATAACCTAACTGCGCAAGTTAACTTTTTAATCCAACAAATTTCAAGTGATTTTCAACATACAAAGAATTGTTGGGAACAAACTTTCTTTGTATTGACACTACTTGAGCACTTATATTTCACAGCAATTTATTCAGGATGTTATAATTTAATCTTGCGTGGGTGTCAACTGACTTGCTTCAAAGTGTGCTTCACATTTACAGTAGTTATTCAAGAAGAAGATGTGATTATATTAGTCATAGAGACTGACTACAATGTCAAAGGATTCTGCATATATCTCCATGAGATGTCAGGACCTGCAATTCCACACATTGGAAAACTTTCCCTAAAAGCAATAAATATAATGTTTCTTGTCTTTTGTCAGCACAAACCCAAACATTGTGGAACACATAAGTATCATTGGAAGGTCCTGCAGCAGCAGATGGACAGGCTTTCTGCCCTTCTCTCACATCCACAACATCCTGGGCAGGAACAGGAAAGTGCCACAGTACAGGAGTCCTGAACACAAGAAGTGTCATAACTTAAAATGACCTCTTCTCCCTCAAGTTTGCATTGCTCGATACAGTGTTAGACATGGAAATACAGAGTAGTTCTCTAAACCTTCACATTTGAAGGAACTACTCCAGAAACAAGATGTAAACATGCAGATGGCATCTAATTTACTTAACCTGTTTTTTTTTTTTTTTTTTTGTCAAGTACAGCAGCCATAGATTATAAAAAGTAAATTTTAGAGCAGTTTCTTATCTTGATATACAGAACTTGCAAATTGATGGAAAAATTCATTACATACCCTGTATGAGTTGTTCCATGATTAATTATCCTAATTTAACTATCTTTGCTTTTGGTTCTAGGGTGACACAGAAGCTTAAGGGAAAATTAAAGTCTCCATAACAACTGTTTTCCCCAAGTTTGTTTAAACCTCTAGCACAGCAGATTACCAGCACAGAAAGAGCCAAGAATGTCCCTGTTCTTCCAGTTCATCTATTTAACAGCACTGCACTTTTCTCAATTTTTCTAGTTTACGTATTTAACGTCAAGATTGAGACAGTGGTACTGCAGAGCTCAACATATGGGGCAGTGACTGTTGAGTAAGACAAAAGATAGAAGGACAGGGGAGAGATTTCACGTTTCAGTGTCTCCCAATCAATTGAGGCAAGAATTGGCAAGCTTTCAAGTTTTATTTATTTTGCTGACATGGATGTTTTCAGGAAAGAAAAAAATTAATTTGGTCCTGTGGCCCCAGTTTGTTTTAGCAGCGCCCACAAGACTCATTTTAGCTAGAATGTGATCACTGGCAATCAGGCAGCCAAGGCAACGCTGGAAGGCAGGGGCTACAGCAGGGTCCCATCTGGGATGTGGGAACACTGAGGGAGCAGCGAGGGTCCCTGGCCCCAGGCATGGTCCTGCATCTATCTATGAGCTTTTACAGTGGCAATCAAAAACACATGGGGGAAGGTGAGCATTTTAATGTCCTGATGGAAAGGGAAATGATACCATCAATGTTTGAAGGCAGAGGGTTCCTCCCCCACCAGTGCTTTCCTAGTCAGGAAGCTTCCTAGCCACAGAGGATAATTTTTGTTGAATAAAGCCTGAAGTTATTAATAAGAATGAAATCTTCTGACCTAGATTTTCTCCTAGCTTAAAAAAAAAATCCATATACACACCCCCACCCCCAGCCTTCCTCCATAAACACTACCGTATTTTACTCATCATACATCAGAGCACTTCAAAACATATTTCACAATGAAAACAAAAAAAGCCTTTTTGTGCCCCTCCCTCACCCAGCTTTGTGTAAGAATGTGAATGCAGATGATGTTTGATTAAAAGAGAGATCTGAACCCCAGGTTGAACATATTTATTTTTCAAAAGCATTTTACAATTTGATTTTCTTCTTGCCTGCTGTGATAATTGATGAAAACTACACAGGGATTAAAATAAGCACAGGTGTGTGTCTACACAGTTCAAAGAGATTTGAACCCAAATGAAAATAATAAAAACACAAAAAAGCTTGAGTATTTTTAGGAATGGATTTAACAGCCTAACCAAATAAGCCCAGATTAAAAGTAGGATTTTACAGTCCAGACTTCATGTTATTGAAATTTAAAACTCCTATTTCATAATGCATCAGGAGCTTTTGTGAGTGATACCTGTTTTAAGCTGGTATTAACAGCCCTCTATATCATAAGCATCAGAGTGGATCCAGAGAAAAAAATAAAGGCACTTAAACCCAAGCAGGCATGTGTTAAAATAGACTCTTGGCACTAAATCAACATAATTTTTAATTGAGAGGCCAAAGGAAAGCTCATGACCTGAGAATATTTTACTGCCAACATACAAATTATCACTAAACTTGTGGTTATTTATTTTGCCAAATTTATACTGCTACAGACAGATCACAACTTCCTTGAATCCATGAGGTCAGGAACAGCCTGAAAAGAAATGCATGGTACAGCTAATCTTTGTGCCAGCTAATCACACCTAATGCAAAAAAATGTGAATTTCTCCATTTTCCTGTCTCAGCCTCCTTCAGCAAAGCTAACTGGCATGTCACTAATCCCAAATTTGTTGCACTACTTTGTTAAACAGATTTAAAAGACAAACACAAACAAGTTATACAGGACAAAGAATTCATTCTGTGCTTAAGGTTTTTTGCTGAGCTTCTACAAGAATAAAAAAAAAAAAAAACAACTGTACTCAATTGTATAGAAACCAAATTAATTTGTCTGAAAGGCATGCCAACAGAACTCTACACTTATGTAGGCATTTTTATACAACAACTATTTTCTTGCCAAGACTACCAATATCACTGTTCCTACAGTAACATATCCAATCTTCTTTTTAAAAGAGAATCTAGTATATTTTTAGGCCTCTGAATAAGAGCAGTCAGAGATTACAATACGATGGATCAGAGATGGAAGAATTCTCTCCCCTCCTTTCCCCTCTCATACAGGGGGGTGCCTCACAACTCCTTCAATGTGGGACACAAGAGCTAATCAATAGTACCACCAACTAGACTTAATCTTCAAGCACCTTTTTGAGTAGTGAAAATGAGAGAATGCTTGCAATAATTTTGCAGAAACACATCAGTGAAACTGCCAACATCTGAAATTTTCCAGCTAGCCCTGTAACTACATTTACCTTAAAGCACTTTAAAATGTCTTACCACAAGTTTATATTTTTGTAGCATCCACTACAGTGGGTGCTATTACAAATCTAAATTAACTCCATCTCACTGAAAACTTTATTGATTTAGACATCTTGAAACTCCTGAAAAGTCTGACTTTAGAATTTCTAGATTTTCACACCCACCTGCTGAGACCTCACCAGGGCACCAAGCCCAGTCCTTCAATAGACTGCTAAAGAAAATTAAATTAAGACACGAAAACCTGGCAAAAAACCCTCACCATAAACACATGCTTGTAGTATTTTTTTTTGTTCAAACAAAAAGCTATCATTTGCCATTAGTACACAATTCAAAAACAATTCCTTGAAGTTTCTTAGAACACCAGGAAGCTAATTGTCGTAATGCTTAAACCAGTGCATATGCTGGATATTGTTTTAATTAATGATGACAGATGATTTAAATATCTCCCTAAACACAAACATTTTAAGGATAAACAAAAGGAACTGTGTAAGGAGAAAACAGCCTTTTACTAACTTTTTGATCAATTAAACTTACTGGTGAACAAATTTAGTTGCATGGGTTTGTCCTGACCAATACTAAATTGGAATGCAGTTCAATTTGTGCACAATGCTATTAAAAACTGCAGGGATCTTAAAAAGTACAAAAAGCAAGACAATTAAAAAAGTAATCAAATGCTTTTTCACATTTCACAGAACTCTGATGGTCAGTTCAAGCCCTAAGCAAGACAAAAGCTATGGGGCCTTTGTTACAGGGTATCATTTTATACAGAAGAAATCATCTATATTTACTGTAGAGTCAAAAACTAACTGAGAGTAGACCAAGACATTCATTGAAAAAACTAAGACTTCAGATCTTAATAACCAAAATCTAGAATTGATGTAATTTAGTTTTAATTAACAGATAACCAATTCCTTTTACTACAAGAACTTTTATAGTATATGCCTAACCGCTGCCCTGTGAAGGGGGAAGCATAGATTTTAACATAATTCATGAGTACAATAAAAATAACAAATATCATTGTTAGTGCCCTTTTTTTTGAAAGCAATTATAAATAAATACATGTTCTTTAATACACAGGCAACAGAAATAAAACTGTAAAGTGAACCTGCACAGGAAACCCAGGATTAGAGCTGAAACTCTATTTTAATCCTTCTGTCCACAGAGGGAGCGGTCACCAGGCAGCATGTGGTCTGAGCATGCACCTGCAATACACAGGCAGGATTTAAATTACTTACAAAAAGATCAAGCTTTGTCTGAGAAAAGTTTATTTTTGGCTTTGGAAGTGTATCTTCCTCAAAAACAAATAACCACAAACATCAGCTTGTCAGTGACTCTGTCAGAATGATACCTGGATATGACACATATATGCTCAACACATCATTCCTGGGAATAGACCTGAAAGCAAGAAACAAAGCTCAAAGAAACAGAAAAAAAACCCCTCTCTCTGAGAACACACTACACAATTCAAGTTGACGGAGTCATACTCTGTGAACTTTTTGTTACCTTTCTATGAGTTCCTGGATCAAATAATGAAGTCTAAGCACATGGTAAAAGTTGTCAGAAACTTAGAAGGGGAGGAGCTGGAGCTCCTTTAACAATCAAGTAATCTTAAAAGATAGTATCGTTTACCTGGTGCTGCAAAATGACCAGTGAAAGAGCAAAGTTCATCTTTAAACACCATCTCCTTTTGCCTCACACAATCTGTCCTGATACTTCTACACTATGATGCAGAGCGAAGTTGCATTAGGTGCTACAGGAGGAAAATTCCAGCAGAGCTCCGAACCTCAGGAATTCCTGCTGTCCCTAACTGAGAGCACTTCTGGTGCACCTGGGAGCTAAATGAATGCCAGCCATTCAGAATCCCACAGACCTATTTTGCCTCATGGAAAGATTGGGCTACTGTTAAAAAGTGTGTGGGGAATCCTGTGATTATAGGTTTGGCAAGGAGTGCAATAAAAAACGAGAACCACAGAGAATGATGTGCTTTGCAGTGCAGCAGCTTTGAGAAGTCTCCGTTTTCCACTAAGACTGAAACTACTGCTTTCAGTCCTATACCATTTTGTCATAAAAGTTTAAATACCAAAGCAGCAGGAGGCATTTTGCTTACCTTTGGAGCTCCTTTTGAAGTGGAGTGGGAATTGATTTGTCAAGATTTATCCATAAACTGGGTTCAATTCCTACCCCATTTGTGGCCAACATGACTTGACAGCAAGAATTAGATATGTTTGCAGACTATTTTCTGACCCTTCCCCATTACAAAAACATGACAAGCCAACTGCCATCAAGATTAGTTTAATACCACTTTATATTCTACCCCTAGATACTTACCTTGCCTGAATAGCAAGCTGCAGTCTGCCAACAGATATCACAGAGCAAGGGAGAAATTACTTGTTTGTATACACCATAGGCACACTTGTTTATTTGCAATAAAGCTACAGAACCCTGCTAGTAAGTATATAAATAATTTTCTAGCATTCATTATTATTTTAAAGCAGCCAGGTATCAGCTGCCATATTTGAGCTATGAAGAAACTGTCACAGGCAAGTTAACAAGCTCCTAAAAACTAGCAGTCCCTAAAAAATAATACTAAAAGATACTTGGAGAAATAAAACAGCACTTCAGTATACAAACTGAAGATTTTTCATATAATTAAGATACGCAAGTATGAATAAGCAAAAAGAAAAGTAAAATACAGCTTTAAAAGATTTGACTATATCTTCATACTCATAAAGCCACATGGCTCCTTGTCAGCTTAGTGAGAGAAAAGGCTCAGATAGTTATTTTGTGTCTGCTAATTTCTGAATATTTAGTAGTGTGTTGTTACTGACAATCAAGTATTAATATTAATGGCTATTTAAAAATTCATGGTAATTACATAACTTATCCTCTTAAACATTTTACTGTACTAAATGCTAAACAGCTTTATCCTGCATAAAAATTGAGCCAAAAATGCAACAGAGCGTCTTCACAGTGATTCTCAGTTTTAACTCTGAAAAGCAAACTCATTATGCTCTATAAAGAGAAAAAGAGTCTCCAAGAGAAGACTAAATTCTTTCTTTCTCAAAATCAAGCTCTGAAGAGACTGCAAAATAAAAAAGATTTTATTCTTGGCTCAAATACGAACATTTGGGAATCACTACTTTTGAGTGAGGACTCACCCACTTAAAGGCAGAAGAACTTATTTTGAAAAGCAGTGTGAAATTTCAGGGGAAAAAAAAACCTCATGTGTATTTTGCACTTCCCAGCTTTTGGTAGCTCTCCAGATAAGATAAAAATATACATATAAAAAAACCCCCTCTTCCCCATATAAACATTTTTTCATAGATATTGCCAAGTTATTTTATACAACCAGCAAGAACTTCTACAAGAAGGAACTACTTCCAGACAAAGCAAGTCAGAGGATGGACAGTAAGTCAATAGTAAAAACATTTGAGGTATTTTAGGAGAGATACTTGAGAAAGGGATCTGGGAAACACTTCACCAGGCGTCCACCTCATACTACCTTGCCACCAGTCTGTTCAGTGCCCTTCAGGAGACATCAGGGAACAACGCTATAGCTCAGGATTTACGGACAACCTCTCCAAAGGCCTGGGCAGGTTACAAGTCTGACCCGGTCACACCTCTAAGGATTACATTCCTACCATAGTCAATGGTCCCCAGAGGAACAATGCTGCTTCTTTGGATGCAGACCACGTACTGTAACTGTTTCCCTGGATTCAGTCATCGAAACCAGCTGTAGAAAGGGAAAGCTTATCTAGCAAATTAGACCAGCTCCCTACAGAAACAGTCAGGGTTTTTAAACAAAGAATATTATTTGTGCATGTACACACATGGACACCATCATGTTACTGCAAAAATACCAAGGAATGGGGAGAACAATTCAGTCTTTCGTCTCCAGGATGACTCGAGATTACCTGCAGGCATCCACATAATGTTTCTTGAATGTTGAGAAATGCTGCAGGTCCAAGAGTCAGTGGTGCAAATAAAAAATCAGAAGTCCCTCATGAACCTCATTTCTTTTCCTAGTGTATGTATGTTTTCCTGAGAATGTTTTTTGGGTATTCTCAGTGTTTGACTTGAACAGATTGCTACTTTCTCCCTAGGATGCAAAGCTCAGCAAGTGCTCTGCACAGTTGGGCTCCTGGCACACAAGCCCTTTAAGTAAGCTGTGGGCATCCCATTGAGCATCCCTCACACAACAAGAGATAGGGGACACCAAAGGGTCCAGGAAGGATGGTTAGGTAGGCCTAGACCCTATAGTCCAACCCACAGGCAAGCCAGGCTGCATACTGTGGGCTTCTGCTGGAAGCATGGACCTGGGATACAGCAGCAAGCTGCAGTGCTTTCCAAGGGCTGCCTTGTAAGTACAAGAAGGAACATGACCACGAGGTACACTCTGCCCCAACAATCCCAACATATGCATCCTGACATCAAAAACACCTGTCCCAAGCGGGCACTCAGCCTCTGCCTTGCTCCACAAGCTGCCTCTACAGTAGACATGGAAAAAAGCAGCACCAGATGGTGGCTATTTTGACAACCGCACTTTCACAAGTGTCAGTCTCCAGCTACAATTACTGCACTGGCTCATTTTCCCCCCCGCCTTTCTTATTTAAATACTCACACCCTGCAATGTACATAGGAATAAATTAGGGCACTTTTATTACATAGGTCAAGTTCTGACTTGTTCATCTATGTTCATCAGCATAAAGGTAAAAGTACTACAGACATCAGAAATGAAATAATAGTTTAAATACATGTCCTAGAGATTGTTAGAAGGCAAAGAGTCTAAAGCTGAAAAAACTTTTAAGATGACAACAGAAAAGTAACAACAGAGACAGTAAATTAGTGCTTAATTTGAATTTTCCTTCAAGACGATTTTCCCTTGTGACTATTTAGTTGCATTTTATGAGTAGACAACATAACATAAACTAGACATCTTCATTTTTACATCACTTTTCCTTTCATATGTATTCAGGTTGAAGATCAGCTATATAATTCAAGATACTTCAGATCAGTTTTGAAATGCACTTTTAAATCATCTGAAAAAGCTGTACGCAGGTTTCCATATAGAACACACCCTTTTTCTTCCCAAGTTAGAAAAGAATTGGTTAAAACAAAAAACATCATGTCATTGAGAATAATTAAGCAGGTACGTTCTGTAATTTCTCAGCAGAGGAGTGTTCTCCTACACTTGAAGCTGTCAAAGGCTGTGAAGCTGTCATCAAAGACACAATAATACCAAAAATGAAAGAGGCACTGGACAGTAACCCAGTGGTACATCCCCTTCCTTCTTGGGAACCTCTTCAAAGGTACAGAGCACAGCAACCAGAACTAATCTATCTGTAACCCAGCACTGTAATTCCCTTCCTTCTCCAGATCCTCATCAGCCTCTGTCTCTTATCTATCCTTGAAGAACAATCACTTAGAGGTGCCAGAGAATTTTGTAGCATAGTGACCACAGAGCTTTTTTCATTATCATTTATACTTTTATTAACTGTCATGCCAATGAGCTAGTCGATCGTGGATAATAATTCGATGAGCTGTCTGACCTGATGAACAAGATAAACAAAACTGAAGTGGGGTGTATCTCATATATGCAGGTATGAAAAAGTGAGTTCTGACACTGACTTCACAAAAAAAACAGCCTAGGAAGATCTGTGCAGCCCTGTGTAATTCTGCAAAACAGCTTCAAATAATGACAAAATGTTGTACCCATGTAACCGTTCTACAGAAGAACAAGAAGATATTTTCTCCACTCCAACATATCAGTTATTCTAATAAGACTTTAAGTGGACTTTAAAAGTTTAATGTTCTATATATTGCCTATTAAGAAGAGGAATGTATTAAAGAAACTATGGTAAATCCGTTGTTGCATCTCCAGAACTGCAATGTGAAAAAAATCCCCAAACTGCAGAACTATTCTATTGCTCCGTGTATTACAATACCAAATGAAATTTCATTAAAAGAGGACTTCATGGGGAATGCTGCTAGCATTCTTCAGTCTGGTTGGAAGTTGAGAATAGCTGACTTCATTTTCAAATATTAGGTGGCTTTCAAAATTTGCACTAAGTACTTCATGAGAGCAAATCACACTGATTAAGGAACAGGTTTTGTTTCTCATTAGGAATTCAACTTTGAATTAGTGGAAGTTCTCAGCATGGGAAAGGCATAGCAGAAAGACTGGAACCTCAGAGCAGCTAACTATGCATTAGACAGTATCTGTAACACAACTTCCATAACACAAACTGCCTCTTTGCCTTCTTGTCCAACTGACACTGTGATGCCTTCAGGCTTAAACCACAGCAATGAGTGAGACACCACCAGCCTGCAAAACTGCACTACTAACCACGTCCACTGCTAAGCCACAGCAGAACTGTTAGGTGCAAATGCTACCAGGGCATTTCTGATGCTGGTCTTAGTCCCTCTGCTCTCAGTTGCACCTTATCCCACCTCAGCTGCAACACCAACAGGAAACAGTTTTCGGTCCAAACATTTCAGCCCCACAGCAAAATGGGAATGAAGAGTATTGGAAAAGTGAGCATGGGTCTACAGGGTCGGTAGCTCTTACACTTCACAGCTCCACTGATACCCTCTGACCAAAATATATGCTATCATTCTGCTATTTAGCAGCAAGTCTAATATTAGCAGAATTTGATTTATATTGACCATAATAACACAGGAGGTAAATAGCCCTCGTTATCCGCTGGCTGAGCAGTGAAGCCCACACAGTGCAGTGGGAGGTGGAGTGGGATGATTTGATTTCACAGTGGAGCAGGGCACCTCATAAAAAGTCTTTTCAGTAACAGTCATCTAGAAGTAACATGGAAATCAAATTAGTTGATTGCAACAATTTAAATGGCATCATTTGATACCTTCACAGCAGTTCTTGGATAATGAGAATTTAGAAGGAGAAATCCTATCTTTCATTAAACCCAACATAGCTGGAGGACAGGGCTTCTCCCTACAGCTTTTGCCTACTGCATTTTAGAACAAGTAATGAAAACATTACTGCTGCTTAGCCAGCAAAGCACGAGTTAATTCAGCTTCTGTCTCCCCAAAGCCTGTAATTCTCTGGTCTAGTCTTCATGAAGAGCACTTAAAAACATTTCAAACGTAAAGTGAACATCCATACAACCATCTCTACACATGCTTCTTTGAGCGGTAATGATGCACTCCAGAAGGCACTGCAGAGCACACAGTTGCCTTCCCAGACACCAGAAGGACAAGCAAGGTACCTGCAAGGGCAGGGTTTAAAAACAAGTCTGGGAAAATCACAGAACCACCAGGCTGGAAATGACCTCTTGGATCAGAGTCCAACCATTCCTCTATCGACCACTAAACCATGTCCCTGAGCATCCCATCTACCCATCTTTTAAACACCTCCAGGAACTGTGACTCAACCTCCATGGGCAGCTTGTTACAGTGCTCAATGACCCTTTCGGTGAAAAATTTTTTTCTGATATCTAGTCTGAACCAACCCTGGTACAGCTTGAGGCCATTCCCTCTTGTCCTGTCTGCTGTCACGTGGGAGAAGAGGCCAGTTCCCTCCTCTCTACAGCCTCCTTTCAGGCAGTTGCAGAGAGCAATAAGTTCTCCCTTCAGCCTCCTCTCCTCAAGGCTAAACAACCCCAGTTCCTTCAGCAGCTCCTCACAAGACTTGTTCTCCAGCCCCTTCACCAAAAGGCATCCAGGTTCACCATCTTGCTATAGGCAAGCTAGTTGTGAGTACAATAGGCTGCACAACATCAAAATTACAGTGCAACCAGTGCAAACACTTTAAAGTCCAGCACACGTGGTAAATGTTCACACAGCACAGGCTTTGGGGACAGAGGGCGACAGTAGTGACAGGGTACGAACAAAGGGAATGTCAAGCAAACTACAGGAGCTGCCTGAGATGCAAGATGCTACACGAGGTGCTACTGGATCCCAGGGTGGCCATCATACTCCAAATTCTCACACCAGGTGACTGAGAATAGTAAGACACTGACTAGATTTTGCACATTTGGAAGAAAGTCTGCTGCAATAACCTCGTTTTATCTCATCAGTACTCCCATTCTTTGATATCATTTCTGGATAAAGCCCACACAGACAAGGCAGCAGGGTGGTATTTCACATAGTTCTTGGTCTTTACGGCTCATTCCCACACTTAACTCACATCTGCTGTCAGTTGCCAGGTTCCTAGATCAGGAGAGGGCAAGTCACATATCTGCCTGGTATGCCAGCTGTTTTTGGAAAATTACGATGGATGGCTTCACAATTGGAATCACAGCATCAGAGAAGCCAAGAGGTGTAGAACCAAGACTTTTAGGAATAAGTGGTTTCAAAACACACACAAACAAAAAAAACAGAAAACAAACAGAAAGGCCAGAAGAGAGCAGTTGATTTTCCCATCTCTCAGAGCTTTGAAATATTTCAAGTTCTGCTCCCAACAGTGACAGCCCAAAGAAGCTACACAAAAGGTATACAGTAAATTTTTGCCCTGGATGCTACCAATTTCTCAAGTGAAAACCGTATGTCTAATTGTGTACATTTCTGCAATAATGCTTTTCATTCATTAAGATGAGAAATTGCTTCTTTTATGCAATCTGCTACTATTCAGATAGCAAAACATTGCTATGCCTGGTAGCTGGCTTGCTGATTTTGGCTTTAGGAGGGCTTCCCCTCACCCCCCCTTCCTGTGAGAGGAAAGTTTTTCCCAAAGGATTTAAGCAATTTCATAAAACAAATGTAAAAACAAAGACACTTTTGTTTAAGGACTGAAGGGTTTGTTTTGGTTTAAGGGGGATGGAGAGGGAAGGAAGAGAGAAATGACACTGATCATCTTTCAATTAAACAGGAAAAAAAAAAGATATCTCATTCCTAGAATAGAAACTTTGTAATAGCGCACACACTTATTAAAATACAACAAGTCATCAGAAAAAAATAGAAAGCAAATGTTTTTTTTTTTGAATAAAAAAATTAGTTTATGACAATCACAAATGAACATCTCAAACCACGACAGAAAAGATTAGAGGAAAACATTTTCTATCCAAACTCAAGAACTTGCATTGTGCATTCCTATATGCTGTGTTTCATTAGAGTCAGTTTCTCTTTTCCCTCAGTCCATCAAACAGGAAAAAAGGTGTGAGGGGACAACCAAGCCCAACAAAGACCTGAAATGTATGCCTTTAGATACACAAATATTGGGGGATTCATAAGCTCAATCTAATATGCATCATTTCATTTACTGAAACAGGACCCAATAGAGCAATGCGAGTAACTCCCTGAACTTGCACAGTAAACATTGCAAGATGGGAAAAAACACAGTAACAAATAAAAAATGGAAAAACTAACTAAAACATCTGAAATCCTTCAGCAAAGCATGCATGTAGGTCTTGCAGGAAATCCAAGCGAGCAAACCTTCACATCTGCAAATGTTCCCCAAGCATTTATACAAACACACTGCAGAAATCTCATATGTTGCAGAATTGAGAGTCTAGTTTCTAATGAACAGATATCTATTAATAGAATTAACTGATCTAT
Source organism: Coccyzus lansbergi (assembly GCA_033558105.1). Classification (NCBI taxonomy): domain Eukaryota; kingdom Metazoa; phylum Chordata; class Aves; order Cuculiformes; family Coccyzidae; genus Coccyzus; species Coccyzus lansbergi. The sequence goes on along the minus strand of JAUMJK010000283.1, from coordinate 578,690 downwards.
CAGTAAATCCCTACATATTGTATCATGCTTTATTATGTAGAGAGAAGTCAGACAGTCATGAGTGACCTTCAGTAGGAAAATAAAGCCGACTTAAACGGAGCAAAAGCACTCCATGAAGTCCCAGTCACATTGACTATCATTTAAATTCATTCAGGATTGTTGCTCACTGCAAATTATGGTTCAAACAACCAGAACTAACACGCTAGGAAAACTCAACAGTAATACACTTCAGCAATATCACACTCAGAAATGCAAAAGAACAGAGATAAGAGCCTTGCAATTAAATGCAACATGCAAGTGAAATCTATCATATTTTAACCACTTGTATTTACATGACTAATTTACAAATGTTAGGTTTAAATTTGTATTTTTCTAAATGCAGTCATGAAGTACGTGCATGCATGGGAGGTACAAGATGTTCTTAATTAAGAGATTAAAAAACTGCTCTAAAACCATTGGAAGTGCTCAGGAGAAGAAATAACAGCCTGTCAAACAGATCACAGCAACATTACTTTTTATACATATAAACTACAAATAGAACATGTATCATAATCATCAACTCAAAAGTCCTCTACTCAACCATGACTTAAACGATTGTCCTCCATCCTAGTTTCAGCTGCATATAACTACACATGCACACATACACAGGAGAAACAGTATGGTTTCTAGAGGCCCTCTCACCTCCCAAATGCATAGATTAACTTGTCAAATAGAGAAAGACAACACAAAGAGGTCATTACAAATCCAAAGGTCTAAGATCATTCATGATTCAACGTAGTTATTTAAAATAGTCTTGTCTAACACTATGTAGACATACTGGAAAAAGAGGAAGAGACTGTTACCAATGATCCTTTCACAGTAGAAAGACACTCCTTCGGCTCCTAGTTGCACAAAAAAAACCCCACCACATGGAAATCCAAAAGTTAAACCACTGGGAGATTGCAGAATAAACTGACTTTCCCTGTTCTTCTGTCAACAATTATATTTTATTTTGCTTTGGTTTTTAACTATAGAAGGCACTGTGCAATTTACACATACTCACACTTAAAAGGTTCTCCTGCAGCTTGCTCTAAGGTTCTGCTCTGTTCCTTCCCTGCTGTAACATCTCTTCATTCAAAATATGCTTTTCTAAGCAGTGCAACCCTAACCAGCTAACAGATATCCCATAGTTACATCACAGTGATCAATAAAACATGAGCTTTCCAATTTATTTTGGACATAAGTTAATGTGCATACTGAGTTCATGTGTAATGCATAAGCACTTCTTCACTTTCCTGTTCAGCAGTTTGTTTATTCACACTCTTCCCCTAATTCTCATTTTCTCAATCACACTGTCTCCTTTGTATTCTCCCACGTGTGCATGTTGCAGGTTTTACTTCCATCTCTTAAACCACTTGCTCCTTACTCCAATCTATTTCTCTGTGCTGAGCATGGTCAGACTGGCAAGAGAAGTTCCTTGAACCACTAACACGAAGGATATCCCTTTCCACTTGCTTAAGCTGCAGACAATAATAGATGCTGCTGTTACCTTCACTGTCCAATAAAGTCTTAAAACACTTCCTTCCACTTCTTAATGCAGACTTGTCCAAGACCTCAAATTATAACAGGAAATTATTTCAGTGATTTTGTTTTTAAAGAACACAGAAAAGCATCTGGAGACAAGTGCCTCACTCTCCGATTTGCTGGAGACTTTGAACTTAGGTTGAATATCTCCTTTGTAAATCTGAAATAACTTTTCCACCATCATCTATTAATATCTGGAACTTGAAGACTGTCAAGTGAAAGGCACTATACAAATGCAAAACATAGCCCTAGTCTCATCTTTTTTAATGATACACCCAACAAGCATAAAAGAGCAATAGGAGCAAATGAAAGATCACAATAAGTGAATAGCCTAATAACACATGCTAAAAGCTACCAAGACAAATTCAATTTTCCCTGGGATTGTAAAATTATTCTTTTGATAGTTCAACACAATCTCTTTACATTTACTTCCTATGAGGGATGCTGACACATTGAGCTCACTACATAGCTCCTCTTTCAAGTGAAAAACACACACACCCATTTAAAGCAAGCATCTAAAATCTAATAGTTCAGATTTTTAATACACTATGCTGGAAAGGAGTTTGCAACCAGATTATTTCCAAGGAAGCAAGACATCCTCTGTATACATTCAAAATAAATAGACATAAAACAAAATCAAGATACTGGTCTTATTTTGATGTACAAACACACTCCAAGAACCTTATTTTTTTCAAGGACTCTTCTCATTATATGTCCACACAGATAACATACAGTCTTCTTCCCTTTTGAACGGTCATCTCAGAACTTCTAGAAGTTTGGGTATACAAAGCTCAGCTAAAGGAGAGCTTATAAACCAACTGACCCTGATGCAAAGGTCAAGTTAAGTCAACATGGTGAAGCCTACAAACCAAGTACAGTATCAATACCCTTTCTATAAGGCCCCTCACACATCTCTTTGGTGTGTACCAAACAAGTCTTCAACACAGTTACTAGAGAAAGTATCTGACCTTGCATATCTCAAATTTGCTCCCAGCAGTTGGGTCGCATTGGACTTTGCGTATCTCAGCACCAGCAACTGTGTCAGGCACTACTATGCACCTGGAAACCAAAGCCATAGATGAGCACACATCCTCCTAACTGAGAGTCCCAACCTTGGGACTTCAGCAGTCCTGCACTCCACCTACTGAGCAAGGCTCTGCCCAAGTCTCCCTCTACTCCTGTTCCCAGGAGCACAGTCCTCAAACAAAAAGACACAGACAGTGCTACAGAGCACTCCTAAAACTGAAGAACATGGAATCTGGCAGAGGACAGTTAAGGGCATCCACTCAACAGGAGAACATAATTCTTTTATTTATTTATGGATTCAAGTCAGCCATCCTGACCTCCAGTCTGCACATCCATTTATGCATTTTCTGTCCCACACATATTAATTTGTGGTTGTCTTTAATATTTTATGAGTTATACTCAATTCCACTCCATTACACACTGAAAAAAAAAAAAAAAAAAAGCAGCAGCTACTAATGCCATAGAAAGGATTTTTACTTGTTATAAACTCCATTCACCGTCAAGTGGCTGGACAACACACATACTCCAAAAGTAAGCATATCTCATCAAATCTCTTTCACTGAAGTGTTTTCTACTTCTGTTGATTAGCAGTGAAGACTAAAGCACAAAAGTTATAGCAGCCTGTTTCCTTAATGGTCACATACAAACTGAAAAGCTAAACTGGAACTTAAGAGATGTACAGCTGTGAGAACATCCAAAATCTGACAACTAGGAAACTCATTTTGAATTCCACATGTGCAATATCCTAACATTCATTCAATAACCCATCAAATCATCCTCCTATACTTCAAGTTTTAATCCAAAATTACAGATGAGCCTTCAGTTCACAAGCCTTCCTCTTCTCCAAGAATTCACCCCAGGGAATTTATATGCAGCTGCTACTTCTCCCTTCTCTGCTACAAAAGCCAGCATAGCTTAGGTTTTGGTCTCTCATACAACTCCAGACTGTTCATGACCCATCAGCTTTGTAGCCTGGATGTCCCTGTACATGTTCCACTAGAATTTAATATTTTTTGTACACAAGTGACCAGAACTATGTACGGTACTTGATATTATTTCTCCCTAACTCCACTGAAGAGCTCTCACTGAGGATCACATTTGCTTTAATTTCATGCTTACCATCAAATAGAGACATCCCTGTCTGAGTAAGATATTCAGACTTTTTCCTCCAGGCCTGTTTTAAGGGATGACCTGCCAAGTGATAGCAGATGTGTTGTTAATAATCACTCAGTAGATAACTTTGCTTTTAGAGCTATTTAACTTCCTCTCATTCCTATTGCTTCAGTCATCACATACATTCAGTTCTTCCTGTGCAATAATCCAGCCCCACTCAGTGCTGACTACGTGTCCTAACTTTGCCTCATCAGCAGCCATGCTTTGCATAGAATTATCTCAGCCAGTATGGTGAAGCAGAGACCAGCCTCCCACCAATATCAATCCAGAGCAATAATTCCCTTATTCACGCAGACAAAGTAACAATTTCTCCTTCAGGCTGCTCTCCCACACTACTTCACTATTCTTCAGCCAAGACTCATACTTCTAATTCAGTCATCTTCAGTGTCACACCATGGAGTACACACATCTAACTAAAGCTTTCTACTCCTTTTGTCTAGGACATTCAGCATTTAACCAGTAAAATGACTTTAGTCTTCTGTGACCCAATTGTGGCAAATCCATCATGCACTTTATCCCATTTTCCACTTATCTTTGTATACTTAATTACTTTTTTCCCTTCCAAATTTGTTCTAAATCCCTGAATACTATTAAGATCAGAGTAAAAAGTGTGTGAACAGTTTTCATTCTCTTCCCCTTTTAAAATAAACTCAAGTATACTTCTTCTGCTATCGTAACTGCTATGTCCAACATGACAAATATCAAACAATCCTTTTTTTAACCTGGCTCCAGTGACCTGTGCCAATTTCAGAACCCTGATGCAGAGATCCTTTTCATCCTTCGTTCGACTGCATTAAATCTGGAAGCAAGCACAAGAAGTTCTGGTCCTTTCAGTTTGGAACTCTTTCACCTATGTTCAAATCCTTATTCTTACCTAAAACTGGTAACAACTGCTAATTTTGGAGGGATTACACAGGTTTTTCAACTACAGGCTGGTCCTCATAACACCATAGCCACTTTCTCTTATTTTTTTTCCCCTCTTTAACTTAAATTTCTTCACACTCTAGCTTTTGGCAATTCATGTGGTAACCCTGTAGTTTCTGCTCTCCAATGATTAATCTCCACCTTTGCTTCATGTCTTACAAGCTTTCTTATAATTTGCAGTATCTTATTCTCACAGCAAGGTCCACAGACCCACTTGGCAAGCTTTCTCTCCCTCTTAAAATGCAGTTTCCAAGCAGCCTCCATTAAAAACCATCCAAGTAGGTTGGGTTTTTTTCTTCTTTTTTTAATAAACCCATAACTCCTACAGGTCTTCAGTCCTGTAGACTTCACAAACTAGTTCCTCTAACTTCTGAGAACTTGCCCTGCTAAAATAAAGCTTCCATAAAACCACTTTGTAGTTGACATACTTATCCTTCAGTTTAATTTAAAATTATTAACTTGTGGCAAATCAACACATGTGCTTAAGGCCTTGAGGAGTGGAGCCATAATCTAGCAGTAGAAAGCAAAACCCAGTGTTAGCCACAGAGACATTCCTTACCTAGAGTTCAAAGGTACGCCCTCTTGTTCTAGGCAGGCTGCAAACATGAGCCTTCATTTCTTCATTTACTCTGCATTCCACTACAATTAATTGCCAAAATCTACTCTATGATATTCAGTTTACTGATTTCCAAACTATGTCACCATCGAGAAACATGTGAAAGCACATTACAGAAGCATCTTCCTTTCATACATTAGCAAAATATCTCAAATATGCTCTGTAGCTCAGAGCAACCAGAACAAATTTGCAAGGCTACATTTTATAATTTGAGTCAGTTTTGCCTCACTAAATCAACCCCTCCATATTTTGGAACATAACACAAAATTTTAACAGAAGACCATCTCCCATTCACAGGAAGACTGTACCACATTAAGTACCTCCAGCAGCAATTCGAGATCTGATGCCTCTAGTATGTGCAACACTAGCCTCCAAAGAGCATGGAAGGAGGGCACTGATGGTCAAGTGCTATAGCAGGACACAGAGTGAGCCCATCTGGAAAGGTGACAGTGGATGATCTCCATATGAGTCTTGAAAACTCCGTTTCCCTTTTTGCTTTAGCTTGTAATAACAATTGTCTTAATGGCAATGCACTGGCATGAGGGCAGTCTAAGCCTTTTTTGCAACACAGTGAACTTCCTAGCATAGGCTATTGAGGCAGTAAATCAAAGTAACCATCACATTCTTGTTATACCTGAACCTACACTGCAGCGCATAGGCACCTGCCTGCTACCTCCTGTTCACAGAGGCTGAAACTGACAGGGGGGGAAACTCAGTTCCGCACTGACACATTAAGTTAGTAACACATATGAAATGGGGTCCTTGACAAGGGCATACAGTTGTGCAGCTGCAACAGCCCCACATAGAATCATAGAATCACCAGGTTGGAAAGGACCCATTGGATCATCAAGTCCAACCATTCCTATCAAACACTAAACCATGTCCCTCAGCACCTCATCCACCCATCCTTTACACCTCCAGGGAAGGTAACTCAACTACCTCCCTGGGCAGCCTGTTCAATGACCCTTTCCATGAAATATTTTTTTCCCCGATGTCAAGCCTGAACCTGCCCTGATGGAGCTTGATGCCATTCCCTCTCATCCTGTCCCCTGTCACTTGGGAGAAGAGGCCAGTACCCTCCTCTCCACAACCTCCTTTCAGGTAGCTGTAGAAAGCAAAGAGGTCTCCCCTCAGCCTCCTCTTCTCCAGGCTAAACAACCTCGGTTCTCTCAGCCACTCCTTGTAAGACTTGTTCTCCAGACCCCTCACCAGCTTCATTGCTCTTCTCTGGACTCGCTCCAGAGCCTCAACATCCTTCTTGTAGCAAGGGGCCCAGAACTGAACACAGTATTCGAGAAGCGGTCTCATCAGTGCCGAGTACAGAGGGAGAATAACCTCCCTGGACCTGCTGGTCATGCCATTTCTAATACAAGCCATGACAGCAGAGCTGCCTCTGAAGAGCTACTGGCGGTCTCTGCACCCAGCTTCCTTGGCCACCATCAGCTACAAGTACATCTCCATAGGGAGCGCATTCACACTGCCAGGTGCCTTCTGCTCGCACGACCAGTCTCACCAGCTTGAGCCAAGCCTTTGCTGAAGCAGGGTGTTCAGTCACCCCCTGAACTGAGAAGCAGGGTACTGGGCACTCTACTTGGAAAAAAGCAATTCATTGTGTTAGTCATACATGAGGAAGTAACACTGCCACCTTTCACTCCAGAAGTATTTAGAACTGTTTTATCTTGTTAATTCTAGGTCAGTTGAGCGCACGTGTGGTATGGATTACACTGACCCCTTTTAGAGCTCTCAACATTTTTAAATAAGTAGGACATTTACCATTAGCCACAAGCAAAGCTGTGTACCTTCTGTACACCACACACCAACATCAACCAGGAGGCTTTACAAGCAGAACCAAGGACAAGTTGATTTATAAAGCATAGCTCTTACGGCACCTGAGCACAAATGTGAAATAAATTATAGATTCCAAATCTCACCTAGTATCATATTAAATCAATACAGGCATTTTGCAGAAGAAAAATAAGTTGAACTGTAGTGGCCTTTACAAGGCCACACAACAAATCAGTGGCGGCTTGAAAACGGAGCAAGTATTCACAGCTAAGCGACAAAAAGGTCTACGTTAAAGACAAAAGTTGTCTTGCTGCTTAGAACACAATAGCTTTGTCATTTTAAGCCCAAAGGAGATGCTTCATCCTTAAGTATCCGAACACAGAAACTGCAGGTTTTAAACACAATCAAGGATCAACACCCAAATGACTGTAAAATTCACGTTTAAATAAAGTTAATGCCACAAATCATTGGAGGTGTTAATTTGCCAATGCCAGGTCTTTGAACGCTTTAGCCTTCTTTGCCCTATAAGCTGCCATATATACTGGACCCTGGGACACAATCCCATTGCTTTCCCTTCTCTCCACATATGCCTCGTCGTAGTAAGGGACGAAAAGAAAATAAACGTGCATTTAAGTCAATCAGCTTTTGGATAAGCCTCCTCCCTTCTCCCAGCTAAAGTTTTCTCTAGGTCCGAGGAGCCTCCGGAGGGCCGCCAGGCCCGCTCCCCGCGATGCTGTGACACACGGGGAGCAGCCCCCGAGCCGGGCGCTCGCAGCCCCGCACCCCGCGGGAAGGGGGGGGGCAGCCCGCGGAGGGAGCTCACACCTCGCACCGACCCGGGGAAAAAACCGCTCGGAGCGGTTCACCCGCGGGAAGCGGAGCGAGAGCCGTTTTCTCCCGGGCCATATGTTTTTCTTCCCCCTCTCCCCGCCCCGGCGTTAGCGAGGAATTTCAGATAAGCCAAACCCGTTTCTCCCCCACCAGAGGAGGGGACAAAGCCCAGCTGGGACCCGCGGGCACCGGCCCCACGGGGGATGCTCCGCCACGGCAGGGCTCCCCCCGCCCCCCGGGCTGGCAGGGCAGAGCGGTTCTCGCCGCGTTGCCCCGGCTCCCCCCCCCCCCCCCCGCACCCCCGCGCGCTGCCCAGGGCCGGCGGAGCGGGTGGGCGCCGCCCTTACCGTCCTGGGCAGCGCGGAGCCTCCCGGGGAGCGGCGAGGCGAGGCGGCGCGCCGGGGCCGAGCGAGCCGCCGCCACCGCCGCGAGGAGGAGGAGGAGGAGGAGGAGGAGGAGGAGGAGGAGGAGGAGGAGGAGAGGGAGGGGGAGGAGAGGGAGGCGGAGAGGGCGGAGGATGGGAGCGGGGGGCGGTCGCGCCGAGCGGCTCCCGCTGCCTCCCCGCCCAGCGCCGCGGGGCTCGGCTGGCGGCGCCCCCTGCTCCGCCCGGCGCTGCCGCCTTTGTTGGGGCCGAGCGGCGCCCGGGAGGGCAGGGCGGGCGCTTCTCCCGCCCGGCGATTGTTCCTCCGGCCCCGGCAGGCGTGGGGCAGCTTCGCTGGAGTTAATTTGGGTCTGTGATGAAAACCCCCTTCCACCTGTGCCAAGCGCCGCTCGGCAGCCCGCGCTGAAGTCCGCCCACGCGCCGCGCTCCGGTGCCTGCTTTATGCCTCGGGAGCTGACCGGTGACTCGCTTTAAATTTAGCTGGGGTTTCTTTTTATTGCAGAGGGTAGATGGGATCGCAAAGACTGGTTTCTTAGCACTCTGCACTTGGCAGTCACCGACGGTTTCAGATGCACCTTTATCCCATTGTGTTTCGTAATTCACAAATTCTCCTCCGACGTTGCTGCTCATTTGCCTCTCGGTGGATGCATCCAGTTGCTCAGTGATCATTGAGGTACCCTTTGAAAGCCTGTTGTTTTGCCAGGGTACTCCACTGCTTATCCTATAAATCTCCAGTCTTTGGGCAATTCATAGAATCGTAGATTCATAGAACAACTAGGTTGGAAGAGACCCACTGGATCATCAGGTCCAACCATTCCTATCATAGAGTCATAGAACAACCAGGTTGGAAGAGACCCATCGGATCATCGAGTCCAACCATTCCTGTCAAACATTAAATCAAGTCCCTCAGGACCTCATCTACCCCTGCCTTAAACACCTCCAGGGAAGGTGAATCAACCACCTCCCTGGGCAGCCTATTCCAATGCCCAATGACCCTCTGTGTGAAAAACTTCCTCCTAATCTCTAGCCTAAATCTCCCCTGGTGGAGCTTGAGGCCATTCCCTCTTGTCCTCTCCCCTGGCACTTGGGAGAAGAGGCCAGCTCCCTCCTCTCTACAACCTCCTTTCAGGTAGTTGTAGAGAGTAATGAGGTCTCCTCTCAGCCTCCTCTTCTCCAGGCTAAACAACCCCAGCTCTCTCAACCACTCTTCATAAGGCCTGTTCTCCAGCCCCTTCACCAGCTTAGTCGCTCTTCTCTGGACTTGCTAAACAAACACTAAGTCATGCCCCTTAGCACCTCTTCCACCCATGCCTTAAACAATTCCAGGGAAAGTGACTTATAAATTCATAGAATCGTTTGGGTTCGAGAGACCTTAAAGGTCATCCAGTTCCAAACCCCTTGCCACGGGGGCAGGAACATCTTTCCCTAGGTATTGTTGCTCAAAGTCTCATCCAACCTGGTCTCAAACACCTCCAGGGATGGGGCATCCACAGCTTCTCTGGGCACCCTGCTCCAGTGCCTCACCGCTCTCACAGTAAAAATTTCTCCCTAATATTTCATCTAAATCTCTTCTCGTTCAGCTTAAAACCATTGCCCCTCACACTGTATCGCTGCACTCCCTGATTAAGAGCCCCTCCCTAGCTTTCCTGCAAGTACCCTTCAAGCACTAGAATGCTGCTGTAAGGTCTCCCTGGAACCCCCTTTCTCCAGGCTGAATAACCCCAACTCTTTCAGCCTGTGCTTCTAGGGGAGGCGCTCCAATCCTCTGATCATCTTTTTGGCCCTCCTGTGGACTTGCTTTAACAGCTCCAGGTCCTTCCTGTGCTGAGGACTCTAAACTGAATGGAGTACTCAAGGTGAGGTCTCATGAGAGCAGAGTAGAAAGGCAAAATCATCTTCCTCAACTTCCTGGTTGCACTTTTGATGTGGCCCTGTCACACCAGTTAAAACAGCAGAAAGGGGAGAATTCCCACTCATTCCCTTTTCACTTTAACAGACTTACAAATGCTCTGGTAACTATTGAAGGGTAGTTAGGTTCCTGTCATTTTCATAGAGATGGCATGAGCAAAATGTCTCAATCTACAGGACCGGTCTATCTACAAGTGACCCAAGAAAGCAGTAATAAAATTCAACCATCCTAGAATTGCTAAGAGCAAGCACAAAGAAAAGTTTCTTAGGCAAGCAGCCTCCCTTAAAAGCTGCTTCCCATGATGTTCATTAAACTCTTCCCCAGCAATTAAAAGATCCCACCTGGGAGTTCTCACTGCTTGCCTAGAACTCTGCTTCCCAGGCTGCAAAGGGTAGGATAGCACAGGCATTTTGGTGCAAAGGCAGCTCCTTGTGTTTAGTACCAGACCAAGTTGCTTTTGTGTGCCACAGGCTCTTAAGAAACAGGTGCTTTATCAGTTTCTCTAGCTATTACCTAGAAATTATCTGTGAGGCCCATGAGGTGCCTGTTGCAAGCCATAGGTGTGTGAGGAAAGAGGAAGCTGCAGCACTTTGGCTTTTCCAGGTAACTAATAAGGACCTTCTGTTTCCTGCTTGTATTAGCACTTGCATTAGAGAATAGGAAATAAAAGGATGTGACTTGAACCTCAGCTTCTCTTGCTGTGTCGTGGGAGGGAATAAATATTTTTTTTTTATTTCAAAATTAAAAATAGGAAGTGGAGTTGATATCCTCCTGAGTCCCAGGGAAAAAAAATTCTGAAAATATAGAACAATGTAATAAATGTGGAGAAGCCTGCCTAAGCCATTAGGAAGCTGTAAGTAAAGCCAATGTTCCAGAGGCATAAGCTGCATCATATATCCTGGGTATTGCCAAGTCCTGCTCACTACATTATTCACTGGGGACAGAAACCAACTGTCAACCTGGTAGCCTGTGCTGAAGTGAGCCCCTACCACCCAGAGGGGTGCTTGTTTGTCACACTCTGTACTCAGGCACCACACCTGCTATGAACAGCTTTAACAAGAGGTGCATTTTTCCCTTCATTCTCTAGGCTGAATGTCTGTAATAGGGGAAGGAATAGGGAGATGCAACTCATCTCTTTTTACATGACCTGTTCTGGCTAGAAGACTTCCACATACCTGGTCAAAACAAAGGCTTATCAATATTTTAATTCCAGGCCAATATACAAATATTTGTTAAAGCCTAGACACATGTATAGTGCTTCTGTTTTGCCCTTACTGACAAAACAAGAGCTATGGAATTGTTTCTTATATTATTAACTGTTAAGTTTTTCACACCCAGGCATCACATGATGGATAGCTTTATTAAATTATGCCACGCTGTGCAGCTGTTGCCTCTGGGAAGAAGGATGAAATAATACAATTAATGTCTCACCTTTTAACTTTAATAGAGCTACTAAAATATTATCTTCATTCTCACTATTAAGACCAGTGACAGCCTAGCCTTTGCCTCAGACAGATGACCAACCCATTGAAGCAGAGGCTAGAGATACCCCTGCTGCAAGGCAAGCTGCAGATCTGAGCTGATGGTGAACACCCGTAGACTTCATCATGTTCCAAATCTTTTTAATGAAACCAATACCCTGGCCCCAGGGTGATGTTTAGGGGCACCCTGAATGATTATGCTGTACATGGATCTTAGCATTTTAACGTGCCATAACCCCTGATTTGTAAATAATATCTAAGGCAAGAAACTAATTCTATAAACATGCATATATCTGATTAAGCTCATTTAATTCAATAAGACTACTCAATAGGAATAAAGTAAAATGTGCATAAGAAAATGTATTGTCTGTAACTAAGTTAAGAACCTCTGGAGATAAACATAAAATTACCTAGTTTCAGGCTTATATCTTCTTTACACTTTCGTAAGAACAGATTATTGTAAAATGCATTAATCTTGTTAGTCAATTAAAATACTTTGCAACTTTTAAAGGGTTTTGAGATACAAAAATTTACAAACCCAGCCACTGATCATAACTGTCTTCTGAAAACTTTTTTCTTACAAGATCAAGAATAAAGCATTTATTTTTCTAATAAGTAGATTTACTTAGAAACAGCTGACACTACTTAATATTGTATTATTAACACAGGTTCTCAAGGCCCTATTCTAATGTAACACAATGCACTGGTGAAGACAAGCTCTGTCCACCTTAAACAATGTATTGTTATTGTTCACAGCTACTTGAATCTGCAATTAACAGTAAGTCTCCATCTCACAGCTGCTTCTAAACCTAGCTCCTGCTTGCATTCAAGAAGAATTTTAGTTGTATTGCATATGCTATTCACAACATCACCTGCAACTGAGCATAAGAACAACTGAGAACAAGGCAGCTCTTTTCTCTCTGTTTAGTTCTAGAGGCCTGGCTGTGGGATGTTTGGTGTTTGGATCTGTCCTGCTCGTGTAAGCTTGTATGTAATAATAAAAGAAAAATAGCAAAATGCACACTACTGCCTGAATTACTGCGGCACTCAGGCTGAATTAGCCATGGCAACTCAAGTACTAAATAATGTAGCTTGCCTTCCTACCTCTGCATTTTATAGAATGTATTTATTCTCAGTCCAGGAGGTGTGTGTGAACTGAGGTCAGTAACAGCCTGTGCTAGTGGGCCATGCTGGTAACCTACATCACCACCAAGTATTTTAGTGTACTCATTTTTGGTTAAGTTCATGATTGAGGCATGTGCATGATTTCTGATGGTCAGTCTGATCTGCCAGCTCAGCCCATCCAGTCATCATGCCAACTATGCCTGCTGGGGCTGAGGCGAGATGACTGGGGAAAAGAACTGCTTTAGCCATCCCAGCTGGTTTAGCCTATGCCTCCATATCACTGAGCTATGCATGCACATTCAACATAGCTTACTGAGCAGTATTTCACAAAAAAAAGGTGAGTTCTTCATTACTACGTCTCATGCACATCCAGCTGCTCACACTCTACTCTTGCATTTTATGCACTGGGCTTTATTATATATATATAATTTTTTTTAATAATAATCTCTGTAGAAAATTTGTGAGCAACATGCTAGTAGTCGCTGTAAACAGTACAGGTATTTAGGAGTACTGGGAAAAGTGTTTTCTCAGTGTTGTTTCGAGCAGGAGAGGTATGACAGTCATGCTGACCTGTTCTGGTGCTAAAATGTCATGAGAAACAAGCCAGAAGGCCCCTTCTCAGCGCCCTGAAGGTCTCAGCACTACATACAAGGAATTGCTGTTGCATTCCTCCAGTCACTGCATTCTCCACTTCAACTTGAAATTGGCTCTATTTAGGATCCAACATGAGACATTAGTTTTGTTCCTGTTGTTCATTACTATCAGCCTAGGGTTTACTTAGAAGGTTGTTGCAGTTGTGTTTACTCTCCAGTTTCAAAAGGTGAGAGGAGGTAGCCCCAGCTGAAACAGAGGAACTGAAAGGTGTCAGGCCACTGCTATGTCATTTGACATTCTGCCTCAACCCATGCAAGCAGAGAAATAAAGACCCATCTGCTCCTTATCCCTACATACACCTACTCAGAGAACACAGATCCATTAAAGCAGAGCCAGGCGGATATCAGGACTTTAATTAGATTTGTCCTTTTAAGTGCCCCAGGAAGATTATTATAAGAAATACCATATGATTGCCCAAGAACAAAGAAGATACGCTTTTAAACACTCTTTATGACTAACATTGCATAAGCATTCCAACAATCACATCTAACAGTTTGTTATCATAGTTGCAATCCCTTTGGCTTGGTAGCAGCAAGATGAATAGCATGTCATATCTGTTCTCAGCTAATAGCTGCCTGCCTTTGTAAACAAAACTGTCAAGACTGCTTCTTCATACATATTTGCAAATTATATCCCATGTTATGTGCCTTGTGGCATATTTAGTATACTGAGAGTGGAATGTTACCCTCACATCACTTTTATGTGTTACTAATATCCTAATATTGTCAAGGGACAGATACCTTGGGAACTATGGCTTGAATTCACTGATGACTCCTACAGACACTTGATAAAAAACATGCCTATTTACTAGTTTACAAACATTCAAACCTAGCATGTAAATGCACTCCCGAAGTGATTGCTTGATTACTCCAAGAAGCAAGAATCACTTAACCTTATAGTGATTATACACTTTACACATCCAAACATCCGATTTGTTTTCTTTTTATGCTCCTGTCACTGCAAAAGGCCTTTCCACTAACGAAAGGTTGTTTACTGTCCTTTTCCTCAGTTAAATCCATTAGTGACGAGTGTATGAGATATCCTGATATTCAGCCTGCTCCAAAGAGCAGAGTGCTGTGTCCTTATCCCAGCACTAGCATTTTACTTAATGGCTGACCAGGAGGAATTCACTTCAATTCCTTGTCTCAGCTTAACTCTGTGTACTATGATAATAATATTGCTTACTTCACAGAGGAGAGTAAAATAGTTAATGTGTGCCCTGTGCTCTAAATAGAGTGAAACATGAATTTAATACTGCAATTTCAGGCCCCCCCTTTGGCATTTCGTGGTTCTTTCGAATTTTGTTTCATCTGCATAATCCATGCAAAGGACAAAATTGATAGTCACTGGCATTTTTAAAAGGGAGAATTCCCCTTTTTATGACATGATTTGTATGATTTTTCTATAGCAAGACCTCTGATTATCCCTCTTTAACAATGATATGAAATATGTTAAAGTACTGATATTTAAAGTGCTGTAATTTTGTTGATTTCACTTACAGAAGTAGGCCCATTTTTCATACAAAAACATCTATCATGCTAATTTTGACATTTTAGGTTAATGACGTGTAATAAAGTAAAGTCATTTCAACAGAGACTTCTAATTAGTTGCCAGTAACACAAATAGTCTTGTATAATTACAAATTTTGTGTGTGAGGAGAACTTCTTTGTTCTCATTACAGTGTCTAAAACCACAGAGCATCACATTTCTTGTTATTATACCAGTGGAATGTAGGAATACACTCATGACTGCATTAGGCAATAGCACGTGACAGCAGAATCAGTTACAGATAGAAAATGCTGAGCTGCAAAGCAAAATATATCCCTGGTGAAAGCCCCTACCCTACTTCTGTGTTCACATCACCCTGAATCTCTCTGGCTTTTATACAACTCTTGGACATCAGGGCTGTTCCTTTCCTTCAGATGATCAAGCCAGGATGGGAAGCTATCACGGAAGGCTTGGATCGGAAGAAGAAAGGTCTAGCACTTTGCGTAACACACAGTAAACACTTAAGGAGGAGTCATCATAGGATTTATTTATTGCCTGTTGCGTGGCTTTCTCCTATCATTACTAGGGGCTAGAAAATTCAAGATCAACAAGAGATGGGTCAATATTGCCAAGAGTGACAGAGCCACTTAGTTACAACATGAATGTCAGAGTGTGAATAATAGAAGATGCTGTGAGTTCTGTTTTCAGGGTCTTACTGTTGTTAAAATGCATCTATTTTTATTTCAAGTAGTGTGAGGTACAAAACTAGCTCAGAAACATGTGAAGAAAGGACAGAACAACACACCAAGTTCTCAAGAACTACAAATGTTTTAGGTTGGTAAGGCATTAATCCAGATAGCAGTGTTCGCTCATCTGAAAGAAAGCTTGCTATAGACTTTTCTAGAGACACATTTTCTTAATTTTTCTCAAAAAAAAGAGGGTCAGATTTCCAGGGATGTCAGGAATGGTTAAGCAAAAGGAAAGGATATTAAGAGATGATCATGAAGTGAGTTATATGTAGAAATTAATAATTTGTTTTTTAAACAACTGTGATACATAAAAATAAAGTTTATACAGTTGTCTGAGTATAATAACAGGCCAGTTATACAGAAGTACTTGCAATCAAAGTAATATACTAATGTGACAAATGAAAATGTAATCAAAGAATGACAAGATCAGGCATATGAAAGCTTGTATTGTCTTCGTAGCTGTGTGCATTCTTTTCCTCCTTATTACGAAAGACCTCTGTGAGAAGGAGCATGTGCCACTTTCTCAAGAACTTCATCAGCAAGAATTGCTTCCCTGAACCAGCTTTTCCTCCTTTTTTTCTCCAGTCTACAGGAAGAGGAGTTCAGAAGGCCAGTAGTATTCAACTTGCATGGGAGATTTCATTTCCCCTTTGGCTCAGAGCAGCAGCAACACCTTTACACCCTCTCTACGCCCCAGTTGGTGCAAGAGCCTACCAGGGTGCAAGGTGAGTCATATTGAAGTCCCTTCATGATAAGGCTATCAGAGAGAGGTTATTTAAAGCAGTTTTGCAGAATATGACACTATCCCACCTTCCACAGGTTTCTTTTTCCTTCTCACTTGGCTTCTCCACTAAGAACAGCTCAATGTGGCCTTATTCATTGTCTAACACCAAATGTGCAATGCCACCCTGGTACTCACGTGCAATGTGATGGCCTGTAGCTGCATTCCAGGCGCTGCTTCCCACCAAACTCTACTTTCCAAGAGTGCACCACATACACTGTCAAGGGCAGATATATATTTATGTATATTAACCCATGCTACTGGAGGTGCTAAGAAGGGACTCTCCACTCCCCAGAGTTATCGGCTCTTGCTGCTAGTAGCTCCATGGCTTGTACTTATATAGCACATGTGAGTAGAGACTCTGTCCCTTTCTCAGCTGGCTAATCCAAGGGCTTCTTTTGAGAGCTCATACGTGAAGAGATTTGTTATTTTTTGGAGTGTAGTGGTAGAGGTTTTATACTTTGGGCCCGAGTGTCAGTGGAGGCTCTCTGGGGGTGCGTGAATTGAAAGTGACAAGCAGTGAATAACTGACATCAGGCATAAGTAATGGTTGTAGTCTGACTTCAGTATGTTATTCTTTAAAAAAATCCAGTCTGTAAATACAGTCTACATTTGTTAGCTTGAAAGGAGGGAAAGGGGATGACAGCAAATATGGAATAGAGAAATTAATAACTAAAAAAGGGAGAAAAAAACCAAACAGAAATAAGCTAACAAAGAGAAAAGGAAGTGGGAGTATTAAAAGAAGAGGATAAAGACATAAATGGATCAAAACTAATATAAAACTGAAAAAAGCAGGAGAAAAACTGGAGATGAAAGGAATTACAGTATAACAGATCAGGAAAAATACTATGGACTTGGTGCTTGTAAACTTAGTCTGAATTCCTATTACACAGGTGATAGTGACTCCAGCACCCTATGAAATAAGGATGCTTTTGTAAAACAAATACGTGTTGAAGTCCCATTTATTGGGAGACATTCTAGTTTGCAATTTAAAAAGGATTCTGTGAAGCTACTTAAAATATACAGTGGGAGGGTATGGGATGGCAGGTAGTTGTCATGTAGAAGCAATTCGTATAGTGATGCAGTTGCAGTGTAAAACAAATATTATGCTTAAGCCCCATAGGAACAATGCAGTTATTTCAGCAAAAGATGAGTTATGCAAGGGAAGACACTTGAATGAACTTGTAGGGCTCTTTCAATGAATCCAGTGAAGCTGATGACTGTATTTTCAGTCAAACTTTTTGCTTTATTTTTGTTACTTCTCTGCAGGCTAGAAATGGCAATGAGAGCAGTAAGCTATAAGGTGGTAGGTTCTTCTGCTGTATTCTTTATTCACATACTGCCCATTATTTTCTTTGAAAGGAGGAGCAGGTATACTCAAGGAACAAATCTTTGAAGTCATTGGAGGTATTTTCCAAAAGGAAATACTTTACAACAAAAAAGAAAAAAATTAAAAAAAGAAAAACCAAAAAGAAACTGAAAAGAAGAGGGGCTTTGAGGATAGGTCAATGGCTAAAGCAGGATATCAGCTCCCACGTGGTGGTCTCATTATCACTCTCAAACAGCACTTTTACACAGAAAAGTTGTCAGATAAAACTTCACGTCAGTCAGCACATATTTTCAACACACTGAACATAACAGGAAGAGTGTGCAAGTCAGCACATTTAAAGATCATAAATCAAGGAAGAGACATATTGTCTCTTTTCTATCCACAAGAAAACAAATACAGGATTTTAATGTTGTTTTACAGAAGTGGAGCATCAACTGCATCAACTGCAATTTCTGTACTTTGCTGCTCATAGGGCTTAATTACAGTAGAAAAGCCATACATTAGGGTTTTAGGGATGGATGGAGGTAAATCTGGGTACAATGCCATAGCGACTGCACTTAACTTTGTTTCCAGAGCCGCAGCAGGTGCTAAGTAGTGTCCAAATGCTCACATTTTCACAGCTGTGAACAGAGACACTACATTTGAAAACATACTTTCTATGCTTCTGTTCTTGGAACTGAATAAATATTTGCTATTTCCTTATTTCACAAGGCCTCTGCAAAATCATATGATAAAGTGTGTAAATACCAGAGAGAACCTGACTAGAAGGCACTACATGCACATAGTACCTTTATTATTTAATAGCTCAAATAACAATTAATACATTGCTTAGTTAATTGCTATGTAAAGCAATGTAAATATTTGTTTTGTACCAAACAGATTTGGTTTAGATGTATGGTGGAAATGGCAGTGTCTTACAGAATTAATTTCAAAAGGGTGTGCAAAATAACTATAAAAGTGGTTTTGTGAGTAAAGGAATGCTCTAGACAGGTGTATTGCATCATTATAGTAACATTACAGAAACTGAAAGTGTAACTTACAACAAGGACTTGGCCATTGAAAATTTTTTATTCTTGAAATAAATTTATTTAAATTTTTAAATTTTGTTTGTTCTTACTTTTCCAGAATTCCTGTAATCACTCCAAAAGTAATTTTCAGCTGTTCGAGTTGGAATGGTTTTACTAAGCTTACTGTGTATTGGGATATATCTTGCTTTGCTCTTCAACCATTTTTCACTAGCAACAAGGAGATTTTATGTGAATGAAATGAGGGGATCTGTTGGTGTGTAGGAAGAAAGATTGTGTTCTTGCATTTCATACCCTGTAACACAAGCCAGAGCACAATTCACACCTGCACCAAACCCACTGTGCATTATTTAATGACTGTATATAGAACTTACAATCATAATTCCCATTTTCACAGTGTTTATTACACATATAGTGCACAGCCTGAGTGCAGAACAGCATCCCTTTCCAGGGGTGCCTCAAACTTAATTTATCTTTAGTTCATACTTGCAGCAACAGACTCTAACCTGAGGGTTTGAGGGTCAAACCCCTGAATTTTGACCAGGTGTATGTAATATTCATAACCTGTTAAGAAGTAGAGACAGAACACTGTTATCCATTTGGGAATTATTTGTTTGTTGTTAATGCTGCAGATTTCAATTTAGGCATATATTCAGGAAGTACATTCAACTTTAAATAGGTTCAGTGCTCCACTAAGGAAAGTTTCTTCTGAGATATGCAAAATAACAAGGCTGCATACTGTTTATTTCAAGAAGAGAGATAAATTTTCTCATCTATTAAAGTTTCTGACTTTGATTTATTATATCACTTATTATGCTCTACCTTATTTAGTTTCACGATGTTCTTATTAATATGTTTTATTCATAAAAGTAACTGACAAAACTATGTTGCTAATCCTCCTGACTCCATAATAAATAATTACTTGTTTGCTCTACTATAATATGTATTTTCAATAATGCAGAAGCAAACTTGGGTCCTTAGGTAATAAAAGCCTCCATGTAAAACCAGTTTTCTTTGGCAAAAAGTGATCTCAAATCTTTATAAAATCCCTAGGACTTGGAAAACATTTTGAGATTTCATGTGTGAGCTTTGCATGTGCCAAAATTTTCCCATTGCACTGTGTGCAGTCATCATACCATCAAGGGATAGCTTGGACTTATACCCACAAAATGAAGCATGTGGGGAACATGTTCTGTCTTTTGCCTTTTCATTAAATTTGAGGTTGATTTATAGTAACATCTGCTTTATTTTTGCTGAAAGGAATTTAAATATACCAGGCAGAAAACATTGGTACAATTGTCCACTGTATTGCGTTTAGTGCCTGGTGGTTCTGAGAAGCATGAAGTATATAATATTAGACTGGATAATAAGCAGGCCCCAAACATTTGTTACTGCTTTAATAATTCTCTTTCTTCAGCAAAAAGGATTTAAGGTTCCGGTATTACAGTGTTTTGTGCCTTTATGTGACTGCCCTGACACCCTATGAAAACAAAAAACCAGAACTGTTCTGCTGAAGATACGAGTCCAAGTTACAAAGCACAGGTCTAGACCTCATTGTTAACCAGATTCAGCTCTTGGTTATAATCACTGGTCTCCTGATAGAAAACTGAGAGGAAGCTAGAAGTTATAAATATTTTTGGAAAAAAATATTATTTTTTCCAAAAACTTTTTGTTTCTGTGGCATTGCTATAAGGCTAAGTAGTTGGTTTTTTTTTTTCAAGAAAGGACATAGATTAGGCTGTCCCATTTTTTTAGTGCATTCACTGGAAGAATAGAGTCTTAATATAGATTTTTAAGAAAAAAACCTAAGACTTCTTGTTATTTTACTCTTCCTTTTTCCTTTTTTTTGTAAATATGGAGTGTATTAAGCTTGAAGTATGCTTTTGCTAATGATACCAAGTGTTCAAAACACAGAACAACTCATCTCTGAATCACTGTCCCACATTATGCTACAAATTCCTCCCATTCATATAAAATCTTGTGTTATAAACAACTGTACTCCTAGGCTTCATATGAAATCAATTCCCTCTGTGCACTCTCGTGGAGCATTTTGCACAAATGTCTGTATAAGAAGGTTTGCTGACTTTAAATAATCTATACTTCTAGTATTAAGCCTTTATCGATACCTGAACTACTGTTAGGAAGGATGATGGAAACAGTCTCCACCTGAATTAACTCCAATTGTCAAAAGGTGCCAGATGCAAAACTGCTTGAAAAACAATAGTTTCAACAAAAAGGAAATCCCATTTAATTTTTACACAGGTTAATACTATTTTTGTATTGATATTTCCTGCCCAGCCTCCCCTGATCAAACTGGGCTGCAAAGTATATTTGCCTGCACAATGAATCCAGGGCTACCTTGGGGCATCACCTAAGTTTTTCATTTTCTTGAAGGAAAGAATAGAAAAACAATCTCTAAGAACAAAATTAATAAGATATAAACCAGCTCTGCCTTCAAGGGAGTCACATTCTGTAATTACTAGCAAGATTCCTAATGTTAAAAGACTGCTGTCTAAACTGTTGCTATTCTGCATTGTACCCAAAGTAGCACCTGGGTGTTGCAATATGGATATAATGACTACTGCCTCTTTAGTCTTGTCATCTAGAACCACTGCAGATATTTTGATTTCCTCTTTGGTTTTTTCCTTTCTCTTAAGGGAGTCCCCTGTGAAAAATCCTGTAAGGAGCTTCCTGCCTTTCCAGAGCAGCAGAACATGTCCACTCTGGCAAACATGTATCCTCCAGCTTCAGCTTTCACTACTCCCTTGCAATTTGTGCTGCGGTTGAGTAAAGTGACTCTATGGAGCCAGATGCCCACCCCACTGGAGACCTTATCGCTATGGCAGCCCACATCCAGAGATCACAGTAAAATAATGAAAGTAGAGAGTAAAGGAGTGGGGGTGGATGATGGTTTTCAGCCTCTGTTCCTCTGGGGAGCAATTGGGAAGGTTATACCTATGGATAAGGCATGGGAAAGCACCAAAATAACTTATTCTCATTCCTGAAAAGCTGCAGTTGTACCATGGCAGGAAAATCAGGGTATGAGGAAAGCACCACTTTCTGTATCATTTCTTCATTAAATAGCAAGTAATGATCTGTATCACAGCAGTGAATATGCTCATCTTTTATTGTCTTTCAAAGCTGGAAGAAATATGTTTTCAGAACTGTCATGTAAGCCCAAATCTCACTGATTTTCAGTGCTTAAGCTACTTTTGAACATGAGACTGCCTAATAGATATTCTACATGGGGAAGAAAAAACAGGTTATTAGGAGGTATGAGTCTAAGTAACATGACAACTTCTGCAAATTTTGCCAAACAAAATGTACATATTTATGAGATTAACTCACTTCTCATAACACACCATAATTCTCCTGGGAAATTATAAGAAATCTGAATTCCATAATGTTGTAAACAACAGAAACTGTAATTATTATAAAGCTAAATAAATTCTTTATATATGTGTTTACTTCCAACATAATATGCAGTACATCTGGTTTGTAAGTAAACAAAAGTGATGTGTGTACCTATGATGAGTCATATCTACTGCTAGACTAAAATATAATAAATGGAATGTGCTAATAATGAAAAAATTATTCACCAACAAGAGTAATTTTTTCTCATTTATGGAGTGAGTGTATTGTATATTGATCATCATAAACCATTCATGGTTAAAATTTAATATAAAAACAAAAGTAAAATCAGCATATCAAATTTAAACCATACTTGCATGTTTCATTGAGAGCTCCTGTCTCAACAGACCAGTTCTGGGAATTAGTGAACATACTTTCTTCTTATCTGAAACATTAATCTGATACTTGTTTTAGAAGTATCTGGGGGGAAAATAACTCCATAAGAATAAAGCTGTTGCTGGGAAGCCTAGAGAAACCTAGACCAATTTGGCTTGGAGAAACAGATAATCAGTGTCTTAGCGCTTACTTTCTAACATGCCCCTCATGCTTTTCCTGAGAGCGGGAAATCAGTGAGTGGAGAATAAATCTCCATTCTGATTGTTTACAGAGCATAATGAAGGCCTCAAGCAAAGAAATGCTTCATTTGCTTTATACCTGCGGCTGAACTGCAATGCATCCCATTAAATACCCACCAAATATCACTCCAAGTGTGTAATGAAAAGCCATAATTTTAGATGAACACACCCTTATCCTGCAGAGGGTATAATTCGTTGGAGGAAAGTTTAAAACAATCCATCCTGAAGAGAGTTTCTGGTCATTTCATATTTTATAGTAGTGGCTTCACATTTCAGTTCTCTCATTCTCTTCCTCATTCTTCTGTGTTATTCATTCTATTACAGATGTAATTTGCTGCCTTTATTCTTCTTGGCTCACCCTTTTCCCAATTCCTGCTTATTCTCTTCTTTCTCTCCGCTCTTGACCTTATTCTGGAGAGGAACAACTGAGATTTTCACCTTGTATTACTTACTACTCCTTGCTCATGGCCTACCTTATTCTCCTTTTCTTTCTTGCCTTGGTGCTTCTGACCCCCAAACCTCAAACCTCTTTTTTCCTTCTGAACGTATTGTCTCTACATTTGTTTCTCTACTCCTTTCTCTTGGATTGCTTTTCTTCTCAAAATGAAGCAGCTCTAAAATGAAGTTTCTCCTGCTTCCTCCTACAATTCCATCCTTCCCCAACTGGTCTATCACCAGATTTCGCTGCAGTGTTGAAGATTAATATCAGCTTTGGTCTTTTTCATTTTATTCTCCTCGTTACATTGAGACTTCCACTAAATCTTTTTGATTATTCTGGAACATTCAGAATAACAACCCTTTTTGGTAGGTATGTGATAAAAAAAGTCTGACACCAATTGTCCCCTAACTGGCCACTCTTTAACCTGTACAATGCATGCTATTTCAAGTAAACTTTACCCAATGCTCAGGTTCATTCACCAGTCCCCATATATCCTCCTCATAAAAGTCAAGCTGCCTTATCCATAATTTTAAGACTCTCTGCAGCTTTTATCAGACAGTATCTCATCTGTAGTTTCTCTACTCTCCTTATCTCTCTCTAGATATTGCTAAGTTTTCCCTTCATCCCTCTTTTAACTGACAATCTTCCCTCTCCAAGCAAGTTTATTTTCCCGTCCTTTTTTTTGTCTTTCTCTTGTCACCTTGATTCTCTAAAAATACAAAAATATATATTGCAATCAACTATTAAGAACAAAAACAAAACACAAAACAGTCAGATGTATTGCTTTGACTCCTGTTTGATACTTAGAACTGGAAAGAATGAGAAGAAAGTTATTGATTACATTTCAGAAGAAAATACATTTCTTTGTGTCTGTTGTTGTACAAGTTAGCGCAAGCAATTTCTCTAAGTGATATTACCTATGCTAAATTCACTACAGTCAAGCTCCACCAGTGAGACTTTCATTTCCCTGTTGCAACAACAATTTCCTTAGTCTTCACACAACCAAGTACTTAAACAAATGCTTTTGCTTAGGCTTGTGAGTGACCTCACTGTAGATAGTAGAATTGCACACCTCATATGCTTGCAATTAAGCACACAAATAATTATTCTACAGAACTTTTGCTTTAAGCTAGCTTAGTGGTTTATTACATTCATTTTGCATTCAAGATATAAAAGAAATAATTTAAGGAAATGTGTATTTTTTAAGATGCTGGATTTAAGCAGATTTTTCAGTTTTAAACATATTTTTAGCTTAGTTTTAAAGATATTTTTCTTTTCCAGACTGAGACATTAGTCTGCCAAATTTTATGAAGCTCTCAGATAAAATAAAGGGTATGTTAAAAGAAGCGAAATCTCCTTCTGCCAACATTTTCATCCTCAGATGAAAATGATCACAATTTCTCCTCTACCTCACATAAAGAATGCTTTACTATAATGACACATTTTAAAATGCATTTCTGTTAAGGAATGCTGACTTCCTCAGAAATTAACATATAGATAAATGAATATGGAAATGTGAAAACATATGCCATAAATTAATTATTGCAAAAAAAAAAAAGGTTCAGTGTTCTTTCCAAGGTACTACGCCAAGTTATTATGACATTAGTAATGGTGCAAATACTGCAAAGTCTAATTGCTTTGTGTCTGGAGCCAAGCCAAAAAGGCCAAATGCATATAGAGAAGGAGAGAACAAAGATATAATATATATCTGGTACTAAAAAATGGATATATCCTTAAAAGTATTAAGCAGCATATAAGGAGTACTAGCAATATTGAGCAGAACTTATATACACATAATAAATTTTAAGCTTTCAAAGGAGAAAAAAAAATCTTTATAGATCAAAACAAGTCACATGACTCTTTTAAACATTTACCAGTCAGGATTTCCAATATTAATGAACAAAGCTTCACAGGTTGACTGTAGCAAGAAATATTTACCACTTCATCTGGGAGGAAAAGTTTCATGACTTGATCATACAGTAACTATTAACAAACTCACAGAGGAGACGTGAATGCAGCTTAAATAGCTTGGCTCTTACTAGTGATTTTAATATTTTTTTCCTCCCAGAAATGCCCCTTTTTTGGATATCTGCCTCCAACAGATGCCACCTTTACATATCTTCTCTACTCATTCCAGATATCCTTTTCCAGAAACTACTGTTTTAAACTCTGTTTCAAAATTTATATGCACTGAGACAATAGCTCTAAAGGTCACTTCCCAGAATCTTTTCCATTGATCAGCATTAAAAATAGTTTCCCATAAGAGGTCTGGCTTGGTGAATACCTCTTAGACTATTGCTAGCAGCTGCTGAGGGTTTTTAATCTGCTTTATGAAACAGTACATATATAAATGCAGAAGTTTTTCCTCCAGGTATACCATTGCTGCATTTAAATATTACATAATGTACAGGCTGGGAGCAAACCTGGGGATTTTCTCATGTGGTGTACTGTTGAATAGGAGTACAAAAAGCTGAGCTCTGCAATGCCCTGAGTGTGCTGGCCAGGGAGTCAGCACAGCCCTGCGCATTCCCTTTGATCTGTGGGATCAGAAGTTCAGTCTCTTCACTGAGCAGACCACTGTTAGGCTTTTATCAGGGAAATCTGGATTTCAGTTCTCGTTTTTAAATGTCCTGATCTGTGCTTGCTCTCAGGTCAGGAGTAGCTTTGGGCACCGGTGAGGTCTAGTGTTAAGGAAAGGTGTCAGCTTCTCACACATGTGGGAAGAGGTGCTGGTGTGTCTTTTGTGCTGTGCAGTAGGAGGTGTGCAAGATGGTGACCTGAGATCAGCCTTATGTGAGCAGACTCCCTGTCCAGACCCCATCTGCTTAAAGATGCTCTTCTCCCAGACTAGTTATGAAACCATTTTCCATTTAGCTGTGGTTATGGACAACGTGCCTCCTGGAATTTCTCAGTCTTAGTTATGAGCAGGTATTTCTGTCTGCATCTTATATGTATGCAAGTGACATTCGTGTCTGCACATCTCACTTAATTGAGGACTGAGTCATCCCCTCCTACATTCAAACCCGTGTTCCTAACAGCTGCTACATAGCATCTTCTGTAGCTTTGCAGTTTTATGCTGGAATTTTCTTGCAAATGCTATGGATTTCTTCTTAAGTCATGGTCACAGTCCTCCAAAATCCTGAGATTCTCC
The DNA here is from genome assembly GCA_033558105.1 of Coccyzus lansbergi. Classification (NCBI taxonomy): domain Eukaryota; kingdom Metazoa; phylum Chordata; class Aves; order Cuculiformes; family Coccyzidae; genus Coccyzus; species Coccyzus lansbergi. The sequence continues at coordinate 552,272 of JAUMJK010000283.1, read as the reverse complement.
ATTTCTACTGATAGGGCATTGATAGCTCTTCTTCCTGTTGTCAATTCTGCTGCTCTTATAAAGATGTTTCTGGGAATTTTGAGAGGTTTGATTTCTTTAGACAAAGACACCAGCATCAGCCTTGTTCCCATGGCTACCAACTCCTCAATACAGAGTTTTCAGCTGCTCTCATTCAAAAAGAAAAAAAACAAACCAAAATCAAAGGAAAAGAAAAATCCTTCCCTTATCTTTGGACACTGCAAGTTCAATTTCAGCTTCCTCCCATTATTGACACCAGCAGCAAGACACCCTAAAGAGACACCTTGAAGAAACAAGGGAAAGTGAAGACACGCTTTGACCACTCCATGCAAGACTGCTGCTGTCACAAGTTGTCATATAATCCTATGTGCAAATTTGTCAAACTCCATCATAAAATAAATCTTATAATTTTTCCTTCTTTTTTTCTTTCCAGTTGTAGGATTGAATGGACAATTAATTTTTCTGGTTTCTTTGAGTAAGTTTGGTTAAATTTTTGGCAGTCTCAATTCAAATAAGTAAGAAGAATATTTTAAATGAAAATGAGAGTATTTTATTACCTGTTTTCAAAATGAAGAATGAGGCATGCCAAAAATATTTAATTTTCTATCAGAGCAACTTTTACAAATGCGAGAATTAGAAAATGTAGAGGTAGCTCTGAGAAACATTCAGAATAAAGTGGGAAATCTAATTTTTTCCCTGTTTCTCAGGCAAGCTCCCAACCACTTCCTGGACTGAACACGAGTTTTTTACCTTATTTCAATAACTCTTTAAGGACTTCACACAAAATATAACTTAGCTTTAACAGTTTTGTTTCACACCATATCATATTCTCCAGTGGGGTGGTTAAAGCAGTCTCCTGAAGTACTCTTATTGGGAGAAAACATTGAATTCAGGCTGTTCAGGTCCAGAAAGAGCATCTTAACCCTTAGGTGCTCAGTAAGGATTCCTTTACCTCCCTTTTCTAAATTTAATCGTACACATGGGTAAAGTTCATTTAAGTGTATGACTGGTTTTAGAATTGACAAGCTTGTGTGGCTTTAATTCAATAAACTGGTTTTAAAGCTCTAGTCTTCTGGCAGTTGACCAAAATAGCATGCAAAATTTCAGAGGACATCTGATTAATATCTTACAGTCATACAATAGCATGTCATGCAACACCTGATGGCCCAAAACACCTGATTTGAGAGTAATTTAAAACAGAAGAAGTCTAGAGTGTCCAGGAGCCTCGTGCTGATTTACGTCTGTATACATTGCCCAAACTGCATGAAACTATAGAAAAATGAAAATCTGATGGCAGCAGTTGCAGCTGGTCAAAAGATGGGGAGAAATTCTCATTCTGCAAAAAATACTCCTTCTTTTGAGCTATGAAGTTAAAATTGTAGCACTGTATGATAATGCCTTGATTTTTCTCTTGGAATTGATGCAAGATATTAGCTGAACTGAGGAAAAGCAGCCAGATTTAGACACTAATAATTGATTAACTAACAGAAGAGATATTCAAATTGAGTGATAATGGCATATGTTTCTAAAGACATGGTTCTTTTGGGGAAAAAAGCAAGATGAAATTTCAGTCTTGCATAGGATTCCTATATGAATTTCCAACTTGTTCTTTTCTAGGAGCCTGGATTAAATCAACCCCAAAGTATTCTTCCTGCAAAGGCATAGCCATCCACAGCTCTACTACACCAAGTGTCTGCTGTCACGGTAGTTTAACTCACTGATCCTTTTGAGGGATTGCTCTCCTAATGACAGTAATGGTAAGACTATCTAGTGCCTGGATTTCCCTATATACATCCCTTTGGATCTCTGGAAGAGCTGCTTGGTGGCATGTGAGGAATGTGTACATTTGCCTGGGATTTACGGATAACAAAGAACAAAGATGGAATAGTTTCTTCATCACAGGTTTCCTGCTATGTGAGGATCAACTTTTCACCGTGTGTGCAATGAGGCTGATGTTTCTGGAAAGCTTCAAATCTCCTGCATATGTGTGGTACAAGTGGTCTCTCTGCACACAGTAAATACACAATTGGGTTTACTGTGAACCATCTGTGCAGCACACATGGGGAATCTGACACTTTCTGTAATCATTAAGCGTAATATTCATGCACTACTCAGTACTGACTTAAATAATGGTCAGAGCAACTAAAACAAATATAATCAATGCACAGCCAGCCACAATCCTTCCAGACTGGACTTCAGTTCAGAAATCTCTTCTTCCCAAAGTAAAGGTGGGTTTCATTTGAGCATTTGACAAATTCATCTGACCAGAAATATCCACTTCTGGGCAATTCACCCCCTCCCTCAGCCATACATTAAAACAGGTCAGAGGGACTACTGCCTAGGATTGCCTATTTCTCTCTCTTTTTGACAGAAAGCCTACAATGAAAACCTCAGCAGTGAACATCTACCTGACAAAGGCCATTATGACTGGGTGAGAAGCATTGTACTAAGGGTCTTTTAAAAAGCTTTTAGATTCCTTCTGAAATGCTTTGTGCTGTCTGCCATTGCATCCATCTTGCTTGAGATCTGTTCCTAGGTCACTGGGTAAACCAGACACCAAAAGCAGGAGCTAGCTCCACTTTCATAGCTTTCCTAAGCATCAACATCTGCCTTTTGGACTTCTGCAGGTATACATGCAGATTTTGTGTACCTCCTCAAGGTCTGCTCGATAAGTCTTTACTCCCCAAACTTAATTGCTTAACTAACTGTTCCTTTTCAACCCCTGCTACCAGCATTTTGAAATGACTAAGTGGACACTTGTCTTCCTGGGCAAACCTAAAGGAGAATAAACATGTTAAGAGGCTCAAAGAGATTATGAGGCTGGTTTGTACTCTTGAAACAGGGAAACTAAAGATTGTACCTTCTAATGATCACATACATCCTATGGTAATTTTTGAACATATAGGTGAAGCCAAACTACTGGTGATGTCATTATGTTCCTCTAAATCAAAAGGAATTTATCTCATGGGGGCTATTTTAGCCTGCTGCCAAACCCGTAGCTCTGGATCTTGGTTTGAAAGTGAAAACTCTGCCAGGGACTTTTACACAAGGACTCCAACTTGAATGAATTGGAAGTGAAATTTCTCTCATAAGCCAAGAATGCATTAATATTCAGCTAAAAACCTAATTGCTCTCTCAAAATTAATATTTACACATTTTAAATCATTAACATCCCCTTGGATACCGATTGCAGTAAACATTTAAAATATGGCCATTTTCTCAGAACTTTCATTACTATAATATGAAACTCATAAGAAAACTGCTTATAATTTTGGGCAGATCAATGAATTCCAGCTGGTAACAGCTTAGCTCTCATTTAATTGTCCCCTCAAGAATCATTGTTCTCTCATATGGTCTTTTAATAAAAATAATATACCAATAAATTTATTAATATGTATAATATGTTTATTATAAGATATTGTCTCTTCAATAGGCCATTCTGATATACTTTGAAGATCTCATGAATTAATGAGGTGGGGTTTTTTGGAATACCTTCTGCACTGACAATTTCCCCACATCTCATGAGCTTAACTGTAATCAAGCTGTGCTCTACACTTAAACAGGCAGAAGAAACTAAGCCAAAGAAGCTGTCAGCTCCAAGGGGAGAAATATGTCCCTTCAATACTTCTTTCCATTGACAAGTGGGGTCTGAAAGGTGTTCCCCGCTGTGGACACCTGAGGTTTACACTTGTCCATTTTGAGCAAAGAGAAAGTGGCTATGGTGTTCAAGTGGCTCCAGATACTCTAGGAGTCATTTTGTGTCTTCCAGCAGCTTGGCTCATAAACTATTGGTCACTGCTCAGGTATTTTCTAGTTCTGATCTATTCCTCTATACAACATGAAGGCTACTTGTAAATATTCAGAAATTATCAGATCTGAAGTTTTAGTCTTCTGAATTCATCTGTGTTGTTGAGTGTAATATGCTAACTTTGGAAAGCTTAATTTTTCCCCCAAACTTCTCCTTTATTAAGCTGGCATATATAAGACTCACCTATATTACCCTACGACTCCATGATATTTGGTGCATTTCCTGTGTTTTATGTTAACTCATGACCAAAATCCTACCTTGGTGTTTTACCTTAGAAGAGGACCGATACAAAAACACTGAGCCTCCCTAAGACCTGGGCTTCAGGTACCAGAACTGATGGGGCATCTTTATGATTTGATTAACTTAATCCTTGGCATGAGGTTGGGAAAAAGTGGGATTATTCAAGAAATTTGTAGATGACATTTAACATTTCTTGCCACTACAACCATACAGCCATGGCATTGCTCTACAGACGTTCACACATTTTTTCTTCTTTTCTCTGTCCACCATGTCTCCATTCTAGTAGTTACTTGTTTACTTGCTTATTTATTCCATGAAAACCAGGAGAGATATCTGAACTGAAAGCATCTGGCTGATGTTTTTTTGTTCAAACTTTCCCTGACTCCAAAATAAAGGAGGTAAACTTGGTTAAGATGGCACTGGGAAAGGATTTTGCATCTCACACATTTTAAAGACTGAGTTGATTGTTATTTTAATTAAAATGCAAATGTTATAAAAAATATTTGTTGAAGAAGCTATTTTGGCCTCTGCTTTATTGGTCTGATAGTGTCTTCCACTATATAAAGTTGTGTTACATCTACTGAAAGGCATAAATGGAGCATAAGCTAATGTAGAAAAGACTACGTAGCAACAGCTACATTGTAATTGCCTGAGAGATCCCATCACATATGTCCTTCTTGATTCACTGACATGATTTCAGACAGGCAAGATGCTGATGTTTGACCTCCATTTCATAGGAGAGGGGGAACTGCTGACAGATGTTGACCTTACAGGCTTGCAAATCTGCAATGCTTCCCTGTCCTTTGCCCAGAATAGCTTTGATTAGCTCATTTTCAGACTGTGCTTCAGTGCCCATTTGTTTTGCCTGGTTCTCACTGTACAATCAGTTTGGGGAAAGGAGTATTCAGTTTTCTGCTAAGTAATTGGCAAACAGCTGAGTTTTGCAGACTTTTCATGTAGTGTGTCAGAACAAGAAAAACAAGCACATCACTTCTTAACAAAATATTTTATGGTTCTCATATTAAAAAATGTCATTTTGTGTATATTCTGCATTTTTAATAATCTTTGGAACTGAGGCTCCCACCTTTGTTCTATGATTACAATAATCTGAATTTATTTTGTTCCCAGGAGTGAATGAAAATAGTGTGTAAATTCTATTCCCAGACCAGCTAGATTAACAACTGCAAAAACCTTCAACCCTCTAGTTGGCAAATGATTTATTGACATGACATTCAAATGTGTTTTGCTTCAACATTAATGACAGGGGTTCCAGAACTTCTGTCACTGAGGCGATGAATGGATCCTTATACATACAGCCTTGAAAAACTGGGAACAGTGCCGTTTTCCTCTTCACTTTGTTGAAAATCTGATCTCTTTACATTTACAGGAAATAACAACTTCTTTTTCTTTCTTTGGTTATAATACATCATCATTTAGTTTATTAATAGCTAATCACTTTATTTGACCTGGTGTTACTGGGAAGGTGTGGGCTAGTATACAGGAAAAGTGCACTTGAAACAGCTGTTGCAGGACAGATTACTTTGCCCTTGAAGCTGATAACTGGAATGAATAAAGCAGTCTAATCAAATGCAATAGTAAAAAAACTGCTGTAGTTGTGAAATGCATTGGCAGCAGATTTCCTACTGTGCCTTTTTTAAGCATATCTATAAAGGCTTTTAAAAATGAGGGGAAAAGATTCCCAAGGACAAGTTGTTCCTATACTGGGATAAAAACAGTGAAACTGAAGTCTATAGAAGTTGCTAAAATATTTATGCAACTGAAAAAAATAACAGATTTAAATGCATTGTTATAAAAATTGGAGGTTGCCAATATTTGCAAAGGAAATGTGACAAACAGTGAGTTACATTCTTACTCAAAGAACAAACAGAATTTGTTTGTTATCAAAAGCTTTTACCTTGAAGACTCAAGCATATTTATGAAAGGGACCAGTTTTAATGAATTTCTTATTTGAGACTGGGTTTTGTAAAAATATTCTGAACTCTATTTTCAAATAAAAAAATTCAAACTGTCTGTACCACAATGGGTGTTATTCAGGAAAATTAGTGTAACTTGTAGGAAAGAAAAAATAATTATAAAATGTTAAAACAAAAATGAAACACTTCTGTGCTGAAACATTTCAGTAATTATGACTTGTTCTTATTATTAATGGTGACCAAGTTGAGGAAATTTTCTGTATTGGTTATTTGACCTGATTTGGGAGTGAAAATTAATTTTTAAAACATCAGCAGTTTCCCAGAGCAGGAAGACCATTCTCTATTCTTTTTTCTTTATGTAATAGTGTAATAGGCTGGATCTGTTAGTATGGATCATTTGGTATTTTGAAAAGATTCTGTGTTCAGACGTCCTTGATAGGTTCATACCCTTTGCTATTATTGCCAGACAGTATTGTACCAATTAAGTATTTCGCAGCTTTGTCATTGCAGAGCTATCCATGCATGCTGAAAGGACCCAGGTGTCAGACTGCAAAGGTAGGAGAAGGCAGGGGTGAGAATCAGTGTTGGGTGCCCCAGATTCACTCCTTACAACAGGTGCCTGCCAAACACCTCTACCCACTGTTTTAAGGTACCTAAACTGAATGGTTGTTATTCAGATGAAAATTAAGGCTTCTCTGCTTAAGAAAGCAGGAATAAGCTAAGTGTGTGTCAATCATTTGCTCTGATCTAAAGCTCAGTACAAAGCATTATCCAATCCAGCAACAACTTTTCCATCCCCAGAACAGATGATTCATTACAAGCCCAAGCACTGCAGCTGCTGAAAACAATGTCAATATTTTTAAAAAGCATCTGGAGTTCATCACAATTTAATGTGAAAAATATGACTGAAACTTCTGGGAGAACCAACTTCCCTTCTTCCAGTGAATCTGCATCTCTTGTGTGTAGTAATCCTCCAATAGTCATGCATTTGGAAAAAGATTAGGATGAAAGCAGGAGGTATTCTTGTATGTAAAAATCTTTAAAGTAACAGGGGATAAACTGAAGTTTGGTATACCCTAGAATAATGAGTGTTTGTCTCTTGGGTGAATCTATAAGAGCATTTTTTTATTTAAACTTTTTTTCTCCCCATCCTTCATAACAATAGCACACAAAAGCATTATTAGTGACTTTTCTATCTTTAGGTTGGACAAACTTGATCGAAGTCATAGTTGGTGTATTTCTGAATGCCTATTCTGGGAAATGTGGGCTGTTCTTCAGTCAGTTAGATGTCCATGTAAAACTATCTGCTATGATTCCCAGCAGCTTTATTCCATGTGAAAGCTTAAAGGTAGATTTGCAAAGTTCGTATAGGTTTCTTAAGTCTTATAGGAAATATTCCTACTGTGCAACAGTGCAAGATGTAGTTTAAGGTCAGCATCAGGTAAGATGGAAATATGAACTGTTTTAGACTTAAACGGAAACCACAGACCTTACAAAGCACCAGTAAAGTTTCAGTGCTGTGAGAAGGACAATGATGCATTTTTTATTGTTATGAAATGCCTGATAAAGAGTGAAATACAGTCATAGCAGAGATTTAAATAAAGTTTCTATTACACTGCTTCCTGCCATTTTATCAGATCAGATGGGTGCAGACAACATATAATATAATCAAACTCAGTCCCACACTTAAATCCTCCAAAGCATCTGAAGGGATTTGTAAGAGTACGTAGATTTGTTTTGCTAGTTTGTCAATACCTGTGGTTTAAACTGAAGACATAATGATGCTGTAAAACAGTGTGTTTTGACAGTAGGCAGCACCTTACCTTGCTTGCCACCTATGTTCCTCATCGTTCGCTCCCCTCAGACTGCCTTGTTTGAGGTGGCAGGTGGGTGCTAGTGAGTCAGCGTGGTCCCCAGCAAAGCTGGCTGAAGCCTTTTGTTGCTTCCTATGACCTGTTTTCAAGAGGAGGAGGTGGAGAATCAGTGATAAAGACAGTGGTTAAGATTAGGATATGATACATCAGCTTGTTTAGGCATAGAGTGTTGATATATATACATATATGTGACTTGGAAGAAGGAATGATCGCTCTGGAAAAGATGAGTCAAGGTGACTTAGAGGAACCAGAGGGCTGGGGAAGGATTTAGACTTCAGTTACCCAGATGAGTGATGAGCAAGTCAATTTCAGTCTTAAGCAATGTAAAATCATACTTGTTGAGGAGAAAACTATGAACTACCCAGACATTAGAGAATTCTCAATTAACCTTATCAGTGCAGCAAAGAGGCTGAATTCTCACCATAGCACCATTAGGGCTCTGCTGAATGCAGTCAATAAAAGATAGGATATACTGCAGAGATAAGAATGGGGTGATAAACTCTGCAGAAGTTATAATGCTGTAACCAAGTGTGCAGCCCCATCAAAAATACGATGAACAGTACGGCGGAGAGGAAAAGAGCAAGTTCAGAAAAGACTGGAGAAACAGTGGTCTTAAAAAGTGGAACTGAATACAACAGGAAGGACAATGAAATTAGGAATTATAAAACAAGATTTTAGAGTGATTATAAAGAATGACAACAGTTTTGTGAAACAGCTGGAAAATCTCATACATAGGCTAACCTTTACCAGATCGGGAGGAGACATAATAATGAAGTAAAACTACCCCACCTGCACTTACTGAAAAGTTCTTAAATCTTACATTGAAACATCTGCTGGGTAGTAGTTGAGAGTACTGCACTACATGTCTAGTATAAAAATTCCTACACTCCTATATTGGTTGAAAGTCAAAAGAAGAAAGGATGACACAGTGTCACTAATGTGGTTGCTTATAACTTTACCCCCTGAAACTCCTAAAAATTATTTTTCAGAGCTCCTTGAATAATTTCTTGAATTTCCGTGGAAACTTACTGTGCACATGCTTTCTTTGTTCTTGTTCAGTCATAAATCAAAAAAGAACCTTTCTGTCAAAAGATCAGCGTGACATGAACCTCTGAACACTAACCTCAAAAAACCTTTGCTGCTAGAAAATTAGACACTTTTGCGTCTCTGTTCTGAATAAATTTTTAATCCTCACCATTTTCTCAGCATCAGCAGAAGTAATTATTGCTATTTGCACCATATTTTCAGAGCAAAGTTTGGAAAATATGTTCACAGTGTTACCTATTGCCTAAAATTGGCTGGATTTGAATCCATGTTCCAGAGTTTGAAGAAGATCTGGGTTCGAAGAAGTGACCTCTGATGGGAAATAATTGATGAGGGGCAGAACTGTCAAATCCTTCACTTCAAAAGGCCAGGGTGAGTCTAACTGGGTTTGAAAGCAACACTGCTGTCTAATGTAAGGGCAGGTTTTGAGCTTGAGTCTAGACATAGACATTGGTTACTCCTTTGCATCTCAGAAACAGGACAAACAGGGAGAAATAAGTATATGTCTCTCAGATATTAATAACTTAATAAAACAAATAAGTATTTGTTAGTATAAATTAAAGAATATTGATAGGAAAATAAAAATATACAAAACCTGACACCACCCCCTACTGCCCCCAGTGGCTATATGTCACCACTGATGCTGCAAAGTAGGCATAGGGCAAGGTCCTGGGCTGAACTGAATATCACATGGATCTAAACTCAGGAAACGGATTTAAGGATGGACTGATCCTGGATCAGAGGCAAAAGGACAGATGAGATTTTATTAGATGGCAGTCATCAGAGAGTTTGACTGCCATGATTCCTCACTTTTATACTAAGGATGACATTTATGCAATGGAATATTCTGTTGGTCAGTTTTGGGGCACTTCTTGTGTGCCATTCCCTGCAGATGTGACTGATTTTTGCCTCTCTGACATATGGCATTCTACCAACAAGAAGATGGCATTCTACCAACATTTCCATAGAAATAAATATAAGCAATGGGCTTTATGCAAACCAATGCCCTGTTCCTCTTTGTGATAATCATAAATTTCAAACATTATCACTTCTAGAGACAGATACTGTCTGAAAAACTGCAGTTAGCTTTCAGAAAATGAAGTTATTTACATGAGATTTAGCTGAAAATTTTGAAAATTAATTCTGCCTCATACCAAAACATCTTCCCTGAAAGTGAAGGGATGGGTAGATGAGGTTCTGAGGGGCATGGTTTAGTGTTTGATAGGAATGATTGGACTTGATGATCCAGTGGGTCTCTTCCAACCTGGTTATTCTATGATTCTATGTAGGTATTTCCCCACTCAATGTGCTGCCTGTCTTGAGCTGCAGTGTTCAACCCAGGACAACAGATTCCTCTTGGACAGGCAGGGAACACTGGGCATTGCCACATTGCCTCAGAGGCAGAGCTGTGTTTCATCTTCTAACTCAGCTGGGAAGAACCAGGACTTACTTGGGCTGTCAAGAAATCTCTTAATAAACAATAACAAAAGTGGTACTTGCACTTTTTACTGAGCTAGTACATAAAGATCACGTAGTCTATAAATAGTCTAACAGACCAGAGAGAAATAAAAAAAATCATGTGGTCAGCACTCAGGGCAACACATGTCAGAAGAAACCTCAATGATTTCACTGTAAAGATCAGATCTTCTATTTGAATAGAGAAGAACAAATTCAACCTTGATCTAAAGACTTAATGTCTTCACCACATACAGTGGCAAGCTGTTCCAGTGGCTTATTATTCATCCTTGCTGCTGGGAATGTGCTGTTTCTGGTCAGCTTTTGTTTAGCTTCTGCTCCTATTTAATCAACCTTTCTTTTTTTGCATACCACCTTGTCTAACCCAGGTTTTGGGTTTTTCCTTTTTTTTTTCACCCTCTTTTTGCAAAGTCAAAGAGCCAGCCACAGTCTGTAATCTTTTTCCTGATATTTGCACTATTTATACTGTGACTGAGTTATCACTTAGCCAAACTAAGGGTTTAAAACTTAGCCAAATTAAGGCTGAGCACATCAGATTTCAGTGTCTAAGTCAGACTTTACATAACACAAATTATTTTTGTTGCACTTTCTGACCCCACTTTTATTGCCATTTTCTTTGTGACATTAGGATAGGACTGTTCCAGTGGTGGATTTATTGTCTCATATGCAGAGGTAATACCTCTCTCTCTCTGATGCAACTGCTTGTTAACCTGAAGATACCACTTGTTAAGATGAACAGTTTCTCTTTAGCACGTGCTAAGTCTGATGGAGTGATGCCACCTTGGACAAGGAGGGAAGGGATGGCAATTTGTCTAGGGTAGTACAGGGAAAAGAACTGCTGCTCCCTCTGGAAGAGCGGGATAACATCCTGTGTGCATGGAACAAGGCAGTCTAATGCCTCTGGGCTCTTCCTGCTGGCTGCTACTGTGCCATGCAATCTGCTGCCTGTGAAAGCCTGGGGAAGAAGGCCAGGACAGCATGAGAGGGATTGGCTGAGTGACCCATGAGGATATTGAACACGTGATACTGGACCTTCAGAGTGACTCTAGCTGGCCTGGGCCACCCAGTTCTCCTCAGGGATCAGAATGCACCCAGGGTGTAAAAGGAGCATCTTCCTTGGAAACACTGCATATTAATGGAGTGTCACTTCCCAGTTGCTTACATCTCTTCTCCATGTCTCATATTCCTAATTTCTTCCTGTCCATGTTTACCCACACAACACACAGTTCTCATCCTTCTAACTGCTTCTAACCTCTTTGGACCTGCAGGCTGTACTCACTGGAGAAAGACAGCTTTCTACCCAGCAGATGTCCGTGAATTTTGATCACTCTTTCAAACTGTGAATACTAGTGCTGTGAAATTCTTGTCTGATCTTCAGTGAGAGGTATGTGAACTCAGCGTGATTTTTAAGAGAAAAAAGGGAAATGCAACAAAGTTTTAAATACGTGCCTATCAGACAATACCTTAAAGTTGCTCTCTCTTGGAACTGTGAGATCTTTTATAAATATAGTCCTTTGCCTTTCTGCACATTATCTCTGTTTTTATTTAAAAAAAATTCAAAATTGTTAAACAGATGTTTTCTTCACACATCTCTCAGCCTACCACTCATCTAAATGAGAATTAAAGAAATAAGATGTGCTATCATCTATTTTCAGATGTGAGAGTAATGGGCTACTTCAGTCACCTGCGATTACTTCTGTTCCAGGACTGGATGAATCACATTTTATAAACAGAAGGAAATATATCCAAGAGATTTTCAGATAGCCTCTGAGGTCATTAGAGCTAAGTACCTGGTTGATTAGTAATTTCACTGCATGTTATCTGCATCTTTAGGCTTTGAATCATCTCTCAGTTTGGCTGTATGTTCCTAAGCCAATTGTGAGGAAAGAAATTAGGCTTCTAATTTTGAAAGCTCAATGACATCAGAGTGAATTAGGCTCTAAAACCTGCCTTGTTTCTTATCACTATCTGTGCCATGACTGAAAGGCAGTTCAAGGCAGCCAAGCCTCGGCAAGAAGTTGTTGCTTCTTAATTCACACTGAAAAATGTTTCTTAAATAAACGATACATTCAGCTATAAAATTTACTAATGTATTTATATCCTGTTATGACTAACATAGACATTACTAATTAATAAGTCAAAATGTCTTATTATGTTCATACTCACTAAGTGGCATGTGAATCAGTTAAAAGGAAATCATCAGGCGAAGCTCTAGTGAGTGCTTTAAAAATACTGTAATGGCTGCACTGCAATTAATGAAGTGTTAGAGATAATCCATTGCCATCTGTCTTTATTTTGCTAAGCCACTCAAGTAGAGACCGTATTTGAGCAGAGAAAAGAAAATCCAGAGCTAGAAGAATACTACAAACGAGTATTCGCCAACATTTGTTCCAACTCTGAACAGCTGTTCAGTGTGATCGTTTTCATACCTCCTTTTATTCCCTATTCATGATCATTCTCACAAATGAGGTTATTCTTCATACAAATACCTAATTGTGAAGGACTACATTTCTCTTGTTCTATTCACAGTGCTTTTGCCTCCCAGTTAGGGACCCAAACCTGACCATCTGACTCCTCCAGTCCACAGCCTGCTGCTAGCAGCAACCTGCGAGCAATTCTGAGGTAAGACTTACACAAAGGACTTTGGTGCACTAGTCCCCAGGACTCCCTGTGTCTGAGCCTTGAGCGAAAGAGAGGACAAATGCACAAATGACTGAGACCAGCAGGCACACGGCTCACTAAACCTTTTGGCTGGTTGGAGAGTTTCACATGCTATAAGCCAGGCCCCAGTCCAGGGGCTTGTAAATCCTGGTCTGAAGGTGGGAAACTTTTTCCTTTGTCTTCTGCTTAGTAGTAAAATGCAGTGAGGTCTATAGTAATTTCAAACGGCCATATGCGTGTCTGTGTATTTACATATGCATATGTGGTGGCAGTGCTGCATGGAGATATTGATAGGATTCCCCTCTACCTGTGCCTTTCGTCGGTCTTGAATTACATTTTTTTCATTAAGTTCTCTTTTCTACCCTTCATAGAGGGAAATCGTTTCTGCTCTACTTACTCACCTTGTCTTCATCAAATACAGATACAATTTGATCATTAGTACCCTTGCACTCCTCTGAATTGACCCAAGTCTTTTTCAAAAAAAGACTCATCAATCTTTATTTGGGACACTCACCTACCAGTCATTCCTATTAATCTGAACACAAAATAGATGTTAATACTTATTCATAAGTGTGCAGCTGTCTCAAGGCAATGACTTTTATGACAATGAAACCAAAACCAGTGGTAAAAATGGAAAATGGTCAGCAAGCATCTAAAAAGCAGTGTGAAAAATGCTGACCTTTATGAGTATTTATTCCAGTCAGGAAAATTGTCAAAATGTAACACTGACAGTTTTATTACCTAGTGGATTGTAATAAACCAAAATTCAATATTCTAGTTTCACTACAACTATTATTTTGGAACATCTTGAAAGATGATGTTCTTCATTTTCAGAAACATGAAATACAGTAATTCAAGGTACACCATGCAGTTTGCCAAATAGATTTTTTTTTCAAAGGTGCTTCAACAATATTTTACTGAGAATGAAAAATGAACGTCTTCATTTATTTATCCCCTCAAGAACCTAGCAAAGTCTCCCTGTGTTCCAAGGAAAAACTTTGCTTCCAGAATGATAAAGTGTTTCATGTAGACTTTTAAGAAAGCTTCAGTGCCACATGTGCATTGTTTTTCATTTATTATTTTAACAGGAACTTTTCCATGAACTCATGTATGGCTTGTTTTTGAAAAATAATCGTAACAAGGCAGCACATTGGCTGAGTAGGAATTTATTCCTGCAGAGATCTGCATTTTGATTTTACCTGTATGTGTAATGAATACTGATAGCTCAGCCTGTCAGTAAAAATGAAGGCTGCTTTTAAAGAATAAGTCTGCTTGTCTACTTTCCAGCTAAATATGCTACAAAAGTCAATAGTTTGATCAGGAAACATGCAAATCTGTTTGTCCCCATTTCTTAATTTTACTTTATGGTAACATTTTGTAGGTTGAAGTGCTTCAAAGTGCTGAAAAAACTGCAAGGAATGAAGCCCTGTCTTCACTTCTTGATAGCCAAATGTTCCCACCTTTACCATTCATGAGCTCTTCGTGGTTAATTCCTATAGGGAAATAAGTGCACACAGTGGAGGGACAGATGTTACCTATTATATACTATTGCAAAACTGTAACCCAAGTGCTCTGAATGACTCCCTGGAGGCTCCTGTCTATTTCCACTGACAATCTGGTAGAGAGGATACATCTCTCTTCTCTTGGAATTGCAGGTGCCTAAAGAGACAAGGTGGAAACTGTCCTCAACCCCGTGAAATTGACTGTTCTTTGAAAACTACATGACTGCCTACAGAGACAATGCCAATGCAGTGAAGTCTTTCCTTCCTTATCTGCATGGATTTTCTGGAGAAGGTACCTATGGGGACAGATGATCACTCTCAGCTGCCACTCAGACTTTGGCTGTCAAGTGATCCATGTCATTGCCAGGGGTGCTTACTAATGCTGGTAATGCTACTTAGGACCCTGTTATGGCAGAAAAGTAGTAGGACTGATACCATTTTGTTCTGAGGACCAGAAAATATAATTTGACTGACCTCAGTCAAATGTCTGAGAATAATGTGAATTATAATACCTGTATTATTTTACATAGAAAAAGATGTAGTACACCATAAAACTACAGAAAAAATGAACAAAACCAAGACTCAGTCTGGTCAAAAGCAGGTTTTGGTGCATTGTTCTGGAATTGAGCTCTACCTGCAACCTTTTTCTGTAGTATTTATCTTTAAACATTTTTTTGGCATCTGCATGTTGGTCATTTCAACACAGAAAAGAATCGTCATTTGTAACGTGTGATATAAAACCTGAAAGCACACATAAAACCTCTTAGATCATAGAGGATTTTCTCAGAAGTGATTGCTAATCAGAGAAATGAACTGACAGGGAGATACTCGATGTAGAAGTAATGCCATGACATAAATCTTTCAGATGAGAGGGAATAACTGGTTACCCGAAATGAAAGAGAATGTCAGAAATTTGGCAAGTTGGATAAAAGTCTAGTTTACAGTGCATTTGCATATTGAGAATACCCACCCTTGGAAGGCAGTGCAAGTCAAGCAAAGCATCTATTTTCCTAGAGTTCACTTTGAAGTACTGTTTGGTGCATGTTGCTGGTTTGATGAAATCAGTAGTTCATTGCATCTAAATGCATTTTTTGAATTTTTGTCTCCTCAAATGATCTTTTGAATTGTTTACTTGTTTACTTCAGTACTCAGATGTGGATAAGTCTCCGAGTACCCAATGAAAACTGTCTGCTGTGCGTTTTGATGTTACAAGATGCAGAGCACTGCACATCCCTGTATCTGAGGGCACAGTTAAGCCCTCAGAACAGCTGAATTGTGTCTTTGTACAACAGGGGATTTGATAATTGGGCAGATGAAGCATGAAGGAATGAAGCTAGAGAGCTGGTGGCACAAATTCCAGTCTGAATCCAACAAATCACATCATAAGAATGAATTTTTTTTTCCTTTAAAACATCCTTACAGCAGGGCTGTAATGGAGATAAAGCAAGTTTATTCATTCATACAGTATCATTCAAGTGTCATGCTTTTAGCAACATGCTATAACACTCGTTAAGAGGGTACAGAGCACCAGTCTAAAGAGTCTTTGTGCTATCTACGTTTATAATTGGTCCCGCTGAGGGAAAACCTAAGGCCACTCAGTGTGTACATGATATGTAGCAGGAATATGTGCAAACTAGATCCAGTTATGTTTGGGGTTCAGTTAAAGATAATCATTGGTTGGTTTATAGTTTTAATCAGCAATGATTAAATGTGTCTCTGCCAGATATGCAGGAAAAAAACCTCTGTAACCTTTATGTAAATGTTGGATCCAGATTCCTTAGTCAGTCATACATGTGAAAAGATTAGGGTAGTATTTTGAAATGGTGCCAGCACACGGATATTAGGTTATTACTTTAATTGACTACATCAGCAAATGCACAGAAGTATCACTTGCCAGACAAGTTTCTCTTGGCTAGTCTCTGATAATGGATTTCAGTTCACATAAATAGAGTTTCTAGAGCTTCCTTAGGAAAGAAATATGAGGAACAGACATCCCATTTATCACCCTTAGGCCAGTGGGGACACTGAATATTTTAACTAAATTTTGACAAATTGTGTGCAACTCAGTGATCTAGGAATGGAGTTCTGGAAACCATTGGCTATACATTTGTAAAAACAAGTAGGAAATTTAATATGTTAGGAGCCAGATGGAAGGAGTAAGCCAGTGTCATGCAGAGAGAAACTTACACTAGAGACAGAGAATAAACTGTAGTTATAATTACAGGAAAAAAAATTAGCTGCACTGTAGAATGTTTTGACATTGATTTTTGTGAGAACAGGATTTCATCCAGGGTATGTAGGAATGAACAATATTTGTTAGGATCATAGCTCTAAGATAGGTATAAACTAAAGGACAGATGTGCCAGCAGTAGCAGTTGTGAATATTAATAGTTTTCCTGAGCAAAGAACATGGAGTTTGGTTTTGTAATAACATTTTTATGCTCTGTAGTGCAATTTGTGAAAATATGATTTTACAGAGTGTTCTGTTTCTTCTTCTTTAAATTTAATATTTTCAAGCTGGTTTATTTGAAAGAAAGAAATAATCCAATACTTAAGTACGTATTTGCCTGCTGTAGGAAAAAAGATTTTGCTGTTTGCCTTTTGCATGAATGTAGTGGCACCAAGCACCAACCCTTAGAAAAGAAGTTTCATATCAGCACAAAAATTGACAATGCTAACTTTGTGCAGGGCTGTGATAGATCACTGCCTCTGTAGAGAAAGAATCACACTGACCCTTTATTACAGATGTATTAGCAAGTCTTGAGGACACACTTCTGTTTGATGAGCATTCCTGTGACACACTGCTGAAAAAAAAAGCCATTACTGGTTCCCAACTTGAGATCTCAATACAATACAAAATACTTTTTAACAATATTTGTTTTAAAACCTGTAGGAAGCATTCTCATTTCACTTGTGCAGAGCTATTTGGCAGAAAGCAAGGGTATAAAAGGAAATATGTGGACACAGAACGTATTTTGCCAGTGGCATAACTGATGTTATGAACTTCATTGGCATATACACCTGTTTGTTTCTAGTAGTTAGGGAAGTATTAAGGGTACATTCTGCTCATTCCTGGGGTCCCAGAGCTTCACAAAGGTGAAATAACAATGGTTCTGTGATGCCAGGGCTCGAGGGAATATTTTTGCCCTGTATGGCACCTCATGAAGAGGATATTATCTCAACAGGACAATATCATTTTGTGTGTAAACCCAATACTTGAAAATTTTACCCTTCTGAATATCTTATTAGATATGGAGGGAATCTGACCTCTCCTCAAACATTTCTTGCAAGTTTGCAAAGATTTTAACTTTCCTACTTTCATTTCCATCCTGTAAAATCAAAAGAGTGGGGGAAGAAATATTTCTTTTATTGGATATTATGGTGTTTTGAATCCAGAAATTCAAGGAATGCGGAAAAGAAATGTACAATGGAAGAACTGAACTGACTCTGCTAGAACCTCAGCCAAGACTTGGTGCAGCTGCGCCTCAGACAAGGGAGAATGGTCAGAAAGTCTATGTATCATCTGTATAGATCTGACTGCTCACGATATCAATTCTGCTCATTGCTGTCAGACTATACACTGAAGAGAAGAGGAATATCAACTTGCTTTCTGGAATGCAAGAAGAGGAGTAGTTTTGTTGCCCAGCCTCACACTTTTGAACTATAGTTCTGCTGGTATCAGCAGTAGCTTGCTGAATCATTTTTCTCTTCTACTGTTGTCTTGGTACTCTCAAACAAACAAAAAAAAAAACAAACAAAAAAACCCCAAAAAAAGCCAAAAGCAAAAAACCCCACAGTAAAACTAGATAGAGTAAAATGCAGCTGAACTTTAAAGGATCTACCATTTTTGCGCGAGGGGCTGAAGGTCCACTAAAAGACTCACTAAACTAATTGAGTAATATAATGTTCATATTACAGGGAACAATGATAATTTTTATCATGAATGGGGTGAAGTATGGTACCGTACACTGGAGTGAGACATATTCATACAGAAAAGCCCAGAAAGGTGGATTTTTGTAGGCTTGGGCTTCCAGACAAATTTTCAAATGACGTGTGGCTCTATTAAAATCTGTGGCAGCATCGCCATTGAGCATAATAGAGTCACAGGTTGAATTTGAATACGGACGTGCCACACCAGTTATATACAAGAATATCAACAGCTTTGATACAAATATTCCAACCAAAAATAGAAATGGAATCTCCAGAATAACACAAAAAGGATAATAGAAACAAACACAAATACTTCTAAGCTTACCGTTATACTGCCAAACCTCAGTACCAAGAGTTTGTTAAGTAGGTTTTTCAGACATTTTTGTGTATTTTATCTCTTTTCTAATAGAATAATGCCTTTGATTTCAAGAGATATGGGCCTCACTTATGCAAGGAGGTTACCACATTTAGACCTGAGAAGTCTGTGTAACTTAAGCAGGCAAATTAATTATCAGATGCTTTTCTGCCTTCAGAAAAAAATTAGAGGTTTGGTCTTGCCTGTCTAAACATAACAGTAAAGATGTACTTCCCTTCTTAAATTAATAATATTCCACATTCTTATCTGTGAGTTTCAATTGTTATTTCTGTAAGTATATATTTTTCCTTGTATCTTTAATTTTCTATTTTTTAATAAAGAGCAACATACAGTAAATGTTACGAACACTGTTTATTAATGTTTATGGAAGAGTTTAATCCATATCATAGTTTTAATGCAAATTTTCCATTTAGAATTAATGAAGTAGGCCCAAGAATTGATAGTAAATTATAATTTCCAAAGCTGCTGTTTATTTAGCACAACTGAAGACATGAACTTTCATATTATCACTTCAATGAATATGCACTTCTCTTAATGTGAAGCTGATGATGGGTGTTCCTAACTAGCCTTCATTTAATACTACAAGGATTATTTAGACTAGTAATCACTGTGCCACAATGGGGTGTATGATTCTCTAAAAGTTGATTGAGGAAGGCAAAGTTAGACTTCTGCTCTGAATCTCTTTCCCCAAAGCTCATCTTTCTCTGTTGATACCAAGGTAAATGCAGCTGCACTTTCCAAAAGATTACCAAATGGATAAGCAATTGGAGTAGCTGATTAATCTTCACGTGTTTCATGGTGGTGTCCAAGAGCTTTGGTCAACTTTTGGCTTAAGTTGGTGCACAAAAGCTGTAAAAGGCCCATGAGTGCATGATTGAGAAGAGCAAGTCTGGCTGGCTGGGCCTAGGGAGATCCAGTACAGTTCACCAAGCTAGCAAAACCCCACTCTGCTTTTTTCCCTTAGTGAGAAGAATAAGCACCCTGGGAGGTCAGAGCAAGGTGAGAATGGAGAGGAAAAGGAAAAGGAGGAAGAAGGAGGAAGGCTGTCCCCTCCAGAAACACTAGTATCGCCAACTGGGCTAAGCTCTGAGCAGCTAACCACTTTTTTACTTGATACACATGAAATAATGGGTTAAATTTGAGAGAAAATTTTTGACACTCAAGATCCAGTCATTGAGAACTCTCACATCTGTGAAGAACAGTTTATGCATACACTATCTCCAATTACTACATATGTATTGCAAGATTCGGTTTAGCACTGTACAACAAGAAACACATTCTCAGTCCCTGTCAGGTATATATTTTTTTCTGGACAGATGCCCTATTCAGTGTGGTCCATTTAGTAGGAACTAGTTAAGTTACTTGGGAGTTAATCTGGAAAACCTCTGTGGCAGCCTGAAACAAAGGAGGATTGATCAAGAAACAGACAGAGCAGTCATTTATTTGGTGAAGTGGTCTGAATAAGAGATGGACATTAATCATAGAATCATAGAATCACTAGGTTGGAAGAGACCCACTGGATCATCGAGTCCAACCATTCCTATCAAACACTAAACCATCCTCGTCAGCACCTCATCCACTCGTGCCTTAAACACCTCCAGGGAAGGCGAGTCAACCACCCTGTTCCAATGCCCAATGACCCTTTCTGTGAAAAACTTCCTCCTAATCTCCAACCTAAATCTCCCCTGGTGGAGCTTGAGGCCATTTCCTCTTGTCCTGTCCCCTGTCACTTGGGAGAAGAGCCCAGCACCATCCTCTCTATAACCTCCTTTCAGCTAGTTGTAGAGAGCAATAAGGTCTCCTCTCAACCTTCTCTTCTCCAGGCTAAACAACCCCAGCTCTCTCAGCCGTTACTCATAGGGCTTGTTCTCCAGCCCCTTCACCACCTTTGTTGCTCTTCTCTAAACAATGAGTTATTTAAACACTCCTCCTTTATTGTCTTTGTGCTAACAGGATTCTGTTACATTACAGAAGGAGATGGATCAAAAGGTCCAGTAAAGTTCCCTGCCCTTTAGTGTAAAATTTCACTAGTTTCCTCCAGGCAAAAACAAGCTGCTGAGTAGTGGCATCTGTCCTGTGCTGCACAGGCTCTTTTACTGTGAATGAGGTAATGCTTCCTTCCACATTTAACAAACGGAAGTGAAGAAAGGGTTGCTTGCTGGATATATATGTATATGATTATATACAACACTATGTATATGTACACATAGATATACTGCAGTATGTGTATGTGTGTGTGATCATATATGTAATATTTATTTATACACATACTAATAAGTATATATATGCATAAAAATGACTATAATGTAAAACTAGACATATAAAAGCATGGCTTAGAGCTGACCAAAACTGTAAGACATTAAATAAGCATGCACTTTTCTGCCACTGTAAACTCTCTTCAGGTCAACTATGCTAGCAGTAGGGAAAACATTGCTTTGTCAGCCTGTTTTTGAAAGAAACAAATACTTTCTGCTTGATGCCATCTGCCAGTACTGTGACTTAGACATATAGGATAGGTAACAGCAGGATGTTTCAGCAGGGCTGTCCTGTCTAAGGCAAGTGAAAATATTCAGTATTTGATATGTAGAACCATTGAACATAGGGCAGAGAAGATCAGCAGAGATAGATCTGGAAAACATAACCTATGAGCAAAGATTTAAAAACTTAGACTAGTTTATCCTTGAAAAAGAAAAGATTAAGAGGAAAACAAAATAATAGCCTTCAAGTAAAAATGGGAGAAAGAATAAATTGTCTCTATAACCATGGTGAATCTGGTAAGAGGCAATAAGATAAGATTGTATCAAGGACGATTTAGTTCAGAGAACTCAAAAAGTTTCTGCTGGGAACAAGTACCTATGGTCTGATATATGCAGGGAAGAGATGCAAAGGTCTTCAAAAGTAAAACAGAAAACAAACTGTCAGAAGGAGCCTGGAGTATCCTTTTGTGCAGAAGTCTGAAACTCCTACAGCTCTGATCCAACATTTCCTGATTAGAAAACAGTACAAACGCATATCAGCGACTCTTAAGAGTCCTATGCTTGGGAAAGACTAAGACATCTGAAGATCATGCATCTGCTACATGTCTGATATGTCCAGAGACGAACACCACAATCTGGAGACACTGAAGTTAGCTTGTTTGTGCGTGCAATGGAGACAAATGCTCCTTTATTTCCTAAAATGTGGAGAAATGCATTAAAACAAATATTCTGGGTTAGGATCAAGCGTGTCAAATCCAGGAAACTAAGAGTTAAATTTTTCACTCTTTCCCACAACTGAAAGCTGTTGTGCTTGGTCCTTGATGCATAGCTTGAATTTTTGTGTGCTTTAGGTAATTTAGAGGATTTAGGAAGGCTTGCTATAAGTATTATGTAACAGTAACATTCTGTCATATTAAGAATGAATATGAGAGACTTTATCAGTGACAGAAGGTGAAATTTGAATCGTGGCAAAGGGGTTTGCAGAAAGCAGTGTTCGAATGCATGTAGAATCAGTTAAAATATACTAAAATATGCTAATTTTTATCTTCAACTCAAACTGCTCTCTGTCCCCCCCCTATTTCCAGAAGACCAAAGTATGTTGCAAAACCAGAAAACCAAGTACTGCAAAATACTTCTTGGACCTTCTTGGATGTGTTAACTTGAAGATTGCTGATGACCTCAGTGGACTTGAATCTTCTGAATGCCTGATTGCATTGTGTGGTGATAATGTGACTAGCAGCAAGATATATGTTCATAGTTTTGGAGCAAGGGAAGGAACCATAGGGTAGAATATGCTTCTTTGAATAGCAGTGCATTACTTTATCATAGCATTTTCATCTTTCAACATCATTGTCTGTTATGTTTTGAACAACCCAGATAATGAAGAGTAGAGGAGGCGGCTAATACACATAAATGATAAGAGTCCCATCAAATGTTTTCCCCTAGCATACCTACAGTTTTCTCAAGAGGTTGGGCTGCTATGCCTGGAACTTTCCATCCAGAGATTTTGCAGAAAAACATAATAATTAGAAATAAAATTGAGTAAAGAAGAATGTAAATAACTTAGACAGAAAGGGAACGAGGGAGAAAGTGAGTCTTTAAAAGCAAGACTGCTAGCAGGAGTACAGGTGGAAACCAGTGAACATTAGATGTGTTCTCCACATGTATAGTAATATATGCAGATTGGCAGCTACACTGTGTAGATGTGCAGATCCTAGATGCTATGGGTATTAGCTACCTACAGGGAA
This sequence comes from Coccyzus lansbergi, assembly GCA_033558105.1. Taxonomy (NCBI): domain Eukaryota; kingdom Metazoa; phylum Chordata; class Aves; order Cuculiformes; family Coccyzidae; genus Coccyzus; species Coccyzus lansbergi. The sequence goes on along the minus strand of JAUMJK010000283.1, from coordinate 529,184 downwards.
CAGTTAGCAATCATCAGGGAGACAAGCCAGAGCTGAGGGCAACCCCAGTGTGCACAGTGCCCTCCCTGACTGGGACAGTGTCCTCTTGCAGGCAGAACTGGGTCCTGATAAAAGGGTCCACCAACAGCCCACCCCCAAACTAGTGTTAAAGCATACCCAGGATCTATCCAGGGGGGCAGCTGGGAGGAGTAGAAGAAAGGACCAAAGATAGGACTGCAAATAAGGCTACAACACCTCCTGCCAGGAGGAGAGGGACCTGGGGGTGTTGGTCGACAGCCGACTGAACATGAGCCAGCAGTGTGCCCAGGTGGCCAAGAAGGCCAATGGCATCCTGGCTTGGATCAGAAATGGTGTGACCAGCAGGTCCAGGGAGGTGATTCTCCCTCTGTATTCAGCACTGGTGAGGTCGCTCCTTGAATATTGTGTCCAGTTCTGGGCCCTTCACCACAAGAAGGATGTTGAGGCTCTGGAGCAAGTCCAGAGAAGAGCGACAAAGCTGGTGAAGGGGCTGGAGAACAGACCCTATGAGGAGCGTCTGAGAGAGCTGGGGTTGTTTAGCCTGGAGAAGAGGAGGCTGAGAGGAGACCTCATTACTCTCCGCAAGTACCTGAAAGGAGGTTGTAGAGAGGAGGTAGCTGGCCTCTTCTCCCAAGTGACAGGGGACAGGATGAGAGGGAATGGCCTCAAGCTCCACCAGGGGAGATTTAGGCTGGAGATTAGGAGGAAGTTTTTCACATAGAGAGTCATTGGGCATTGGAACAGGCTACCCAGGGAGGTGATTGATTCACCTTCCCTGGAGGTGTTTGAGGCACGGGTGGATGAGGTCTTGAGGGACTTAGTTTAGTGTTAGATAGGAATGGTTGGACTAGAAGATCCGATGGGTCCCTTCCAACCTGGTTGTTCTGTGATTCTGTGATTCTGTGATCCAAAGTCTATCCAGGAGACTGGGTCAGCAGCAAAACCAAGCCTAAACTGAAATGGGGTTCCAGGACATGCAGATAGAGGTGGGGATGTATCTCTCCAGTGAGGCCACCAAGACCTGTTGGTGGATGCATAGTCCTGGCAGACTGCCATTAAGGATATAGGCTTGTGGTTATTACATTGTACTATGAGATGGTGACCAAAAATCTGGAAAGTTTCATATAGTACTTTTCTGGACAGTTGGTGGGATTTATGGCTCAATCTTGAAGAGGCTTAACAAAAGAAAGATTGACCTGTTGGGCATAATATGATCCCTACACGGACTCATTATTTCTTTGATTATGTGTCCTATCACAACACTCCCTGTCCTAAGGAGAACTCATTCAACAGTCATTTTAGATGATGTAACTTACCATAGGCTCACTCTCCTTCTAGAACTTAAGTCTTGCCCAATCACTAAAATGAATAGTTTGTATCAGCAGAAACACATTACTGTGCCCTGTAAAAAGGAAGGGCATGGGATGCTCGAAACATTAATACATAAGTAAAATATAGTCCCTGCTACTTCTAATTCTGCCCCAGTTCTGACTTGAGAGAACAGCAAAGATAGGAAATGTCATTAAAAACTCAGGTAGTGAATTTTGAGTTGCAATTGGGCTAAACATATTTGGGCATATTGGGCTAAGGATATTTTGGACAAAACAGCGTTTTCCTAGCTCTTTGCATTTGTTTGAACCAAGTTGTGCTCCTCTGAACACTTTTGGCCAGTGCCAAGGTTATTAACTGGTATGCGATATTCCCTAACGTGAAAGAGCAAAATTAGGTTTGGATTGGCTGCTGCTGTGGATCAAGATAAAGCAAGCACTGCTTTGTTCTTTGTTTCTTAAATGCAGAAGTCAAAAGACAGAACATTCTGTTGCACAGAAAGTCAAGAGAAAGCTATGCATCAGCCCTGTCTTTGGGTTTATGGCACTAGTTGATGCCATGCAAGTATCAGCCTTGTAGAATGCAGGTATAAGTGAAAAGTCACTAGATAGTTCAAAAACTGTCCTTCTGTGGTCACAAAAATCACAAAAGTTCCCTAAACAATGAATAAGTTGGTAGAAATCAGTGACCTGGCCTGTGAGAAAACAGAAACTGAGCTAGGTTTGTGGCAAATCCTTTGCAATTAATATTTACCTAGTTAATTTATTTTTCAGCTGGAAAGTTGAATGCCGTGGACCATTTTTTACAGTAGCAAAACACCAACAAGGTGGGTTAGATGACAACCGTGGCCAGTGCTAAGACTCCAGTAGTCTATTCAGGGTGTTGCTGGGGCTGTGGTCTCAGAAGTTGGACACTGTATATTAGCACTGGCTGGTTTAAATCTTCCAACTCCTGTGAACTATGGGCAACAATATAAATTTAGGTGGGAAACCTTATGTTGTTTGAATCCTGTGGAACAGGCTTAGCTGGTCTGTAGCTTCTGGCTCTGCAGCCTCCTCAGGTCTCCAGTGCTGTAGCAGAAATGTTCTACTGCCACGTCACAGACTCTAACTGTGGTCATCACAACCTTGTGGACCAGTGAAGAGATGTGTGTGTTGAGGGGGAGCTGAAGAGGAGCTAGCAATCTGAGAGATTCCTTTCTCCTGGAATTCTCCAAAGGGCCAAATGGTAGCAGCATCTGACTGGATCATTCTCCCTCCAGGTCCACAATTTCCTCTACATTAGTCAGGAACAGGAATGACAGAGTCCAGTTGTAACAGGAAACAGGTTTGCTGGAATAGCAGAGCCCGTTTTATTTAAAAGGAAGTAGGGAGACCTACTTCTGATTCAGCTAAAAGCTTCTGGTACATATTTCATCACAATTGTGTCTTAAAAAAATCACAGGAGAAGCTCTCTGGAGAACATGCATAAACTGTCAGCAGCTATTTTCTCTGACAGCGAGACAGTACTATGTATTCCGCAGTTTCCTGTCCATAGTAGTCTGTGAATGTATAAGGAGAAGGCATTTGGAGTGGGTTCAGAAGGATGCCTTACAAAAAAAAAAAGGTGCCCCTGAGATCACAAGGCTTTTGTTTGTTTACACTGAAGGAGACAGTAGCAACACCTCTAGCTAAGGAGGCAAGAAATCCATTTCACACCACTGGCAAAAGCTGTCACCTCCCCAAGTAGCTGAGAGCACCTAGAGATGTTGCAGGACAGCAGCTTGTTCACACCTCTTGGGCTGAATCTCTGTGTTGGTGACAGAATGGTTGCTGGAAAATTCAGCTGCCATCACAGTCTGTTTTTCCTCACAGCTCAACTTTTCAGCAGGGTCTGTGGGCATCAGAGATTGCACTTGCCTGGCACACACCAGCAGAGTGTGCAAATAGTGTGTGCACCGTGATTTACAGTGAAGCTTGGTGGTTACAGCTGGCTCCTGGACTCTGTAGCCATCTCTGTTGAGCTTCAAGCTTCCTAGCCCCCTGACCCTCCTCATCTAGATCTGTTTATGGACAGTGTTCATGGTACGTCAGGTACTGCTCTCTGTGGGTTGTGCCTCTAGCCCTTCTAATAGCAGCTAAGGAAGCTACAGACACCAGTGAGCCATCAGTCTGGGTGGGCAGAAGAGACAAAAAGAAGTGATGATAATTCACAGTATCCCATGCCATTCTCCTGTTTCTCCCCTAACCTCAAATTCAGCCTACATTTTGTGGCCAAGGGTGGTGGTTTAAATTTATTTTTATTATTATTTCAGATTGTGCCGGGATTGAGGTCACCTTCTCCCCATCCATGTCTGCCTCTTGCCTTTCTGCAGTGGCTCTGATTATGGCACATATTGCCGTTAGCACTGTCAGATATTCTGGAGAAGACTTTGCAATTGTAAGAGTCCTGGGGGAAGAATGATTATTTTATAATAAGAGAGTAAGTGATGCAGCCCAGAGAATAAAAGTATTGACAGAATACAACTCAAGGTTTAAATGTGAAGTTCATTTCAATGACCTGGAGCAAGACTCTGGCCTCATTTTTTCACCTCTCATGATGAGACTGTAATCTTAAGAGGGTCTTACAGTGTTTACCCAGACAGACTATACCAGCAGATCTTTTTGTTTTTTTTTTCTTCCTTTGGGAAGACATCTAAGTATAGTTGCAATGCAAACCTAAATTTTATACAGCCAGAAGAGACCACCATAATCAACAGGTTTAGGATCTTGCTGTACACAGGAATGAAGAAAACAAATATTTGAAGAAGGTGAAAAATTTTAATTGGCCTCTATTTGTGCTTCTCCCTTTGAAATGTGTGGCACCAGAATCTTGTTCCTCATATAGAGCTGCAGAATGTTTTTAGGGAATTTAAATGCAAACACACTTCAGTCCAAAACTTGACCCTGGGCAGCCACTAGTTACAGCTGAAATATTTCCCAGCACAGTTGTCATTAAGTGATTCCTTAACATTTGAAAGTTGGATGAATGAAAACATTTGAAAATATTGATGTATCTGCTTATTGTGGATCCCTCTCTCCTACAGCTGAAGGCAAGATAAGAGCAAATAGGAACATATGTTGATATTAATGCTTTGAATTTAATTTTACTGATGTCCATTAAAAAGGCTGGTCATTTCCATGAAGGTCTCAAATGGAGTAGAAGTACAGAAATCAAAATTACTTTGCTATCTAAGAAAAACCCTTTTTAAGTATCAATTGTTACCATGATTTTATTGCTGTTTTCATGGTCCTTTATAGGTCTCATGATACCTTGCTCACCTCTCCATCAAAGGATAATTAGAAAGACATCAGGTTCTCAGTGGAAACAACTGTCCAGTGCCCTTTAAACATGTAGTTGCTGGGTAACAAGACCTCATGCTACATTCCTTCCTTGAAATATTTGTCCGATTTTTTATATATTCCTGCCAGTAAGTATGTCAGATTTCGGCCAATGTGCTGGAGGGCAAAATGCTGGCTGGAGGTTTTTTGATATCTCATGGTACTTCCCAAAAGGAAAAATCATCAGACAACCAAAGAGCTTGCATGCATTTTGCTGCAAAGGTCTGCATCAACTAGGCTTCCTCTTTCATATCAGATTTCCTTGGCTGAACTGGTCCTTGAATAGAAATGCATAAAGGCTCTTACTCCCATTTAGTAGTTCTTACCCTTGAAAAGCCACTGAAGTCTGAAGCAGGACTGGAGACACAAGGATGTGGCCTGACATGCCTGAATGACCTTTCAAATCATAATAGAGGATTTTTTAAAGTTGTAGTTCCTTACGATGGTGACCAATGCCTTCTGCAAAAAGAAAGTGTAGTCAAAGCATTATCGAATGACAGCCATGTGGAGTTTAGCAAGGATTATTCAAGGCTCTGTTCAAAGCCTCTTGGGTGTACTCCAAAAGCCCTTGCAACACTCCTATCATAAGAGTCTGTTATAGTGCTTTTAGTGTGCATATGCTATGAAAGTCTTATTTGGCTGACTTTAAGGAAACTTTGCTTCACTTATTTAATAAAAAGGAAAACAAACAAGCACAAAGAGAACTGAGAAAGCCCAGAGAGTGAAAGGCATTTGGGGACAGATTCTAACCTTGTTAAAATGATTAGGAATTGAATAAGGAGGGGGAAAAAAAGAGAGATAGAGCTTTGTCATGAAATGCTGCACTGACAAGGTTTAAGTCACTGACTGAACATCTGCCTACAAATGAAGAAAAAAGACAAAGAAATACAGTGTCTGTCCCATAAATTCCCCCAGGACTTCTGTCTTTTTTCAAAGATATTTTCTTCTCAAGGATTGTTTTTCTATTTTTTGCTCTAGTTTCCCCTCGGCCACTAAGTGAACTACTGAGGACAAAATAAACAGCGGATAAATGCTAAATACTGAATCTGTTAAAGTATCCAGCATATAACAGGACGGGATAGGGTTCCTGCATTGACTGCATCATTGTGAAAAGCATAAAGAAGAAAAATAAAGTTGTTGCTTATTTCATAGAATCACAGAATCACTAGGTTGGAAAGGACCCATTGGATCACTGAGTCCAACCATTCCTATTAAACACTAAACCATGTCCCTCAGCACCTCATCCATCTGTGCCCTAAACACCTCCAGGGAAGGAATCAACCACCTCCCTGGGGAGCCTGTTCCAGTGCCTAATGACCCTTTCTGTGAAAATTTTTTTCCTAATGTGTAGCCTAAATCTCTGGTGGAGCTTGAGGCCATTCCCTCTTGTCCTGTCCCCTGTCACTTGGCAGAAGAGGTCAGCACCCTTCTCTCTAGAACCTCCCCTCAGGTAGTTGTAGAGAGCAATGAAGTCTCCTCTCAGCCTCCTCTTCTCCAGGCTAAACAACCCCAGCTCTCTCAGCCATTCCTCATAAGGCCTGTTCTCCAGCCCCTTCACCAGCTTTGTTGCTCTTCCCTGGACTCGTTCCAGAGCCTCAACATCCTTCTTGTGGTGAGGGGCCCAGAACTGAACACAGTATTCGAGGTGTGGTCTCACTAGTGCCGAGTACAGAGGGAGAATAACCTCTTGGACCTGCTAGCCATGGAGTTTCTGATACATTTCTGGCATTTTATGTTTTAGGGGACCTCAGCTTTGTATTTTCCCATGACTGCTAAAAGTCTATTCTATTTAAATGATAATAGGCAAATAAATATCACATGAGGAGGAGAATGGATAAGAGAGCAAATGCATTTGTATATAAAGCATATATACTACCCTCATCATCATTTAACATATACTACAAGATAAGTTCTCCTCTCAGATACAATGGTACAAATGCAGATCAATGTTATTGGATTTGACAGAATTAATCTGGATTCACCCTTACAAATGGGATTTGTTTTCCCATGATGTATCTTCTTATTATACTTTCCTCTAAATTTGTGACATTTAATCGAGATTTTATGTTAATATATAAATTCTGAACCATTTCTACCCAAAACCTTTAAAAGACGTGTTTCTTACTTGCCTGTAATCCAGTAATACAGCTGGAAACCAGCAGATGATGAGAAAACCTACTGCAGGAGGAAGAAAAAAAGTTTTACAGTGCTAATGAATAGCTTTGAGCAATAAATCTTATTAAATCTATTGCCATAACCCTCAGGGGCAGCTGCTGTAGACCTGAGTATAGTGCAACATTTGAAAGAACAAGATCTTCCTCCATATCTAAGGTACTGTTATGTTCTGCCTCCCCATTAAACTGTTCTCAGATACCATCGGAGATGCTTCAAGTGCTACAAACACAGCTCAGGCTATTTTCTGACCTTCCAGGGAGGGCTCCACCAGCATATGGCAATAATCTGAGCTCTTCAGGTGTTAGCAGGTCCAGAGGAACCTGCAGATAGCTCTCACCCAACACCAGCTAGGAATATAGATGGCAGATAACAACTTTGACAGCTGCTCTGCAGATCCAGGACAAGGAATGTGAGATACAAACAAAGCAGACGAGGTGAGGAGTAGGGGGCTGAAACCAACCTCTCTGCTTTGATTTTGATGGTGATATATAGCAATCTGAATTCAAACACTATCTATTGACACATCCATATTTCTTAGTCACTGGGGAGAGCTTGCAGTTTATGCCTGAAAATGCAAAGTTTAGTAGAATTTGCAAAAGACATGAGGGTCCTAAATTAACTCTGGGTGTCCTTATGTAATTAATCTCACCAATATGTGCTAAAAAACGGTGTTTGTAAAGCAGTAATTAGGAAGAGGATTTGGGGTGTGGGGCTAAAAGATGTAATTAATTCCAGATGAAAACTTCAGTAAAAACTTCGGTGAAATCATCAGTATTTGTGAATTCATCCTTTGTTTCCCATGTGGCTTTAGGCAGGAAAGTATTGGGCAAGGGAGAAACTACCTTAATAGTCATTAAGGTTTTGCTTATTTTACTATCTGTTGACCCAGAATGTGCAAGAGCCAAATCCTTTCTCAGCTTTAAGGGAAGTGAGCTCATATCTCTTATAAAGGTGACCTAACCCAGCATTATCAGTGTTTTGCTGAGCAATTCCTTGGACTGTCACTCTTTCTGTTCCTGAGGCTGCTCAACAAATCTGAGAACTGTCTTGTTGGTGTAACCCTGCAAAACAAGAAGCAGAATGAGAGGTAAGTCTGCAGTGTAGAATTAGATGATGGCCCAATACTGGAGCAGTGTTTTTTTGACAGATCTTTTCTAAAAATAACTAAGTCTTCATTAAAACAGATAATTTCTTCAGATTAAAAAAAACATCCAGCCTTTATCTTCTTACTCTAAGTAACCAAGATGGAGGTTGTAATGTTCCCTATTTACACATTCAAGCTTTGGTAATAGTTAAAGACTGACTGTTTTAACCTGAAGAAATGCTGGTTGTTTCACAAGTTTTTACTCCACAGATTATTTTTTGACCACAAGGAAAACAATTTCCATTCTGTTGTGCTTGGATTTTCTTTGTCAATTAAATGGACAAAAAGTTCTTAAAATCACCAGGATACATAGGCTAAATCCCTTCTCTAGTAACTGCTTATGTCTCTTCTGCTGGCAATAGAGACCAGCCTATTTTTCCTTTTTTCTTTCAATATTGTCCTTATTTGCCTTTTTTCCCTTTGACATTTCATTCTGACTCTTCACTTCAGGTCTACTATTTGAGGGTTAGTCACCCATTATTTTCCCTTCTCAGTAAGAGTCTTCATACTGTTGGGGCTGCCAACAGCAAAGAGGTTGTAGCAGCTCAAGAGAGCCTCGGGAAAACAGAACAAAGACATTAGGACTGCAAGGATGCGACAATTTTTGGCCAGCTTCGCTGTGTCAAGCATGGGAGAAGGAATGAAAAGGCAGCCAGTTATTTCCCAGGGACCATTTTCTGTCCTTCCTGTGGAAAAATAGAGACTACTTCTTTAAGAAATGAGGTAGGAAATATGTCCCAAATTATGGTTTGTAACAGAAGAATGTCTGGAGTATAATGCATTCTACTCTCTGCTAGGTATAATGACACCGTTTTCTGGGTGAATCTTTAAGTTTTGCCATGAAGGTTATGGAAGATCTGTGGAAAAATAGGAAGATCTGCAGAAAAATGAAATTTTTCACCCATATGAAAGACCTCAAAAGGAGGCACACAGCAGAGGCCACAAAATTCCCTGTGTCTCTCTCTTCCCATGTTACAGCAGTTATGGGTGGTATGTAAATAAAGCTGGAACTTCATCATATCTTGTACCTACATAGTGTCAAAAGGTCCATGAGAACCAAACGGAGTTCCTGCTTTTTCCTCAATCCCTCTAATTGGCTCACTGGCTTTCAGCTCTCCAGGTGTATCTCTTAGTTGCCTCCAGGGGAGGTTCAGGTTTGACATTAGGAAAAACTTCTTCACAGAAAGGGCTATCAAGCACTGGAACAGGCTGCCTAAGGAGTTGATTCAGTCACAATCCCTGGAGGCATTTAAAAGATGGGTAGATTAAGTGCGTAGGAATATGATTTAGTAGTGGACAAGTATGGTTGGACTTCATGATCTCAAAGGTCTTTTCTGACCTAGGGATTCTATGATTCTCTGGTTGTGTGTAAAGACCTCAATGGGAACAGTAGCAGGAAATAAGTTGCCATATCCCACCTTCTGCTTATTAGGACTCATGGGAAGGATTTGTGCACAGAAGCTGAAAAGGGGAAAGGAAAGTGGAATCACAGTCAGCAAGACCAAAGGAGAGCTGTGTTTTAAAGAACTCCTTATTTAACCATCTTCCAACATGAAGCTTGGATATAACCTGTGTTCAATTATACCATGTGTGGAATAAACAGCATTGAAGACAATTTTTTTCTGAAGGGAAAACAAGATCAAATGTTTCTTCTTTTTAAAATTAATAGAAAAGAAAGCACTTTCAAACATATAGTGACCTCTACAAAATTAAGCAATCTTTATGAAATTACACTGTTCCTTCAGTGCATGCTGTTCTTTTGCAACTTTCTTGCTCCTATTTGACCCAGAAAGCCTGAGGGATCCCTGGGGTGTTCTAGATGCAAACACAATGAAGAACTGTGGCAATAAAAGAGACTGTAGGCTTTAAAGAAGCTAAGAGATTCATATAAGTTGACAGGGATATAAGTAACCCAGATTTGATCTGGCCTACATGCAAATGCAACCTCCTAGAAGATAAGATATCTACATTTGTTCAGATAAGGATCATTAAAAAATAACAGTTAATGGCCATGCTCCTAATTCCTCCTTAAGAAAGTGTCATGAAATCTGATAATAAAGCAAAGACCATAAAACATGAAGTATGTACAGAAATCATGATGAATCAGCAAGGAATACACGACAAATTAAACTTTCTATTTATTAGGTATTAATGTTTTATTTGGTATACATATAGAAGTATCCTTCTCTAAGTTAGAGAGATATGTATTTGATGGGTGGACTTGTTCAGTGCATAAGAAACTGGTTGGATGGTCATATTCAGAGAGTACTAGTCAATGGCTCCAAGTACGGATGGAGGGACCAGTGCTTTTTAATATCTTTGTCAATGATATTGACACTGAGATCAAGTGCACCCTCAGCAAATTTGCTGATGACACCAAGCTGAGTGGTGCAGTTGCCACACCAGAAGGATGGGAAATAATCCAGAGGGACCTGGACAGAAGAAGTGGGCCTGTGTGAACCTCATGAGGTTCAGTAAGGCCAATTGCAAGGTCCTACACCTGGGTTGGGGCAATCCCTTTTATCAATACAGTAAGGATGACGATGGGATTGAGAGTAGCCATGCAGAGAAGGACGTGGGGGTGCTGACTGACAAGAAGCTCAATGAGTCAGCAGTGTGTGCTCGCAGCCCAGAAGACCAACTGTATCCTGGGTTGCATCAAAAGAAGTGCAGCCAGTAGGTTGAGGGAGGTAATTCTGCCCCTCTATTCATCTCTTGTGAGACCTCATCTGGAGTATTGTGTGCAGTTCTGCAATCCTCGACATATGAAGAATATGGAACTGTCGGAATGGGTGCAGAGGAGGGCTGCAAAGATGATCAGAGAGCTAGAGCACATCCCATATGAGGACAGACTGAGAGAGTTGAGGCTGTTCAGCCTGGAGAAGAGAAGGCTCCAAGGAGATCTTCCAGTACCTGAAGAGGGCTACAAGAATTCTGGGGAGGGACTATTTAAAAAGGCTTGTAGTGATAGGACTAGGGGCAATGGGTATAATCTGGAGAGGGGCAGACTATACATAAGGAGGAATTTTTTCACTATAAGAGTTGTGAGGCCCTGACACAGGTTGCCCAGGGAAGATGTGGATGCCCCATGCCTCGAAGTGTTCAAGGCCAGGCTGGATGAGGCCTTGAGCAGCCTTATCTAGTGGGGTGTCCCTGCCCATTGGAGGAGTTGTAAATAGATGATCTTTAAGGTCTCTTCCAACCCAAGATATTCTGTGATTCTAGGTGTTGGGCAACCCAGTACAAGAAAAATACAGTGCTGCTGGTGGAAGTCCAGCAAAACACCACAAAGATGATTGAGGGATGGGAGCATCTGTCCTGTGAGGAAAAGCTGAGAGGTCTGGGACTGTTCAACCTGGAGAAGAGCCTTATCAATATGTATAAATACCTGAAGGAGGGATGCAAAGAGGATGGAACTAGGCTCTTTTCCATGGTCCTTGGTGACAGGACCAGGGGCAATGAACACAAACTGAAGTGCAAGATGTTCCCTCTGAACATCAAGAAATGCTTTTTCACTGTGAAGGTGACCAAACAATAGCACAGGTTGCCCAGATTGCTCGTGGAGTTTCCATTCTTGGAGGTGTTCAAAAGCTGTCTGGACATAGTTCTGGGTAACCATCTCCAGGTGACCCTACTTGAAGTGAGAGATTGGACCTCATTCGCCCTAGAGGTCCATTTAACCTCAACATTTCTCTGAACAATAGTCCTACAGCTCATTGGAGCTAAACTGGGGACTGTTCAGTGAATGGATAGAATGTTGTGAAAAAAATGCAAAGCTTATTTTCCAGTGAAACCAGCCACATCTTTTCTACCCTCTTCCTCAGTAGAACTAGGTTTATTTAATAAAAAAAGTCTGATATGTAGAGCATTCTTTTTTCCCAAAGCTGGAGAATAATGTGACAGGTGAGGATGGCATTACTTGTAGAATGTAGATAGTACTTCGTACACATGGCCAATTTTAAATCCTGGAACATCAGATTTTATCTTCTTTGTAATTTCTATTATAGTTACTTTCATCATGAAAAAAATTGGAATGGAAATTCTGAAGCTGGACACGGAGCCTTTTACAAGGTATCCTGAAAAGAGAGTACCAGCTGTTAGTCAATAACTTGCACCTCTGCCTCACACACATCATGCCACACATACAGCTCTTCCTCCACTCTTCTCACTCTCAGATGTGTCATTGGCATAGGCATTGGTTTCACTGCATTAACTTAGTATTGCAATCTGCAGATGATAAAACTTTGTAAGGAGAAATTGAAACCACAGAGATAAGGGAAAATTATTGAATTCCTTTAGAAGCATCAATTCCTTTGCGTGAGACAGGCTGTAAAAGACACACAGAGGATATACACATGCTCTGTAAACTGCCTATAGGAAGTCGCGGTCCAGTCTTTTCTGTACCTTGCCTAGGAATGCACCATCCAAACAATTCATAACCAGTTCTGAGCTTTCCTTCTCCTATTTTTTGAGACTTGTTTTATTGGGCAGAAAAACCCTTCAAAGGTTTCCTCAATCTCCCTGTGCTGTATTCCTGAAGAAGTAATAAGATAATTATTCCAAACTCAGGAAGAGACAGGGCCCTGGATAAAAGGTCCCAGATGAAGGTTGGAAGAGCATAAAAAAGGAAGATTTGAACTTGTGTTCACTCTGGTCCTCTAATACCATTATGGGGATGCCAGGGTCTCTGTGTCTGTCAGTACCTGCATCATAGATTTCGCAAGGCCAGTAAGAATATTAAAGAAAATTACATGTGTTGAGTAGTGTATAATCATACAAAGAAGAAAGAGGGAGTCAAGATTTTAAACAGAGATGTTCCTTAGAAGTCAAATTTTTCTTTTCATCCAGCTGTATGCTGAATTTTGTCTTTACTTGAACTGGAACCAGCAGAAGTGTGATTCCGTACGTTGTGGGGCTGCAGTTGTGGGATGCTGTGGAATGAAACACTATGGCCAGGAATAGACTGTGCTGTGTGAGGGACTGAGGACATTGGTGGTTCTTAGAAATGCAAAAATTGTGATTGAGCTCTAGTCAGGTGGTGCATGGCTTAGGTAACATTTTCAAAGTATGATTTGAACAGAAACCTCCAGGCTTTCTGCTGGAGTGAACTGAAGATTTTTAAAGTGAAAAACAAATCATTAGTCTCTTACCAAGATAAATGGCAAAAAGGAACTATGTCAAACTCTTAAGATTTCGAGCAATATTTTGCCCTTAAGTTACTGTCCAAGAGTGTTCCTCCTGTGTCTCTGAGAACACCAACTGGTGCATTAGAATGGGCATGTAATGAATTTTTATTTCACACATGTCTCTTTTCCACGTGATTATAAAGGGAAGATTAAAAATATAATGCCACACAAGAGAACAGGGCATCTTGTGATCTGCACTTGGAAACTGAATGTAAGTAAGGAAGAGTACACACACAAGAAAATGGAGAGGAATTTATAATACCTGTTGATATACGACCTAAAGGTTTGTTTTTTCCCCTTAAGTTTTGAGTGAAAGCTGTTCTGAAATATGTGAAATGAAATAAATAATCCAAACCAGATACTAAAAAAGCCTGAAAAAGACTCTGATTTAATAATGGACAGATAACAGATTGTATTGTCAATTTGATTAGACAAAGTATTATTTGCTTGCTTTTCCTCTGTCTAGTTTCCACCCGAACTAACATTAAATTTGTTGCAGAAACTCTATTAACAGAAGTTGGTCTCATTTGACATATTGGCTTGGAATATAAGAGACTTCAAATCAGTTCCTAGCTCTGTCCTAGAGTTCTATAATCAGTGCATTCCTGAGTTCTCCAAAGGATACGATTTTTTAACGTGCCATTGTAGTTGTAGTTAAATAATAACCATTATACAAAAACGGAGCACAACCCCCTCCCCCCATCCATCAGTGGATCACAATGTAGGAACCATTCAGTCTGGGGTGAATGTTTGCTGCAAATCTTCTAAACTTCTTCTAAAAATCCAGTGTGTCATTTGCCCTGCAGGCATAGCCTATGGGCATCAGAGACAGTGCTGGCCCTGCAATGGCATTTGTGAGGATAATAGTCTATCCATCAGACAGTGATTTTCCTCACTCCAGGGTCCAAAGCTGAGAAAAGGTTAGTCCTATAGGCCTAAGGGAAACCGCACAGCACAATAGAGTTCACACTGCCCTGTGATGGTTACAATCCCTTGAGTTGACAATCACTGCTCTTGTTGATAACCATCTCAACTTCTGAGGAAATACAAAGTAAGCTCAAAGCTAGGCACTGAAGAAGTTATTTATTTTTGCAGAGATAGTGTGTATCTTTATCTGGTTTTCTGTTGCAAGTGCTACATTAAACATGATAAAGGCAGAATCTTGAACTCTTAGGCATCTATGACAAAATGCAGATCTCCCAATGCTTAGCTACAGCACCACAAAGCTCTTTGTTGGGAGCTCTTCTCTCTGTAAAGAATACAGAATATTTGATCCTCTTGATGTCAATAGTGCTTTAACTTCATAGACAGCAGAGAAAGGCCCATAATAACCTTGTTTGATCAATTTTTTCCTACCAAATTTTAGCCCAGTCTGTTGGGATTACTCTGGCCCTGGAATACCCCTAGACATTCAGAGACATGCTAAGGAGCACTCTCCAAGGGCAAGGTACTTGTTATGGACATAATTGCAAGACTGTCAATGAGATGCAAAAAAACAGCTTTAACTTTTTGACTGGTACACTACATTGCTCTTAGAGCCCAAGGACCTCAAAATCACTGCTATTACATTTTTGTTCACCTAGCTGGATTTTGCCCATCCTCAGGAGAGAACAGAGGGTAAAAGGAGTGAGTTTGGCAACGTAGTCACATCTATTAGGTACAGGATGATTAAAGCAATTTCCTTCTTTCCTCCCAAATCTAGATCTAGATGTCCCTCATTGTGGTCAAGCTGCACTACAATATCTGGAGCTTGTGAGTTATTTTTTTTCCAAAGAAGGTTAAAAAACTCTATATATGTGTTTCAATCATTAATGTTGCTTACAGAGCTATATGAATCCTGGGCCTCTTTTTTGATCACTTTTATACTGAAATGTTTGTAATTGAAGTGTTTTGTTTCACTTTGGGTTTAAAAAAGTTACATTTGGGTAATAATCCAAGCAAACCTTCAGAAATAAATCCAAAAATGTTTTGTGTTTTGAAACAGTTCAGTTATCACTATTTGCTGAGTTGACATCAACTCACAAAAAATAAAACTCAAGTGAGGAAGGCTCTTTGCTTATTTGGGATGACTGTGGTTAGTACATTAACTTGGGTGTCTCTATTTCCTGAAAGTTTTGACCTGGTAGATTTAAATTAATCTATTTAGCAGATCCAGCAAAAGTAAAAATCCGTATTCTTTGATTGAAGGTTTTCCTTTTTTCTCCAGTTTCTTTCTTGTTTTGCAACACTTGTTATTTTATTTGAAAGCAGATCAGTATTGTATGGCAATAAACATCTTTAGCAAATCCCAATTTCTTCTGTGTTTCATTGTTGCTGAGCTGTGGCAGATGCTTATGCAAAGCAAATACCAAGAACATAAAGAAGACATATTACAAACAAGAAGTATTTGTGCTGCAGAATATGTCATTTTTATTTTACTCTGGAATACTAGAAGAGATACAGACAGACTAAGCCAGTATGTGCTCAGATAGCAAAGGTGATCAAAGCTTCTGTTGTCTGTTCCTCATTATCTCCAATTGTTTACACCATGCTGACTGCATTAAAGAACATTTTGTTCTTAACGTGTAATTTGGATGTCCATGATACCATAGACCTTCCAATAATCACACAGACTGAAAGATCTTTTTATTTATTAAAACTTTGATAAAAACACATTTTGGATGAACATTTGTTTGGATTAGTCTTATTGCAGAAAGCGACAAACCACATATCTGATTTTGGCTTCACCTTTACAAATCCCTGCTTAAAAACATACATAAATGTACTTGGAAAATATGCTGAGAAAGGGTTATTAAGAATTTATCCTCTGAATTTAGCAGTTACTTTCCAGATGTGTGTATCCAGCATAGGTACTATTTCTATATCACAAGAAACAGCAGTTTGATTGGTTTTTCTTAAGTAATGCTGTAACATTTGCACACAGTATTGATGAAAAGATAGATGTCACTTTCTTTAATTTCTGACAGCTCTGGCAGATGAGATTTGAGTAAGACTTTTTTTTGTCCTGGTCTCTGACAGCAGGGTGGATATTCCCAATCAATTGTGCTTGTGTCACTGTATTAAAAAGCAATAATATTTCACAGGTATCACAGATAAAATAAGTGCCTGAATTCTTCAATATCTGTGATGGGAATGTTCTTCCTGATGTTTTTACAACTTTGAGAGTACTCTTTCGTTTCTATAAAGATATCTGATTTGCCATGAAGAACTCCTGTGACTTCATCATTGGCATCCCCAACAAGTAAGTGTGAATGTGGAATAAAGGTCCAAACCCTTTCCTAGAGGTCGAAAGTACCCGTAACCCTCCTGGTCCTTGGGAACTCAGTGGGATTCAGCAGCTCTGCAGATTGCTTCACAAAACTTGTCCCCTGACTGTTGCTGCAGGAAACATTCAGGACTACTGAGACTGCTCTGGTACATGATGAGCATCATCCTACAATAATCGCTCTTCATCCCTGGTCCTTAGGTTCTCCATTGATACTACCAATAAGAACCCCAGTGTTTTTTTTTTTTCATGTAGGCCAGGTGCCCCTGAAGTATGAATTGCCATGACCTAACCATTTTGAGCCACAGCCAGAAGCAGAGTGGATCATGTCTGTGGATTTGGAAAGTTCAGAATTCACACAGATGCTCACTCCCCAGGTGCTTCTCAGAAAGGCTAGGCAACTGCTGGCCATAATTCTATTGTAGCAAATCCTTTCTGCAGATGTTCAGATTTAGTGCTAGGATGACTATTTCAGCTTTTCAGAGCCAGCTTTATACCTTCTTTTGCTATGACCTTGTCAGAAAACTTGGTCCTCAGAAATTTCATTTGAAGGGAAATGACACATTTTAAATGACTTTTTATATTTTAGACCTTGTTAATGATATTCCGCTTTTGCAGAAGGGAAAGGGGAACATGACTTACACAGCTGAGCTGGCCCCTTCTTGTGACCTTTAGTGGCTGGCCACCACAGGTTTAAAGCAAGGTTTTCCACAGCGAACCATGTCAATCAAATCCTAGCTTATTCAACCAGATATTTGCAGGCCCTCAACTTTGTTTTTAAACCAAATGTTTCTAGTCTGCCCTTCAGAAGAGAAATTCAAAGCTCAACAATGTTGAATTATTAAAAGTTACAAGACTGGAAAGAAAGTAAAAATGACAAGTAAAGCATTTGCCTCCTATTTACAGGTGTTTGGAATGGACAGTATTTGCAGTTTTGTACTCCTCTTTTGAGAATAATAAGGTCCAAAGAAATAACTGAACATTTGAAGGTCTGAAACTAGAAAGTTTTCAAGACAATATCTGATGGTTAGCCTGCCCTGTGTCCCCTAGGCTGTGTTGGTTTCAACATTTTCAGTTTCATTTGAAGCTTCATTTACACTCCTAATTGCTCCTGTGTCTTCTGCCAGAGTTCCCTAAACCCCTACCAGCCCTTAACGCAGTCAGTGAGGCCTCACAGAAATGCTACTGATCTTCCTCTGCAAAGAGTATGGGGGAGGAGATATGGAAACATAGGAACTGCTCCAAAAACTCAATAGGTCTCATGCTTTTCTATCAGTGTCTTGGCTAGACATAGACTGAAGAATCATAGAGTCACAGAATCACCAGATTGGAAGAGACCCAATGGATCATAGATTCCAACCATTCCTATCAAACACTAAACCATGCCCCTCAGCACCTTGTCCACCCATGCCTTAAACACCTCCAGGGAAGGTGAAACAACCACTTCCCTGGGCGGACTGTTCCAGTGTCCAATGACACTTTCTGGGAAAAACTTTTTCCTAATGTCCAGCCTAAACCACCCCTGGCGGAGCTTGAGGCCATTCCCTCTTGTCCTGTCCCCTGTCACATGGGAGAAGAGGCCATCACCCTCCTCTCTACAACCTCCTTTCAGATAATTGTAGAGAGCAATGAGGTCTCCTCTCAGCCTCCTATTCCCCTGGCTAAATAACCGCCGTTCTCTCAACTGTTCCTCCTAAGAACTTTAACAGTGTGGCTATTGGATTATAAAACCTACTTTCTGACCTGTTCCTCCTATACTGTCTACCAACCCCAGAAAGCTTGAATTGATTCTTGCCTTTCTTTTTTCATGCTTTTGGTTTTTAAAGAGGCATCCAGTGCCATGTTTCTTAAATGGTGCCAGAATTATGGTGAGGGGCGTGCAAGTGATGTCAGCAGAGGAGGAAGCAATAATCAGGGGAAGTTATGCTGCAAAGAAGTACTCTGCTGTCTGCTACCTCTAGCAGTGAGGAAGAAAGCTGCACTAGCAGGAAATGACTTCCTAGATTGTTTCTGCTTCTAGATCAATAATGGCTCTACAGTGTCCTGGGAAGGCATTTTCCTGTCATTGCAAACCTGTTTTAATGCATTCAAGTAAACATGAGATTACTTTCTAACAATAACCACTTAATCAAGAGTAACAACAACAGAGTCATCGTGGCTACTTTGGAGCAGATTTTTATATCAAAGGGCAGATAGTGCTGCTGAGCTCTTCACTGAGAATGAAAATTGAAGGTAGTTTATTGACATGGAGTCAGATCTAGAAAAACAAATTTATCTGAAATGTTTCCTTTGTAATGTAGAGTACTTCTGCTTTACACTGAACTCTACATTGCCCAGAATAGGGAAAAGCTATCATGTGATGCCCTGAACACAGAATAAAATGCTGTAAAATATGAAATTAGAAGAAACCCTGATTTACAGCCTCCAAGAACTTCCTGTGCAGCAGAAATAAGGGGTGGAGAGTGGGATGGGTGGAAAGAAAGAGAAAAAGGTGAAGCAAACATTTAATCATTCAAATCTGCAGGTGATCAGAATTTTCTGTGGTTGCATATGTAGCAACAATGGCAGTTTGGGACTCTCCTGGCTGTTGACTTTTGTTTCTTTGTTTAAGGTTTGAATAAATAGCTCAGAGAAGTTTCCTTTGGTGTCTCAATTCTTACTAAGTCAAAACTTCCAGGAGAGTTAGTTCAACAGTTCTGTAAGATTATTTAAATAAAAAAGCTGTGAAGTTGTCTTTTTAAGATTGTGAAGAGATTTAAATTTTTCACTGGTGAAGTTGTTTGATGCTAAAATGAACACAGTCTAGGCTCCACAAGCAGAATTTAAATCCATCTGGGGAGTATGAATATTTGGCATGTGATTTGGTCAAGACATCTATTCCTATTTCCTCCTAAGAGACATTTAGAACTGCAAAGTCATGAACTCACTCCATGAACTCCCCCTCTGTTCCCACTCATTAGGGGGTCATCAATTAGGGAATAACCTCCTAGCTTTTGTGTTCAAGTCTTGTGCCCAACCTGGTGGCAGTCTGATGATGACCTATTTCTCTTACTCAATTTCCCTTAATTCTTTTTTTTAATCTTGTGTAATGTTTGGGAAATTTTATATTGGCTCTTTTCAATCATACTATGAGTGGCCTATTCAAACTCATTCAGTTGCCCACAGATCTACCTCTGGTTTCAGTGGCAAAATTATAGTTGGCACACATTTGAGGATTTGGGCCATCACTGCATCAAGTAGAGTCATCTGTGGAAGGCTGTAGAGCAATTTATAAGTTATTTATGTCTTACTTCTAAATAATGTAAAAGAACAAAAATTGATCGAGAAACTTTTATTTTTCTATCTTAGCTTATAAGAGGTAGTTGTTTTGGTGTATCTGCACCAAATTAAATGATACTAAATGATCATTTTAGTATATCCTTTCACATCTTATTCTATTTTTGCAGTCCATTTTTACATGTAAAGCAAGCTTCAGTTGCCACTCACCACATAGGTTGGGTTTATGGAAATGAAGACTACGATTCAGTAGCACCCTAGCAGGCTATAAAAAGCATTACATTAACCTGGAAGCTAAGCAATGAAATAAAGAATGAGAGATGTTTCCACAGGCTAAAGAGAATTAAAAACCAAAGAGAAAGAAATAATTAGAGAGCAAATTGTAGTCAGAATGTTCTAAGACTTATGTTAACATTAAAATTTACTATGGGGTGGACTCAAATTTAAAAGTGATCCCAGGAAGGGTAAAATGATTCGTAACTGACTTCTAAGATGGAGTACTCTCTAAATTTGGGCAGATTCCATACATTGTTGCAACCCCAGAACTCTGAATAATAAAAGATGCACAATGTTTGATTGCAGCTGGCTGTTAAACAAAACATTGCAATGCTGTCATATCTAAATACATACAATTTTAAATGATTACATGGTAACAGATTTCCTGCTGTTTATCTGCTGATATCCTACAAAAAATAAGAGTAATAGTGGCTCCCATGACCATGGGGCATAGATTGCTGGTTTATCCTTCTATTTACAGCACAGACCATAGAAGGAAAATTATGCAAGGATAGCAGCTCATCAGTTTCCAAGCCAGGGATTTTAATCACAAATGCAGTGTGACAGCAGACATTTTCCTCTGTTGAAAAGCAACAAAGCAACTCAAAAGAAAGAAAATGGGGCTTGCAAACAAATCTGTGATTCAGGAAAAAAAGGCAGAAATAGAAGTCAGTGATCAGGAAGCCTGAGACATCGCTCTGTGTGGTGTACGCATACAAAATAGGATTGCTTGGTCACTACCATGTTTTTGGTTTTAATTTGTCGATCAAAAGGTTGTGCAGACAGTACAGCCACACTTATCTCTAATGGTCTACATCCATCTAGTTCCTGTCCCTTTTGAAGAGTTAGGGTATAGATGTGCCTGCGTACTTGGCACTGCCTGCTCTAAATGTTATTAAAGGTGATACAGGCTTTTAGACACAAGAGCTTCAAACTATCAGGGTGCCAGAAGAGAAGGGTACTTTCTGATCTACACTGACGTATTGGATTTAAGTGTATAGCACTTACCTGGCAGTAGGACTGTTTGGGAATAATACTCTGGAATTCAATCTTATGTCTCAAACCACTCCTCAAGGGCTTCTTCCGATATTTTCATGAGGTTCTAGTATCTGCTCAGTAATGTTTGTGATTTCTTCAGTTACTTTCTTATTTGTGGATAATACATGGCTCACCATGGGTATAAGTAATAACCTGGGAGTCTGAAATATCTATTTCTGTTCAGGAGGTCTGTTAGTTTCCCTCTTTCTTTTGTTGTTGTTGTCATCCTCTGTATATCTGAAATGGTCATACACAGACAGAAAAATCATAGTAGTGAACCAATTAGGATGCAACTAACTGTCAAAGGGTCAAGCAAAATCATGCTGCAGACATGGGAGAAAAGGGAAATATCTTTCCTATTATTAAATTTTTAGCAAGTGATAGTATTATAATACCTATTCACTGAGGGCAATTAATATTGTATGTTCTCCTCCAACAATCTACAGCCAAAATAGTCCCTCTGAAAGGTAATCCTCATCAAGAAGGTCAGAAAGGTTGAGCATGTATTTGTCAGGGAGTAACTAGATTTCTGTCCCAGTAAACACTGACACATCTAGAATTTGATACTTGCTACCTGACTGATTTGTACTTGAAAGCATTTTCACAGTGTAATACCACACTGACAAAGCCAAACATCTGATCAGCTTCATGGTTTCTTTCAGTCACAGAGATGAAAAAAAAGTATCAAAGATCTTCTTCTTCTTCCCAATACACAAAATATTCAGTTACCAAATTTTTTGAAAGATCTGGCTATTCTCAAAGATCTGAGGGAAGAAATCATCAAGCAAGAGATCACAGTTTTGTCCTTATCTGTTGAGACTGAAGTGTGGCTGGGCAAGTAAGCACACTGCCTTGCCTTCCTAGTACAGGACAACATTCAAGAGGCATATTTTGTAGTGTCACAGTCTAATATTGAAGCTGGCCTTTTAACAAGTTACAGAGGAAGAGGGGAAATATCAAGCTTTTCCCATGTCTGTGACAAAATTAGAAGTACTCTGTAACTGTTTACAAATACTGTGTGTTGACCTAGTTGTTGCAGTGCTCAGTGTACACTGTGTTGGCTTAGTTTACCTGGAAATGTGAAGAAAGAAAGAAAGAAAAAAAAAAACCAAAACAAGCAGAAAGGGAAGAATAGGCTGAATTAAGGCACCTCTCAGCAAACACTTAAAAGTTGTTAAAAAAACAATACCAGGACAGGAAAATGCCTGGGGATTCAAAGATCCAGAATAAATTCTGACAGACTTCAAAAAGAAGAATCTATCTTCTCAAAATAAATATTCTTTGGTTTTAAGAACGCTTTTTAGTTATTGTATACTCTTTAACTTTCAAAAGAAGAACTTCCAGGGCAAACATGGTCCAATATGCTGTTTAAAGACAACTAATAAACAAGACACTGAAGTAGAAGGAGTAGAGGAACTGCAAAATTTCATCTTGTCTTCAAATATAAGCACCAGGTCAGAGACAGTTTGGTAAGAAACCAGAGGAGGTAAAACTGAACAAAAATGGCCCTGTTGATAAACAAAACAATGGATTTGTTGGTAAACTCACCGCTTTTCAAAGGCTTAGACCTCTGCACTAGTCAATAGTGTGAAATGGGATGATCTTTTACATCATGGTTTACAACTTGAAAGACTGGAATATATAGAGATAAAGTAATAAAAATATTCTAGTGTAATAAAAAAGAGAAATCTGTCTTCCATTCAGCTTCTTCATTCTCTTGCTGCAATTAATTAATTCACTTCTTTTTGTTCTAGTACACTGTAATACAAGGGTACATATCTCTTGTAACAATTTGAAAACACCACCCAACTAAGACACAAATAATAACAACCCAAGCGCCTTTCTTTCACAAGCGGCGCATTCTCACAGGGAACAATCATCACAATTTTCATGTCCCACCCAAGCAACACCAAGGATAACTCAGTCCATCTCAACCCTGTCCCTCCTGCTCATTGTCTGCCCAGACAGATGAGATTTTCAGCAGGCAATCATAAAAGCCTGAAATAACCTGAGATCCTTCCTTTGCTGCCTATCTTCTCCTTGTTCTCAATTTTGAAGAAGTCATAGTGCTACATTTGTGACATCCCATTCATTTCCATGGAAACAGATTGCCTGTTCGCAGGCACAGGTTTATAGCTTTACTGCTACATAAATAGAAGAAGCTGATCTCTAGGAAGGAAAATTCTCACTGAAAACAGCAGCAATGCACCTGGTTTCTAATAGAAATAGGCAAATTATCACATTTCTTATTTCCCTTTAAATTCCAATTGACATACCTGAGATGAGATGCATGGCTGCTCTGACATCTTTGTAATTAGTGGTACATTATTCATAGCTATCCATACCCACTGTGAAAGGCATTATTTCAAGGCTCCATTCTACCTTCCTCTCCTTTATTTTCTTTTTTCCTTTCTGACTTTCACAAAAGATTCAAGCCACACAACAAGCATCTTTCTCCATCTTCCATGTTGATTTATGTCCCATCATCCTTCTTATCTCTCAGATTCCTCTTCAGCATTATTTATCCCTCATGTGTTTTCAAGGACCCTTTACAGTTGTCTGATTTAACCTTGCACCATATGTCTTTTATCCTGGTTTACAAAAAAAAGCACTAAAATATGCAAATAGAAGGAGAGGCGTATTGTACAACCAAAATGAACTAGATTCTTCCCAGTTTGGTAGTTTGGAATTTTTTTGTTCCAGGAATTATCACCAGCACTTTTCTTGGATTCCTTTTTCCAATTTCCCATCACTTGGCTGGATTGCTGTAAATTAGAACTGCCTTCAGGCTGTTCTGATTAGCAGTCAAGCTGCCACTAGCCCATGGATCTATCTGGAATTGTTGGTTCTTGCTGCAACATAGACTCCCATTCACCCACATCTTTTCATGCAGGAGACAGGTCACTGAATGGAGCACAAATGTGAGGTCGTTTGTCTTCATGCTTGCCTATAGAGGACCTTAGTGGTTCTGTGTAAATGTATCAAAAATATTTCCCCTTCCTGAGTGACTCTGATTAAATGGTCTGATTTGAGCTACACCTGTGCTTTCCTTGTGTGCTCCTTGGCTATAAAAAGTTCTTCCAGTTCCTTTATTACAGCTATTCATGCTGCTTATGAGAACAGGAGAAGTTCAGTAGGGCAGGACCTGCTGTTATTTAAAAACACACTGTAAGTGGCCTACCCTAGCTGTCAGGCTGCATACAGGAACAACACCTTCTCTGAGATCTGACAGAGAGTGCAGAAACAAGGGATAAGCTAGCCCTGGTTTCATGAGCCTTTGATCTGAGGAAAGCTGCCCAGTGGGGAGACAGTTTGGAATGATGCAGAATTAAACAGTGTCTATGCTTCAACTGAAGACAAGGGAAGGAGGATATTCATAATAGAGTCAGCTGCAGAGCACTTGCTGTGTCCTGCAGATGAACACATCCACCTCTCAGTCATTCACTAAGATATAAAGCCAGGGTGATACTCTATGATATTAAGTTCAAGACAAGAATGATGTCAGGCTACTTGCTTTCTGGATGACAACATGAACACACTTTATTGACAGAGAAAATTGATGCTCGGGGGACCAATAGAGCTCCACATACAAATCAATGTGATTTCAAAATGGAGACCTTTATTAAGCATCAAACACTTCTTTATATAGGGACAGCAGGCCAGGATTTTAGGCAAACACTGATTGGTCACTTTGTCCTTGTAACACGCCTATATTTGGCAATCTGCCATCCCACACAAGGTAACACCTGTCCCTCCCACCTGCAAGTTTACTTCATTAACATAAGAGAATCATTTAAAGTCTTTGCGACTTTGCAGACTCCGCCCTGCCAGAATAATTAATGAGACAATTCCCAACAGAAAACATGTCCAAAGAACAGAGTAAGGTTTTAAAAAAATCTTATAAGGCATGATTGAAGGAACTGGAGTTGCTTAGACCGGGGAAAAAGAAGCTAAGGGGAGACGTTACAGATCTCTACAACTAGCTGAAGGGAGGTTGTAGCAAGGCGGTTGTTGGCCTCTTCTTGGAAATAACAAACAATAGAATGAGAGGCAGTGGCTTCAAGTTGTGCTAGAGGAGGTTTAGATTGGTTGTTAGGAGATACACCTTCACTGAAAGGATTGTCAAGCACAGAAACAGGTTGTCCAGGGAACTGGTTGAGTCACCATCCTTGGAGGTAGATAAAGTACTGTAAATGTGGTGCTTAGGAACATGTTTTAGTGGTGGCTTGGCAGTATTACTTTAATAGTTGGACTCAACAATCTCAAAGGTCTTAAGCGATTCTTTGTTTAAGAGAAATAGACTCAAAGGTTCAGGAGTAAGAGCAGAAAAGGTTTGAAGAGCGAAGGAAGTAACTGGTTGTGAATGTTCTACACATCTCCCTTTATTTCTCCTGGGAATACGTATTTAAATGCACTCAGTACCAAAGATAACATCTGCTGTACAGCAGAACACATTAAAATATTATCATCTATAATTTTTGGAAAATAACTTTAAACAGAAGGTGAAATATATACCAAATTAATACATACATAGAAAATATGATGGTCAAAATATGAGACCATTCTGATAGTATAACGATTTGTCAGTATGCTGTTGAGTTGTCATCAGTGTAAAAGAGAGACTTCTGGTCATGTAAATTTGTCTCAGAGAAGGTGATGGTTCTGCTTGTCTGAATAATGATTGGAGGTTTGTGCAGTACTTCAGTAGCCGACTATCGGAAACATTTGTTTATTTTATCAGCTAAATAATTCATGAATGCAACATGAAAGGCTCATGTTCATTTTCCTGGACATTGCAGTAGCTTCTTATCATAGCTTTTAGCCTTAGTTGCTTTTGTCTGAAGTTTCCATCTGCTGGTTTCACAAGTGGGTCAAATAGTATGTATGCCTTCATGAGTCATACAGCCCTTATGTGAGACTGCACGTCCATGCCATGTCCTAAATGACTATAGTTGCCCTTCCTGAATCCATTTGCCTATCTGGTTATGTGTTGGATGTCTGCTTGTCCACAGATGCCCGTGGGAAAGGTACTCATTTTCATGAGGGAGCTATGAATAGCCAACATTCTGTTACACAGGCTTAGGACTGTTCCAGATAGGTGCAGTTCAGTGTAACACAACATGGCCCTGCCCTCAAAACTTCTCACACTTCAAGCATGCTTGATGTTTTGTCTTAAACAAGCCCAGTGTTGTGCTGTGCTGTTTTGCATGAACACACTGGCTTGGATAGTTTTCTTTGTTTTCTAAACCAACAGCAAAATAAGAGTGGTTAGTTGAATGTGATAGACCTCACACAATATATAACAGTGCATAACATGCAGGCTATACTACAATTCAGACCACTAGTGAAAACCACTTGACACAAAAAAACCCACCCAACTACCTGCATTATCTCATTTCCAAGAAAAAATCCAGACCTATTGATGTTGTTAAGGATTTACTATTATTTTATCAAATTTGCCTGTGGCAAATATTAAGAGTACATTACACACTGTCGTAGAAACAAAGACAGAAATTTCGAAATAAGTATTTGTCTAGACTACATTTTCTTCTTAGCAGCAGTCTACAGAAACATCAGAAAGAAGTACAGACCTGAGAGTGAATTACCTCTTGGCTCACCCATGCAAAGGAGCTGGGCATTGTTAGGCTCTTTTCAAAGCCAAGAGAAGTAAAGCAAAGAGATCAAGACTTAAGTTTTCAGTCTATGTTAACTCAGCTCAGATACTTGCATTAAAAAAGGTTAAACTGTTATATTCTCCAGATCTTCACTACGATGCCTACAGTACATTTCCAGAAACATACTCCTCAGAACTTCTTGCTTCTCAAAGCACCTTAACTGTTCATCATTAAATATAATAGATATCTGCTGTTACTGAAGCACCCTGTAAATATGTTACCATACACTGATTTGCTCATTCATCTAAGTGATCTTCCATGACAGTCTTAACCCAAAATTTATTATAGTTAACTCACTTGAAGAAAAGCATTTACATAAAAGATCTGCTTTAGGAAAGTGTTGAACATCTGTAGTAGTAGGTTCTCCTTTACACTGCCTGGACGATCCTATCGACCTGTGTTTTTTGACCATTGGTGTCCCAGTTGATGAAATTTTGAAACAAGAGAATGCGTGATAAAGGTGACTGAAACTACACAAAAGAGTAGAACAGCCATGGGAACAGGCACAGTAGTTGATCCCTAGTGCATGGAAGTCCTGCTGAAACAGGGATCTCTACAAAAACAGCCAAAACTGCTTTCTGCAACCTACAACAATTTTATTCTCCAAATCACATTGTCAATTCAAGCTGTGGGAAATAAATATAACTGGCAAAATTTGAGACCATGACTTCTTCCTCTATGGGAAGCATTACATTTAAGGAAGTTTTTTTTTTTCATCCACATAAACACCTAGTGTACCAATAACAAAGACCCTTATGTGGTAGGAATTAAGCAATTCTAGCTTCAGTCTCTGCCACTGTGTTGCTGTGGAGCTAATCCTAGCACAGGAGAAAAGATCCTGCCTTTTTGCTTTATCCCCTGGACAACCATCCTATGTAAACAAACGGCTGCCTTATTCCAATTGATGGAAAGTGCTCCTTACCAGTGATGCCAGAAGGGTTCAACTGAGCTCGTGCCAAAAGAATAAATGGTGTCAGCATTTTTCTTAAGAAGCTGGATGCAACATCACAACAACACATTAGTCTTGATAGGGAAATACAAAAAATTCATTATAATTGTCTGACAGAAATGTGCAAAGAGGCATATTTGGTTTCTGAGTAATGATGGGCACAATACAATATGTTTTTAGCACAATGGGTTTTTTCCCTTCTTGTTCACTGGCAAAGGTTTGACTTAAGTGTTTGTCTTCCTCCTTTTTCACTCCTTCCCCTTCGACATTTTTTCCTCCTGTGCATTTACCTCTTCAGTACTTTGTATTCACATCTCCCTTTCCTTCCATTCAGATAAAACTATTTGCCAGATCCACACCATTTTTCTACTTCCTTTAATATTTAGTGACACTTATCTTAGTCTCCTTCCCTATTATTGTCATCTTTGATTTCTTTCTCAAAACTACTGTTCTTTTCATGAAGAATACCAACGCCTTCAAGAGAAAAAATAGTAATACAACATTATCTTCTTCATCTAACTTCCACCACCTCTCACAAATCTTTTCTACCCTCAGCATAAGTTTCTCTCTTGCTTTACCACAGGAGCTCTCTTCCATACCCTGTCTCAGTCTCCCTACTGTTTTTTTCTTATTTTTAATAATTTTTTTTTCACTTTCTTACTGCCTCCCACTCCCGCCCTCCCCGCAAAAGACTTTATTAGCATTCCAGTAAGAGCACTCTTAACCATCACTTGCTCCTCCAGGTACTGTTGTACCTTTTCTCTTCTTGTCTTCTATAAGTTCACTGAATAATCTCTGATCACACATTTCAGTTGTATCCTTGACTCTCTAAGCTGGCTTCTTGCATGCATCTTGCAGCCACATTTCATAAGGTGTCTAACAATGTCTTCTAATCAAAATTTTAGAGAAAAATACTCTATTTTCAGATATGCCAGTCATTTTGGTCAAAGATGAATCTAGTCTTTTTTTGAAATTGCACTTGAAATTCCATGCCTGTGACTCTGGTCCCCTGGCCTTTCTTAGTCTCTTCAGCATATCCATCAGAAGAGTGCCCTTGTCTTCCCTTAGCTCTCAGTGGGGAACCCACATGTATTTGTCCTTGTTTCTGTTCTCACTCATATTTATATCCTAACTTTGATTCATCTCATCAACATAACACAAATTCAATTATCCCCTCAATACAGATGACCTACAAACCTCTTTCTCTGCCCAAGACCTCTCCTTTAAAACCTTAGCTGAATATCATTGTACCATCAAACTCTCATTAGCTGCAATTCTGTTAACCCTGTTTGTGAGTTCTATGCTGCACGAAAACATCAGCTCTGTTCTCTGAAGGTTCATGATGGGGTATATATTCCCCATTTTTCTCTCAGTCAGTGTAATGTCTGGTAGTTCCTGCTTCCAACTGCTTCCTGGTGTCACTGTTGCATTCATTTATTATTGGTTACACATATTTCAATTAAATTTTGCCGGGAGTTAAAAATCTAAATATTTTTAGAACCATGTTTAAATTTGCACATGCTTATGAGTTTACTTTCCAGCTAAGCTGCAAGCTCTCTGGCATTTCAGAATAAATGTGATCTTTTTATTACAAGACATATGTAAAAAATGTGCATCCTCTATAATTTGAGATATTGGATCTTATCCAATTATCTAGTACATGTACTTAGCATTGTATCTCAATCAATTCAATGGTATTTTCTTAAGAAAATGCCTATTATTGTGTTGATGGAGCAGATGACCATTTTCCTGGTGCAGAGCTCTTCCTGTGCCAACCCTTATCTTGTCACCAACTCTTTTCTGCAAATGCCTTAACTAACCTTGCAGTCTACTGTCATCCTTCCTGTTTGGTTTTCCTTTTGATCAGCCCTGAGCCCTGGCCCTATCATAGTCTACTCATTCAATTTTGAAGATAACAGACCCTTACACTTAACCGAGACAATGCGAGGGTATGTGCAAAGGAAATTCATCTTTGTCTAAAAGTCACCTTTATGTATTCCTTTGCTAGGTAGTTTGGGGGTAGTAGAGTGGGGAAAGTAAAGCAGTGCTTCTGATATGATAGGGTTGCTAGCACAGACCCATACTGTTTCATTGTTTCCCAGTCAATTTATTGGGTCATGGCCAATACTTTACTGAAAATTTTTAGGGTCAGGAGTCATCCGTTCTGCCCTGATATGGTGACTACTAAGTGTTACAAAATAGCATAGACAATTACCACTTATCATTTGCAGGAACAGTAATTTTAGCATGTTTTCCTGAAATAAACTGTAAATTTATGCTAATGTTATTCTTCATCTGTGGGGAAAAGAGAAGAAAAAGTTTTATAGCAAGCTTGTTTGCAATCTTCAGTAAAGGAAAAAGTAATTTTTCTGTTGTTCTCAGCAGGTTGCCCAGGGTAGCAATTCTTGACAGACAAATGCTGTCGATTAGAGGCTGGAGGTGCATTCTAGCCTCCTCTTCCTGTAGTGCTTATAGGTGAGGAAGGCAGGTTTCGGCTTATTTATGGTGCAAACAGAGGTGATAATTTAATCCCCAAATTCAGTGACTTTAAATAGATATTTATTGAGACAAATACTGTTTGTATAATAGAAATGAAATAGCTGGATATTAGCAGCAACTTGAGTGTTTTTCCACAAGGGCAGCCAAATGTAACAGTCACCCAGAAATCTTTAGCCTCATTGCTTTTTGTCACACTCAGCTGGTGGTCTCCTGACATTCATTTATTGGGCTCTGTTTCAATAACTTGGATGTCAACTGGAATTCTTCCCAAGTGTGGGTACCACTATGATCTGGCAGTATGCACAGCACCAAGTACAGCTGCAGAACACAAAAGATGGACCTGAATAATTTTCAGATAACAAGATATGATTCCTGATTAATTTCAAAGCGTATAAAATAACGTTTTTTTCATTTAAGGTAGTTGAAAATATGATAAACTATTAATTTGGGATGTAGACACTTTTTTCCCATGGGGTAGAAGTTGAGGGTATACACTTCCTTCTCCTGTAAAAGTAAGCACCAAAGAGGTATTAGTACTGAAAATGCAGTACTTTGGCACCCAATGACACACACTGTTGAGCATCTACTCTGCTGATAAGAATTGTTTGTATTTCTCAAATTTAATTTAAAAAAAGTATGAGAGCCAGTCTATACTTGTATCTGTATATGAGATTAAATGCAGAGAGTGAGACTACTTCAGTCATTTTGCTCTCAGGCCAAGTTATTGGTAGCTCTAACAGAGTGGAGTTCCAACTCAGTTCACATACCATTTCAGACAACTGATTTATGGAGAGAAGGACGACAATGATAATTTGGTATTTCATCACGTTAGCTATTCCAGTGATGCTTCTCAGCCTATCTTTTACGTTACCTTCCACCATAGCATATTAATAAATAATTCTGTTTTGTAGAATACCTTTGATTGCAACTACGGTGCTCTTTCATTGAGTTAAAGAACTAGTGTAAATTTTGGTGTTTCTCTGAAAATTTTAGCATGAAATACTTTCAGCTTGGGATATCATTCATTTGGATTCATGCTAAGAAAGACAATAAAGTAGCAGCTGGTCATTAGAAGCTTATATATTTCATATTCAGTACACATGTGCTTCTTAATCCTAAATAAATTATATTAATCACAATTTATTATGTGGTCATCCTATTAAATTGGAATTAGGTTTAGAGTCAACAGTGAAACTAGTTTGAATTTCACCATCTGCAGATCAGGTTTTGTATATCCTACCGGGTATTTTAAAAATATTTAAATGCTAAAAGTAACAATCACCAATGAATATTAAAACACCTCTAACAGTTGGCACTTATCCACTATTAATGGCTAACCAAGTGTCCCATTCACTTGTGTGTGTAACATACTTATCATTTAATGACTACAGAAAAAAATTTCTTTTGGTAAATTGAAATGAATGGAGTTAATTTCTGACATGGGAAGGTGCTTAAGAGTCACATTTTCTATTAGAAGCCTGGGATTTTCAAACATGCAGCAGTTCACAGAAGCCATTTCTAAACAATTACTAAATGTTGAAGGTTTAAGTGGCAGAAGTTGGTGCTTGTTCTCCATATATGGAAGGTCTGACTCTGACATCAAACAAAATCCCCATCCAATTAAGAGGAATTTTCCTTCAGTGAAATATGAAGGCCTTGATCATCCCCCTGCATGCATATACCCATGTGAACTTCCATTGCCTTGGAGGCATTTTTTTGTGGAAATTACAGATATTAGTCCTCTGGAGACAGGCAGATAAAGACATCCATGCAGGAGTGGCAGATATCACTCGGAACCTCTGGGGGATCTGTGTCTTTCTGGAATGGCAGCTAGAGATGAGGCTGCACACCCTGGAGCATATCAGCTGGCAGTAAACATTACTTCAGATAACTGAATCCCGTCCATCACATATTCAAAGGTACATTTTGAATGTGTAACAATATTCTTGAAAAAGTTAAAATTTAAGATGCAGGGCAACTATAGGCCAGTCAGTCTCATGTCTGTGCCTGGTGAGATCATGTAGCATATTCTCCTGGAAACTATGCTGAGGTACACGGAAGATAAAGAAGTGAATGGTGACAGCCAACGAGGCTTCACTAAGGGGGAACCATGCCTGACAATTTTGATGGCCTTCTACTACAACACTGCAGTTTTGATAGACAAGGGAAGAGAAGGTGATGTCATCTACCTGAACAAGCAGAGCCCAGTGACAAGTGGTGTTCTTCATGGGTCAGTACTGGGACTGGTGTTAACATCTTTGCTGCAGACATGGACAATGGGATTGAGGTGCCCTCAGCAAGTCTGCTGATGATGCCAAGCTGTGTGGCATGGTTGAGATGCTGAAGGGAAGGGACGCCGTACAGATGGACCTCGACAAGCTTGAGAGGTGGACTCATGTGAACCTCATGAGGTTCAACAAAGCCAAGTACAAGGTCATGCACCAGGGTTGAGGCAATTCTGAACACAAACACAGGCAGGGGAGAGAATGGATTGAGAGAAGCCCTGAAGAGGAGAACTTGGGGGTTTTGGTGCATGAGAAGCTCATCATGAGCCAACAATGTGTGCTTGCAGACCAGAAAGCCAATTATATACTAGGAAGCATCAAAAGAAATGTGGCCAGAAGGTCAAGGGAGTTGATTATCCTCTTTGCTCTGCTTTGCTCTTGTTGAGACCCTATTTGGAGTACAGTGTTCAGTTCTGGGTCCCTTGACATAAGAAGGACATGGGTCTGTTACAGTGATCAGAAGTCTGGAGCATCTCTCCTCCTCTGATGACAGGCAGAGAAATTTGAGTTCAGTTTGGAGAAGTGAAGGTTCTAGGGAGGCCTTGTAGCAGCCTTTTAGTATCTAAAAGGGCCTACAAGGAAGCTGGAGAGAGACTTTTTACAAGGGCATATAGTGACAGGGCAGGAAGTAATGTCTTTAAACTGAGAGAGGACCAGTTTATATTAGATATAAGGAAGAAATTCTACACTATGAGGGCAATGAGGAACTAGAACGCATTGTCAGAGAAGTTGTAGGTGTTCTTTCCCTGAAGGTGTTCAAGGCCATGCTGGATGGTGCCTTGAGTAACCTGGTCTAGCGCAAGGTATCCTTGACCATAGTCAGAGGGCTGGAAATAGATGACCTTTAAGGTTCCTTCCAACCCACACCGTTCTATGATTCTATGTAGCTATGATTCTACGATTCTATGATTCTACGATTCTATGATTCTATGAAAACACGTAGACTCTGGCCATCCTCCCTTGATGAAAACTAGTGAAATTATTTTGCATAACTTCACATGCTTAGCTGTCATTTGTGCAATCTTGCACTACTTAGCCCAAAATTTATTCCATCTTCAATCTGGAAACAGAGTTGGAACCCTGAAAAACTAAGCTACATGTGAAATGTTCTGCAGAATTTTGATAATCACTGATATGAAAAGAACCTTGCAGGTCAGGAAAAGAGTTCTCTTTCCCTTCACTGTGCATCGTTATTTCTCTTACGATACCTTGATAAGTTATGTTTCCTTCTGAAGGGTTAACTGAACCTTGCACTAGCTCATTTCTATCTGTGATGAGGAGGTACTTTACATTTATGTAGGTAGGAAAATATTCTCTTTTCTCACAGACCGCACTTATCATGAAGGGACAACAAAACACAAATAGGGAGGGAAGTGGTACAGGTGTTAGTCAAGTTCTCTTTTTTCATGAATTACCCTCAGGATCTCCCAGAGACTAGGCACAGCAATTTTAGAACTACCTAGTGACTGGAAGAGGGAAGAAGAGTATTAGTCTAAAGTAGCCAAAATCTTGGAAACTAGGTACTTGGGACCATCTTCATATAAAATAAAGTGTGTAGGCACATAGCATCAAATTGTAGAGTTGGGGATCTATAAACTTGCAGCCTTTGGAGCATAAAATAGATGGAAGCTGTAAGCAAGGCTGCAACATCATTCAGCAAACAATTGGCAGCCATTTCCAGTTGAGAGCCAGGATACGATAGTAGGAGAGAACTCCAGCTGCACATGACTGCTTTTATTTATATGACTTTGACAGTATAGGTTTAGCAGTCTGCCCCTCTCATTCCTCAGTTTACTTGCTGCTACTTTGGTGGGTTTGTTACGGAATCTTGTTTACTGCTTCCAAGCACCAGATGGTCTGTTTTCAGTGAATGCCAAATCTCTCTTACTGTCACTTCACCCTCCTATATATGACCATATAGTTGCATGTGGCTGCTCGCACTCATTTGTGCTGTAATGTTCTGAAACAAAGGAACACATTAGAGCACATCTATCTTACAATACTGTTTTAAGCTCTTTACAGGGAATGTATTTTAGATGGTCAACTCACCCTGTAGCTGTATTTCCCTGGTATTGTCTACTTAGCAAATATTACTTGTTATTTTGCATCTAGTCAATGGGAAGATCAAAATGAAAAATACAACAGTAAATTGAGAAAATATATGTTTTACGGGAAGAATATGGCACTGTTACTCAGAAAAGACGTGATTTACTGAATACTCTTTAAACCATTTTATGATCATGAAAATAAAGTTAATTGGTGTACCCTTTTTGTGTGATATAGGGTACTTCCATGACTTTTCATCTTTCATTCCAATGTGATAGATACTCTTGGGAGATATTTTGGGAAATGTGGGGGAAGAGACATGGTGCATGTGGAAGGGCATCCTGCTGGGCTAAAAGGTCATTACAAGGTTGACAAGGTTGAAGATCTCAATTTTTTTCAGTTTAGTTCTGTTAAGTGCTTTTGGTGGGACTGAATTGAAATGAGCGATTTGCGATGGGTGTAGAGAAAATTTGCTTGCAAGGGAAAATCTGCATTGGAACAGGTTCCCAGCAAGGTTGTGGCATCTCCATCTTTGGATACCCAGCTGAAGAAAGCCCTGACATGAGGCACCTGTAAGGATTTGGAGGAAAAACAGAGATAAAAAGCGATTAGCTGGAACCAAGGATTTTTTTCTATTTGTATGAGACAGGTGTGTATTCTCCCTTTTCATCGTTACTCTTGCTTATCATTCAAATTACAAAGAGCATTTTCCTGAAGACAAGGTAGAGAGGGTCCATGACCAGTGGTTTAAGTTGATGCTCCAGATGAACAGCATGCTTTCTTCATATAAGTGCTCAAACACAGCAAAAGTCTTTGAGAAAAGGAAGAAAACATCTTTCCTTTAGTGATATTTTTAAAGAATGTTATATTCTTGATTCACAACAGTTATGATCCGTGTGATGAGGGTGAGCATGATCTAAAGCATGGTGCCAAATTTTATTCTTACATACAAAAGGATCTCCATGAACCTTAGCTCCAGATTCCATCATCTGATGGGATAGAAAATTATTTGACTTTTCAATCTGTTTGGACATGGCCCAGATCTGTTCTGCAAGATGTCCGAAGTTAAAACCCATCCACAGCCAGGACACTGACTCAAGGAGCTGTCATTATTTCACTTGCTTGGTTGTAATCTTTTTTTCCTTCCCTGTGTTAATTACTCTTTGAATTTTTATTGAAAGTATAATTATTATTATAATTAGTACTACTACTACTACTACTTGATTCAACATCATGCTTGACTTTTTGGTTTGAAAATATACTGCACTACAGCCTATTTAACTAGTGTCCTCTGAAAGCAGAGAGAATTAGCTCAAATGGTAGAGCTCAGCATATATAAACAGTAGTGGGATTGATGACAGTGTCCACCATTTTTGACCACTCATTAGATAAGGAATTGGATGAATCATAGCCCTCAAAGAATTGTGGTCAATGGCTCAATGATTGGTTGGAGAATAGCGATGACTGCTGTCCCACAAGGACCTATATTGCAACCAGTATTATTTAACATTTTTGCCAGGGACATGGATGGTGGGTTTGAGTTCACCCTCAGCAAGTTTGCCAATGACACCAAGCTGTGTCATGTGGTTGACACACTGGAGGGAAAGGGAAGGAAGGGATGCCATCCAGAGGGGCTTTAACAGGCTTGAGAGGTAGACCCATGTGAACCTCATGAAGTTCAAGGACACCAAATGCAAGGTCATGCAGCTGGGTCATGGCTATTCTGAACACAAATACAGGCAGGGCAGAGGATGGATTGACAGCAGTCCTGAGGAGAAGAACTTGGGGATGTTGGTGAATAAGAAGCTCAACATAAACTGGCAACGTGCACTTGCGTCTCAGAAAACCATCTGTGTCCTGGGCTGCACCAAAATAAGTATAGCTAACATATTGAGGGGGTCATTTTCCCCTCTTTCCCCTCTTTCCCCCCCACCTGAAGTAGTGTGTTGGGCCTCTAGCATAAGAAAAATATGAACCTGTCCTGGGAGGTCCAGAGGAAGACTTCAAATGTGATCAGAGGGCTGGATCACCTTGAGTATGAGGACAGGGAGAGAGAGTTTGGGTTCTTTTGTCTAGAGAGGAGAAGGCTCCAGGGAGACATAGAGCACTCTTTCAGTGCTTAAAGGGCACCTGCAGGAAAGATGGGGAGGAACTCTATCAGGGATTCTAGCAATAGATCAAGGGGTAACAGCTTTAACCTGGAAGAGTGTGGATTTACATTAGATGTTAAGAAGAAATTCTTTACTTTGAGGGTGGTGAAAAATAGACAGTGGGAAAGAAAATGGGCTTGGCTGAGTGGAAAGGTTTTAGACCTTGGAAAGAAAGAGGAACGTCATCCTTGGCAGACCTGTCTGACTGGGGAAGTTCCACTTGACTGGAATTTGGCAGATGTTACATCCACTTACAAGAGGGGTTAGAGGGAAGATCCAGGAAACTACAGGTCTGTCAGTCTGACCTCAGTGCCAGGGAAAATCATGTAACAGGTCTTCTTGAGTGTTATCACACAGCACATGCAAGAGAACTGGGTGATCAGGCCCAGTCAGCATGGGTTTATGAAAGGCAGTTCCTGCCAAACTCACCTAATCTCCTTTTATGACAAAGTTAACAACTTAATGGATGAAGGAAAGGCTGTGGATACAGTGAACCTGGACTTCAGCAAAGATTTTGACACTGTTTCTCACAGTATTCTGCTTGAGAAATTGGCTGATATTGTCCTGGACTGGCATATCCTCCTATGAGTTAAAAACTGACTGGATGGCTGGGCCCAAAGAGAGATGGTAAATGGATTTGAAACCAGACGGTCAAAAGTGTTGTTCCCCAGGGCTCAGTGCTGGGTCCAGTCCTGTTCAATATCTCTATCAATGATCCAGATGAGGGAATTAAATGCACCCTAACTAAGCTGGTGAATGACAATGATCTGGGAGGAATTGTTGATCTGCTTGAGGGTAGGGATGCTCTACAGAGGGACCTGAACAGACTAGATCAATGGTCTGAGGTCAACAGGATGAGGTTTAACAAGGCCAAGTGCCTTGTCCTGGACTTGGGACACAACAACCACATGCAGTGCTACAGGGTTGAGGAAGAGTGGCTAGAAAGCTGCCTGGCAGAGAAGGACCTGAGGGTCTTGGTTGACAGCCAACTGAACATGAGAAAGCAGTGTATCCAGGTGGTCAAGAAGGCCAATGGCATTTTGGCTTGTATCAGAAACAGCATGGCCAGCAGGACCAGGGAAGTGATTCTGCCTTTTGGTGAGGCCTCATCTTGAATATTGTGTTCAGTTTTGGCCCCTCCCTACCAGAAGGACATTAAGGCTTTGGAGTGTATCCAGAAAAGGGCAATAAAGCCGTTGAATGGTCTGGAGAACAAGTCTTATGAGGAGCAGCTGAGGGAACTGAGGTTGTTCAGCACGGAGAAGAGGAGGCTGAGGGGAGAACTTTTCACTATCTACAACTACCCGAGGTTGTAGCAAGGTGGATGTTAGTCTCTTCTCCCAAGTGGTAGATGATAGGACAAGAGGAAATGGCCTCAGGCTGCACCAGAGGAGGTTCAGATTAGACATCAAGAAGAGTTTCTTCACCCAAAGGGTAATCAAGCACTGGAACAGTCTGCCCAGTGAGGTGGTTGAGTCACCAGTCCTGGAGGTATTTTAAAGGCAGGTAGATGGAATTCTTAGAGATATGATTTAGTAAAAGACAGATATAGTTGGACTTGAAGATCTTTTCCAAACAAGAGATTTTATGATTCTATAGTGAGACATAGGAACAAGTTGTCAGACAGATGACCCCCTCCCTGGAAGCATTCAAGGCCAGGTTGGATGGATCTTTGAGGCCCCTGGTCTAGTGAAAGGTGCCCCTGCCTGTGGCATAGGAAGTTGGTTCTAGATCTTTTTTAAGGTCCTTTCCAATCCAACTCAACCTATGCTATGATTCAATGATTCTATGATTCTATGATTCAATGAATGCACATGTGCAGGGATGTTTGTATTCTCTATGAAAATGTGGAGACACACGATACAGTCTAGTTTAAAAAGCTTCTGTAATGCACCTATCAATACAGTTTGAATATCCAGTAACAAAAAATGATTAATTTGGCTTCCTCTGTGTGGTAAACCCTTCAGGCTAAAACATTTTGTGCTGAACTGGGTACTACCTCTTGTGCAATCTGATTGTCGTATTTCCCTCTGATCCTGTGAACTACAAACGTATTTTATATGAGTGCTTTAGGCTACTTCCTCTTGTGGAGGATTTTCCACATCTCAATGCTGAGGATCATTGCTTTTTCTGATCCACTAGTGTAAATCCATCATCTTCAGAAGTGTAAATTATACGTACCGTCTTCTGTAGTTATAAAGAAAAATGGAATTTGATTTCCCTAGACCAGTTTTTTAGACAGTTCCTCAGGGACAGCACTGTTAAATGGTGCTAAAAATGTTCTGTGTCTAAAATCTAAAGTGGACCTTTCCAGTCTGTGAGCACAGAGAGACTGTGAGCCGGAAAGAAGGTTTTCTCAGTGTTTCTCCCAGTTTCAAACTACCAAAACACTAATTCTACCAAAAAAAACCCCAAAACCAAACACAAAACCAAAACTTGCAGGTAGCAGGACTACTTGTGGATTTAGAGATCAATATCTAACACACATTTTAAAAAATGGGCATATATCAAGAAATCAGTATCTACAGACAAAAATGATGTGAATGCACCAATTGCTTGAAGTCTCTGAACTCATACGTGCATTACTATTCTCTCCGGTAACTGAAATAGAAACTTGAGAAGTGCTACGTGCTTCAAGCAAATCTTAAGAATCCACAAATTCCTAATTGCAAAATAGGTTTTCTACTTTAAGTTTAAACGCATTCACACCACTTAAAAAGACTCATGTTTCTACTTCCAGAAATATGTTGATCACCTTATTAGTGAAGCTGGTTATGCAAATTGTGCACTTCCCTGAAACTTCTGCACAGTAACTGCACATGACATAGCTGTGGAAGATGCCATCTGGGGAGAAATCATTGGAAATCTCACACTGAGTGTTAAGTTCTGGTGTGAAATGATAATTGAGATGAATTACTTTGGGGAGAGATAGTCTTGCCAATCAGGGGTCAGAATTAATGATACAAATAGTCAAACCCATAGTAGTTGCCTAGTTCCTATTTATAGCATTTATTTTACTAAACCAGGGTTAAGCTAGTGCAAAATCTTTACATAACAGTTGACTTTTAATTAATTAAGGCATAGATTTCTGTGGTTATTAATAAATCCATGTATATATATGCTCCATCTATGCTTAATACTAAAATTATTTTAAAGTGATAGGGTTGTGAACATGTAGTACACTTGGAGCTAAAAGTATCAGTTTCAACTTCAAACTTAAGTCAAATAATTTAGCAGGTGACAAATATATAGAAAAATGTAATACTAAACAATACTGTTGATTCAGGCTTGATGCTCTTAGACCACGCATGGTTTTCATAGCCATTTGTAACAAAAACAATCTGTTACAATTGAGAAAGTGTTGGGATTTCCCACTCCCCACCCACAGCCAGGC
This sequence comes from Coccyzus lansbergi, assembly GCA_033558105.1. Lineage (NCBI taxonomy): Eukaryota > Metazoa > Chordata > Aves > Cuculiformes > Coccyzidae > Coccyzus > Coccyzus lansbergi. The sequence goes on along the minus strand of JAUMJK010000283.1, from coordinate 489,120 downwards.
CCAAGATGAATTTCCTGGAAAAATCAAATTTAATTACTTGAAATTACTATCTAGTTTTAATTACCATCCAGTTCACACATGATAAGATACACATTCATGTATGGGAGCATAGGATGTGATATTATGTTTGAATTGTCCTGACCTTTCACGTGGTTTTCTTGAGTGCTGAGAATTTGCCATAAGTATTCCCAGGGAAGTTCAGGATTTCTAGATAGATCAAAATTTGTTGTAGAAAATAAAAATAATCTGATAATAAATATCCCCTACGTTGTGATCCGTCATGAAACCCTGCTTCCAATGGAGCTTACATAGGGTATAGACTAAGTAAGCTTCCAGAGATCCCAGTGAGGTCGGAGTTCCACTCTAGAATGATCTGTTGTCAAAGCAACACATTTTACAAGAGTATTTTCAGCCGTATAAATTCACTCATTATTTTAAAAAAAGGGCCCTCCTGAGACCTATAAGACCTTTTTCATCCTCTCTCTCTTTGTCACTCCATCTTTCTGTTTTAATGCCTCATTTTCTCCTTGGCTTTCTTTTTTCCCTTTTGAATAGCTACAAATATACACAAGGTAGCATTTCCTACTAACATGGAGGAAGAATGCTTTGGATAGCAAATCAGAGAACAGAAATAACTGTAACTACTTGAAACTACTTAAGAACATGCATTGCTTGCAAAACTGCTCCCACTCCATCCCCCCAAAACCCAAAACATTACACCCCTTCAGACTTTTTTTAATTAGGAAAGTCAACAAGTTGAGTAAAAAGAGTGTTTTCTAAATAGCAAATCTATATATAAAGAGTATTTTGATTAATTCATCATAAACCTGGAGTCCTGGATGATAGTGAACCCTTAAAGGATATCCGTAGTTCAGATGTTACATTCATCTCTATTAACATCTATTCTCTGTGATAAAGTAATCAGACTGCAGCAACAGTCATTTGAAACTTTTTCTGCAGAGCCTAGAATCAGACCAAACTAAAATATCAGCTCATGTTTTCTTACTTACCCAATACTTCAGCCAGGATTCCCACAGTTTAGAGAAATTTTAGTGAACTTGGACAAAGTTTTGAGCAAATCTGGGGTTAATTATGACTTCATGTAGAAAACATGATAAACACTGTGGTTTTGTAGAATTTTTATTCAAAGCTAGGCAAGACTTGTGGGTTTTGGCTGAGCATCACTGAGTTTCAGTTGTGTGTTAACCCAAAACTGAAAACAAGAATTGCCTCCAGTAATATTTAAAAAAATATAGGGCATTGAAACTCCACACAACTGCATTTAATACACTTCTATTTGCATCTTGGCAAGATGTCTCATAATTTTCTGTGAACACCTGGTGACATTATTTCATGCCAATAACATGAACTGCTGTGATATTACAGAGTTTTAATTCCTTGTGTCTTGAATGTTATACAGGATCCCATCACATTTTGAGATTGTCCTGTTAATCTCTGGACCTGTGACACATCACCTCAACATGGGTTGTCTCTTCGTGCTTGACATACATACCATTCGAAAGTGTACTGTGTCCCTCAAGCTTCAGAGAAGGAATTTCTTTCCTTTCTCTATGACAACTGTTAATACTGTGCTCAAGCTCTGTAAAAATGAAAGAAAGGGAAGGGGAGAGAAGGTAAAAGAGAGACGGGAAGAGAAAGGAAAAGAAGGCAAGGCAAGAAAAAAAATCTCCCAACATTCACAGAGAAGTTCTTAATATCTTGTTTCACCACAACTGTCTCTGGAGGAATTTGCTTCAATAGAGATCCCAGCTAGAGCTGTAATCAAGTCCATCCTCTAGAAACAAACTGACTGACAAAGTAACAAATAGCAAATGTTGGTGTCAGTGAGACTGGTGATAGCCAAAGAAATTATCCCATGCAAATGGAAAACCAAGACATTATTTGTGTATAGCAATTATCTAAAGGAATTTAAAAACACAACAGTCACAGAGAAATTGTCCCTTGAGCATAGATTCAACTACAAAAAAATCCCATTAGGAATAATATGCCTGAGTTACATAAAATAAGTCTGTATCTCTATATCTATTTAGTACCTTAAGGCTTATTTGATGGGCATTTTCATTTCTATGAAAAAGCTCTGTCATACTTGTCTTCATTATGTTAGAATTTATTGAAATTTTACTTAGTGGTTTCATATGTACAGTAGCAACATCTGCTTAAAATGATAATTTTTTTTATCTGCTTGTTATTACTGATATAGTCTCACATTGTTCTTGCGTAATGTTAACAGTCAAATGTTTTGCTTTCCTCTTCTTTTTTTGCATCTTTCAAAAACATCAGTAAATTTTTCTAGGAGCAAAACATATCTGACAGACTTTAGGGAAGTATTGTTATCTCTGTGGCTAAGGCTTCATAGCATGTTCTCACCCAGGCATCTTTCTATGTGCAAATGACTGAACATAATGCTAAACTAGATCCTAAAATGCTTGCACTTACATGAGTTTGAAGCTCTGATAGGATTAGCACATACTGGATTTTCTAGAGAAATTATTCTTCAGAAGTAACCCATGCTCCCCATCTGTCCCTGGGCCAGCTGGATTCCCTTTTACATTGCACCACAATTTCTTTCCAGCAATGTTACATTTATTACCTCTTGTCATAACTTGTTTCACATAATTGACATTACTGTAACTCAGTTTATTCTGAAGATTATAGAAGAAAGTAAGACCTGTTGGTTGGATCAGTACTTTTATCAGTTTAAGAAGAATGTTTGTCAATATTGTCTTTGACTTCCACCAAAATGTACCACTGAGGGACTAATAACTGTAGGAATATGTTAAGCATAGGTTTGACAAGAGTCATTAGTGGATGACTTTTATTTATGCTGTGGTGTCTTAAACTTCAGTTAGAAAAATAAATATGTAATATTGGCAAAATACAAGCTAATGGACCAGAAGAAAGGGATGCAGTTAGAAAGGTTTGCAAGGATGTTTATTCCAGGAAGTGCTGGCATAATTGTCTTCTACCATTTGATCTTATTACAAAGCCCCTTTCTGTTCCACTTACAGTTTCACGTGCAATCATGCTTCGCCACACAATAGTAGTACATTAGAAATGCTTTTCTGGCTGCCTGGATTAGGACCAGATCCCATTTCTCCTTGACACTCACATGTTTGAACACTGACTGGCATCAGTAGTTTGGTCGTGGCTGCACTTTGCTGGGTAGGTGTTTATGAAAAGTGGCAAAGAAGAGAGGATAAATAAAGTGGCAAGAGCATAGACAAACTGGCAAAAACATTAGCAAAGACTTCATCCATTTGAATAACAGGTAAAAGTCATAGATATCCGAGTGGAGTAGTTCTGTAAGGCCTTGTGTCTGTAGGAAAGGGAAACTAATTTATTAATAAAAGGATGTGTAAAATGTAAGGAACTGGAATCATCAGAAGACTTTTTTTTCCTGTTGCAAAGCATATTAATCTGTCATTTGCTGACTATTTTATTTGCATGTGGATCTTAAATTTGTTACTTTTCCCACTTTCGCATTTTGATGAGGACCTTTGTAAATAACAAAAATTTTAAAAAAATGCAGGAACAAAAACATAGCTTCTTCAGTAGCCTCTATTTTCACTAGAGAAACAGGCTTGTCTGTAGTTTAAAATACTCTGTAAGACTACCTAATAAAGGGTATGTAATGTAAAAAGGATTAGTTGGATTCAGATATTGATTTGCTTTCAAAGAAACTTATCAAAGGAGAGAAACAAAAATTAAAGTCAAATTGATCCCCCACAGCTCTAGCCTCTGATTCCAGGGGCAGCCCTATCTTTCTCCTAATCTAGGAGAGGGAAGGCAAAGGAACAAGAGGACCCATGGTAGTTCTGTTCTAGCCAACTCATAGAGCCAGATGGACAACTCCCTTGTATAACCCCAGTCTTCAACCTCAGTTTTGGATTAACTGAGGTTTTCAGGAGTAATCAATGCTCTTCAGTTTTCAAGTCTTTGATTTAGTACAACTTAACAGTTTAAAATTGTAAGTAATTCCTACAGAGTTGGTCCAGTCTTGGCTGTAGCCAATCTCTGCCAGTTGCAGTGGAAGGGAAATTAATGTGGGAGGGGCGGGGGAGGTGGGCAGCAAGCCTGGTACTCAGCCAGCATCCATGATCATGGCAGTATGACTGTTAAAGTATGCACACTTGTCTAGTCCCTCACAATTTGTTGTCTCTTGTTGAAACTGCTGAAAACTGTGTCTCTGTCTTAGACTCTCACAGGAATGAGAAAATTAGGTTTGATTTGAATGACACACCTTTCTTCTGAGAAAAACAAACACACACAAGACCCACATAAAAACTGTAAGACAGGCACCCAAAAGGAAAGGGCCCTGAATTGTTTCTAGGCACTTAACAGTGAAAAAGAAAGAGTTAAATATGCAGTAGAAATAAAGAGTACTGAGGCTGAGGTCAGTCCTTCTAAATGCATTTGTGTGCTGTTCAGCATAATGCTCGGCCCCACAAATCTCAGTCTTTTCTTCCTCCAATATAAACACCAAGGCAGTTTTCTGTGCCCGTATCTTAAGCTTGTCAAATAAATTCTCCAGAGGACTGACGGACCAACAAAAAACATATTGCCTTTCCATCTGGTTTTTCTTCCTTTTGCCTTGTAACATACTTACAACAGTACTGTATCATTTGTATTTGCACATTAATCCAAATGGTAAAATAAAATGTAGGAATTCACTGCACAACCTGCTCCCTTCCAGGAGCGGGTAACCAGGAAAAACATGCTTAATGCAGCAATTCACAAAGCTTTGTCCTCTGAATCCCATTCTTTGTGGAGAGTTTGCTCTACTTGAGTGTTCTCTCATGAAAAACACATATATCCCACACTCTGCTCAGCTCCATGCCTTGTCTACCATGATCTGTTCCCCAACAGAAATCTTTTGTATCTCAGGCTCCAGCAAAGGCAACTTCGAGACCATAATTCTGCCAATTCCTACATCCCATCTTAACCTCCCATTGGCTGCTACACCAATCCTGAACTCCCTCTTCATCCACTCTGAACCTTCCTCAAAATATCTGAAGGCAAAGACTCTTTCTCTTTCACTTTCACTCTATCTCAGCTTTCCACTGCTTGGTTCCTGTCATACTTTCACTCCCTCTGGAAGTAAAACACAGTAACTTTTTCTGCCTGTCCAAGCTCAATGTGGCTTCCCATTTTTTTTGGGAGTGTAAAAGATTTGAGCTTGCAGGCAGCCAGCCTCTGTCTTGCACACCGAACATGGTCCAGCCCAAGGCACAGTCTTCAATCCTATTCAATTCCCACCACCATTGCACTTGCTAGAATAAATATTTTGCTCCCCATAGAGCTCCCAGACAAAAGGGAACTACTGCATGGGAGAAGAAGAGAAAATATGAACAGAGAGAAGCAAGGGAAGAGAAAGACAACAGACAGATTGTTTTCTTGGAATGTCTTGTCCCTGGCTTCTCCCAAGGGATTTGTTTCACTAGTCAGAAAACATCTGGTTTGAGATAAGCTTAGAAGGGACTTGTCAACTATGATGATATTACAAAAATGAACACATCTTCAACGAACAAACACAACCAAAAAGAGTAAAACCCTTAAACAGAAATACTTATAAAGCTACCCAGACTAGACTTAAAATTAAAGAAGACAGGAATCACTCTGTGACTAAGGCATGAATAGTTTTGATGGGAGATTTTTATATGTTCTAGTATAAGCAATTCATGTTTTGCTTGAGACATGAATGAGTTGTCTTAGTTTATCATAATAGCAACCTTGATTGAATACAATGATCCTCAGAATCTTGCCGAATAGAAGAGGATGGTCAATTCTCCTGCCATGACAGTTTGTCCCCTTTCATGGTTAAACAAAGCAGGAGCCAAGGAGAATTGGCACAAGATCTGAGGTGCTTCATGTCCAGCAGAAAAAGAGCATCATGAGATCAAGTCTGGAAAAAAGGAGGTTTAGAGGAGACCATGTCATTCTCTGCAGAGACCAAAAAAGATGTTGCAGCAAGGTGACAATAGCGGAAAAAGGAAACTGCCTCAAGTTGCATCAGAGGAGGTTTTAGGCTGGATATTTAAAAAAATGTCTTCACCTGAAAGATTGTCAAGCATCTGAACAGGCTGCCCAGGGAAATTATTGAGTGACCGTCCTTGGTGCTATTTAAAAGATGTGCAGATGTAATGCTTAGGGACATGGTTTAGTGGTGCACTTGGCAGTGCTAGGTTAATGGTTGGTCTCGATGATCTTAAAGGTCTTTTCCAACATAAACGATTCTATGACTCCGATACTGTGAAGTTTGGCTGTTGTTTTAGACATTCTATGTTATCAGGTATAATACTTAGATTTTCATTAAAATAGCCACAGTTTCATAACTGGTTTCCCCTACACCAGCACTGCCAAGTCAAGGCAAAGTTTTCCAGAGCCAGTTGACATGACTTGATAGTGGCCAGGAGCATATTATAAGATAAATTAGGACAAAAGAGAAGCACATGCAATAGCAGTTCCAAGATCTTCCCACATCCACTGGTGTGCTCTGCTTTGGAGATATCCAAGCCACAGGATGCAGCTGAATCTCAGTCTGCAAATAACCATTATATACGCAAAGATGCCAGTGAAAAAAAGTTGGTTTTCTGTGAGTTTATTAAACATCATGGACACTCTCCTATGGAGCAGTTTTATTCACTGACAACAAGAGAAAGTTGAGAACTTTTTATGTTCTGCTAAGTCTTTGAGTTTTAGCTGCTGTTGCAATACCATTGGCACAGTTCAGGACATTTAGTCTTCTATAACAAATCTAATATGCTTTTCAGGGGTGTTTTCCTCATGTAAAAATGGTTGTTCTGGGTGAGACCAAACCAATTACACAGGTTGCTGTGTGAGTGCAAAGAGTTCATGTAGTCTTCCTGCCTAGAAAACTCCCTCAGCATTTGGTGATCTGTAGCTCAGGCACTTCTGGAAATGGGGTATTGTGCAGTTGCAGAACTGGGAGATGGGGTAAAATGAGCCTTGTCCACAAAAGCAGAAAATATCAATCAATCACCAAATAAAAGAAAGCAATACAGTATACTTAGTTGTTAGGCAGAAGCTGAGCAAAATCTCGTTATTTTAAGAGCAGTATTTCAAAATACACCCTTAAAAAAGGCTAAAGGGCAATAGGCAAAAGCTGTTTCTCCTTACTTTTTTTTTTTTTTTTTTTTTTTTGTCTAACAGGCTTTCTTGGCAGAGATCAAATATGAAACAAACTGAAAATAGCAACTAACAAAATGGTCAAGTAAAAACAATGATAATTTCTGTTGAGAAATCTTCATTTTTACTTTCCCACCATATAAAAATCATAAAGAACACCTGAGGTATCCCCTTATCTTTATATGAAAAAGGTCTCAGATAGATTATAGATAACAGAGAAAAGGGTCAAATGACCAAATGAAAACCTGTATATCTGCCATCCATCATAAACACATGTGTTCAGGTGGCTTTAATATATGGCTATGCATACATATAGAGAAATAATCTCACCTCATAAACCCCCAAAGTGAAAAACTGCCTAAGATATAGAATCATTTGATACTGGTATATGCATTTTTTACTGTCCAGAACTCCTTGTAAATCATCTCATGGAGTGCACTGAGAAATGAATGGTGTTTAAGGTGAGAACTTGGAGACTTTAATATGATACTGTATCTAAAATATTGCACCCTCATCGCCATTAAGCAATCTATAAAAAATTTAATAGTTCAGTCAAATAACCTTGGTTAACTGTCTCAAATTATCATTCATTCTCTCATATTAGGGCTGAAGAATAAAGCTGAGTATCTTGCTAAAGTATTTTAAGTTGCATGCACAGTGCAGACCCCTTGCAAAAGGCTGTTCAGTGGAATTCAGTGGACAACTTCCATGCTTATGACAAAGCCAAATGATAATTCATATTGATGTGTGGAAGGATTCTTTCTTGATCTAAGCTGAAAGACAGTGGGAGGACATGAGACAGATAGCCATCAGCTCCTCAATCTACACAAAAGAAAATTTATGGTCTGTTCATCCATTAGCAGCCATAAAACCCACCAGCTTGGCTGGATGTATGCTTTTATGAGGAGAGGACACAGTGCTCCTCACTCTCCATGGCCTTTTCCATCTCTCACATTTTCCCTTGTTAACAAAAAAAAAAAAAAAAAAAAGAAAGGATACTCTACCCCAAGGCTGGCAATCCCAGTATCTAGAAGGCTTTGGGGTGGGGGAACACTCCATCTCCACTCCTTTCGTTTCCATGGGAGGAAATAAAAAACATGTACATATTGGTAAATTGAGTTGGAATGTCAGACTTTATTTACTCTATGTAGGCAATTCTTGGTGCACATAAAGAATTTAAAATGCTAAGGTATAAGCCATGATTAAATAGGCAAATATTTTGGGGAAAAATGAAAGAAACAAAGGAAAACAAAACTTGAAGAAACGCAGGAGAAGAGATAACAAGTGACACAGAAATCATGTCAGGTGGAAGGAAGGATGGGAGGAAAGAGAAAACAGGGAAAGAAGATGAGAAGAAGGAAAGAAAGGAGGAAGAGAAGGAGGGAGGGAGGGAGGAATGAAAAGAAGGAAAGAGTTTTTTGATCTGATGAAAAAATTCTGACTAAATGGGGGAAAATGAACACCAAAGTGACTCTGCATGGGACAAGAGCAGTAAACAGCTGCTAAAAGCTGAGGCCATTCTTACACAGAGGATACTGTACAACCATACTACCTTGTGAAGATTTTAATTTCCTTATTTCAGAAAGACATTAAAACAAACCCTTGGAACATAACTATTTTTTTTAATTTATGAATGTTGACGTGAAGAGCATATTAGAAGAACAGCAACGTCTTTGAGATCTGGATCAAAGCCAGCAGGAATAAGAAATGAAATATTTAAAAGGACTTTTACAACTGCATCACATGGTAGATTCAACAGAAACAGTTAAAGCTAGGAAAAGAACAGGAAGATTTATATCCTGTAGTTCAAGAGAAGGCAGTGAAACTAATAGCAAATTTTTGACAAATGTTTCTGAAACTCGGTAAGGACAAAGATAGTGATATTAGAGGACAAATAGCTCATTTGCTGTGGGTTCCAGCAAATAACCACTAGACTGTGAGCCCAGTTTACTGTGGTAAAAAGTGATAAAGAATATGTTGAAGACATTATACAGCATATCTAATATTATTAAATAATATTTGACATGGTCTCAAGAAGGACATCCACTTCAGAAAAATGTTACCAGTTGCTTCAAGAAAAAATGTTTAACTGTCACATAAACAGGGAATGCAATGTATAGCTCAAGTTCAAGCCAAGGCATAATAAATAACCCTATCTCTTGGAGGCAGATTCTGAACTGAGGCGAGAAGGGACCTCTGGTGGTCATTCCACCCCCATCGATGCAGGGCCAACTTTGAAGATACAATAGTATCACTAGGATTGTGGCCAACTGAATTTTTGAATACTTCCACGGCCTGAGATCTCACAACCTCTATGTGCATGTGCTCCAGTGTTCAACCTCCTTCTCTGTTAATGAGCCAGTAAACAGGAGAAAAGGTAATTATTCAAGGTTGGTTTAAAAGACATGGAGGAAACTGAGAAGAACTCGGGTTAGAAATATACTGGGAGAAGGGGTTACCCAATACAAAAGCATCGCCTTTTATTGTTTACCAGTTTCCTGCCATTTCACAGGAGACGTTTTCAAATTTTAGAAATTATTTTGGGAATGGGTTGAAAGAGTGCCTTTCTCTGGAATTTACTGAAATCAACTTGCTTTCCACCATTGCATTTACCTCTTGATTTTCTTATTTTCCCCAACAGAAAATTGCATCCTCACTCAAAGCGAGATGTCTTCCAGCACTAGCACACCTGGAAAATAGATTGCTACGCAAGCAAAAGTCCTAATGAAAACACAAGGCCAGATTCAATAACAGATTGCATGGGAAGCAGAACTGTGAAAAGACTTGCTTGGCTCCATTTTACAGCTGACAAAGTTGTCCATTTTGGCATAACTGAACTCATGAGAAAGCCAGACCATGCATGGGAAAGAACATTTCATGGCAATAAAAAAAGACCTCCCAGGTCAGAAAGCAATTTTGGACTGGAGACTAGTTGATTCAAAACTGCGAACCTGAGCAAATCTGGTGGAATCCAGTTTTAATTTGTATAAGGGGAAAGCAGAAAGGAAATGTAGAAAATCCCACTGTATCCTAGGTCAGTAACTTTTGTGCGCCTGATGATGCTAACTTCATACCCTACAGGTGTCCATCTTGATCCACAGAGGAAGCAAATGACTGCATCCCTGACTGAGGTTGCTCAGTACTTTTGCAGCAGCAACAACTGCCCAAACTGCTGTCTTTGCTGCTGTGTAATTCCACCCCTGGGGACTCACAGAAGTGACCAAAAAAAAAAAAATATCAAACCAACATGCATTAGCTGGCTTCGTGAAGAAGACACTGCTTTATGGGATGGGGTGTAGGACCAAAAAATATGTCACCTAGACTTAACTGCATGTCCAGCCACACAGCTGATCCCACCACAATTGTCAAAAAACTTCGACTTCTCTTTCCCTCCCCCTTCCTTACTACCACACAGCTCCTCTGTTTATCTAGTGTTAAGCGAAACAAGACCCCCTAGGTCACATGAGGTGCTCAGTCCTTACTGTAATCGGAAAGATAATATCTGCCAAATGAACAAAGGACAAGCCAGATAATTTTGTTTCAGTGAAAAATGCTGATTATTCTTGTTTTTCTTAAGAATACATATATCTCTCTCCTTTTCTTTTCTTTTCTTTTTTTTTTTTTTTTTTTTTTTTTTTTAAGTGGAGTGGTTATTGATTTGCCAATAATGTCTGGTTCTGCCTGATTGCATCAAGCTATGTGGAACAATGTAGCATTGTCTATAGCCCCTGCTATTATAGTAAGTTAACAGTTACTGTAAACAAAAAGGCTCTCAGTAAAGAAGATGAACAAAAGATATATTTTGAATTAAGCACAAGGCAAACACTTAACATACAAAAATAAATCTTCTCCAGCTGGCAAACATTGCAGGAATAGTTTATTCTTTCAAAAAGATCGTATTGGGTTTGCGCTGCCAGTGCTATACACAGTCATTGTTTCTGTCTCAGCAAGAGAGTTATTTATACACTTTGAGGGAGTATAGAATTTCTCTTAAACGTCACAAAAATCATCTGTCAAAAATCATACAAAAAATAAGAGTTTTTTTCCTAATGTTTGAGATACATTTTTTTCTGATGGGAGGCACTAAGGTTTGTTTTTAATAGATCTTAAGGACAGAAGGGGAATATTTGGTCACACAGTCAGTTTTCTTGTATATCTTGCCATAAAATTTCTTCCAGCTACTTCTGTATGGAGCCCAATGGCTGACATTTGACTAAAGTGTGTGCCTGAAAGGTTTACAGTCTTGAATTTACCCCTTTTCCCTGTATCTGGTTCCAGCAGAAATCAAGTTAAACATTTGTGTTGTACTTCTATTTGATTTTCTTTGGCTTTGATTTCCATGCTTAGGTTCCCATTGTGTTTTTCTCTTATCCCTTAAAAAGTCCTTTAATAACTGTCCATACAAGGACCCTGAAACATCTGAATACCTTATGTTTTGGGTTGATTAGTAGTTCAGAAGACAAGCAGGAGAGGGAAAGTAGTGTGGGAAAGCAGAGAGGGAGTTTTGTTTGGAATCCAACTAAATTGTATTTACTTTGGGTTTTTTTTAAACATAAAAAAGTTGCTTCAGCTTAAATTGGAACCTTTTGCTGTTCAGTTTTGTTGTTTCAATTTGAAAAAAACCTTCAGCATCTTTTAACCTTTGCAAAATGTGTGTATCCAAAAAAAGATCAACCCCAAAGCCCTGAAAGAAGTTCAGTGAAAATCATGTTACCTTTTTTTTTGCATTACCCAGTCTACACATTTTTGCTAGAAAGCTTCCGGGCTAAATAAACTTATCTTAATCAGCATTTACAATTGATAAGCACTTCAATTTCTAGTATTACGGTAAAACTCCCTAAAGTGTATCTGGTACAAGGCTTCTTCTTAACTGAGTATATGTTATGTGAAATGCAAAATGATCATTACTAAGAGAAAAATTAGCTGTCCTTGTTGTTTCACCAGAACTAGATGATTTTTCTGTGGATCAGGAAGGGTTTCATGAGGATGTTATATTGTATTCTTCAATGAGGGTTTTTGAAATTTATCTAGCGTGTCTTCAGTCCAGAAAAGTTGACTGCACAGTGGATCTTGCAAGTGAAAAATATGTGTTGGGTTTTTTATTGCATAAGATTGTCTGTCTTCTCCGTATTGCCCCTTCATACTGTATAGTATCTATACAATAACAACCAGGCAGAAAGAGATAAGACGAAATTTGACTACTATTTAACTATTGAAAAATATCTCCCTGTGACTTGCAGGCAAGATGATCATCAAGTAAATGTTTACATATCAGAAGATCTCAATTTCTCATACTTTAGATGTGATATTCATTTGCACTGCATGAGCCACTACAAATGTTCATCTTAGGCTTCCCATCCTTGCTTTCATTTAGGAGGATAAACCTAAATTTCATCATGGGCATATTAAAGGACAGAATAGCCACTAAAACGCTATCAATGACATCTATATCATTTTAATAGCAATATAAGAGCAGTTGCCATGTTTTCTGAACTCATTAAGCTAATTATGATATTTTCAGCTCTACAGATCTGCAAGTATGCCATGCTATTAGTATTATACCCAGCATTAGTATTCCTTTATTCATATACTTTACAAGTATTTGTTTTAGGATCAGTGAAAAAGTAGGAAAACTGCCAAGAATTTTCTGGCTGGCAAGTACTTGAAGGCTTATGAAACTTCCCAGACTTCTCATTTTTCAAGAAAAGAAAAGTAGTCTTGAAAAGTTTAAAGGGACCTGCCAGCTTTATGGAGCTTTGTGATAACTCTTAGAGGGAGTGATTTTGTATTGAGGAAAGAAAAGCTATAGTAAAGCCAGGTAACCTTCCTAGACCAGCTAAAAACCTTCATTGTACAACCTCAGCTTCAGCATCCCCTGACTTACAAATTTCCGTGCAGTTCATTAGAGATGGACCCAATACAGGCAGATTTCCCTGCCTGTATTTCTCAGAGGAAACTGGCTGTCCACCTGATGACATCATTAAGAAACCTAATGTTTGACCAGATCTGAGAATATTTTCAATGAGGGGAAAGAAAAGCTTAATAATGATGCTACATTGCATTCATCAGTTGCGGTCTTCTACATGCCATCTGTTTCCTTACGGAAATAAAATTGTTGACCAGCAAAAAGATTAATTTCAAAAGTAGGAAAAGGATTTTTACAAACCTCTTCCTAGGACCATATGAGTTTATGAAATTAATCTGATTAGTAAAACAAAATGATACCAGTGAAACAGAATACCTTAAACTCAGACGTACATTTCGGCTTTGTTTAGTGGGTTAGATATATCATCAACTGTTTGTGGTTTTTAACAGGATAAAGCACCAGAATACACTCCAGTTTCTATCAGCCATTGACTTGTTAAATGTTTTCCTTATAGTTTCATGAACTGGACACAGTAGTCTCCACACCTGGAAAATTCCAAGACCTCATAGCTTCAAAGAGAACTCAAAAAGGAGAAACATTTGAAAAAAAATATTTCATCAACAGGAATGAAAAGAAGAACAAATTTACTTCCCTCTCACCCTAAAAATCTTACTGAGAGAGCTATAGTTGTTCATCTTTTCTGAATTGATACTAGGAAATGCCTCTTTGCCATTGTAGCTGCATAAGACAACCAGGTGAGAAAGTAAGCTAACATTTCTTCCACCTCTCTGACTGAAAGAGGAGTCTGGTATGGCAAGTTAAGTCCCATTGAAACAGAGCCAGTATGGAAAAAAGAGAGGAAATCCACTTTTAGATTATTTCTGTCAGTGCAAAGCCTTTTCTTTTTACATAAAATTTTATATTAAGTGTTTCTACCCTATAAATAGAGAGGAAGAGCGAAAGGGAGATGAAAGATCAGTTTAGTGATTCTTAAATAGATTTTTTTTCCTCTTTGTTTCCCTGATCTATTCCCTCAATACCAGACACTCAAGATTTGCTCTGCAGTGAGATATGCTGCGCAGCACCCTAATAAATGAAAGCTTTGAATTAGTGCATGAGTCAGGAGGCGATCCAAGACCAAGCTGTTCCTGTCTAATCTCCCTTCCTTACAAGTTGATCCTCTTTTTGGGCAATTGCTTTCACAGCCAAAAAGGAATTTTCCCAATTAAGAGCTAATTTCCCCTCTGTTACACCTATTTTACACTTTCTTATATGGTCCATGATGGCCTGCTAAATATGATGACAAAACTAGCAAAGTCATTATCCATGCAGTGGTGAAGGCGAAGTGGTAGAGCATTGCAAGGAAGTTTCCAGTGCCCACACAATATGTGCCATGTTAGTTCCACTGGGATGGGGCAATTCTTCCCATAAATCTGTACCTTTCAGATCCAATAGAATACAACTGTAGATTATTTTTCCTTTGTTAACCAGTAAGAAATTGTTCTACTGCAGATAAATGTACATAGTGAAACTGTTTAGATAGCAGCAACTGATAATTTACTAGAACAGATTGTCTGAAAAAGATGGAAAAAATCAATAGGGATATTTTCTGGTTTATTGATTGAGAGACAAGTATTCATATCAACCGAGACACAATGTAATTTAAGCAAAGGAATGAGAATTGAAATAGATTGATATCACTGGTTAAACTGGATAGTACAATGCTAGAAATAAAATTAATTCTGAACCTCTAAAGGAAGTAGATATGCATGTTCTAGTTTTGAAATAGAAATAAATGGTATTTAAAGAAACAGAACAACCCAGTTTAAAATTCCTTCAAGTTTCTAACACAGCATCCCCAACACTGGCAAGAGGCACGAGGGCACAACTGTCTTTTGCTGACTGGAGACCTCTGAATATGCTGGAGTTGTCTACTCTGAAGCGCATATAGTCCTAAATGGGATCTTAAGAGTAGATGATGGGCTTACAAACCAGTGGAGATCAAGCTGAGAAGTGCAAAAACTGAGTGGCTGGCCTCAATATGAGTGGGGTCCATGCTGCAGATGCTGGGTGCTGCATTCCTGCTGTGAGAAACTTCACCTTTTCCAGTGAAGGAATCCACAGACCATCATTTCAAAACAGAAAAACTCTGAAACCCCCTCTCCAGGGGTTTCTTGTAGAAATACGACAACCTAGTAAACAGAGCTCTGATGAAATACGGTGCACATCTGTAGTCATTTTATAGCTGACCAAATGTGCAGCCTGGAGTTTGTATGTGCAAGAGCTGAGATAATAACAAGCCTGAGAACTCCCAGTGGTTGTTTGCTTTGATTTGCAGAATGTTTGTTACACCACATTATAACCAAATATTGGGTATATCCGCTTGCAGAAATCTCATAAGTTACAAAAACAAGGTTTCTGCCAATGTTGCTTTATATATAAAAAAAAGGAAAAATAATCAGACTTTTTTTTTTTATGAGGTATTAAAGAGGAGGGTATGTTGCCTGAAATCACCTATGGTCTGTGCTAGGACTATGTAAAATAATTTTACGTAGTAAACTATAATACATATATCACATTGTTATCTATGATTCAGATCACCAGGCTCAACAATTTTAGGTAGGTATTTTGTAGTAGGGTAATATGTATTTGTAGGCAGGTATGAAGTTCCACATTTCCCATCTGAATATGGCTGAAACATGTCACAAACAATCCCTGTTTCTAAAATGATACTTCAAGGACTACATCTCTCACATCTGCAGAGTTTGTACTACAGCATACAGCTATGATCTGATGAATCATCTCATTTAGATGTGGCTACAAAACACTCTCCAGAAACAATACTGACAATTTTAATTTAATGGATATGATTGCAAGTATGCTTGTGCACGTTATCCTTTAGCAGTTAAATAATTTAACAGCAGAAGTGACAGAAGCCTACAGGTGACGGCAAGAAAATGGAGAGACTAAAATTAAAGACATGGGATGGTAAATTGCAAAATAAGATAATGCAGCAATCTTCTGGGTATATGGATGTCTATACAAGGGAAACAAAGTGGAGAGCATAAGTGAGATTTTAACATAAGCATTAACAGACACCTGAAATTTGATAGAACAAGTGATAGCAAAACAGGCTCCAAGTTCTTTTTCAAAGGAGGCACAGGACATCTTAAAATGCTTACAATGACCATACACGATGCTTCTAGACATCAGATAAAAGAGGCAGTTCTGTTGAATAAGAGGAAGAGTCAGTTCCATGGTTTAGGCTGATCAGAGGATGCAGGTAGGAACTCCAGGCAATCCCAAAGGCTAGGAGAGGCAATGCTATAGAACTGGTCAATAGGAGTTTTCATGTCCAAAACCCAGCATTAACAATGTATTCACCCTAGGTCTGGGGTATTTTTTTAGGGTTTGGAATTTGTTAGTACAGGGAAATATTAAATTTTATTCTGACTAGTAATAAGAAGCTGGCTGGAAACCTGATTGTGAATGTAGTTAGACATGCACACAACAGGAGTTAATCAGTATGAGAAAGGCATGAAAACAGCAGGCTAAGGAGTTGGGAGTCCAACAAAGCAGTCACAGCATCTGAAATACCACTAGCTGTCCATCTTTGTTCTATGTGAATTAAAGTAACAAAATCAAGAAATAATAAAAAAGAAACAAGGAAAAAATGCTACACAAAATGATGAGAATAATTCTACTCTGAGGTAAAAAGCATGATGTCAAATGCAGAATGAAAAGAAAGGTATATAAAAAAGGTTGACTGTAAAGAAAATAATGATTAATAGGAACAAATGACACAAAAAAAGTGAAAAGTTTAGCTTTTTAATTTTTTTTTTTTTAAACTTGCAATCCTTTAGAAGCAACAAGACACTAAGAAAGGGTCCAGGAAATGCAGCAAGTAGAAAAGGAAGACAGAGAAAGGCCTCAAGTAAAGTCTATTACTTAACAAAAATCTCAGAAGTCAGGTGACAGGGTGAAAGCTGGAGTATTAGGTGTCTGCTTTCTTTCAGGCTGCAGGAAGATTAGTCTTCACCAGACACTGAAACAAAGTAAATAGGGAAGTGGAGCAACAGAGACCAGAGCAGGATAAAGAGTAAATCAAGCAATATTTAGACTGTGCAGATGTATTCCAGTCAGCAGCGCCTAACAAAATCCATTCTGGAAGTGATCTGCGATCTCACACAGACCAGGGAGAGCAGAGGAGGAGTGGGGGGATGTAGGGTTCAAAAAAAAAAAAAAAAAAAAGGAGAGAAAGAGCACAGGGACTACAGACTGGTCAGCCTAATATTGATACTTGAGAGAAATGTTACAAAAAAACAGTGGCTAGAGTAATATGGCACAAACCTCAAACTGAAGTTATTGGCAATTCCCTTCAAATTGAAAGGCATCTTCCACTGAGAGCTGTAGGAGGTCTCAATTGCTAACAGATACTTTCCATTTTCTTTTTAAGAATTTACTGCTCCAACAGAAAATACATCTGAAGTTCCTGAGCAAAAGCAAGCTCAGGAGCATTTCCAGGATCTGAATTCAGGTCATTCTTGATGAATCCAGGGAGGGGGGAGTCTGAAATCTTTCAGATTAAATTGGATGGAGATAGATGCAACATGCTATGCTTGTTGAGAAAGAAATAGAATGAACAAATGCAAAGCTGGTAATATCAGGCTGGGAATTACCTAGTGGGAAAGATAGATATATAGACAGACAGACAGACAGACTGATTGAATTGATCTCAGAAAGAAAGAAGAGGAATTTCTACCAATTCAAGATCTGACTAACACCTTGCTGACATCTTAATCATCTAGCACACATGATTGCAGGAGGTTGAAAGAGTGGACTGAGACACTAATATTTCAAAGAAATAGGAGCCTCTGATCCACATGGAGAAATGATGCAAAGCTTTATTGAAGAGATCTGTCAAGAATTTCCAGAAGCACATTTCAGCAGGGTGTAGCAGCTTCTTCAACCACTATTCATTGAACTCAGCAAGTGCAGGTAGTCTCTTCCATGACAGATCAAGAAGATTAATATAAGCCATTGCACTGGAAATGTCTTCTGCATGGGAAACACTTTATGAAAGTCTAAATTATGGGGTTCAGTTAATAAGCAGGTTAGATCCTTCAGCATGGGTACCATCTCGCAATTTGGATTGATACAATTGAATCTGTATAGACAGACTTGGTCTGCAATAAGAGGTCTGAAAAGGACATAGAGGAAATACGTTACGTTAGTACTTAGGCTAGACTTACCTTAGGACTATGAGCTCAGTTGCCTGAGTATGCATTTCCTGAGACTCAATGTCAGGGCACATGCAGAAAAAGAAAAACCTAAAACCTTGGCATGAGAGAATTAACACCATTGCCTGGTGACCCTACCTGCACCCTCTGATCAGTCTACACAGTGGAGCCAACTCTCTCTTTTTTTTTTTTTTTTTCCTCTTTATATCATTCAACAGATGACAGTAGTGCCATTCACAGGACCTGGGGAACAACTGCTCTCTACTTTGGAAATCTGAGATGATCTATAGGGTCCTCTCTAGGTACAGGCACCACCACTCAGGATGGACATAATAAACTGGAGAATAAAGAGGTGAACAAAAATGAAAAAATATGTTTTGAAGGTGAAGTTTTGAGGAAAAAGGAGCATACGATAGAGGTGTTCAGGAAAGAAGTTACACAATTTCCTTTAAATATGTAAAATACGTTAAAATAGACAGTGGAGATCAGTTGTATCCTCTGGAGGCAAGTGATAAAAGAAAGGTCCTAATTTTGTGGCAGCTGTAGCTGAAGATGATATTGTAGTAAGGTCAGCAAAGCAGTAGAACAGTGTCTCACAACAGCTACTGAAAAGCAAATGATTCAGAGGTCCTTTCCCTTGTTAATCAGCTTCTTTCTCCCATCCCTGGGAGCTCTTACTGTATCTCAGATCAATGCACACGATGTTGATCGAAGGGCTCTATATATTTGTCTGTCTGCTCAGCTCATTTCAGTCAGATTAGGGTGTAAAGCGATGGGTGGAGGGGGGAAGAGGCCGCAACACGGCTGCATACCTGAACTTTTGTATTGACTGAGGGGGAGGGAGCCATCAGCGACATAGATGACTTGTGACTTGTCTGTCTCTTTCTCAGGTCGTCAAAGAGTCTGCAGCCTCTTGCCTATCCCTGTCCCAACTGTATTTTTCCTAAGTCACATGTCTACCTACTTTATCTTTTTTCCTGTCTGTCTCTCATTCCCATGTCTTTTTCTATCTCTCCTCCCCACTTTTTTTGCATTATTTTTGGCTTCCCTGACAGAGATTTCACCATGACAAGTCTTATTTTGATTGTCCGGTTGTGATGGGTTTTCTCTTCTAAGGCTTTGCTTTACAGCTGAACTCTACACACATTTTCACTGCAGAGCTCTCCTATCAAGAAAAACAGACTGCTTTGAACTGTTCTATCACTAGGAAAGACCAGATTAGGTCAAGGAGAAGCATGATGTGGAAACGGAGAACCAGGTTAAAGTGTTCCTTAGCGTGGAATATGCCTGATTCAAGCAGAAAACTTGGCAGACCTAATCAAGAAAAAGCATGATCAGACTGCCCAACATCTGCTCAAAATTACCTAAGGGCCAGCAATCAAGAGGTGCCAACATCCAGTACTCACCCTTTACTGTTTTTCAGCAAGAAACCAGCCCAAGACTCCATAAGTGCTATGTCTTTCCACGACAGAAAGCAACAAGTCACTAGTTGGATTACCTGCCTGTAGGTCTGATGAAAGCATCATTGTGACTGTTTTAGGAACTTCAGCCTGAAGAAGGAATTTAAGGAAAGAAAGTCATTTGAAGAGTCATTTGGCGGCTACTGGGTCTCAGGAAAAAAAGGAAAACGAGGAGTAAGTACTATTGACAATGAAAGAAATCAGATATGTTATTACAGAACAGTTCAAATGGTCAGATAAAAAGGCTGATTATGTGGTCTCTTAGAATGAAGCACCACGTAGTTTTCATCATTACCAACCACTTTCTGTCACAGCAGATAATTTCTACTTCTGAGTCATGACTAGAATACCTTGTGACAAACATTTCTGCAGTCCAGGCTTCAACTTCAATCTTGAAGAGCTGTGTTTTCAAAAACAGCTTGTCATTTCACAAAGTGCTTTGTCACAAGCAAGTCAGCTGGTTAGATGGCAACAGTGTGAAACTGCTGCCTGTGAACTAACTGAACAGTTTATAGGCCAGAAGGAAAACACCTCTCAAGGATTTGCATGTCATTTTGCTACTGAATGGATGTCCTGCACAAGATAACAAGGCAGGGCACACTTCTTTCCCAGCTGCAAAAATGATGACCCAAGGGAGACTTAGAGAATAGTTTCATCATTATACCTTAAAATTCAAAGTCTGTGGTGATTTCTACATGCTGACTATAAAGAGTTTCTTTGTTCTCCCACACTTACAGATGATGTAAGATGATGCTGTATCTTTTCCCTTAGATATAGGATTAAAAGAATGCTTATTGAAAATATTGCAATCATTTGTCATTATATCAATATTCCTATTGAAGGGGGGAAAAAAATAGGCAAAGAAGGAGTAAAACACCCTTTACTGAGTACAGCTTACACTCAGTCCTGCTAGAGAAAAGAACAGCAGCTGCTCCTAAGAGGGGTCTCTTAATGCGTTTTCCATAAAACTTTTGGGCAACTTGAATCAATAGGTCTTCGGGAACACCTGGGGGTTATTAGACCTCTTTTCCATCACATACTCTTTTGTACAGCATCTGGCTTGGATTATTTAGACTGAGTGTGTCAGTTTGCATATCTGTTCTTAGTACTAATCTGAAATAATGATGCAATAATGGGTTTAAGGCCTTTTTTTGCAGTATAAATCTTCTAGGTTTTAAATTATACAGGGGCCCAGTGGCCCTTTAGAGCTCTTGCACTCTCTCATTGATAAGATTTAATCCCTAAGGTCTGAAATTAACTATGCTATACCCAGCATTACGGCTGCATCACAGAGCAATTTTATCAGGAGTAGGAGACACAGCAGAATTACACAAGTCTATGGTGCTGTCAATAGGAAATGATGACTCACCAGCTAGTGCTTTCAAAGTGGCATTATCCTATACAGTGAAAACATGTTTTGAGGGTGATTAAGTGACCCCAATGCCAATAATAGGTGAAAGAATGTTAGCATCAAGAAGAAGAAAAAATAATCCTTTACATAAAGCATCTGGTACTTCTGGTATCTATGGGAAAACCTTGTTTGGCTTGTGAGTTTGACAATTAAACTGTGTTGACCTTTGCAAGCATTTCTGAAATTATTTTGAACTGAGATGTCATGCTTACAGAACAAGTTCATGTCAGCCTTCACAAAGCTCACTGACAATAGTCTGATTGCATAAACACAGGTTGATACAAGACTTAGGACATGTTCAGAGAGTGTTGTGATAAAAGAACAACCTGACTCAAACGAATGTTGGATAATACCTAGGCCAATAGGTGAAAGGTGCTCGTGGAAGTTAAAAGAAATCCTTTTCAGTACTCAGAATGAATCCTGAAGAGCAATGACAAGATTTGGTTGAGTGCAAGCCAATCTGTTCTGCCATTCAAAGGCTTTGGAGGCTATTTATAAGGAGCTCCAGGGACAGAGTTTGATAAGCTTAACAATCCATATGGCACCCTGCCAAATCTGTGTGAGGCAACGGAAATTCAAGTGGTTGTCAGCTTTCTAGAGAATAGATTGGCTGTTAAGTAGAGCAGAGCAAAGTAGGTTTTTGCTATACGTCTCGACTTGGATGGTAAATAACTTTTTTGAAGGTGCATTGATTAGAAAAATGACTACTTGCCCTTGAATCACTGCCAGCCTCAGACTGACTCTATATCATTGGTGAATACTGATGCAAGTGGAATGAATACACTTCTGCAATAATATTAGGTTTGCACTGTCACTGAGAAGTTTCTGAAAGGAAGAAAAATGTGTGGGTAATCTATTTACCTTATGAAAAGGCAAGAAATATAAGCACAGTTTAAGCTATCTTGATATATAATAAATGATTCAGTGGGCTCTAGACGTAATGGGTTCTGATTTTCAATATATCTCTGTTAATAGGTTGTTGATTTCTGGAAGAGTATTGATGCTGATGAAAATTTCTTGGGGATTTGTGCTGTTTACTGGGATTTTGTCTTCTAAAGTTCCTCTGGTGTTTAGCAACACGTGTGCTCCTTCTATGAATCCCAGAGATTTTGATGCTGTCTTTGAGAACTTCGTACCTTTCCTGACTGGACCGGTCAATTTGAATGACAGATTCAAAAGTCATCAAGTCCCTGGAAGGCCAAGAACATACACAGAGACTGAAGTGACAAAGCCTGATTGAGAGGCCTGAAATTTTATGGATGCCCCATAGATGGTTTGTATTGCATTGCTATGTGCACTCACTTTTCACATTGCTATTACCAGTGGAATTGTGCTGTATGATTCTTAATACATAAGACTGTGAGAAAGTGTTTTATTATCAGTGTGATTGTGCTGTGCTGTTCTTGGTGGAAGAAAACATGAGAAAGAGAGGTAGTAAGCAGCTGGAGTTACAGACTCAACTTTTTTGGAGTGATATAAGTTGCTTGTTCAATGACTGTGATGAAGATAAAACAATTGGTGCAATATATTTCTTTATCACTGTACTTTTTCTGTTCTGGCAATGATTAGATACATTACCCTTGCAAGCTGTTACTGTTAACTTCTTGATCACTACTAATAATTTGTTTTCTTTCTTGCTGTAACAAGTTGAGTAAAACCTGATTTCACAGATTATTTGAGAATTTGGGGGTTTATGATGATTTTTGCTAAAAGTCCCCCTTTGTGATAAGGAGCTCTTTACACCACTGTCTTTGCCCCTTACCTTTGCTGAAATAGCTCCTCACTTCTGACTTTCTCCTTAGTGAAACAGTAAAATGATTCAAGAGAACTCCAAGCCCTAACTGCAGCTGTCAAGATGGGTAAATGCATAGGTTTTGTGTTAGGAACCAATAAAGTTAGCAGGCTCTTCTTTGTAGAAGAGTTTTTACCAGCTTGCTTGTGATTCATTATGAAAAGGTCAGTAAAATCTCAGGCTAGACCCAAAACTCAGATCTGCCTCCCTGGCCTCTTCATGAAGGGCAAGAAAACAATAAGAGCTGAAGTAGTGGAAATGCAGGGAAATGGCAAACTTATTTATTTAAAAAAGATGGGGAGTGGTGCAAGCAAGATAAGAGCAGAGCACCAAATAGAGGTAAGACAAATACTAGGCCCCAGCTCCTTATTGAAGTCACACAACGGGCAAGCTGGCATTGTCAGAGAGATTCATGTGTCTCTTCTAATTACCCCCAGATATATATTTCCATCACCATTCCTGTGTCAATGCCTGTATGATGCAAAAGAACAAAAAAACCCTTAGACCGTTGAGAAACCCATCACATTTTCTTATTTTTCCATTGTTTTTCAGGTACATCAGTTAACTGAGCCAGTTCATTGAGCATCAGGATGCATAGCAGAGGTGGTAAAAAGGGCAGATTGAGAATACATGGCCAAGGTTAGGTGAGACAGGCTCCACTTCAGTTGACTTAAAGCCACCATAAAATCACAGCCTAAGCTGTAAATACTTGAGAAGCTGGAAGTTATTTCTTTCAGAAAAGAGTTGTACAGGACAATGTGATTCAGGGGGTGAAACATATACACATCTGGGTCCCAAATAGTATTTCTATAAACTGGGTTATAAAACACTTAAGCTAAAGACATTCTCTTTGATATTAATGTAAATACGTTAAAGCATCAGAAACTATTAACAAAAAAATCACTTAAATAATTAGCAGCTGAGTTCAGTTATACTAAATCCAAAACAGGTTTTATTCCCACACCTTGACAGAACTGGTCTAGATTCCTAAGTCAATAGTGAAAGACAATAGCCTCCAAAAACTACTTCCTGGGAGGTCGATAATGTACAATTCAGAGCAGGTTTTGTCTGCACCTTTAGGAAAACACAGTTTCCTGTTTAGCGCTAGTGGGACAGGAAACATGACCTGACTCCCAGGAGTTTCTGTAGGGAAGGCTGCATAAGTATAAGCATTAGTGGGTGAAATTAAATAATTCTCTTTAGATTTTCTAAACAGAACATTAGAGCAAAAAGAGTGTAGGGCTCACTAAGTCACCTAAACCATGAACCATCTCCTAAATAAGTGAGAAAAAGCTGCAGATTATGGTGAAGAGCGATTTGTGTAACACAGCAATACTGATTGTTCTGTTTTGATTTTTTTAAAAATAACCCAACATCTGCACATACTTGATGAATTTTCTGCTGTTTAGCAGCAGCATGGAATTCTGACACCAGGAAACAAAACTGTGGTGCCTCTCTAAATCTTCTTCTTGAGTGACATATCTACACTAATAGGTCAATTCCCCTGCCTATGATGCAACTACCTTTCTTCTTTGACAATCAGGCATCCCTGACAAAACAGTTTCATCCAACTTGCTAATTCTGACAAGTGCATTTTTCAGTCTTTGGGTAAGGTCAAATTCAACCAAAATGCTGGCTAAAGGCCCCCACAGTGAAGAATTGCACACTGCCACTCCCCCGAATATATTTGCTCTGCATTGTAATAGCAATGCAGTACAAGAAAAACACAGATCCATGCTTGGAATACTTTGTGTTAAGCAGAAAATATAGTAAAAAGAGAATTTAAAAGAGCAAAAAGATAAAAATTAAAAGCATATTAAACACTGTTCACTATAGTAGCCTCCATGCAGAGGAACTCATAATTGAGAGCATTTATTTTAAGAGATTTAGCTGGGCCTTTAGTAATTGATATCAGGAATTTTAACCATTCGGCTTAACACTAGCATCTGTACAAGGTACTGTGCTGGTTTTGATTGGAGTAGAGTTAATTTTCTCCATAATAGCTAGCATGCAATTATGTTTTGTATTTGTCCTGAAAACAGTGTTCATAATACAAGCATGTTTTAGTTCTTGTTGAGTGAGGCTTACACAGAGTCGTGGCCTTTACTGCTTCTCACACCCTCCCACCAGTGATTGAGCTGGAGGTGCACAAGAAGTTGGAAGAGGATACAGATGGAACAGGCTGATCTCAGCTGACCAACGGAATAGTCCTCACCTTATGGTGTCACGCTCGCCATATAAATCTTGGGGAAGCAAAGGATGTTCAGAGCATTTGTCCTCTCAAATAACCAAGTAACCATTATGTGTGATGGACCTCTTCTTTCCTTGAGGTGGCTAGACACCTGCCTACTTCTTTATCTATTAAACTGACTTTATCTCAGCCACGAGTTTTCTCACTTTTACTCTTCTGATTCTCTCTCATCTCATGAGAAGGGAGGGAGTGAGTGGTTGTTTGGTGCTTAGTTGCCTGCTGGGGTTAGACAACAACAGGTGTTGGGCCAAGAGTGCTTATGTAGTCACAGAAGAGTGTATTACTTCTACATTCAGTGAGATGAAACTTCTAATGAAAACTGACTGGTGACACGTACCCACACGAGAAATAAGTATTGAAAAAAAACAGAGACTCTTTGAAGGAGTCACCCTAAAAGACTGACTGAAGGATTAGATGAGGCACACAAGAGCAACAGTTTTGAGAGGTACAAAGCTTAACAAAGAGAGGAGAATAGGTTGTGATTAGTCACACTGCCATGCTTAAATAGGACTGAGATTTTCAAGTAAAGGGGTATCAAAGAAAAACAGAGAAAAAAAGACAAAATGTAATTTTCTTTATGAAAAGTGGGAATGGGATTAAACAGTGGTCAACTCTCTAAGAGTTAGGACAGAAATGGTTTCTTAGATGGACACAAGAGGGTATTCTTCCAGCCAAACATTTGGGCCTAGATTCAGTGACAGAAGTAGGCACTTTGAATGTGTGATACACCTGATCCATCGTAAGTATAAGACTTCAGAAGAGATTATGGCTGTTTCTCTGTGTCAGCTATCGAAGCATGTCTAAATGACCACCTGGAAAACTAATGGCTACCACATCAGATAACACTCTATAGTTTTACTTTGCTTCAGAAAAAAAGACACCAAGGCATAGAGCCATGTTTCTAAATTCTGGTCTTACTTCTTGTGAACACTAAGAACTCAAGAAAATTGTCCTAAGGGAAAGTAGTAGCAATTCCATATCACTCATTTATTTCCTGCATATGTGTTTCCCTCCATACATAGAAACATTTATCAAAGAAAGTTTAAGAATATGCTAATCCAAGCAGGATGAGAAAGAGTATAAAACAAACATCTTTCTGCTTCAGGGGAAATGTGGATGATGTAGCTTGTTTTTCTTTCTTTTTTTTTTTGTTTGCTTGTTTTCCCCCTTTTGTATTTTACTCTCTTTACTACAGTGATTCCTAATCAATAAACTATTTTGAACTGGTATTTTCAGTTTCAGTTAGATTTAGGTTTTACCTTTTTTCCTTCTTCCTCAGTACTATACAATGTGTTTCTTAAAACAATTATTCTTCCACTCAAGAAAGATCATGTTCAGAGACACAAACTTCTTATTTATAACACATAATATTTTGATGACTTATCTGCCTGGCTCATTATGGAGCCAAAATACTACTTTGTGGACAAGCTTTGGATCTAAATATTGTTGTTTATCACAGAAAAACCTTATAAAATTCTTCAGCACACCTTGGGTGGAAGTATGTTTTACCCTGGGCTTTTAAAAACATGTTGTATGCCGTGAAAATTGTCTTAGATTTTGGAGAAGATTTTGTTTTGTTTTGTGCTGTCTTTTTTTCATAAACTGTAGATGAAGGTCAGTAGATATCACTTAAGCAGATATCTCTTGGGTCTTGGTCCACAGTATGAAAACTGGCACCTGGTCACAATTTCCTATGACACTCTTCTCAATTTTGCCTGGTTTTCCTTCTGCAGGGTATTGGCTGCAGAATAACATGATGTGATTGGTTCTGAGCTGGGACTTCAGGTGCATTCTTTGAGATCCAGGTATGAATGTTGGCAGTGGAGTGGCAAAGCAGGAGAAGGTGCATGGTCAGAAAAGCACATGCAGCTGTAGTGTCTACAATGAACACCCTGGCTTTCATATTAAATTAAAAAGATGTGAAAAACTCTACAGGCAATCTGGAATCAAGTGAAAAATTGTCTTGAATGAATCTGGGCACTAGTGAAGGGTATCAAAGAAGTAAACATAAGAATAAGGAAACTGTTCTTTTTCTTTCATTATAAAAGTGCCTGTTTTAGGGAGAAGACAACAAAGTCATAGCCTGGTTATGGTTTCTGTCTAATTCTGCATCACCAAAAAATGGCAGAGGTGGAGAACATAATCTTCTTCCATGTCACTAGGGAAAACCTGACCATTCATCAAAATATTTATCACTTACAGATGAGGAAAGGGCAAGTTTTTGCATGCATACTTACATCTGTCATCTGAACTTGACAGTCCTCATTTGCAGTGGAGCATTTCATTCCCACACAGGCAGCAGAAGATGAAGCTACGTTCTCTGGCCTAGCTCTGAATAGACAATATGCATTGTAAAACCACAATATAATCACTTCTTGGCTTGGGTGTAGTGTGAATCTACTGCTTCTAGGTGCAGAGACACCTCAAGCGTACGTCAATGTTTTTGTTATCTGTACTTAGGACTATGTTTCCTGAACATTTCAAGATCTTAGTAATAAAAGACTGCAGTAAAAATCTAGTTTTATTTAAAAACTACAAGTTTATTGAGAAACAAGATAACTCCAGTTCTCAGAAGTAACACCAAAAAAATTATAAAAGCCTCAACAGGTTTGGGATAGGGCAGATTGCAAGTAGTTCAGAGTCTGCTCACAATTAGTTCATGGGTCTTGCTCTTAGAGATACTGTTTGTCATTGAAATGTTTTAATTTTAGAAATGTTTGAAATTATCTATCAATATATCTGCCTACCTGTCTATTTACCTACCTATCAAATTTCCACCCAGCCTGCCTATCAGTCAAACATTTTGTACTGCAGAGAATTTATTTGTTAAGAAAGGGAAAAAAGAAGACTCCCAATTTTTTTAGTCCACAGAGGTATAATCAGAGATAGTTTCAGAACTGAATGGCAAAATATAAACCAGTGAAATCAGAATACCTTTGGTTGAATAACAGAATGAGGATTCAGCAAATATGGCTACACAACTACTATGTGCCTTGACTTGAAATATTTGATCGTTCTCAACAGGAAAAATTCTGCTACAATTACATGTAAAGCTAAATTTGAAAGACTTGAATTCCCACAGACAGAATAAATTAATTGGATTGCACAATTTACAGAAAATTTAAGCAAAGATATCATATTTTGCAAAACTGAGACAGCTTTGGTAAGTATCACAACTCTCACTGCATGATTGCTAGAATAGCAGTACCTGGGACAAATGCAACTGAAGGAGTCCATAGGGTCCAGACAGCTTTTGATACTCTGCTACCCATCAGAGTGCAAAGTTGCAGGAATTACCTCTTCCCTGTTGAGAGCAAGGACTGACAGAAGCAAGAAAGGCACAGGTGACTTGTGCAGAACGTGCTTCTAGACAAACTTCTTCCAGAGTGATGGTGGTAGAAGTCAGGAGATGAGACAACCGGAAGTGTAGAGGGAATTACAAGTGAAGAAACAAAGTAAAACAACAAAGATAAGGAGCAGCAGTGACAGAAAACCAATTCTGGTATGTGTTTTCTATAGCTAGTAAGAGTAGGAACATTTCTTCCATCACACTGGCATGAAAGCAAGAAGAGTGTCTCATACCAGGGGAGAAGCAGATGGAACAACTATATTTCATGTGTAGTCCTGCTCTGGGACTGTCAAGCTGCTGCAAGAGCTGCTCAAAATTTGTGTGTTAGTGTCATTGCTGCAGTCTGTGACTTATGCTCCAAAGATGACAAAAGCATTTTGGGTTACATTATCTACAGAAATAAAAGTTGCCTTTATTCTGTAAATTTATTTTACTGCCTTCTTTACCTGTGTTCAAATACTTTCTAGAAGCATTTTAACTGATCTCTTACACATGTGAAAAATTTTCTCATGCACTTTGTAGAATAAATTATTACAGAGAAACTAGTTTTCTGTTAAATATAAAAATATGATTGTTAAGGAAAAGTTCCCTTTACATGGTAAGAGGGATGTGGGATATCCAACAGAGTTATGTTATAACATTGCAGCCTGACTCGAAGTATCTACAATGTCCATAGTGGGACAACTCTTTGGATAACCAAAAATGGCAGACACATATTTTTGGGTGGCTCTTCAATGTGCCAGACTAGAGTCTGTGTAAACTCCTGAACCTATATGCTAAGTTGATTGGTGTCAGGATTTATACCTGCTCACAGAGAGTTAGCGTTATGGCCACAACCTCTCCAAAATGCTCTCCTTTACTTCCACCACAAGCTTCTTTTTAAATTCTTGGCTTCTTTTCATCCAGTTAACCAAACAACGGGTCACACTGGCAGCAGTGGTAGCCCATATATGATGTAGATGGTGGATCACCATCCGCCTATTGTCTAGTTTTGGTTAAGAGCTGAATCCACATCAACTTACAGGATCTTCTAACACTGCTCACAAATTCTATACAGTGCAGGCTAGATTCACAGACTGCACCTGTGCACAATTCAGATTTGCAACTTTTTCCAGAAGTTAGACATCGAACATCTTATTTCTGTTTTGTTTTTTTGAATTTTCAGTTTTGAAATATTTATGGAAAGGAAAACAGACTAAACTTATTTAAAAATAGGCGAGAATGCAAACAAAAATCTTTAAACCAGAAAATATTTTCTAAAGTGTTGTCTGACTTATAAACTCAAATATGTTAAGGACACTTAGCAGCTTCATTAAGAAAATGCAGGAGTTCTGCAGCACAGGTCATTAGCAGCTTCAACTTACGTGTTATCTTCCTGAAGAGAAATTTTCACATCAACTTCCTTGATAGATCATCAAATTATTTTTTCAAAGGAGGACATTTTATATATAATGATGACAGCTAGTCAAATGACATGAGCACAATTTATTAATGGCTCTTCTTCTTCCTTTTTTTTTTTTTTTGTTGAGGATAATCTAAAATGCCTACATAACTGCTGTGACAACTCTATTGCCACTTGAAAATTCCACCATCATCTCTCTGCATTTCAGTCCAACAGGAAGAAAGGAAAGATGAAAAGTCAATAGAAAAGTTAAAATATCCTGGAAATCAGGAATCAGTTCTGTTTATTTAGCTCATTTTTATTACAAATATTTAGAGGAGGAATGTGGAGAGAAACGGATGAGATAAAATTCTCCTTCCAGCTTAAAGGAAGTGCAAATACTCAATGACAAGATAGTAGAGTAATGACTGAGAAAAAACGTTTACAAAAGCATAGAAAAAGCCTTCATTGAATGGGATCATATTTCAGTTTTGGACACAAGCTGTATTCTTATAATACAGGAAGCTCCTCATCATGCTGGCCTTCAAACAAAGGCAATGAAAAAGAAAACATTTCCTCTGAAAGCTAAAAAACCCATCATCTTTAGTAATACAAGAAAACTAAAGGAGAAAAGACAGAAATATCTCAAGCTCACACATGTCTACAATTATTTTTTCAGTAAAAATCTCAATTTCAAAGGATAGTTCAAGTCATTTAAAGAAAAGAACTGATCTGGAAAATTATTTTATAATACTCTCATAACATGTGTTTTATGAAAAATAATTGTGCTTCATGACACACTAGTTCTGATATGGTAATTCCATCCAGAAACTTGCAAATATACTATATATTAATATGAGAAAAATGAAGTACCAGAGCCAATTGTGAAAGCTGCAGATTTTTATTAGTGTTGACAAACTGTATAAAAATCAATGTTTTACCTATATATATTTCAGATAACCTGAGTATTTAATAAACACACCAATCTTAAGAAGACATTGTTTATTAATGAACTCATTTCATAAGTGAGTTGCAACATACGACTGTCATACACCAAGGTGCATTTAATTTTTTCCTAACACTGAAAGAGTATTAAATTCTTCCTTGTTTTCATAGAATCACAGTATCATGGAATGGTTTGTTTTGGAAGGGACCCTAAAGATCATCTAGTTCCAACCACCCTGCCAAGGACACCTCCCTCTAGATCCAGCTGCTCAAGGCACCATCCAACCTGGTCTTGAACACCTGCAGGGATGGAGCATCCACAGCTTCCCAGGGCAACCTGGGACAGAGCTTCATCACCCTCATCGTGAAGAATTTCTTCCTAATGTCTAATTGAAATCCTCCCCCTTCCAATTTAAAGCCATTCCGCCTTGTCCTATCCCTACTCACCTTCATAAAAAGTCCTTCTCCAGCTTTCTTAAAGGCCCTCTTCAGTTTCTGGAATGCCACTATAAGGTCCCCTCAGAGCCTTCTCTTCTCCAAGATGAACAACCCCAACTCTCTCATCTTGCCCTCATAGCAGAGATGCTCTAGCCCTCTGACCATCTCTGTATCCCTCCTCTGGACCTGTTCCAACAGCTCCATGTATTTGGGATCCCAGAACTGGACACAACACTCCAGATGAGGTCTTACAAGAGCAGAGTACAGGGTCAGAATCACCTCCCTCGCCCTGCTGGCCATGCTTCTTTTGATGCAGCCCAGGATACAGTTGGCCTCATGTCAAGCCTCTCATCAATGAGCACCCACAAGTCCTTCTCCATAGAGATGCTCTCAATCACATCATACCTCAACCTGTAGTGATTCTGTTGATTGCCCTGACCCAGGTGTAGGACCTTGCATTTGTCCTTGTTGAATCTCATGAGGTTCACACAGGCCCACTTCTGCAGCTTGTACAAGTCTCTCTACGTGACATCTCATCCTTCAGGTGTGGCAACTGCACCCCTTAGCTTGGTGTCAGTTGCAAACTTGCTAAGGGTGCACTTGATCTCACTGCCTTTATCATCAATGGAGATATTAAACAGCACTGGTCCCAGTATGGACCCCTGAGAGACACCACTTGTCACAGATCTCCATCTGGACATTGACCCATTGACCACTACTCTCTGAATGTGATCATCCATCCATTTCCTTATCCACCAAACAGTTCACCCATCAAATCCATATCTCTTGAATTTAGAGAGAAGGATGTTGTGGGCTTTACAAAAGTCCAGATAGATTACATCCATTGCTTTTCCTGTATCCACTGATGTAGTCATCCCATGATAAAAAGCCATGGGGCTGGTCGAACAGGACTTGCTCTTGGTGAAGCCATGTTGGCTGTCTTGAATCACCTCTCTGTCCTCCATGTGCTTTAGCATACCTTGTAGGAGGATCTGTTCCATAATCGCACTCATGATTCCAGTAATGATGATGTGTATAATAAGAATAAATTTTGACTCTGTGACCACTAGACTAAGTCTTGCAAGGTCATCTATTAGCTTTTTAAGAAAAAAACTAAAACAAAACAATAGAAAATATTTGTTTATTTGTTTATTAATCTGGACCTACAACGACATTAGCAATATTTTCATCCTGCTGGTCTTGTTGGACACTGCTTTTTATCTTAATGTTAAGACTAAGACAGGCAATTTTAAGCATATTTCAAATCTTTTGCCATCTGAGATGCACACAACTATCTCGTTAGTGCAGTTTTCTGTATTAAAGAATTCTTAACTGACGTTTTAATGAAAGTTAAGGGGGGGGAAACAGTTAATGAGTTAAGTTTTATACCTTTGACAGCTGTACCTTTAGGATGGGGCATGAAGCCATAGATGACCAAGTTCTGCTGGCAGCATGAAGTAGCTCTTGCTTTGAACCACTGTTTCTAAGGTCTGAGACTTCTTTTGAAACAAAGCAATGGGGCAGGCTCTGGACGAAAGGTCACTTCAAATCGAAAATGTTGCACCAGCATACACAGCCTTTTCTGTTTATTTTCCATGTAATGTGTTTATCAAGAGCTTTAATCATATTTTTATTTCCTATTTGTATAAGTTTACACATACATTCTGGATTCTATATATAGTGTCTTTCAAAACTCTCTGTCATAGAAAGAGAAATAATTGTATTGAGGCTGCTTCTCATTAACATCATATGCTGCGAACTTACCAAATGGTTAATGACAATAAGAAAAATGCATGGAAACCAGGACATCTGGGTTGCATGATTATTGTCCTTGTATTATACATTATTTTGTTTAAAAGTCTGTATGTTAGTCCTGAATCTCTGCATATTCCTCCCTCAAGGAAAGGCCTTGACAAGTCCATTTGGGGTTTTCTTGTTTTAGTGTCTAATGGTCTGGGTAGCTTTTTAAAGTTGTGTTCTGAAATTAGCCAAGAAAAAACTATTCAGTATCCTTTGGAAATTAACACCATTGACAGAACCAAAATAAAATTCAGAGATCCAATTTAATTGAGAAATATATTTTGTTGATGAGCTTTAGTAGCAGATACATTTGTGATGTAAACTACAGTTTCACTTGTGCCTTTCACAACTGATCTAGAACTGTCAGTCCTTTTCTTCCTCTAATCTTTGGTTTTGTCTTTGAAGATACTACAGCTCAGCTAGAGAACATTAATGTAATTTATTCATGCATAGCATAATGTTTAGAAGAAATTACTGCATGGCATAGAGAAAATGGATGGGTTTTCAGCAATTCTATTGAATTGCCTCATCTGCGAGGATACATTATTGAAATTTACTATCATTGTCTGTACTTCTTTGAATTTTTCATATGAAATTTAATGACTGAATCAATAAATAAAATTAAATTAAAGCAAACTAAAATATAAATAGATCCACCACCTGGCAGCTCATGTCAAAAGGTACTGGTAAAGGATGTTCTCACTTTAAATATTTATGCAAGCAGTTTTTCTGAGAAGACAACTGTTTTAAAAAAGGACAATTTACAGCACATTTTTTTCTAACCATAATGAGGTTCCTAGAGCTTGAATAATTTCATAAATTACATTTATTTTGACATCTCAGGAAAGCAGCTTGTAATAAAGACATACCCAAGCAAATCCACCTACAATGAATTGAAGAAAGTATCAGCTTGACTTTGCTGAAGAGATAAGAAAGTGTTTTACAGCGTAAAGAGGGATCTATCCATTAGTCACTTTGTTTTCATAAATATTCCCTATATGACTTTAAAAGTAACTTCAACCATTTGGTTGAAGACCAGCACATGTTGTGGTGCAGCTGAAATGAATGGCAAAGCTTCTGACTTCAGAAAGAAAGTACTTATTTCAAGGCCTTCCAGTGATTTAAGCTGGCTGAAATGCCAAACAA
This sequence comes from Coccyzus lansbergi, assembly GCA_033558105.1. Lineage (NCBI taxonomy): Eukaryota > Metazoa > Chordata > Aves > Cuculiformes > Coccyzidae > Coccyzus > Coccyzus lansbergi. Next base: position 454,874 of record JAUMJK010000283.1, on the reverse strand, counting down.
AAAGGTAGAATTTGCATATTGTGTCTAAGCAAGGCATGCTACGTTAATTTCCATGAGACATTTTTAAATCCAAGAAATACCTAAGTGAGAGCACATGTTCTTGTTAGTTCTAGAAACACTGAAAGGCATGAAAATTATAAACTGATATCAACATTTCAGAAATTACTCTCCTGCAGAAAAATGGAAATAGAAGTTGTCTTCTTTTAAGAATGTCTTCCTTTTGGTTACAAGAATAAAATGCAAACTACTAGCCCTTAAAGACAGAACAATTCTTATTCCTTTTGTACAATGATTTGGGATACATTCCCCCCTTGAAAACATTAAAAGCAGCACCAAGGTTTTCCTATCTCATTTTAGACATCAATTATTTCAAGATACTTCAAACCCTTGTATTAACAAGAGGAAATGAATTGTTTGGAAGAAGGTTATGCAGAGTAAATAAATGTAGATTTAATATCATCATAGTAAATCACAGTTTATAGAGTATATATTTTATGTGGGGTTGACAGCACCAACTAGACACAGCTGTCTGGTGTTTTTCTTTTAACTCTAGTTTCAATTATACACAGGTCTCTCTATGTCACAGTTCATGTTATGCTTTGTTTTGATCTTATTTTTTTATATATAAATAAAAAAATAGGGAACCTTTCAGTATGCAACAAGCCACTACTAATGACCCTTCCAAACACTGTAAGATAAAAAAAAAATCATCAGCATTAACTTATGAATACAATGTAGATAGGAAACTTCATCCCTATATTTTGATGAGTTGACTCTACAGCATAAAAATGTGAAATGCAACTTCAGGACTGGATGGAAAAATATAATAAAGTTAGATAGCAAACCTCCACATTTTATTGACTGAACCGAAAGCAGGGGTGTCACAAGGGACTTTATGTGGTATAACAGGCTTTGGTGTGAGATTTGGAAGAAAGGTGAGGTAGCTGCCTCTCTGCTCATTCTCAGCTCATGGGCTAGGGAAGATGAACAACATGTTGTCACTAGCTTAGATGTGACTTGTCTTGTTTGAACAAGGAGTATTTTACTCAGGTTTGGTGCCTGAGGAAGGTACAAGTAACATTAAATTTAAAAAAAAAATCCACCCATCTAATCGAGTGTACGACAGCTTGAAGGGATATGAAGAGATCAAATGTACAAGATTAACAGAAAAATTACTTTCTCGGGAGAAAAAATACATTATTAAGCCACAGTAGTAAAAGTTTGTGGAAAACTATGCTTGAAATATAAGACAGAGAAGGTAAAAAGGCAGAACATGGAACCCTAAACATACCCTTGGTTGCCTTGGAGTTGTTAGTAGTACATGGAATACAGGACTTTGAGCATTTATGGATCACTTATGGTTCACTAACAAAATCAGTGTAACATTTTATGAAACTACAAACCACAACAAGTTACTTAATAAGCACTTCTCATTAGTATGTGAAAAGGAAATCATGTTATGTATGTCATCAGTCCAAGAAACCTTTGATGAGGGATTTATATGGGGCCCCACTACTCTCCTGTTATTGTTTAACAATGAAAGTTACAAAGTAAGGAGAAAAAGTGCTTCTAAAATTTAGACATTTTAAGAAACTGGTAAATAATAATGAAGACAGGGAAGCCACACAGCACAATGTCTTTTAAAAGATGGGATAAACTAAGAGAATGCAGGACTGTAACCTGAAAAGCAGAGACTCTGAAAAGCATTAAAGCACTCACAGCAGGGGTGACAACCTCATTAATACTTCTGAATGACGTGCATTAGTGAAAAAGGGCTGATTGAACCCTGTAATCCCTGGAGTAGTTTTATCCCTGTGTGAAATATAGGTGAGACTAGAACTAAATACGATATACACTTTTGGTGGATGCATTTATAGTGGGGTTTAGAAGCCTCAAGAGAGCTCTGAAGATAACCATAGTAGTTATTCTATTTTCTGGAGAAAACATCTTGCTGTTAAAAGCTTAATGTTCAAATCTGGTTAGCTTATTAAAAGAGAAGATTGAGGAGTGATTTGATTACAGAGTATAATGCCTTCACAGGAAGAAAACAGAGGGGAGTACATATTCTTTTATTTAGTGAAAAAGGCATGAGGAAACCTAAGAAATTGAATCAGATAAATTCTAATAGGAAATAAGATACAAAACTCAGTAACACTCTTATTTCCTGAAGTTAGCTACTTAGAAAACCCATCTTCTAAACTCTGATCATCCCTGATCAGAGCAGTACAATTTGCTTTGAAGATGTGCTATTCAAAACACAAAGGCCGTTGGACCCGATAGAGTAGTATGTGGTAAAAATCAATGGCATTTGATACAGATAATCAGGCTGGCTGGCAGAGGAGCAACTACAGCTTATGCTACTGCTGATTGGAAATCTTTTGAATTCAACAGTTTATCTCTTTCTGAAACTCTAAGTTCATGTACATTTATGAGGTACTGCAATAACTTTAACAACTAACTGGCAGAAGCTCTACTAATTTTGTTGAAGCGGTTCTGGGATTGCTTACAAAGGCAAGTGACTTGTACTTTCTGTAAAACCCTTAAGTGCAGGTTTTTAAGGCTTCACCAGTTTTCAGAAGGTGACTTCCAAAGCTGACAACCATCACAAAGCACCTCTTGGATAAACAATTTTAGAGGTACTTGGAAATATATAAAAATCAACAAATAACTATTTATGTTATTTGAGGAATTGAAATACCTGAAAATCATAGAATCATAGAATCACCAGGTTGGAAGAGACCCACCAGCTTATCAAGTCCAACCATTCCCACCAATCTCTAAACCATGCCCCTCAGTACCTCATCCACCCGTACCTTAAACACCTCCAGGGAAGGCGAGTCAACCACCTCACTGGGCAGCCTGGTCTAGTGCTTAACGACCCTTTCTGTGAAGAATTTTTTCCTTATGTCAATCCTGAACCTCTCCTGGTGGAGCTTGAGGCCATTCCCTCCTGTCCTATCCCCTGTCACTTGGGAGAAGAGGCCAGCTCCCTCCTCTCCACAACCTCCCTTCAGGAGGTTGTGACAACATGAATCATATTTCTCTTTGTCATCATTGTGACTCACTGTTTCCCACTTGAAATAGGGAGCTCTCTAACTTTTGTTCCTTTATAAATCTGTCACATAGGAATTATTGCTCAGGCAGCTAGGATGATTTTTTCCTGAGGAAACACAATCATACATACCTAAGAAAAAGTTACACAGTGGCAAGAAAAGTTCTGAGGTTGATTCCTGTAAGTATCAAGTTGTATATTAAATTTTCAAATTAAATTAAATCATAGGTGTATATAGCCTCAACATGGGGGATGATAAACATGTGGCTTCAGAATTTATAAATACCAGGTGTGCAAAATCTCCACCAGGCTTATTGACAACTCTGAAGGAACCATCCACTCCCAGAAGCTAAAGACCTGACCGCTGTACCATAGATTTACAAAAGCTATACTGAAACTCCCTTTGAACATTAAAAAAGGAGATGGCAAAAAAGCACATTTGAAAACAGACCCAAGAGCTCTGGGTTGGGAACTCTGATGAGGATTGAAATATGTTGGGGATTCAACCTAGATATATATACTGGAGGTGGTGACAGGGGTTTAGATGCTTTGAAAATCACATCTTCACCAGCTTCAGGCATTTTTATGGTCACAGAGGACGGTTCATGCCCCAGTGCCACCATGCCACGCTCCTCTCTCTTCCTCTGCAGAAGTATTTACTAGCTGTCACCTCCTGTGAAAGGTGAGATTTATCTGGGAAGGAATTCAAGCAGTAATCTCAAGATAAAAACATCTCTAACAGCATTTTATATGTTACCATGAACTTTGATCTATTTGCTTTCTAAAATATTTCTTGTTCAGTTTCTAAAGCTTTTCTCAGATAATGTCTCCAATGATCACTCTTAAAGGTTTCCTCTCCTTCTTCATATTTACACTTTTCTTATGTTCCCAGACAAGACTGTCTGAACAGAGCATTTTTTCATTAAGCTTTGCTATCTGTTCCTAGAGAGAGTTTTCATTAGTATCTTGCCCTCCTTTCAATCTTCTCAAAACGAAAGCACCTATTACAGTCTTGTCTTTGATTTATAACATATTATTTCTATATTTTTTTCCTTTAGAAAAGCTATTTGCTGTTATCTAGGTGCCATAGTACTCCTTAGAGGACATTATATCCCCAGAGGTCAACTGAAGTTTCTCACCAATTTATCTAGCACTTTTACCCCAGAAACAAACTAAGGTGTGAAATCTCTCTCAGCAACTATAAGAAACATTTTCTTTTTGGGATGTCATCCCATTCATTATGGGTATATTTAATTTAGTAACAGAAAGAAGCACTATATAAATAGTATTAACAGTGAGCTAATAATATAACTGAGCTAGTCAAAGTATTTTTCAAAGCTTGTGTCTTTGCCAACAATACTACTGCACCAGGATTGTAATATGAACTAAAATCTGGCACCTAGTTATGTCTTGTTAGTTTGTCATTCAAGACCCAGGAGCCCAAGACAGGGATATGGTGTCAACAGTTTTTTTTCTAGCAAGGATGAGAATTAGTTGGTACATAGAGGCTGTTCTAGTAATGACAGATGTTACACAAGTGTTCTTGAGATTGCCGTGGAATAAGTCAGTGAGTGTTCCCTGGCACATGGCCACAAACCCCACATGCACTCTACCACACCATCAGGGAGGAAAGTATCCCTGCAGCACACTCTCAGGACACTTATTCTTGACTGTCTTAGGATAAACTCAATACATATTCAGCTCACGTAATATATCACAGTGATTTTTTTTTTTTCAGCAGGGGAGCAGGCTCCATCATTCACTAAAATCTCTGTAATTTCTTTTTCTTTGTGGAGCTCAATAACATAATACAATGGCAGTTGATGAAGTTCTCCTTCCATGTTATGGACTTTGTATCATTATGTCTATTAGGAAACTTCCTGCAAAGTTCATTAAAAAAATGAAAAGGTGAAGTAGAGATAGGAAATAAGAAACCCCTCCTTTAATCCTGACTAAAAAGATCTTATGGGTTAAATTCCAATGTTTCAATGACAAGATGTACACAATCCTTAAATAACAAGAGATGTAACATTTTGGAAGACCTCCATCTCCTTTAGGATGTTTGTTTATACATCCCTTTGAGTGACCTTTTGGAAGATAATTTAAACTGACAGTCCTGTGTCACATAAATTTGTAACCTGAGCAAAAGATGAAAATACATATAAGCCTAGTATATTGTTTGAGAAAATACATAATTTGTATCAGCCTGCATTCCAAATCACAGACTAATTGCTCTGCATTAATTACAGAGTACAAGTAGACACTGAAGTGACAGATCTCTGATACATCAGCAAGTTCAGGTCACCCCTAGGAAGATATGCAAAGCTTGTATAGATGATTTTTTGGAAATCAGTGTTATAAGTACCAAAGCAAATTGGTTTGAAAATGTGACAGTCATATGAAGACTGAACAAATTGGTAAGAGAGCCTGAAATGAGAGGTCTGATTGCTCATTACAGGCTCAGATCTGCATATGGCAAACCACGATTTGTTATTATAAAATATCAGAAAACTTATTAAATGAATTTTCTGCCCTTATTTCAGCCTTTCACAATAGAAGCACTGATATTATTATCCTATCCCTGCAATTTAGATTTGGTTTTTACTCATTTACTGAAACTGCTCAAACATATCTCAACCTTTGCCAACGTTTATGCATTTGAAAATAAAAGAACTTGAAAGCAGGCTTTTCTTCATTGGTAAGTAAACACAGTCTGACTATTTATGTGGAAGACTGAGTTAAACAAGCCCCAGGAGGACTTGAAATGTAGTTTAGTTTCTTCCACAAGCCATCTGCTGTCCCTGTTTCTACAGAAAAGAAAACAGACTTCACCTTATGGCTGCTTTGCAAAGAACTGTAGGCAATGCAACGCTGAGTCACTGTGGAAAAGTTTGGGTCATGTAGCCTGCACTAACTTCTGCTAAACACAACTTGAAGGTTAGGAGCTGGGAGGAAAGTTTCCTTTTGGGCAAATTGTTTCATAATGGTTTGCTGTGAGTCTTTTCTACACTTTTTTTTTTTCCCAGCATCCAATACCAGCTCCTTCTATGATCCACAATTGGTGCTGGACTGCAAGAGCCGAGCAAAGCCCAGGTTTTCTGGTAATTGTAAGATCTGGATCTGGCAGTGATTCCTGTTTTCCTTGTGGGGGTATAATTTCCTGTGGCCTGGGCAACAAGCTGGCTGGACTTATAAACAGAGTTTTAACTAGATTTAGTGGGAGAAGGGGAGGGAGTTTTAAGCTCTAGAGAGGAGCCAGGGCCTGCTATGCTGTCAGGAAACAACAAGGAAACAGCTGTGAATTGTGTCAAGAGAATTACAGAGAGCTGCTCTAAAAAGGTGATGTGACCAATAGTCCAGCTCAAGTGCCTCTATACCAACATATGCAGCATGGGAAATAAACAGAAGGATCTGGCAGCTACTGCCAGGATGAAAAACTATGACCTGATTGCTGTCACAGAAATTTTGTGAAATGAATAGAGGAGTTAAAGTGCTGTGGTTGATGGCTACAAACTATTCAGAAGAGACAAGTAAAGAAACAGAGGTGGGGAAGTTGCTCTCTGTGCCAAAACCAGGATTGACTGCACAGAGCCATCTTTGAAGAACAGCAATGCCTGGGTCAAGTGCTTATGGGTGAAAATTAGAGACCAAGTCAGTAAATGAAACTTTGTTAACTAGGCTACCCAATCAAGGAGAGGAGGTTGATTAAGAGTTCTTTCTTCAGCTGCAGGGAGTATCGTGCCCACTGGCACTGGTCATGATAAGTGACATTGACCACCCAGACAGCTGCTGGAAAAGCAGCACAGCAAATGCAAGCAGTCCTGGAAACTAATGGAGTGTGTTGAGGCAAACTTCCTAGTACAGGTGATGGAGAGACTGACCAGAAGAGAGGCAACATTGGACCAGTTGCTCACTATTGCAGAAGAATATATTAGAGTGGTCAAGATTGTAGGGCCTGCAGTGATGGTGTCCTGGCAGAACTTCTCAGCCCTGAGGAGTACAAGTTGTAGAGTCAGGACACTAAAGCACAGAAAGGCAAACTTTTGGCTGCTTAGGGTGCTAGTGCCTGGGATTCCTTGGGAAACTGCTTTCAGAGATAAAGGAGCTAGCAAGAGCTAGGAGATATTTAAAGATATTTTGCTTAGTGCATAAGAGCTCTCAATCAGCTTGGCTAACTCAAGACCTCTTAGTCAAACTAAAACATAAAACCAAAATGCATAGACAGGGGAGGCAGTAATACACACCCTGGAGAGATTATAGGGATGTGGCCCAAGAGTACAGGCAAGCAATCAGGAAAGCCAAGGCACAGATGGAGCTTAACTTGTCTAGAGAAGTCAAAAAAACAAAACAAAACAAAACAAAAAAAACCAAGAAGGATTTCTTCAGGTACATAGGACAACAAAGGAAGACAAGAAAAATGTTGGGGTTGCTTATGCTGGAGAAGAGGAGGCTCCGAGAAGACCTTATAGAGTCCTTCCAGTGCTTAAAGGGGGCTCACAGGATAGATGGGGAGAGACTCTTTATCAAGGAGTCTAGTTATAGGAGATGGTTTAAGAGTTTCATATTGAAACAGGATAGATTTAAATTCGATTTCAGGAAGAAATTCTTTACTGTGATGGTAGTGAGACACTGAAATAGGTTGCTGGAGAAGATGTGGATGCCCCATTCCTGGAACTACCCAACGAGGCTGGATGTAGCTTTGTGCAACAAGATCTAGTGGACATTACCTCTGTCTGTGGCAGGGATGTTAGAAGATGATCTTTAAGGTCCTTTCCAACCCAAATCATTCTATGATATTTTCACTCGACTAAAACCATAGACATAAAAATACTTTTTAATGTATGTATGGTGCTGGATGACAAATTGAAAACAAACCAAAAAGAAATGTGTTTGAAAACCTGGAATAATGAAAGGTAAACCTGATGGCTGAAAACCATATTCATTAATGACCTGGATGGGGGGTGGAGCATGCCCTCAGAAGTTTTGCTGATGACATAAGGCTAGGAGAAATGTTGCCGTTCAACAGGACCTGAACAGGCTGGAAAGCTGAGTGGATGTGAACTTAATGAAGTTCAGCAAAAGCAAGTGGGGAGTCCTGCACCTAGGAAAGAATGATCTCGTGCACCAGTACAGATTAGGGGTTGACCAGCTGGAAAGCAGCTCTGCAGGGAAGGACATGGGAGTCCTGGTGGACAAGAAGTTAACCATGAGGCAGCAATGTGTCCCTGGGGCCAAGAAGGCCAATGCTATTCTAGGATGCATTAAGATGTATACAGTTAGCAGGTCAAGGGGGGTTATCCTGCTGTAGCTGGAGGATTGGACTAGATGATATCCAGAGGTGCCTTCCAACCTTTAAAATTCTGTGAACTAAAATCAAATTTTGAGTCCCATTTGCACACTAGTCACACTAATGGAATGATCTAAAAGTGGGTAAACTTGTTAACCTCTCTCACTGGAAGATCCCTACCTCTTGACAGAAATATAAAATAGTGATCATCAGGGTCCAAAGCAGAGCTTTTGGCCAACACAGACACCTTAACATAACTAGTGAAAAGTAGCACAGCCCCATCCATCTGTTTTGTCTCATCTTCTGCTGTGGCAGTCAAACACCCTGGAAAACTACATCAGGAAGGAAATAGCAGAGCCACCTACCTTCCCCATTTTCTTTGTCAAGAAGCCACAATCACCAGAGCTTTGCAATGGTTAATGATGTTGTGGAAGACTACAAGTACTGGTGGTGTGTTGACCCTGGCTGGATGCCAAGTGTACACCAGAGCTGCTCTGTCACTCCCCTCCTCAACTTGCCAGGGAAGAGAAAATGTATCATAAAGGTCATGTGTAGAGATAAGGACAGGGAGAGATCACTGACCAGCTATTGTCATGGGCAAAAGAAACTTGACTTGGGGAAAATTAATTAAATCTACTACCGATCAAATCAGATTAGGGTAACAAGCAATAAAATCTAAATCTTAAAACACCTTAACCCCACCCCTACCTTCTTCCCAAACTCAGCTTTACTACTGAATTCTCTATCTCCTTCTCCTCAGCAGCATAGAGGGGATGGGGAATGGGGATTGTGGTCAGTTCATTATACATTATCACTGCTTTCCTTCATCCTCAGGAGAAGTACATCCCATGCTCTTCTGCTCCAGCATGGTGTCTCTTCTATGGGAGACAGTTCCCCACAACATTCTATAACATGCCTCCATCCCACAGGCTAAATTTTTCATGAAATACTGCAGTGTGGGTCCCTTCCACAGAGTGCAGACCTGCAGGAGCTGCATAGGTGCCCCAGCAAAGTCCTGTCAACAAACCTGTGTAATGGTGGCAAAGAAAGGAATCGAGGCATGATATATTCTGGGCAGAGAAGGTTATTTGCGTGTCCTGCACTAACATCCCATTTCTTAGTTAACTTTAAGGGTATTTGCAGTACCTGTGTGTCTTTATTTCTATCTTTCCCCACTGTCTTTAGAAACGTTAAGCTCCTGGACTGAGAGTATAGCCCTGGATCAAACCGGAAACCTTATGGAGAGAGTTGAAAACAGACTGAACAGGGAAATACATTTCCCCAGTGCAACTTCCCTGAATGCATAAGTTGCTCTCTCCCCTTCCTTTCAGCTAGACATGCAAGCCCGTAGTTTGATTTGTTTAATTAACTTTTTTAACCTTTGCTCCCTGTAGCTTGCTCCAGGACAAGCTGCAGGACAACACTTCCTAACCAGGGGAGGAAGGAGTTTTCAGTAACCCAAAGAAGGCATTGGATTAGAAACATGATGCCTGCAGGGCAAGAAGGAGACATTGAGGGTCCAGTCCTTGAAGGTAGTAAAGTATAGAGTCACTGCTACAGTAGGTTTCCTGAGCCAGGCTCTTGGGATAAAGCCTACAGATTAACCCCCCACCCACGTGCCTGCAGAAAAACAGTGCTCTGAATTGTAAATTATGTGTTACCCAGTCCCCACTGCACAGTTATATTAATCATTCAGTGAAAGAACTAGAATCCAGCTTTCCTTAGCCTCAGGTGGTGGTGGCAATTCCTAAGGTATTCCAAATGATTACTTTTTTCTCAGTGGTGAGCAGTTTTTCTCACTCCTTGGGAGGCAGAGTGCTGAGACTACATCTGATGATTCAGATGCATTCTGGGCATCCTAAGGCTTAAAGCTCTCACCAAGGGATGGTGGGCCTGAGCCTGAATCACCAGGGTGCAATGCAAGAACTGTTCCTATGCTAAAGCTGGAAAAACACCTTCTACTTCCCCTTTGGGGGGATGGGATGTCTTTTATTTATTTGAAAAAAAAAAAAAACGTAACTAAGCCTTTAGTTTTGCTCAAAGGTCTGAGCTGTGAACCCTTAAGAGGGGGAATTACGTCTGTATCTCACAATATAGTGTATAGATTTATAGCAGGGAATTCTGGTTTACGCAGTTTCAATTCCCATTTCTGGCACACTGTTTCTTGCTGTGTGCCCCACAGGATACATTCGTATTTGACTTTGAGGCCAAATTGCAGTGTCCAAGGCCCTCTTTTTGACTTTCACATCAAATGCAAATATTCAAACTCTCAAGCTGAACAAGTTGTTTCCACTTCCAGAAAACCTCCCCGATTCGCAGTGAACATATACCTTCATTTACACTCCTGTATAGAAGATTCTGTCCTCATAAACATCAGCAAGCACACTGTGAGTATCTCATAGGACCTACATCAGTGTTTCTGACAGTAGAATTAGAACCAAAGAGCTTTACACCATTTTGCTTGCAGTTGGGAAAGCATAAAAATAAAAAGCAATTGCATGTGCATACATATGAAAGCAGAATAGGCAACAATCTGGGTACTGAAAATTGATTTTTTACTTTTTCTCCTGTTAATTCTTCCACATGTGCCTTTTCCAAACACAGTTCAACTTCTGAAGTCCTTGCTGTAAATAGCCTGCCACAAGCTCAATGTAGATAAATCAGAAGACAATAATTTATTTCTTTTTCTCCTCCACATATGATAGTGATAAGACCTAAGTGACGCTCAGGTCCTTGAGACACACCTGTTAATACCATTTTCATTTGTGTTACAAGATAACATGAGCATAATGATACCAAATAGTCCTGTCTATAGTATTTGCACTCCATTAATGCCTGAACATCCAGCAGTTTCAGTCTAGGGATAGAGATCCGGTCTGAGAGATTTGTAATATAAATAAGCAAAGATGGAGGAGGTATTTCAAGAGACCTTGCTGAGGGATTAAGTGAAGTCAGACTTTCTGGCAGGAAGCCTGTGGGAGGCCAGGGAGTTGTACTGAGAGCAGCAAACCTCCAGCAGCATCAGTCTCCAAGTTGTTCCTACCTGGCAGCTGCCTGCCAGAGAGACCTGGTGGTTGTTAAATGAAAAGCAGATGGAGTTAAGTTTAGTTAAAGTAGACAGTCATAACAACATAGAGCTCTCATCTAATCACTCAGCAGTAGTAGAGCTGAAAATGTAATCAAGTTGTTTTCTATAAATCGTTCTCACAAGATAAGAGACCTGGCTGTCCAGTACAGCTCACTAAGTGTTTACACTGTAAACTTTCCTGCCCTCAGCACTACCCCTTTGCTCCAAGTTATTGCTTTAATGCATTTAATCATGAAATGTAACAGTCGGGTAATAAGAACCCTATAAGCTTCCCCCTCCTTTCCTTTTAAATTAAATTATATACTGGCAGTAAAAACATGATTATTTGAAGGTTGCATTTATGAGAATTCTTACCCTCTGAGGAGGGTGGTGAGAAAAAAAAAGAATTAAAACCTTTACTTAATATAGAAAACAACTTGTGGAAATAATTACATAACTTCTGAGCCCTGCACAACATCTGTATTTAAAAATGTTATATTCAAGTCTGTTGAAGCAAGCAAGCAGCCTGTCCTTCAGACAGTTGAATATATAAAGTGTCTCAGTTATAGTATTAATTTACTAGTATATTGCCAAGATTAAGATATTAAATCTGCTGAAGAGAAGAGGGAGGATGCTGATAACATCTAATGTAAAGAGGAACAACAATAGGCATAGCAGTTTATTAACAAACTCCACAGGTCACTGCACAGCAATAGCAGAGAAGCAGTAAAAGGGAAATTCAATCATGTACTGTTAGAGCTCGCAGCATGCACTGAACCTCCTCATTAGGTGAGTCACAGTTCTCCAAACTCAAAAGGTCACCTGTGTGTTGATGGGAGAGACTGAGAGCAGAGCTTTGCTGCTTCAGCTGCACTTCAGCCTAACTCTGGCTGGCATTCGTCCAGCTCTTCTGGTTTCCTCTGCTTGGGGTTTTTAAAGATTTTCAAGATTAACACGTTTTGGTTTACAGTTCATGTTCCTTTTCAGCTCTGGGATCTTACAGGCTGGCCAGACCAATAGCTTTTCCTGCAGCCCCATTCCCTTACATTGAAGGCAATTGAAAAGGATGATTCAGTCCAGTTATAAAAACAATCCTGTCCACTCAGATCACTGCCTTAGCCTCGGAAGGATTTAAAGTAAATAAAGGACTTGGATGACAGTACATTTTTTACTTAGTTTATTTAAAGTTGTACATTGTTTTCCTGGAAAGACAAAGCACTTTCCCTTAATTAGAGTTCTTGTATTTCAATGAAACTGGGAAAATGTGATGTTTGCCAGACTGGCCTGCTTCCTGCTGCCAACATCTTCCTGACAATGTTTGAATGACTTCAGGGATGGACATACTCCAGAGCTTCCCTGCAAGCTCAGGTCTATCAGAAGACAGAAATAGGGCTGACTGATACTTTTATGAGCTCTCTCAGATAAGTTTCTCTTTCTAACTCATGTGGTCATTTTAATGGATAAAAAAAAGCATATCAGCAAAAGACAAGGAGTTATTGTAGCAGTTAATTTTCTGCAGGATTTAGGTGCTTGCCGCATTTGGTATCTAACATCTTTTGCCTATTTAAACAATTGATTTGACAGAAACATTTTAAAAGCCTTAGTTGGACCTATTTATGGACTATTTCAATGTAACTCAGCCCATGAAACAACCTTGTTTGGTAGAGTAGTTTCTATTTTCTTCTACTACGGTTTGAAATTTGACAATTCTGCAGCAAACAAATGGTAGATGGAATGGCTTTTAAAATAATAAATGTCTGTAATTGCACTAAGACTCAGCCTCTGCCCTTGGATAGCATCTAAGGTGTTCGTAATACCACTAAAAAAAATAAGGAAGGTTATTGTTTTTCTCACATACAAGTGAAATACTCTCAGTATTGTGAGCAAGCGTGTGCTTATACTGTATCTAGGGCATTTGATCCAGAGAAGACAGGGAGAAAAGGAAGCTGCATGAAGATATCAGCACGATGCTGGGCCAGAGCTGTAAATCCTGGGGATGCAGTTTATGAGCAGGGGCTTGGTGCTGTGTGGCAGACTCCCAGGGCTACAGGACAGCCCACAAAGGGGCCTGAGAGAGGACATGATCTAGCTTTGAGCACAGATGGAGTGAGCTTGCCTCTGTCCAAAATCTACAGAGTATCTGTCATCTCGCCAAGAAGAAAGGAAGGAAATGTGAATAGATGCATCAAAGTCCAGTCCAAGCAAGCATCTCACTGGGATGTCAGACCAGCTGTGAGAAACACTCCCTGTGATCATAGTCATGTAGGGTTTTGCTTCCTCATTATGGCGCTGTTTATAGGTTTCATGACAGGAAGTTTTCATAAGAAGGGTCTATTTATTCTAGCCAGGCAAAACCAGACATGTTTCCCCAGGCCACCTTACCCACAGTAATGGTGGTTCTCCCTGAGCCACTCTTGAGCCTTAAATTCCCAACTATGTGAACCTCAGCAGTGTACAGCACCCATGTCTGGGGACCCAGCAGCTCTTAGGGCATAGGGTCAGGAGGCCTCAGCCAGGAGCCCTCAGCCAGGGATGAGCCTGTGGTGAGGTCTATCACCTGGCAAACACGTGCTCTGCAAAGCACAAGCCCAGTTCCACTGGTCTGAGTTCTCAAGACATGAAAATTGCCTAAAGAAACAACCGAAATGCCAAATTGTCCAAGGTGACTCTCTGCATGTTTGAAGACCTACCTGCCTTTCCCCAGGGGGAATTTAAACAGTTACACACTGCAAACTGTACTACTCAGCTAAAAATTCTCTGGGAATGTGCTTAGGCTGGCAGCTAAATTAGAGGCAAAGCATCTCTGCATTATTAGAGGTGACAGACTTGCTTTTTTTAAATTTACTTTTACTATTTCCTTTGGAAATTGCTAGGCACTTCTAAACACAAACCAGTTTTGCCTTTTCAACTTTCTTCACATTACAGCCCAGCTAACTCCATTAGCAAATAAAGTAAATAGCCAAAGCACTTATGAAAGTCTAAATTCCCTGAAGGTAATAACTGTATAAAACACATGGGAGTTGTTATTTTAAGGCAAGGAAGTGGAAAGCTTTTAGTTTATCATTAAGCTGACTTAGTATTTTGGTAGGCCTTGGCACTGTTTATTAACAATTTATAAAGTCAGATTGGGGTGAGTCTACATAAGTGATACATTATTTGTACTGATATGTAGCACCTGTACTATTTGTCTTGAACCCCCTGTAAACAGTGCTTAATAAGCTCTGACTTGGCTTTTCCCATTAAACAGTTTGTCTGAGTGAAGTGAACTCAAGTCATTGCAAGTCATTGCAAGTACTCCCCTTCAATGTAGTAACAGTGCAGAGAAACATTTTTCCAGGTTGCCATTAGCCCAGAATTCAGTATTTGGAAGTAACTGCAGTATGAGGAGTCTTTGAGCTCTCACAAAAGGACTAGAAGATGATATATCCTTATGTAGAAAGGAGCAAGGATGAATGAGTAAGAATGAAAACACCCCACAAGGGGGAAAAATAAGAAAAGGCACTGTCATAGAAGTGATCCTATAGGAACCAAAGTCCACTAGCTTAAGGTGCATGGCCGTGTAAGTTCCATCTTTTGCCTGACATATTTTCTAGCTCTACCTTGACTTTTCCGGTCCCATCTTTTAGTCTTTCTATTTTTATTACCCTGAATACTCCTTTCATTTTTGACAGTTCCCATGCTGCACTGGCTAGGCCAACAGTTCATTTCATATTTTGTCTTCTTGTTCTTCCATCACTGGTATCTGAGATTAACTCCTTCCTGTTGATCACTTCCTATTTCATCACTATTAAATTTCTTAGAAGAAGATGTTCCACGCCCTGAAAATATCTGAGATGATGAATTGGCATCTTAGACACAAAGAGCTATCTTGTCTGCTATGTTAGTCTTTTAAGATGTTTACAATGCTTAGCAAAACTGTGAAACTGTAGTAATAAAAACTTAAGTTGTTTCTCCATACTTTTGCAACCAGTTATTAGGGTTACTTTTGTTTTGATAAACTCTGCTTATGAGGTGACCACCTGAAGCATCATTCACTTTGTTGTGCATGTGTGTCAGCGCAGGTGGGATGCTGGGCAGAAACCAGTACATTGCAGCTGTCTACTGGCATTCCTGCAGTGACCACGTGCTTTCAATAAGCAGCCACAAATTCACTGGCACAGCTCAGAAATCTACTGAACTATAACACCAAATTTCTAGCAGCAGAGATGCTTACATTAATATTGTTTTAAGGTCTCTTCTGTAATATCCTACTATTAGATACTCACTAACTCCTTTGATAGCCTAAGGACATTTTGGTTCTTTGATTGTTCAGTTAGAGCCATTCACCCTTTCACAGCATCATGTAGCACAAGACATTCTGGACTTGAGTCTTCAGGCAGTCTCTGACAGTTTCCTTGGTCACCACATGTACTACTAAGACCAATCTCATTCTCCAAAGACTAGGGGACTGTATGGTCAATTTGCTGAGGTTCACCTTTTGATTTTGGAGAAACTAGAGCCCTGGGAATGGATATATTGATGGTCTGAGAGAAAATATGCAAAGTAATGCTCAGATTACATACAAATATAAATAAAACAAGAAGGCAAATCAACAGCCCATTAGGTTCCTGTTTTGGATTAATTTTCCATTCTTTCCACCCTGTGTGTAGTGGTACTGTTCAAGCCTGAGATGACAATTATGAATAGCAATTAGTGGAATATGCTACCTGTTAACTTTGTCATTTTCTTTCATGAACCATACTCTTCATACACAAGGAAAAATTATAATGATTTGTTACCCACGTTCTGCCAGTGCTTCTGCAGTAATCAGTTTCAAAAACAAAACCCTAAGTGACACAAGCAGAGAGAGGAAAATCAGAACCATGATTGTTCTTCCTTTCTAACAGTACACTGCAAAGGCAGGAGTTATCTCCTCTATGTTTAGATGTAATACAAAATTTCTATTACAAGTGTCTATTAAATAAAATCTACTTTTAAAAATATATTGCAAATCTGAATTACAAATAAGGTTAGAGATTTCTAATATAGAAGTTTCATCCTACATCACTCACTGCCCATTTCTCTCCAAGGACTGCAAAAGAAACTAAGATGATTACTTCAGGTGCAGGGAAGTGCATTGTATTTCTCTTCTGTCACAGGCGTTCCAACCTCAGATGAAACAGAAATGCCTGAACTAAGTTTATTGAAAACAGACTGTTTTCTGCTGTTCATCTGTGTAACTGAAACGTAATAAAACTCTACCAAGACCACTAGGCCCTTCTTACACTGAGGACTGGTGCAGCATTGTTTAGTTTCTTTTTTTACAAGAATGCCATTTGTAAGGTAACTCTCAGCTTGCTTGTAAATGGGCTTCTTTCTGTCTTGGTACCTTTTATCTATCAGATTGTATTCCCCTTAAGCAATCAAAATACTCTTCACATTTCTTCTCCAATCTACTGTGCTAAACACACTTTTCCTTTCCTTTCACTTGTTCAAGGTCAAGTCTAGATCCAGACATCTGTTTTCAACAACATATTTTGTATAATGCTTCTCAGATTACGCTCTGTGGGAGCAAGAGTGGGTGGGATGTGAACAATTCACAGAATATTGAAAGAACAGGTTACACATTTCTTGTTGTTTACAGCCAAGTTCCTAGAAATCTCTCAATTTCCAGGTTAAAGACCAGAAACTGCCTGCTTTGGTCTTAGCTCTCTGCTGCAAATACCTTCCTGATAAAATATGACAGGTTTTCCATGAATGTACATAGACTAATGAACTCCAAACTTTCTCAAGTGCAGGAGCCCTGTTATCATGATTTCTTGATGATTTTACAACTGTAGGCTAAAAGCTATGCAATTTAGTGTTTATAAGAGATAAATAGCTATTGCTCTATGACTGATTGCATTGTCAGACAATGACTCGCACATTTTTGGGTACAAAGATATGGTACACAGCATCAAGCATCACTTCTTTCCTCTTTGCTCCCTCTCTACTAGTGGATCCAAGAACGGCTACCTAAACCTCACTAATACTGATTTCTTTATAGTGCTCTGATATTTAAGGATAATACTCGAGTATTCAAAGGTCCATCAGAAAGATCATAAAGGCTTACATTAAATGACTGAAAAAGATTTTTACCTGGATAAGAAATTCATCCTAAATTTGACTTGATTTTTTTTAGTTGAATTGTACAATTTTCTCTTGTCCAGTAAACTTATGCATGTAATTCTACATTTCATAATTTTCTCCACTTCCTGCTATTAACTTTTGTATGTAGGGTTAGAAGGCCAACCTTGTGGTACCTTAGTAGCTTCATCCACCATGTGCCTGTCTTCTAAAAATCGGATTTTGGTAAAGGGTTTTGCTATCCAGGGGAAATTCACATACCACCTTTATATAAGAAGAGTTTGCTTTTTAAACCTAAAAAAACGACTTGAAAATCTTGCCCTCCTGAGTTGAAAAGGTAGATAAGAAAGAGGAATTAAGCAGCAAAATTATTACTAAAAGACACAATTGTAGTTAGAGTGGCAGACTTGAGGTAGGAGAGGAATTCCCCTTAGATATACAGCTTTTATACGGTTATTTATATACAGTATTGCACTCAGAAGTACTGGACATGATCTTTGACAGAAAAAGTATAATTGATTGTCCGTTTTCTGCCATTCTTTGACTTGGGGAGGTGAGCACCCTCTGCACTAGCACCAGCCCTGCAGTGTTCCTGGCACCAGCACTGGGATGCTGAGAAGGTAATCAGGTTCACTCACAGAGGAACAGAACAAGATTTACCATGTGCACTTCCCAGTCCATATGGATTGGGTAAGAGCGATCAGATCCAGAGGAAGTGAGAACCTGTGAGCACCTGTGGTGCTACCTTCAGCCTGCCTTCCTGCTCTGCAGGGCTGGGCACCCCAATCCCAGTGTGAGACCCCAATCATGGCTCTTCTGGAGGGGAGTGTTGCACACTGTCCTGCATTGATTTGGCATTCATTTACCCCAATTCTCTTGCTGGAAGGGTCACATCACATTAAAATATTTTTTGTGTTGGCAGGACAAGTTGCTGCTCAATAGTGCACTTTCTTTGGAGGAGTGTTGCATAAAAGAGAGAAAAGATACAAACTACAGTGCAGATCAGTAGCACAAATATCCTACTATGCCTTTATCAGGACTGCAAGGTCAGCACTGACTTCCAGTCCCCCTTTCCCATCCTGACATTTCCAGTTTCACCAGAATAGTAACGAAATTATTATGAAAAGAGATTCCTGTAAGAGTTGATCTATATTTACACGAAATTCTGTTGTGATAGAGGATTTTTTTCAGATTGTAAACCAACTGTTCTCACATTGAAACAAAATTTTATTTCTTCTTTTAACCCTGGAGTGGGAGAGGGGGAGAAAGGGGTTAAAAATTATTTAGTTCCAAGCTTGGAAAAATATTAATTGATCTTACACTTTACGGTCTCTTCTGATACCTCTTCCCCCATTTGCCTACAATTTCTGGACATTTTGTTTCAATGTCAAGTTTCACATTTTTATCTTCCCATCCCGTAATGTCATTAACAAGAACTTAATTTGGAATCTACAATTGACACACCATATATATTGACATATTATATTTGCACTATATACAATAACAATTAAGCAGCCCTTCAGATTTCTAAAAATGTCCCCTTCCACACTGTTATTGGCTGCAGTATCTCTCATATGAAATGTTACAACTCTCTTTTGCAGCATCTATTCATCCTGGCAAGGGACAAGGAAGGAGAAAAAATGGTTTTTTGGGCAAAGTCTCTAATTAGCAATTATTTAAGAGATAATTATTTAAGAGACAGTAACTTTTGAAATGGTCGAGATAAGGACACGAAAAGATTGTCTCTGCACTATTTTCAGGAAACTGTGCAGATGTTTGACTGCTCTCTTCTGCGCCACTCTCAGGCAGATATCTTTCAGACTCCCAACTAATCAATACTAATCGTGTATGCCATCTGCCAGACATGCAGATTACACAGCAGGACTGGCACTTTCAGTAGTACTAGATGAAGTGACATGCAGAACTTGTGTCTCTGGAAATCAGGCTCCTCAACATCTAAAGTTTCTTCTGAGCACAGTGAGATGCTGTAAGTTGGGACCTCACTGCAGTAACCAGTGTGCTGTGTTGCAGGCTCTCCATCAACATCAAAGGAGTGACCCGTCTTCCCAGAAGCTTTCCATGCATTTACAGCTGAGCTGTCATGTAATATCTGGTCATTCAAATCTACATGCTGCTCAGATAAGCCACTGACAGATATACAAACTGATATAACGACATTTCTGTGACAGTTCTCTGTTCCCATAGGCAAGGTGCAGAAGAGCTACCTGCAAATGGCACGTAAGAAGCTTCTAAACCCACCATCTGATATAAGAATAATGTGGATGATGTCCTCTCTCTAAGAATATTTCATGTCTTAAAAGAATAAATACAATACGTTTTAAATGTATTTGAGAGCAGAATTCGAAGACTAAAATTTATCTGAAGTCCTTTCAACCTTCAGCTTTTTATTTTTACTGATTTTATGAGACATTTCTATTCTTGCACATTCTGCAGAGAGATAAGCATTTTTTATTACATGCTATAGTTTGCAGGATCATTGTTTGAGCATACGTTTCCATAAATCTGAGTCCAGAATTTCTTTTTTAAAGGTTTAATAACACTCATTTACTGTCATACTCAAATTTTACAGTGCATTATATACAGCTCTGAAGCACTGCATTAAATATTTATATGATGCCTAGATATGGCAGCTACATTTGCGGTTAGAGTTTTATTTCTGTTAATTATAAATCAAACGTACAGGGGTGATTGTTTCTTTTTTCCTTTGGCAAGAATACTGGCAATAAAGCTGACTTTGCTCAGAGTTGTTCTGTCAGTTCCCCAGTACCATCCAGGTTCAAATTACAAAAAAAATTCCCACATAAAATCCACAAGTTTTTATTTCATAGTAGTTTTCAAGGTCCCTTGGTGTCCTTCAAGCCTAGCACTTGACTTCAGCTTTCAATAAATTGTAGAGCTCCAACTGAAAGGAGTTCATGATGGGTAATGGCGTCATAACTCTTTATCGATCCTCTTCTGGGTAGGCAGATTTTCCTGCTATAGACTGCAGCCCAGTCATCAGCAATACTGTACCTGTTCCCACAGAATTACACTGACACACATAGCAAATATTTCAACACTTGAGTGAAGGCTATAACTGTTTTCCACTGAAAAGTAACCTTTAACCTTGCTAAATAAAGTATAAATTGCAAAAACCTCACCTTGAATATGTATCAGCTTTCATTCTGCCAACCCCAACAGCTTAAACCTCACTGTTCCATCTCTTCCCATAAGTATCTGAAGGCCATTTAGCCCTATTAACACAAATAAGTAATTTCCTGATGCTGTTCTGCAAGTTAAGGGCTGTACATTCTTGTAACTTTACAATCTGTTCTCCATTTACAAGTATGACTGATTCAACCTAACAAAAATTCAAACTGCTCTATAAATTATAGAGAGCGACATCTGTGATAATGCTAGTGTACTTGTTGTATGTCAGCTGTACTCTTCTATGCTCTCTTCAGTCCCTGCAGTGGGTCTTCATCTTCACACTCATACAGCTGTAGAAGATATTGTTTAGTCAGATTTTTTTTAATAAACATGTACAAATGGACCGTCATGTACTTACCTGTGTTGAATAGTAAATGCATAGTTAATATCACAGTGCTAAAAGTCTTCCCAGTACTTGCACGTAAGATTGGATGTCGTTATTTGTCCTTCAACAAGAAGGATGTTGAGGCTCTGGAACAAGTCCAGAGAAGAGCCACAAAGCTGGTGAAGGGGCTGGAGAACAGACCCTATGAGGAGCGGCTGAGAGAGCTGGGGTTGTTTAACCTGCAGAAGAGGAGGCTGAGAGGAGACCTCATTGCTCTCTACAAGTACCTGAAAGGAGGTTGTAGAGAGGAGGGAGCTGTACTCTTCTCCCAAGTGACAGGGGACAGGACAAGAGGGAATGGTCTCAAGCTCCGCCAGGGGAGATTTAGGCTGGAGATTAGGAGGAGGTTTTTCACACAGAGGGTCATTGGGCATTGGAATAGGCTGCCCAGGGAGGTGGTTGATTCACCTTCCCTGGAGGTGTTTAAGGCACGGGTGGATGAGGTCTTGAGGGACTTGGTTTAGTGTTAGATAGGAATGGTTGGACTAGAAGATCCGATGGGTCCCTTCCAACCTGGTTGTTCTATGATTCTATGATTCTATTTTAATGGTGTACACTGTGTTATACAACACTGAAACTTCAGCTAAACCCTTTGCCTCTTATATGTCAACTTAATTTTTTTCCTTTGTGAGGTTGAATGTCCTATTATTATACAATGCAATTCTACCACAGGTTGTTCTGCTTTTCAGTTTGTTTTAGGAACTGCTTTTAGTCAGTCTCTGGAATAACATGTATTGATATAATTCATTGAAACAACTTCATTCTTCTCAGTGTCTGAAATAATGACTCAGCAGTGGATTGTAGATTTATAAGCATATAGCTTTATACTAGGCATGGCTGCATCAGAGTACAGACATGCATTTCTTGAGGTAAAAAAACCCAGAACAGTCTGTATAGAAAGAAAGGCAAGAATAAGTAACCATGAACCAAAATGGGTATCCCAGAAGATGCAAAAAGCTCCACAAACTCTCCTTTAAGCACATCATCTGTTGTAATTTTTGATCATCAATAAAAATAATAAAATGCAGAATTAACACTGAGTTTTGAGTCTCCACGTTCAACATAAAAGATTTATTTTTATGGAGAATCCAGGTGTAACTTCTTGGTTTGCTAAGTCAGTATTTTACAGACAAAACTTGTACTCAAGACAAAGAAAAGAGAATAATGAAAAACACATGTTTGAGTGATTATTTTGAAGTGTTAAACCAAGGTAACTTGCAGATGAGGAAATCTCAGCTAGCTGTGCAAGGGACACACCTAATGTTTTCACTGGTGAACTCAGAATTGAAAGTTTTGCACCTGGCACATAAAGAGACTGAATTTGCTGCAAGCAAATCCCCAGTTGTTGGCAGAGGTGATTACACCAGCTAAGGAGTCAGGGTCACAGTTCCCAAGGAGTGCTTGAATTTGTGGGATCTGGAGAAGCAGTGAACATGGTTGTACCCTTCTTGCCTCCAGGCAGTGCTAGAAGCTCTGCCACCCTGGGAACCCAGGAGGTCCTGCAGTACAACCCTCACATACTGTTGTCCCATGGTCATGGGTTTCATTAGGGCTCCCTATCCACACAGGTTCAGGGACAGCTCTGAAAGCCTTCCCAATGATTTCCCTCTTCCACCTCATGTCACTATCTGTGCTAAGCAGTGTCCTGACCAAGTTGAGAATCTTAATAAGATGGATTCTAACTGAGGGAAGTGGTACAGAATTGTTTTAGAATTTAAAAAGTTAACATCATCAGTTGATATTTCCTAACTGTTGTGCTGCTTTTTGGCATGAGCAGAGCTCACCTTCAGCTAAGTGCAAAGCTGTTCCCACTGAGGTTAGAGTTACGCTGGTACAAACAATCTGAAAGTCTCATTCGATCTCTTAAAGCTTACACACTAGCATATTAATCAAGAAAGTGTTCTGAGTCCGGGGACTAAAACAGGTCATGAAAATTGAATTCACAGCAATTTAAAAGGACACTCTATAGCATGAAATTGTCTTTGCATTTTTATCATCTGGAGACAGTTGCACCTACTCTGTGAAAGATCAGGATAACGACAAGAGCACAAGATTTTTCCCCTCTGTTGATGTTTCTAGCTACTGCCACATAATGCTGAGAAAGGGTGAATAAGTTCTTACATGGCTGGGAAAAAGTGTTAGAGAAAGCAAGGCATTCTGCATGGTGGTTTTACATTATTCTGGGGATTAAATGGTTGAAGAGAAACTTGTAGCCCAGGTGTCTCTGGGTGGGTAGAAAAATCATGACTGCAATTGGACTAAGTTCCAAGTGCATGTCATTTTGAGAAAACAGATGTGCCAATCATGACAACTGCAGCACTAGAAAGCAAGGAAATCTTACAGTCAGGGAGACAAACTGATCCTCTGCTTTCCCTTGCAGAGAAGAAAGTCAGTTCTTACATCAATTAATTCCCAGATTTCTAAAAATCTACCATATTATACAAGAGAACAAAAAATAGTCTCTTCAATAATTAAATAATCAACATTCAAAGTATTGAGGGAAAAAATAGAGGGATGGGTTTCTGAGTCAGTTTTGATCACAATTGTTCTGGTGACAGCAGAGGGAAAGGAGAAGCATACTAAGCATTCAGACAGGTTTCACTATGATATGACCATGACTGCTCCTGATGCAGCAAAAGCCCCAGCACCTATAAACCCCTTCAAACCAATGGCAAGCAGGATTTCCCTTTAATTGAAAGTTGATACCTTTAAGTTTCTTCTGTTAGGAAGGTAAGATACACATTCAAAAACTGGTGTGCTGTCCAGACTAATTTCAATGTGGAGAAGATTATCATCATAATGAGTCTGAGGTGAGCCGATGCTCTGTCCTCAACCCATCAATTGCCTAGATAGCAGCAGTTACCCCTAGGCACGAGGACAAAGTGGGTAGCAGGCTGAGAGGGATGAAAACAAAGTCTGTTCTACTAAGACTGGAAAGAAAGAGCAGACAAGAACAACCACCAAAATAACCCCAAACCAAACCAATCCAAATCTATTGACCTTTTAAATGCTGGGTTAAGGGTAAGGGACAAAAAGTAGAACCTACTGGTACATATTCTCTACCAGTTTATTTGCCAGCCGGTCAGTTTTGCCAGTGATTCCTAAATTTAACATGAGTATAAAGTGCTGGACCTAAAGCCCTTCATGAGGACACTTTACTTTCCCCTATTCTGGCTGCCAACCAAGTTTTGGTCAACCTATTTTTTCTAACTCCCTTTCAGTGAGCTGAAGTCCTAGCAACAGCCATTAAAGCAATGGGTACTCAGAACTTGAGAAAGCAAGGACACGTGAGCTCTTCAGTTCATATTTAGAAACCTCACTTCAGTCTCCAAAAGACTCTTGCTATGCTCCCCAGAGGGTCTGACCTCCTGCCACACTGGTCAGCACATCGCGTCCTTTCCTCCAGCGTGGTGGTTCTTTGTTTTATGTAAAACAAGAATCTGTGTTGCCAATGTTCTGCAGAATCACTTGGACTCTGCAGAGACTGCTTGTCTCTGGAACCCCTGTGCACCTCTTTGAATCTGGATTTCAGGGCCACTGGAAAGCAGGCTGCAAAGTAAAACAACGCCTGCAAGAACAGACAGCACATAGAGGCTGATAGAATTTATGTGACACAGGAGGTTGCTTTTAACATATTGCATAGAACAAATCATTGAAAGGCAATGAAAACAAACATCACCAAGTAACAGACTTGTTCTTTTTGAAAACATTTCTCTTGCAGCTATTTTGATAAATGAAACATACAGCAATAATTTTATATATATACATACACACACACGCACAGGGTTTTTTTGGTGTTTTTTGTTTTTTGAGGTTTTTTTTGTCAGGGAAGACTGTTTCTGGTTAATGTGTTTTTTTCTCCAAACTCAGAAAAAGTAGACAGAAACTTCCTGTTACTTTTCACTAGCACAGTGCTTATTAGTAAACCAAAACTATTTTTGTCCCATGATTTTGCAATTCCTATTATTAGACCTCAGAGGAAAGGACTCTTGGCTCTTTCTGCAGCATCTTGTTTTCCTATAGCATTCATCAGCTAGGCAATGGTGAGGAAAATAAGACAAAGGATAAATCGGAATACCTGTCTTTGTCTGGGTCTGTTGACATTCCCATAAAAGCCATGGCCTACTCTAGTGCATGATGGACCGTTATACTTTCCTGGGTTTTGTATCTGCTGCCCCTTTCTGCTCCTCATGATTCGCAATGTAAAAGGAATCTTCCTCACAGTTGGTCAAGTTATCCAAGTAAATGCCACGTTAGCACTTGTCTACGTAACTGAAATCATCCAGCCAATGCAACTACTAGTGTCAGTGTTTGCAAAACACAAACTCTGAAAGGGTATGAAAAGACTGGCAGTTTGAGGAAGCAGCAACCATCGGAATTCTGATGCATGGCATATTGTGACCTGGATCAGTAATATCCAGTCTGAGAAGGACTTTATTAGAAAGCTAGTAGAAAATTTCTACTTGCCATTGTAAAGAAGAGTTATTGCAGGAATGGAAAGCAACCTTCAACTTCTGTTTCTCTTCTGGAAATTTACACCAGTAGGAACTAACGGCACCAGACAACTAATATCCTTGATGCTTCCCTTTCATAATAAAATTTCTTCTTAACAGAGTAAGTTATTGACATCGAAGGAAACAGTAACACCGGTTTCAGACATTATCCAGGCCTATTATTTTTTCAAAGAAGAGTGAAGTATACTTAAAGAGTGTCTCAACAATGGAATTTGAAAGTCTTGATCTAGCCTGCTTAAAGTTAATTGAAAAAATTCTGGAGACTGAGAAGGAACTGGCTGGGCTGTTTAATCTTTTACTGCCACTGTCTAGAGTCAAGAATTGCTGTCCATCACGTGTTACCAGGATATAAGTTGAACATTGGAAAAAGTAAATGAAATCTCAAAATTTGTGTGTTGCCAAAAATACCATGAGAAAATTTAAAAATATCTGTTAAGTGTAGAAGTCTCAAAATCCCAAACTCTCTTCCATCTAATGACAAAAATGTATCCATTCTTTCCTCTCAGTTATACCAAGTGACTTTAATAAACTCCTAGAAGATGGTGGGAAGGAGAAACATCCAAATGCACACACACATATACACAGCTTCAAGCTTATTTTTTTGTAAAATTAATTACTTTAAATCCATGCCCTACAGCATGACCCAGCTACCCAGTAACAGGGGTCCTTACAGGGGGAGTGAATGAGTTTCCAGTACCTGACTGCTTCTTGATCATCATTATCATTAATCATAATACCCACCCTGAATACTGTGTTCAACTTTAGGCCCCTCACTGCAAGAAAGCTATAGAGGTGCTGAAACACATCCAAAGAAAGGCAAAACAAAATGGTGAAGGTTCTGGAGTAAAAGTCTCGTGAGGGGCAGCTGAGGGAACTGAGATTGTTTAGTCTGGAGAAGAGGAAGCTGAGAGGAGACCTTGTTGCTCTCTACAACTGCCTGAAAGGTGGTTGTAGCAAGGTGGGTGTTGGTCTCCTCTCCAAAGTAACAAGCAATAGGACAAGATGAAATGGCCTCAAGTTGTGCCAGTGAAGGTTTAGACTGGATATTAGGAAAAATTTCTTCACTGAAATGGTTGTCAAGTTTTGAAATAGGCTGCCCAGGAAAGAGACTGAGTCACCATCTCTGAAGTTGTTCACAGGCCACATAGATGTGGTTCTTAGGGACATGGTTTAGAGGCATATTACACAGTGCCAGATCTACGGTTGGAATCAAGGATCTTAAGGATCTTTTCCAAGCTAAATGATCCTATGATTTATGCACAAAATATATTTCACTTTGTATTGGGTTTTTTTTGTTCAGAATGAATAATTAACTCAGCACCAAACTATCACCTGAGTAAATTAGAGTAATGAAAAACACTGAACTCATCAGTGCAGACAATATAAAAAAAATTGAATGTTAAGTCCTTTCTACAAATCTGGAACACAAATATAGTCTTTATTTTTTTTCCAGAAGCACAAGTAGAACCTTAATTTTTCAGGTTACTAAATCTGAGGAAAAAAAGGCAAATTTATTACCTCATATATATGCTTTGCTTGTATGATCAGAGTGTTGGCTCTTAATCTGTGGCTTTTCAGGTTATATTTCAAGAACAAAAGATGAAGTTTCAAATATCTGGCAGTTGGCTATGGAAATCCTCCAAAAATTAAATGCTAATGCTAAGATATATACATCTCCTCTGTGTAATAATGCGCAGCACATCAGATGATTTAAGACAACATGTCCAGTATTTCTTAGATATTAAAAGGAAGGATTACTTTGCTTAAGAACTCAGTTATTCTCAAGATCATCATAAAATGCATCACCCTCATCTCAAAAGGCACAGCAAACCTTTAGAGTGTTTTCTCATTCCTTGCTAGCTGAAGTAAGCTAATCCTTGTTCTACCATTATTTAACTTTTGCTTGCATTTCTAAAATCACTATAGCCCATCCCAGGCTGAGTGACAGTGTACAGGTTATATCACCATCTCATCTTCACATATACAGAAAAATGGAAAGATATGAGCTCTACTTGGAATCATAACACACTGTGAATTACATGAGTGTATACCCTTGAATATCAATTTTGGTCCAAAATTATATAGTATAGAGGGCAACTCACTACAGCCTGAGCTGTAGGTAGAGTCTTAGGGGTTTATTTTATAAAGATACCTCATCACATTGCTTTTTGCCAGCAGGAGCTGAGCAGAAGCAAGAGAAGACAGATTGTTTCTCCCCCCCAGGGCTGCTTTTTACGTGGATAGTTTAAACTGTAGAAGAAGGCACTGAGGAATACGCTGCTTGAAGTAGAAATGAATATAATCTAAACACTTTTCTGGTTTCCCTATGAATTTATTAGTGTTTACAGCCTCTGACTTCTCATTCCAATTTCCTTATTATCCTGAGGAAGTCATGTACACAACTGACCAATCCCAAGTCATCTTTCTGTTAACTGTCCAATCTGATGCCTTCAGGCATGAAGTGCCTACACCAAGAAGGTTAACTGCATTGATTTTGTACTAAATTAATCATGTTTAACATCCTGGGGTGAGCATGGCAGGTGATCTGAGACTTGTATACAATCACTAAAGGACTGTGGAGGAGAAAGTCAATATCCAATATGCTGGCAGTGTGTCCTCCATTACACTAACTTGCTAAGAGTGTAGCAGCATGAGGGTTGTGGCAACAAAGCCAACATAACCTTGAAAATTCTTGTTATTGCCCTTACCCATAGCCATCTGCTTCTGTCCAAATGCTGCAGTTTGTTGTCACTTTGGTTATCTGGTTACAATCCAGCTCCTCAAACATTCACTTCACACAGTGGATAAAACAGGAATTAATGGAAGCAGGAAAGAAATCAGTAATTGCAGATGGGGAAGAAGTAATCTTTGACATTAAAGGCAATGAATAAAACTAAATCCTCTCAGTTACCATAGAAAATACATGTAAAAGCATGTCAATTATTAGCTAAAGAAACACAACATTTGTGCTGAAATGTTCCCTCCTCTCATGATGCTTTAAAAAGAAACATAACCGCATATGATGTGAAGTGTTCAAAGACACACACAGATTCCTCATTCCTAGAAATTTGCAAAACTCAAAAATCAAGTACAGCCAAAGAGTCCAAGGGTCTTAAACCCTCTTACATATTCAACAGAGGCACTTCTGCTAATTTGCTGAGTGAGCCGGAAACCATGCTTGGGTTTTCTGCTTGCTGTCTTCTCTCACAATGCTGACTAATGAGGTGGGGCTCCTCACTGGAAGTTTACTGCCTGGAATTTCTCAAGAACCTTCTCACACTGCAAATTGCTATCAGCATTTAGCCTATGGGGCCTTCTTCCTAGCCTTCTCTACTCCATATTTGCCTTAAAAACCCTGTGGCAGAAAAGGCAAAGTGATTCACAAAGCATGTAAGTGGAGAGGGCTTGGTGGGGATAGCTGGGGTCTCACCCAGCTCTGAATCTCACTCAGACAGCAGCTGTTCCTTGATGGCTCTCACCTCTTTTGGGGGCTGTTGTAAAGCAGACCTCAAAACACTTGCTATTCAGTCTTGTGAGAAAGCCATAATGCAGTTGTGGTGGATTTTAAAACCCTGGATGTTTTCATAGAATTTATGTAATCCCAGCAAATACAGGCACTAATGGTGTTGTGCTGTTATTTCATACCCCAATACAAAGCACAACAAATGAAGGATTTTATTCAGCAATACATCCTTTACCCATGAATTACCTAAAAAATTTAAGGAGTCTCCAGAATGTTGATTTTTAATGGGATAATAAAAAAATATTCAGGCTGCATTAGCCATTCTGGTATTACAGCAATGAAAGCCTAACAACCACCACTAAATTTTATGTAATACATCATTTAATATGTACCCAAAATGCCTTCAGAAGACTACTTAAACAGTGTACATCCATAGTGAACCCTTCATGAGCACTTTAACAGGATGTCAATCCAACTCAGAATAAAACAAAAGAATAGTGCTAAGATTCACATAAACCTCCAAACCATCTTTCCTACAAATCTGTATTTACTGCAGAACTCGTTCTCCATTTAAACATACTAATAGCTCCTTTAGAGTATTGCTGATTCCATTGAAATCATACTAAGACCCTTTCTTACAAAAGTTTGTCAATGAAGTAGAACACTATAGGAGCTTCCAACCATCATGGATATAGTATCAGCCTGTTTCTGACTGTGTGTTTCAGTTAAAAGATAACTGAACTTAAAGTAAATATTCACGAGTGTACAGCAGCAGCTGTCCTGAGGCTAGGATCAGTCGTATAACCATGACTGGCATAAGGGAAGTCATATAGTCCTCTTACAACAATTACTCATTTACCAACTGCCTCTGAGCAGTACAATGTTGAAGATGAACACTTTGGCTCTGCAGTTGCCTTTGAGAGGTAGAAGAAAGGTAGTGGTTTTAGTCTTCTCTTTCTATAAATCCATGATCTGAAACAATGGACTTCCAAGAAAAAAAAAGCTTTTGGGATCCATGACTTATCACAACTTGCTGTGGTCCTTGGAGAGGTGTATTACAGGACAAAGGAGGAGAAAAACTCCCTGTATACGGAGGAGAAAACTTGCATTTAGTCATTTGCAGTTGCACCTGCTCACAAAACTACATATTAGTGAGATAAATTCACAGACTTGCAAACTGAGAACAAGCTGAGCAAACTTTTCAAAGTTCACAACTAGGAGCAAGGTGAGAAGGCCTAGGCTTGGTAATCACCAAGATTAGGGCATTGAATTAAAAATCTGAGGAGTCAGTAAAACAAGCTGCATTATACAAGTTCTATTCAGACAGCAGTAAACTTTTCGTATTCTTACTTTCTATGTAAAACATTATTCTTTAATAAGGGACCTAAACACCATACCAACCTCTGTCAAGCTTTGGCATGCTCCCATATTAACACTGAGAGCAATACTATTCCAGTCAACTACGCTCTTCATTTAAGAGTTGCATAATATACTAAAAATTGTAAAAATCCTGGATCACTGTGAAGGTGGAGGGAGAACAGATCCTTCAGTAAATGGTAAGTGTCCCAAAGAAACTCTTTTTAGAGTTTAGGCAGGAAGGTTTACAAGCAGGACTAGTAAAATCTGGCAAGAGGCAGTTTATTTCATGTTTCCACCTGCCAGTTGTATTTCATGAAATGTAAGATTGTCCTTTCACCCAATAAATTCACCTTTTTTACTGCAGAAATTTCTCATTAAATACTAATAACGTTGTTTTAGGGGATCAACTAAAGGACATAACAGGCAATTAAATGGCTCCAATTATATCATAATTTTCTGTGTCAACTTATTTCAACAGATTACTGAATTTCTGTTGAAATGGTACTCCGAAGGGGTTTAGCAATGTTTTAAACATATGTTCCAGGGTTACAGTCCCAGCACTGAATACTAATAATGCAGTTTGAGATGTGTGCTCTCACCTGTCACAGATATCATAGTTTCAGTTCATTTTGCACGTATTATTGAAATGAAGAATTATTTCTTGTTTTCTTTTTCACAGCAACACTTACTACCAGCAGTGCTGGGAGGCATAAAATCCATGAAATGTGTCGCAGTAGATAAGAATTGAAAGCAGTGTGTTGGGGAGGTTACCTGCATTTACATATTTGTATTTATTAACTGAAAGAGCCTACCCAAATTGTATAACTCAAGCATTGTAAATAGATAACTGGAAGCAAAGTTTTACATAGTAGTAAAACCTCATACCATCCCTGCAGCAATGGCCAGGGTGATTCTTCACTCTGACTTGCAAAATTCTTACCATCTGATCCTTAAAGATTGTTCCAGCTCCCCAGGAAAGGGCATACAAGATATCCTTATGGTGAAGAATTAAAAACAAGCAGTACAACAATATATATACTTTCAAAAGTTTAATTCAGTCTTAGGAATCTGATTTGTGTACTGCATGGATTTATGAAAAGCAGGAATATGGGGAAAAACTGGTGAATAATGCCTGCTAAGTAGCCTGTGTATATTAGATTGTGCATGCGTCTAGAGGTATTTATGAAGCTATTTTAAGGTGTTCATGGTTTTTAATCAACTGTCTGTAGTTTAAAAGGGGAGCCTAGATTTAAGTGTTTAAGGCAATGTGTAACCATGTAAATTGTGCTTTAAGGCATGTTGAAGAAGATGGATACGTCTATGCAGGCTGTATATATAGATATGCAGAATACAAAGAATTCAGCTAAACACCTTCCATTCTGCATACTGTTGTTCTAGGGCACTGCATGGAAGATGTCAAGAGGGAACAGCTGTTAATTGACTTGCTCAATACTTTCCTCCTGTCAAACATGATGAGTGCAGTGTAGGGGTTTAGAGGGAGCTGGATTTACATCAGTGTGGAGTACTCCAGAGTTCACTCCAATATGCACCACAGCTTCTGAGCTTTTCATACAGTTAATACTTAGGCAGAATAAAATAAATTATGTTTTTAATAAAAAAAGTTGGTTAATTTTTCCTTTAAATCATATCTAATTAAAATTAATATGATATTACTCCTGTGAACACCCTAAACTGTCTATAATATATTAAACACACTTCAAGATAAATTATATTCAAGATTCCCAAATCTGCAGTCAAAATTTCAAAGATAATCAGACCACTGGAGTGATGAACTTAGGACTTGAAACAAAAGTGTGTTGTGGCCATACAGTGTTTATTCAATGACAACTTACGTTTTGCCACTGTTGACAAACAATTGCCTTGTTATTCATTTTAGTAATTTAGTTAATTAACTTATTTTAGTTATAAAATATAACTTTTAAATTTATATATATAGTTATAAAATATAACTTTTTTAGTGTTATGCATATAAAAGATAACTTTTTATTTATATATATAGAAAATAATTTATTTTAGTTATTTAGTTAACTAACTTAGTTATTTAGTTTAGGCCAATGCTATGGCTGTGTCATGCAACACACAGAAAAGAAGGACAAAGAAAATTGGTTTTCGTCTCCCAAAGTGTTAATGAAAAGAAGACACTGGGAGCTGAGATACATTATCCCTAAAATTCTGAAAGACATGGCAACAGACGATGAAGGATTCAATTCACTAACCAGGAGTACAATTTATTTATAAAATAAGAGTCATTAGCTGTAAAACACAATGTTATATCTATAGAATTTGATTTATCCTGTATATTTATTTTAGTTATAGTAATGCATTGTAGTTTCCTACATTAGACAATGTATTTTTTCTGTATTTAATTCTAATTACTATTAAAAGCCTTGCTATAAGTTAATGAATGTAATCAATAACAACCACAGTTTTATCATATCACATGAAAATTAAACTAATCAAAATGGCTTTATAATTGATCAACTGTGCATAAAGTATTCTCCTTTTTACCAACTGTTGTACTATTTTTGGTATAGGAGTGGTGCATAATTACAGATAAGCATATTTTAATGGCTATCCCCCCCCAAGAATTAGTATATCTTATAGAAATTAGCTAACAAATATAACCACATAAAGCACTTAATTATAATACTTAAAACAAGCGGCTAATAACAAATTTATTTGGATGCTGATATAGATTAGCATTAGAATTTGTGATTTTAGCCTTTGATTTAAATCATTTTGCCTTGAAGTGAAATGCAGAATTAACTCTTCAGGTATAGTTTTAAGAATTTCATTTGGACATCACAAATATTTGTGCTTCTTTGCTAGCTTTTTAATCTCACATTTACCATATCACAATTTTTAACTCTGACACTAATTTTCAAATTATAAAACTAATTATTTTTTTTTACTAGTATTGACAGCTGCATGTCCCAAATCATGGTCTTACCCAACTGAAATGACTTTTAACATCTGTTCTAGCCTGCACTTAAACTATGTATGTCGATAAAACCCCATCTCAACAGTCTTTGACTGCAAGAGTTATTTTTTCCAGACTAGTCCACAATGGGACAACTCTCTCCAATCCTTCCACTGTTTTCAACAGGTTTTGTAGGCCTATGTTGCAGAATCATTCCACCTTTCATTTTTTTCTGCAGCCAGTGTTTATGAAAGCATGTTTGCTTTCAGTGCTTTCTGTGTCTCAGCTTGTTTTCCTCTTTTTCTAAAAATGCAATCCCCTTTTTTCTCACCCCTCATTTACAAAATCTGACTCACCATCTTTGCACTCCCTTATAACACAGCACAACAAAGAACTGCCAGCAGGAAATAAGGATTAAGGGCTTGGCTTTTCTCAAGTTAGCTAAAAGTGAGTATTTTTTCTTCTCATCTCCCCAAAACCCCAAGCACTTATTATATATTTTTCAAGGGCAGCAGAACATTTCATCAGGTATTTTAGACAGCTATAAATATTTTGCACTTTCCAAAACTGGCGGATATTTCTTCTCCAACAGCCATTCTTGGCTCTTGGTTAACTGTATATTCAGATATTCTTCAAAGAATACTTTTGTGTACCTTTTTTAAAAAGAGAATAACTTATTATAGAGCAAATGTTTGCCAAAGTTTCTATATTTAAGTGAAAATTGGGTCTGAGTACAATAATCCATCCCAATGCAACTCAGTGATTTGTGGTTTAGGGGATTTTTTTTTAAAGTTTCTTCTATATTTGCATGAAGAAGCTGGGTCAAATTTATGGACCTTGGTTCTTAGAAAGGTAAAAATAAACATGACTGACTAGTCAGGACAAAAAATGGCTTCCTCTGAAAACCTGGAGAACATCTAAAGTTTAATTCCTAGACCTCATAATAATGAGGTACATAGAAGAAACTTCAATTAAACGTCACTCTCTGTAACACAAGGGTGACACTCCAGCTAATATTGTACATTGTCTGGTACTACTGGCAAAGACAGTGGTTACACGCAGACTGGTAAAGTCTGGCTAAAGTCCATGTGATAGAAGTAAAACACAG
The DNA here is from genome assembly GCA_033558105.1 of Coccyzus lansbergi. Classification (NCBI taxonomy): domain Eukaryota; kingdom Metazoa; phylum Chordata; class Aves; order Cuculiformes; family Coccyzidae; genus Coccyzus; species Coccyzus lansbergi. Next base: position 420,383 of record JAUMJK010000283.1, on the reverse strand, counting down.
GGGTTTGCTGGAGGCTGGGTAGCATCACATAAATTCATACAATAAAAGAGCTAAATTAAATGATCGCTCAGTCTCAATAAGAACAAGCACTTTGCCATTTCTTTTCAAAAGGAACAAATGAAGCCAGGTTTTGAAAGACATAAAACCAGTAATAAAAGAGCAAATCTTGAAGATTTTCTTGCAAAAGTCCCACTTACCTCAGAGCTTTCTGTGTAACACCAGCTGTTTATTAATATTCTACAGCAGAGAAATCTGGGTATTTGCAGTCTCTGCAAACAGAACTCATTTATTTATCATGGGGTGGAGAGAAATCTAAAGAAATTCTCCAGTGACCAAACTGGGCTTGGCTGGGAATACAGAATTGGCTTTACTGAGTATGTTTCTGGAATAGCAATTAGCCTGGCCTCTGAAATTAAACTGATGTCAAAAAGCCAATTTCAGATAGCCTACAAGTCTTTCCTTGCAAAGCCTGATAATTCTCTGGTCAGTTTTTAAAACTTTCTAAAATGGGTTTTGTATGTAGATTCAAACTCTCTTGGTAGGCATAAGGACCAAGGTTAGATTTGTATTATCTGGATAGCCACTTCTCCATATCCCAAACATCTGTACAAATTGAATCTAGAATATACTTACTAGGATTTCCCACACTAGAGTAGGAAAGAGGTACCCTGGTAGAGTTTGTGGGACAAATGAGTGCTTTAACATATTGCACTAGTGCTATTAAGTTCTTTAACTTCCTAAGTGCTGAGTTTACACAGAACGATAACACTGTCACTTTATTACTTAGTAACATCTGCAAACTTAATGTTCCACAATGACACAAAAGTTTATATTTATGACCAAAAATAACATGCACACAAACAGCCATGTGGAAACATTTCTACGTCATGCTTGTGACAATCCAATTGTGTTTTTTTAATATTTCCCAAACTTGGAACCAAGTCTTGCTGCATAACCTTCCTTCTGTCTGGCATTATCAGCCTGTGTCACGCCAGAAGCCATTGCTGATCTACTGTGCTATTTGGTGACACGCAGTGCTTCTGGGCAATCCCTGAAGTTGGGCTATTGCAGGCTAGCAGCGTTCTCAGAGATCTTTAATATGTGAAATTATTTCAATTCCTGACCTGTCACAGGCAGTTGAACACCCAGGCTGATGCTGCCAACCTAGATGAAATGTGCTCTGGATCCATAGTTTTCCTGAGGTCCAAGATTGATAACAGAGAGACATCACAGCAGTACGGCAAACATGGACTTGCAGTTCAACAGCATTTTCATTTAATTCTCTAGTTTCAAATTTCAGCCTCAGTCGGCTCAGACTCCCAGACCTAACCCTCAGTATCAGGAAGCCAACAGGCTTAAAAACAGATACAGAATAGGAATCATGGATTTTTACCTCCTTTCCTAGCTCTCTCAGACAAACACACTCCATTTGCTTACCCAATGGGGCTTTTTAATCCAGGAAGCATTCAATCATTCTTGCTTCACCTTCAAGATGAAGAATTTGGACACCCTAGTTATTTTATTTATTTATTTACTCTACAAAATAACAAATTCTCTAAGTGAGCATCCGATTATTGAAGATACTTAGAAGTGATACATGCATGAACGTAAATTTTTGTATATATCATTGAACCACTGGCAGCTCAGTAATACTTTTTTTTTTCAAACTAGATGCCAGTGTTACATTGTTAATAAGAAAGAAAATCACTTTCCCCCTGCCATTTTTTTTTTAATTTTTGCAGCATTAATACATTTGGATGAAATGAGAGAAATATTTCTCTAAGTAGCCAGTAGATTGTGGCACAATAAAAAAGGCATATGAAAACATTAGCCTAAGCAAATAATATTTAGAACATAAGATGAAAAGTTGTCTTAATTTCTTACACCCAGGGTTAATAATGCCAGTCCTCATTTTTGGACTGAAAAACCCCACATGACTGTTCAGAATGACAGAAGGAAGAAAGGACTCTTCCAAAGTCAATATACACTTTGGTTCTAGCCATACTGAATAATATTCAGTGATTTATTGTCAGTTTGATTTATGGCATGAACAAGGTCCTACCAAATTACTAGTTCCTTGGACTGTAGTTTCCGTTCTGCTCCTCTGAGGTACAATGGGATGTATGGCTCAGAAGAAGTGATATGATGCCTAAAGGGACTCGATGTAAGAGAAAGCAGAAGCTAGCAGAAAGCAATCTGTTAAGGAAGAAAAAATGTAACTTGGCAGGAAATGCTTGGAACTCTGAAGCAAAGGAAGACTGGATCAGAATGAAAGCCAAGGCTGTATTTATGAAATCAAGCTTAGATTATGGTATAATGTTGTGTCTTCCAAACCAAAAGCACAGCACACACAAAGAAACTGTCTCAAAGTAATCTTGCTTCTCTGTTAAGTGACTACCTCTCCTGAATCATTTACTATCCTAAGCTAGCAGGTAACCTGAGGTATTAAACATACATTCATGCATTGTAATTTAGGTCTATAGTTACATTCCTTTCCAGAGTTATTGCTGCTTGTTATGAAAAGGATCTGCAATTATAAGCTAGGTCAACAAGTGGAAGTCAAATGGGAGAGTAAGGTCATATAGAGAAAAATATCTGCCCTACACACTTTACAGACCTAAATAACATGATGTCTTGAAGAGGCACTTGTTTGTTCGACTTAAATTTTAGAAAATTAAAGAAGTAGAAGTGACTGAAAAGATGTAGCATGATTTATAATACAGAGGCTGGAAAGAAGAAGTATCTAAGACAGCACTTAGGACAATACTTAGCCTGAAGCACATGCTTAAATTTCACAACTGTAACAGATGTGAGAAGATATATAAAAGTAAATAAATGTTTATGAGGTTTTCTGAATCTGAGCAGATCCAAGCTGATAAAAAAGGACTATATTATGAAGATTTAGATCTTGATAAATCTTATAATCAAGGTGCTGGAGGTTCTAATTATAAGTAAATACTGAGGTCCTAATTATAAGTAATTTTAGTTCTCCTTCATGTAGCAGCCAGCAATGGATTGCAGGCAAACCTGGTTTCTAATTGTAGGTGCACCTTTTCATCATTTTGCTGTGTACAGCTAGCAGTGGGATTATGAGGACACTTGGCAGGTTTAACAGGCATATGCCTTCAAGAGTGAAGAAAGGCTGAGGATGTCTCTCAGCAGAAGAGACAAACCCTGCGGTGGGACTGCTGCAATGACAGCGGATCAAGAACCCAAAGTCAGGAACAAAACCAGCCACAGTGCTCCATGAGAAGCTGATAGCCCAATGTAGACTTGCCCATGGTTCAGTTAAAATTGAACAAATAGCACTTCTCTGGAAGACAATGTAAACTGGCAAAGCACCTGAGAGAAAATGCAGCAGTATTATCCGCCTTTACTTTAACTTTACAAACGGGTCTCCAGTTTCCTTACTGTATATGTAATTTACAACATCACTTACCCTATTCTTCCTTTTCTTTTTGCTAGTGAGGAATGAGTAATCTGTCTCCTCTTTCAGCTTTTGTTCACTTTTTGCAATATGTATTGGTAATGATTTATTGTGCAATCCTATTCCAAACAGGTGTCTGGTTTTACCTCCCCCTGCAACCTCAGTTACAGAGAGCAGATGGTAATAGTTAGCTGCCTTCTGTACCTCCGTGGATGAGAGCAGATCTGAAGAACCTCTTTTGTCTCTTGAGTAGCTCAGAGCAATATTTAGATGACCTTGTGGTTAGCACATAAGTAGCCAACTGTCTCCAATTTGGCACTGACATCATTCGTGAAGCTTAATTTAAGACAGAAAATGGGTTTGGGAAACTAAGATAAGGCAAGATGATTAGGAGTGTCATCAGCCTAAAAGGCACCTCAGGAGCTTCAGCATGAATGAGCAATACTCACCTAAGTCCTTTCTGCAACTTTTCAGGAATTCCTGCAGCAATCAAAGGTATAAACACATTTGCTGTATTTCAGACCATGTCTAACTTTCAGGATTCAGTTAAGGGTTTGGGGACTTCTTAATTAAAAGACATTGAAGCAGAGTTAGTTTTCTAAACATACATGAGGTTCAATTGGTTACTGGATCAAATCTGGTCTATAATACTCTGATACAAGAGAAGGGAGGTATGGTAGAAATGGTTATGAAACTTGAGTTATTTCAATGATAAACAGCATGAGACGAAGTGAGTAAAAAGAGAGGGAATTAGAGAAAAGAGAGATAAGGGCTAAAAGGGCAGTTAGGGAATGTAGTCCAAATCCTAACTTTCTCCTAGCTTTAACACTTTAGAAATTCACCATGAAAATAATTGCTCTTTAGATATTTGAGACTCAGATTATTCAGTGGGAGAAAATAAATCTCTTTATGAGTCCTGTTAGCAGAGAGGAATTGTAACTCCTTAGAAGAGTTAATGATTTCAGTATTAATAACACTAGTCTGCAAATCTATTTTTCTAATCAGTTTCTGAATCTGTGATCAAAATTTTAAGTCAGGTATATTTTTTCGGACATCATAGTTTTCTAATTCCAAGGAGAGAAGACTCTAATAACCTTTCTTCAAATACCTGTTAAGAATCACCTCATGTACAGAAAAAAAAGAAGTACCTTGCAAAAACTGATAGGCTTTAAGAGGTTTTCATCTACTAAAATTGAATAATATTTAAGACTTCCTTATCTTGATATTAGTCTATATCATATTAAAACTAACAACTCATCAATGTAATATCATTTGAGTGGAAACAGGTAATTTCTCTCAAAGTTTTCTTACACACTCTAAACCATATGCATCTTTCCCTTTCTTTCCCTTTTTTTAATATGTAATACTAATGATTATTTTTAACCTGCTTTTCACTTTACATGCCTGCATTATAAGACTTCTGGGTTTTGGTGGTTTTTTTAATGCTCTTTTGATGCTAGTAAGCTCGAGAGCACATCTGCCCACGAGTGATTCGATCCTCATGGAATTAATGAAAAACACTATTGGAAAGGGCACGATAGTAATGCGATGAGTGGGCTATAAGTATCTGTATGGATTAGAAATAGAACTGGCAAATGTGTGAAGTCTCAGAGTCTTTGGAAAGGATTAGGAGTAAAGCCATTTATTCATTTTAACTATTAAGAAATTACTTGAAACACTCTTTTCCCCTCTGCCTTTTTTTTGTCCACTCAAGATGACTTGTGCTGCTCTACAATAAACTAGATCGAAGGATTCTTGGTTTCATGGGAAATATACAGCTATGAGTAAAATCACTCATTCAGTCATGGATTAAACCAAAGGGCTATTTTGCCAAGTGCTGCTTGGAAACTGTCAGCAGAAACTTTGGGAAGGACTATGAAGGTAAGGAAAATAGCCTCTGTCATGTGTCTTCAATATCCCCAGTCAACAGAAATCTGGAAATATCTCTTTGCATATAAAAGCCACTCCCATTAATTTGTCTGATCTCGTGAACCTTTGAATAAACTGATATCCAGTGGACAGGGGCTTTTAGTCATGTAATGTGGGAAATATTAAATAAAAGTATTAGACAAGATAATACCTGTTATACATCTGAGATAGGTCCTCTGATCTCTAGCTTTAGGCATTATCTCTCAGCTCTAGGAATTGAAATGCCTTCTAAGTGCGTGACCCTGGCATATAATGGTCATTGGTAATATTTGGCTTTAATGGAGCTTGGAAGACTGTTTACCTTTCAACCAGGAGCTCTTCAGAGAAGAATTATTTCCTTTCCCTCCCTCAATATTATTCACTCTCTTCCCCCTCTTGCATATCATACTCATGAAGATTCAAGGACCAAGGATTCAGTATTCACAAGGAGGAGGGATAAAGCAGCAGAAGCCACTTATTCCTCCTGTCTTAAACTTCAGAGGACCACAAGTCACAACTACATCTCCCAGAGTTATTTTTAGGGCAATACTCTGAGGAACCAAGGAACACTCAAGTTGGTGGCCCAGAACCCTACCTGCCTTCTCCCCACAGGCTTCTGCTAGCCACTGGACATTTCCCAACACATTCCAAATGGGAACTTACTAGCTACCAATATCTTTTTTACCCCACCGCTACAGACCCCTTCCTCAGCCCAGGGGCTCCTGTGCCCCAGCCACCCCTGCTCTCCACCCCAGATATCACCATAGTTCAGGTTTGAGAAGGGAAAACATTCTTCTGAAAAATTAGGCACTAGAGGTGGGGGAGAGCACTTAACAATGCTACCAAGTGTTTGAATACATCAGAGACCAAAAATGTACTTTCCCCACAGTGATTTGTAGCCAGAGCTTGCTTTTGGCTGAACCAATACCAAATTAAACTAATTCAGATCCTGTCAGCAGTGCTGCTCCAGTGTGACACTAGTAGGACCAGAAGCAAAATTCAGGGACATAATGTTTACTTTTCTGGCTGAAATGATTAGTTATGTAGAAACAAGTCTATCACAGGCAGAGCATTTCCTTCAATTAATTCACATTAACATTTTGTTTATAGCACAGAGTAAGCCTTTTCCTTTTCATAGTTCAAAGTGAACCCTGGGGGCTCTAAATATGCCTCCTGGTGATTTAATTAAAAGATAAATATGCATTTTTTAAAAGGGAAAAAGTACAGAAAGAGGGAGAAAGTTACCACTAAAAAAGCAGTAGCTATGAGGAAAATGAATCCACTATATAAGAAATGAAAAGGAAAACAGCAGTGACTAACAAAAAGGGTATGAATTAAGACACCAAATAAATGAAATAAAATTGCTTCTGAATGTGAAGAGGCATGAAACAGTAAACAATGCATTGTAAATATATTGTTTTGAACACAAAGGTTACATGATCCATTGTGGGTTGGCTCCACTGGGGATCCCAGTTGACTTTGTAGATGGGAGGAGGAACAGAGCTGTAGTTTCCAGAGCGGTTGTCACTCTCCAGGTTGTAGGACTTCAGCACACAACAAGTCCCAGCACATTTTGGGCTAATAAAAGCATGGTTTGTTACCAGAAACAGGTTCCCAACTAGAGAACATTTGGAAGCCAGTGCCAGATCCTAGGCAGAGCAGGTCAGTATCTTACCGTGACACATATATTTTTGTGCATGAAAGCCATATCGCTTGGCCTCTACCACACCTTCATAGCAGCAGAAGTGGAGTGGCATAGATCACCAAAAGACAGAAGATAGATAGGATGGAGAAATTTACCTAAGCAGAAGTTACAGCATATAATTCCCAATGCCAAATTCTATCCCCCAGGCACTGAACATGGCATACGTCAATCAGTGGTCACCACAGGCCTTCCCAACTTGCTGAGCTCCACATGCCTGTGAACTAGCAGAGACCGCGTGTGACATCAGCCTCACACCTGGGTGTTGAGCCAAGGCCACCATGGCACTGCCTGCAGTGCTTGCCCACACCACAATAGCCACTACTTGTGAGCAGGATGTGAGCAGAGTCCCTCTGCTTCTGACTCTGCTCCTTGGAGAGCTGCAGGTGCTCCATCACAAAGTATTTTCCTGCTGCCAGAGTCCCAACACTACAGTGATGATGAGGCTGTGCTGGCCAGACTCCAGCTCTTTCTTGCATGTAACTGTAATTGCCTGTGAAGTTCAAATGACTACAGAAAATGACAGGCTTACTGTTGATACAGATACAAAGTAAATGATCTCCTAGTTCACATTCTTTTAACTGCTCAGTTTAAACATTATGGAAAAAAAACCAGTTCGGATCTATTTAAACCACTCCTGATGTCCCTATTATTTCATACTGACCACTGAATGTGCACAAAATCCTGTTCTGTTTCACAGCTTCCCAATAATACAACTCCCTCATGCCCTGTCTCTCTTTTTTTTTTTTTTTTTTTTTTTCCCCAGTTTCTGGGTCCCAAAGAATATTTTCAGCTTTACACTAGAAGAATAATACTAGTCCAAAAATAGCAAATTTTAACACCAATGATAGTAACAACTATAGACTCAGTCTGAGTTCAAGAGATTATGACAGAAATGCATTTTGTCTTCCTGCATAATCTTTTATATTGGTTGAACTAAATAATGAACTGCAATTTAAAACTACAAATAGAAGAGAATGGATATATTGTCAATATTACTTTGCAGTAGTGAACCTGGTATTTAACCCCTTGCCATTGGATTAGTCACTTTTATATCTTCACTAATTTTATGGATGACATTTTTCCATCCATCAATCTTCACATCTATTGATGACATTCACTAGATCCAGTGTGTGCTGCTGAGATCTGCTGGGCATGTTCTTTTTTTGAGATTAGTTGCCTTAAATACAATACACAATTAAAGCAAAGAGGTCCTATGGTTTTAGAAAGCTGAGGTATTTCTGGTTCTTTTAACTATCCCTTGACTTTACAGATGTATTTTGGACTAAGTCATTAGGCAAACTGATTTTCTGATCCTTTCACAGTAGAAGTCATAGGTTCCATTAGCTTCAGGGGAATTTAAACACTTATGGAGACACACAACTAAATGGCCTAAAGAACTGAAATACATATCTGCACTCACACATAACACACAAGAATATACAGTTTTCACATCTCCACCCAAGGCAATTTAGCAGAACAAGGATATTAGAAATTATAACTGATCTTGTCCGGAACTCCAGATGATCTTTATTTCTCCAGCTCTTGGAAGGGAGGATTAGGAAACAGTTTTATTACTTGGGTGGGGAGAAATAAAGATTCTGGGCTGATGAAACAGCTCAGCATTTATGAGTTCCTGTCTTGCTAGTTATGATGTGGTTCCTCTCACGAGTATCCTAGCTGAAGCTCAGGAAGGCAGCAATAAGTCTCAAAGCCTTGGGGTGGTGGCCAAGAAAACTGAAGTGTTCTTAGTCAGAAAATAAGAGAATGTTGCTGTTTCTAGCATTCATGTCTTCAGTCTCACTGCTGCAGGAACGAGGGATATGTATGGCTGCAGCTGAAAAAGTCAAAGGATGAGGGCCATTTTGAAAGTACTGGTTTGGACATGAGGGACTACTACAAATGCAAGTCTCAGTTTTCATTCCCTGAAGAGCCTAAACCTGATTTTTTTGTAAAATAAAGACTTTTTCTTTTGAAAAAAAAAAAAAATCTTTTTTTCTCACTAAAAATGTCACTTTGTCATCCAGTAAACAAATTCTTAAAATCTGAATATTCCAACAGGAAATGAAAACAGCAGCTCCAGTGATTTGAGTTCTTCTTTGCCCTGATGAGTACTGCAGCTAAAATATATTTCTCAGATACCTTTTGTCATTTTCTTGAAGCACATGCTCCTTTTTTTTCCTAAAAACAAGGCAGTATTGCATCAAATATTTTTTCTAACACTTTAACCTATGGGAGGTGGAGTAATGTTTTAGGTACCAGAAATAGAACTCTGATAAACTTCATCAAAATATTTCGGTTTTCCACAAGAAGGCAGGCTGAATGCTATGCAGCACCTTAAAACTGCTCAAAGGCTTTTGCTAACTGATAATATAAAGATCAGAACCAGTTTGCCTATAATCACAAAAGAGAAGATACCCATCAAATCTAGACAACTGCAAAAGATCTCTAGGCTGTATGAGTGGATATCACAAAGCCTGAAGCAGTTTTTGATATCTTTCACCTCTACAAAATTTGTTTTTCTTCAGAATTCATAGATGCTTCAGCCTCATGGAAATTTCAATTTTCAAACACATATTTACATATCTACCCTGCCAAGGGTAATGTTAGGTCTAAAAAAGAAATGGAAAATCATCCAAGTTTGAATTCATTGCCAGTCCGTTGCAGGCATGAAGAAGGAGATATCTTATTTTTGCATTTGATTCTGTAGATCTTTATCAGAAAAAAAAAATGCTATTTATCCTGAAGAATCAAGGTCTCATCGAATACCACTCCTGCCTTTCTTTCACCTTCCCTTCACTGAAAAAGCTATGCTATTAGAGATAAGAAAAAGTGCAAGGAATCTTCACAATATGCCAATGATTTAAATTGTGTGTGGTGTACTTCTGACAGTAGAAATGAATGCTGCTAAAAACTGCATACATGTGATGTGTGGGGATATTGTTCAACTCTCTTCTTGTCTGTGATGGCAATGCAAAGTATTCAAACTGCCTGACTGAAAATGATTCATTCTGTTTAAAGAAATTCGAAAGAAATTGTGTGGCAGTACATGCTTAATAGGTATTTGTGCATTCAACAAACTCATACATCACCTAAAATGCAAATACACATCAACCAAGCAAGGCTAAAAATTATTAATCACATTCTAACTTCCATCTGCCTTTCAAGTTAGTATTGTGGAGACATTGCTGCTACCTGAAACTGAGCAAAGTCCACAATGCTGTCTACTGTAATTATTAATGGGCTGTGGCTTGATAAATTTTTTAACTGTTCATAAGTCCTAGTGCCACTTGAATTTTAAGAACACTCAACCTTTCTCAAATCTTCATTATAAACATATCCTCATATATGCAGCCAACAGCAGCAGTTCATGAGAATGATTCACGAGTCAGACATAGCCAAAGAAGCACAGGGCAGAAACATACTTGGTAAAAATTCCTTAACTCTCCTCTAGAGATAACAAAATTGATATCACCTTGAAGAGGACTGCTTATGACTACTATATGCAAATCTTTGTCTCAGTGCTCTGAAAACATTTTAGTACTTTCCACTATCATCCCATCACCTGGACATTATGAGAATTAAATGTTCTGCCACTTAGCCAACAGCTATTTTTGCATCCCAGCACAACAAAATCAAATTTCCTTGGTCTGAGTAGGTGTAACACTGTCCTGTTCATTGAACTACTTTGTGAGCTCTCTAACGACTTTTTGCAGAAATTCAGTTTCTCAGCCCAGGACCATCAAATTTCCAGCACTGGCTCTCACATCCTGGATCATTCAATAGCTTAAGGAAACCCATTGCTGGAGCCCTACTTCCAGTCATCTCTGCATAGAGGTATGAGAGTGAAAGCAAACAAGCTGAATAGCACCTTAGAAGTCTGAGAACGTTTTTACACCTGGTTTCAGCAGATACTGCTGAGTAGGACTCCTATAGCTCTTGAGCAACATGTTTTGTGCTGACCACATAAAATGCCGCATGTATCTTCTTCCCCTGCAAGTTCCCCTGTGAGTCCCATTGCTAATTTCAGAATTAAATTCTTTATTTCCTGTCTCTACAAGCAATGTCAGGGGTCACATAAACATCTTGCTATGGGTAGGGGATCATGTCTTTACACAATAAGTATGTAGGCAGACTGCATACAGAGAAAAAAAATAACAGAAGCCTATATACATGCCTGAGCTGCATCAGCACACAGAAGATTTTTGGAAGGGAAAATTGCCCTGAAGAAGTTCTGGTTACTTTTGCGACTCATAGAAATATTACACCTTTCCCAATGAGCTGATTTTTTTTGAGGCCTTGGTAAGGGATGGGATATTGGACGAACCTGGCCTGATGCAACTCTTCTTCATACACCACTGCCCTGCAGGCTGGGGGTACATCATATCCTCTGGTTCTCCTGTGAGAAAGGACTAGGTGATTCATTGTAGGTTCCTCACAGCTGAAAAGGTCTTTTCTGGTCTATTCTGAAAAGGTACCTGAGCTGCAAACTGATGCTTGTCCCAGCCTGTGATACATCCAGCCCCTGACTTCCCAAATCCTGTCACCACACAGCCAGGCACCATTAATGCCTCTTCTTTCTCCTGGACAGAGAACTCATTCCCCAAATCATGTGTTTTCAGTTGAAATTTCCTCTATTTCAGACATAATACTACCTCCATCAAAAGTGGAAATGTGTAGATGCAATGATCCTATATAGCATGCAATCCCAAAATCAGATAGCAGCTTCAAATAGTCTTTCATGGCTCATCAATTTCATGTTATCAACCAGAACTTGTAAGAAACTTTCCAAACTGTCATAGTTTCCCCTTTATTTTTCTTCCAAGAGAGTTCAAAATCCCACTATAAAGCTTAACTCACAATACTTCAAAGCATCTTATATCCCCTGCTTTATGAGAACAAATTGAGTATGCCGCATTTACTGGCAATATAAGCTAATTTCAGCCAGTGAAATGAAGTATGTGTTTATTAAAAATAGTAATTTTCCTTTGCTCTTCATTAACTATCTGAATCTTAATCAATCCTCTAAAGAATCCAGTGGTTTGTGTAAAATGGGGCAGTGATTGTTATTTGAATTCTCTTTTTACACAGCAGGAGAACATGTCTTTTCCTCATCCAAAAAAAAAAAAAAAAGAAAAGAAAAGAAAAAAAACCAGAAACATCATCTCTGCTCCTCTCTCACTGTTATTTTATCAGTCACTTACACTGGTGATAATGCTAGCTGACTACTTCAGCAGGGTTCAAACAACAGAGTGATTGGCTAATTTCATAATTTACAATAAAATTATAATCTACACTTTACTCAGATTGCAGGATGAGGTTCTTACAAAGTATTTACTTGGCCTTGTAGGACCAGAATGGATAAATCTCTATGACCCCAGTTCCTGGCAGAAGAGTAAAAACCGTTAAGGAACGGAAAAAAGTGTTGCCAGAATGCCTTCCTCTCCAGTAAAGAGGGGTAGTCAGCAATTTCTTTTGTAAAAGTATCTCTGAAGAGAAAATATTCTTCTGAAAATGACTGGAGGGGAGAGGTAACATTAATTTTTCTGTAACATTTTGATCTACCATTTTTTATAAGAAACTATTTTGTTCCTAACTTTTTAGTTGTGGTCAGCATTCTGGTTTACATCAGTTCGAAATTAACCTGCATCTACTTTGTGGTACAAAATAGGGATAGTAGTCTAGGCCCCCAGCACTCTCTTTATTTCTCAAAAGCACAGTGGCCAGTGGATTAAGCACTCAGGATTGCATCATTCACAGGGATAAGAAAGGTCACCAAGACTTTACACAGCAGTTCCTACACCACAGCTCAGGTGTAAGTATTTAAAAAACGGACAAAACTCAAAGTGTCTCATTAAATTTTTAAATGTTTTATTGTGCTCAATACTCCTTTGGATTTTTTTCCTTCCAGAATTTTTCATTCCACTACAATTTTAAAGAGCATTTTTGCATTTTTCATTATTTAGGACTAATACATTTATTAAGGTATGAGAACTTTTTGTTATTTTGTAGTAACTCTGAATTTCAGATCTACTGGAAAACCTCAGGTTAACTAAAAAGTATATATTTCTGAATTTTATCTGTTTCCCATCAAGTTTCTAGCCTTAATATGCTGATTTTGATGGACATATTTTTCCTGAACAATACCTTGCAGTATCCTTGTAGAAAGATGAAGCTCTAGAAACAAAATCATTTAGTGAGAAAATGCATCACTTGCTCATCTCCTTATGACAGTTTTGTACCTGGGCAAATACTTTTTCAAAGCTAAACCATACAACCCACCAGAATTCCAATTTCCCCAGTTTCCAGAGCAGCTAATAATGTGGTAAACGCAAAATCATTTTCACTAACTACATTAAAACTTCAATTTGGCTTCACAGTAACTTGAGATAGCTATGTGTGAGTTTCCAAAAAAATTGCTATTTATTACTATAAAACAATATTTGCATGGCACAAGGTAATAGCCTAGAATTGAACTGGATACAATTATCCTATACAGTCATTACAAAACACAGCTGCAAGTAATTATGCTAATATGACCCAAGACAATAGATGCTGCATTTGACAGTCACTCTTCTATTTAAAATTATTTTATTTTCTGCAAGTTAGAAATACCATGAAAGGATGCAGACTCTTTTTGCCTTTGCGACATTAGTTCTAGGTGGAAGTTCAGAATCCAAACTTCTCATCACAACTTCCCTGAATTGAACACAGGAATATTAAGGATCTCTGGAGCTTATGTAGTCCAATTTCTTCCTCAAGTAATGTCAGTTATTAATGAAATAAGGCCAGGTAACTCAAGGGTTTATCATGTTTTATTTGTACTTTGATGAAATACAGTGTGTATAAACTTAAAGAAGAAAGAAATTAACCTGACTGAAAAATCAGATTCTAGCAAACTAAAATAACTGCAAATCCAGCAAAGCATGCCAAAACTTTAAAACTTCATATTAAAAAGGGATGTCCTTTCATGGCTTTTAACTCTGAAATAATATTGTTGTGATGTAAGCTGCTGTTATATTACTGGCTGAAATGGCAGGTTCTTTGCTGTCTGGGACTGGAGGTGAAGACTTTAACTATTTTTAATACTCTGTCCAGGATCAACCATAGATTAAGATGAAGATGAGATGTGTTTCTTCAGAAAACAGCTTGAATGGAGCTTACAAAAAGAGAACGGAAGGAGAAAATTGTGTCAGAAGTGCAGCACTCTGAAAGCTTCTAGCAGAATTTATTTAGTGTATGGTAGTCTTGATACTATTCTTGTCCATGTGAATTATGGATAGACCAGATTCAAAACACAGCATGCCCACAATTCTCACTTTGTAGAGTGTGGTCATCTGAGATATGAACCTGCAGTGATTTGGAGTAGTGTGTGGGGGAGCTCTACATCATGTCTCCATTCCTATTATAGCCAGAACTGATCAGGGCTGATAAATCTTGCAAAGTTAACAACAGAAATATTTGATTTCTTGCATTATGACCTGAGAACTTTCCAGAGTCAGTTATGGGATATCAGTAAATTACATTTTAGCTTTCATTTACCTTTCAACCTTAAATCCAAATATCTGCCCAGCTCTAATCTTGATCAAAATTGTAGTTCTCTTCTAAGCCTTTCAGTAGCTTACCCACTCCTGAAATACAAGCTGTAGCTTCCTAAATATGCAGTAATACTTGTAGTTAAAATGTGTGTTAGTTGTTTGTCATTCAGTACTTCAGGGTAAGTAGATCCTACAGCATTCACCCTGGGCTTTACAAACACAGACTTCTTTTGTCTGCCCTTAATCCAGCCCCACAGCTTTATACAGCTCCAGTGAGGATGATGTGTGTGCCAACTAACTCTTTCCCCTTTGCTCCATTTCACTGCATGTGGTAAATACATAAGTCGCTTTATTGAGAATATAGTGTTTTGTACTGTAACAGGGCATAGGAATAAGTGTCATTTCAGCCGAAAGTATTTCTTCCAGGCATAATAATGCATCTAAAAGACAGGATCTCAGAGCCTGGCTAAAAGCATCTTTGTGGTTATCACTGCCCTCTCACAGTAGCTGCAGACAGACAGTTAGTCCTGATTGTCTACACAACAGGCATTGAAATGCTAGCCTGTGTCCAGATACTTGCCTTGGGGAAACAATGTGCATCAACTGGCCTGCATTTTCCTAGAATATGACTGGTCTGACCACCTGCATCACCACTGGGGCGACAGATAAAAACCCATACTGCCCCCCTTTCCCTTGTCACCAGGGCAGAGATCACTTAGACATGGGAAACTCAGTAAAAGCTCTTGACAGGGGTGGTGACATTAGTGCAGAGTGGTTCTCAGACCATCCAGCTGCACACTTTCTGAAGCATCAGACATGTCTCTGGGGAGAGGTAGGAAGAACAAGTGACTTACTTTTTTTCCTCAGCATATTCATTTAATGGTTTTTCTGTTAGTTCTCACTTCACTTTCTTGACAGGCTACAGCTCCAGTAATGAGTTGATTTCAAGGTGAAAGAGGTGCCTAAGAGCTTTTGAAAATTCTGAGAGAGCACTTATCTGCACACCCTTAAATCTGTGGCCCAAGGTCATGGGCCCACTGAGCTAGCAGAATTCCTCTATAGTCGCCTTTCAATCACACTTATCAAGCACCTTTCCTGAGGAGGTATGTGAATGAGTGCTATGCACTTTTAGGGTGAAACCATGGTGATTCTGGAAAAAACTGTCCTACAGCATGGGCCAGGTCCTTGTTTCATTTTGTGTTGGAAAACACACATTCTTCTAACAAAAAAAAAAATAGTTAGAAAGAAGTGCAGTAGTAGAAATGAATAATAATTTGTGTTCATTTGACTAAAAGTGGAGCTTGTGGTTTCCTCGGAAACTGAACACTTTGTGCATTTGTGGTATTGTACTTGGCAGAGACTGGCTGAGACTTGTGCATGCATGTACACAGGTACCCAAGGCCTGTCTTGGCTGAAGGTTTGAGTATCCATCACATGTTTGGTAAGACACAGTTAAAACAATTTCTCTCATTGGGCAATTCAGAGAGGAAAACGGTTGGAAATTTTTCTTTCAGGGAAAAATAAGTGCAGCTAAACAGAGAGAAAATTGTTTGAAATCTTGCTCACTTAGTCATCTGTGAACATCGTCTTTTATTTTATTGCAGATTGTAGTCAGAATCCGAGTTCGGTAGTTTTGTGTTCCTCCTCTAAGTGGACCAAATACCAGCCAAACCTGCTACTTTCACCTCTGGACAAAACCAAAAACTAAGACTTAGTAATTAAAGCATAACTATACCGCACATAAATAACACAAAATGTCATTCTCATTAAAGCACAATTTTAGGAAACCAGAAAAATCATAGAATTCTTTAAACCAGGGATAGGACCCCAAAGACTCACACAAATAGCATACTGCCATCCTTTGGCTCCTCAAGCCCTTTAGACTTGTAGCATTTTCCTTATATGTCCCTTTCACTTCCATTTATCAGACAAATCAGATCTAGCCTATGGATTAAGCATTTGCTCAGAACTATTTCTCCCTTTAAGGCCATAACACCTAAAGAGCTGTCATCAACACTTGTCACCAAATATTCGCTACATTCAAAGCTAGAAATACATTCAGTTTTAACAAGGGCCAGCAGCAGTTTGGGAACACTACTCTTGGCACAAGAGTACATTTCCCCAGCAGCTGAGCAACCCATGGTGTCAAACAGTTTTTCCAGGCTCTATGCTAAATTCTGAAAAGTACAGTTTCATTTTCCATTAGTTTTGGTGCATTGGTCCTCCATGCAGCATTTCAGCCCAGCCTGCAGAAAGATTATAAGCTAGAATTTTTAGTAAAATTCAGATTTAAAGCCCAAGGGGAAAAGCATACACTTAAAGGATGAGACAAGGGAATCATATACACAATAAAGAGGAAAACAGCCAAAACAGAACTAACATCTTCTCTCTTTTTTTTCACTAAGATTTGGATGTCCCAGTCCTTAGAACATTATTTCTGATCAAGCGTTTTGTCACTGCTCCCCCAGGGGCAGGACAGAGGTCTGTTCACTAGAGTCATAACAGGCTGTGTGCAAAGATGTTTTTGGGAAAAATAATGAGAATTCTCTGAGATCCTATCCAAATATAGCTGACACTTTACATGTAGGAGAGAGAGGGACTCAAGCTTCCAGCTGCAGAAATGGAGAACAGGTGTTTCAGCTGCCATGTGGACACAGATGTGAGGACTTAAACCTGGAAAATGAAAATGTTTAAAGTGAACATTTGTCCAAGTAAATTGAAGGTGGGAGGTGTGGGGTGGGAGAAAAGAGATTCCTGCCATCCTGGAAAATTCTTGCAAATGACATTGTGTCTGTCAGGGGTTTAAAATTAGTTACTACAATTTACAACCAACTTACCACCATACTGAGGGAGATCTATTATTGCTAGATTATGCTAGGTAACCTAGAAGGACTACATGATTTACCTAAAGATAGGGCCAGCATCAATTCTCTGGCATTACTGCATACTTCTACCTCTTCAACCAGACCTGACAACGCTTCATGTAGTCACAGTTCCCCTCCTTCTGTCCAGATGTCACCTGAGCTGCCTGCCAGAAGCTATGTGAGAAGGAGGATCTGGTGACAGCTCTAACACCTGAGATTAAGAAATCTATGAAGCATTTCACACCTTCTCCTCTTCCACCAAAAAAAACCCCAAAACAGCCTGAGCACATCTGGGACAAACTGAGTTTATTTAATGGAAAATCAGTGGCTCCCAAATGGGTTTCATTTCTCAGGCTGTCATCTCAAGGGATTTAACCAGAAACATGCTTGGAAATCCAAGTGAAGAGTCTTGTGTAGGTCCCTGTAACAACAAGTGAGGTGATTGTCACCAAGCCCCAGAGGTTAGCAGTGCTTAGAGGTGCTCCTTAGTCAGGAGGAGCAGTGATGCATGAATAGCACCCACACAAAACCAGGCATGCTACTTTTCTCACCCTTCTCTCACCACTAAGCATTGCCAGAGCAAGGGAAGTTCTAATACACACTACAATTGCAGAGCAAGAGACTTTCCTGGGCATTTGACAGTGTCCCAAACTGGAAAAGACAAGGGGGGAAAAAAAGTACTACAAGGAGAATTATAACCAGAGAAAACAAATAAATTGATCTGCATCTAAAGAAAAGATAGTTTTGCTTTTTAGCTCCAGCAGGACATTCAAAAGTCTCACTGGTCCAAATGACAAAATTTCCCTCTCTTCTAAATACAGCACTGAACTTCATGATATAAAGTTTCATATTTTTCCTTCTTGTGGCTAACTCCATATGGTATTAAATTGGTTAACAGTCCCTGACAGCAATCTTTGCATTGCAGGTGGTACAGAAATGTTAATTTTAATTCAGCATCTTATATGCAATAGAAATTCAAAGCTCAGGTATGGGCTGAAATTCTAGAAGTTTTCCTGAGAAAACAGTCAGCAAAATGTGTATGTGAAGGGATAGTATGAGTGTGTGTAATATTGCCTACTCTCTAATGTATAAGTTTATTAGGAATGTGTCAGTATTACTTACATTTATACATGCACACATGCATTTTTTTCCAACATTAAGTTCATTACGTTACACACATTTAAACTTCCAAGGCTGATTTAATCCTCTTTATGCTGTTTTTGTCAAGCCTCACTCTGTCTTTCAGGAGTTATCCTTTCCCTGATGCCACATTTGGTTGAGGATGATCATCAAAATCGCAAGGTGGATTGATCTTGGTTTCTTCTATGCAGGTTGGTTTTTTTTCCTAAAGGAGTAGGTGGTTTTAGGCCAACACAGAGTTCTGCTGCAGAGTGTTGTAGAAAATCTGTCTCAACACTTAATGTCAGGAATCCAAACATGGGTGATTCTTACAACATTTGTCTGTTAGTGCTATTGTGAAAAGAATAACAGAGACCCCCTACATTACTTATTTCATGTACAGAACAAGACTATTCCCATCAGCTTAAGAGGTTCATTCATGTGCCTGAGACATTTTGTCAACCAATATAGTAAAAAAGCAACAATAAGAATGAAGAGTGGTGCATGTTGAGCAAGATGATGTGTTTTGAGGCTTACCTGCCACCGCATGCTTAACTGAACTCTGGGTTGCCAGGAACATCCGTTTCAAGTGTGTATTTGATTTTCTTTTATCAGCTTTTCTAGAATAGCAAATGGGTTTTCTTCCTCTCTGTGCTTTTCCTTTTTATGTTATATCTTCTCTCCTGGCTCAAGGTCCTCCTGCAAGTGTTGACAGCAGTTCCTATCCAACAGGAATTTTTGTCTCAACTCTTCAGCCTCCTAAGTCTTCACAGGGGCAGCAGGCCCTGGGTGGAAACCTCTGAGCCACACATATCTTTTCTCTTTGGCTGGGTAAACTAGGTAGCATCTCCAGCCCAGCTTTTAGCTTCATGTGACTGAACACCAGAACCCATGTGAAGGCTTTTTTCTGTCTTGCAGATTTCTTCCCTCTCTCCTTTCAGCAGTAAATTCAAGATGTCATAGTTTGGAGTATGTTTCTTTTCAGCAATGAATTTATAAAAGCTTTTTTTCTTATTCCTAACAGTGACTCAGCTCTAGAGAAATAAAAAAAGTGCAAACAGACTTTGAAAATTAATTTTCAAGTCCCTAAAAACATGATGTGCAGCAATTTTTTATTTTATTTTTCTTTACATGCTTTATGCCATTCTCTTTACAGGGTAAAAGACTTAGTTTGCAAGTGAGATATATGTCTGCAAACGTAGCATGCTCAGGTGGGAAACTCCCAAATATGAGTCTTGGTGCCAGTCCAGGTAGTTCCTTTTGAATACTCTACTTAGCTTGGAGAGCTTTATAGCATGCCAGTAACGTTAAGTAATGAAGAGCTCATTTATGCCTTGCTGAAGGCATCTCAGCTTTACAGTCTAGAAAGGGAGGTTGGCAGAATTTATTGAGTTTTTGTGTAAGTGTATTGGTCTCCTGTTTTAGCTTTTCTGTGTGTTTCCTTCTGAATGGGTACACAAAGTTGCATGGACTAGGAAAGTCAGAAAAAAAACCCCACATCACAGGCCCTCCTGCAATTTAAGTGGAAGCAGCATCTGACAATAAAGATTACAGCTTAATGAACTGCATCTAGCATACACTTATATCTGTGAGTGCCTCAGCTTAGGGCTTGAGTATCAAACCAGTGATTCAAATTCATGCAAGCAAACAGACTGTATTTATAAACATGGTTTATAATCCGATTGTGCAAAGTGACTACTGTATTACACAGATGATCAGATGCATTCACGAGTGAGCATCGCAGTCTGGATTCCACACAGTACAAACAGTGTACAAAAATCCAATTCTACACAGTAAAAACTGATGGGAGTAATTCTGACTTTATATTGGTTTACATGGATTTTGTCAATGCATGTACAGATTCACATCACTGGCAGCAGAATGAAGTTCCAGACTTACTATTTTCTTTCCAATACTTTAAAAAGATTTGTGTAACGTGTTTGTAGAACAAGCAGGCAGTGAGCAGTCTAGTGCTTTGAGAATCATTAATATTCTGTACCCCAATTCTATATCTCTAGGGAGACTGTGTGCAAACAGGTCACCAAATGTTACTACTGTAAAACAAGCTGAGTACATAATGGTAACATGGAGAAATAACCAGCTTCCACTCTTGGGCTCACTTTCTTTAAAAGAACAGCAAGACCTTGAAGGCCTGATTGTCAAAAGCCAAACCAGGATGTCTGCTTTCCAACTCGTACATTTCAACATTGAGACATTTCACTACTGAATGATGAACTCTGAGGCAGCCTCAACTCTTTAAAATACATTATTGGGTGCCTGGGGAGAAATGTTCATTCCCTGCTGGTATAAGTTGGTCTAACCCTAGCAAAGCAGCAAACACAAAAATGGAAAACCCTTTTTCTCTCAGAAATCTCAGCCTAAACACCAAACAAAAATCTACTGAGAGGCAAATCTCTGAGTAAAATGGGCCTTAGCTGGATTTTAACAAAACTCTTCCTTCCTGCAACAAAATGAACATCACAAAGCTAGAAGTAATCATTTATCTAAAGATTTTACCCTGTAAAACTGACCTGCTAGGCAAGGACTCCCACCAACATTCATATCACATTGTGCTGTTAACAAAAGCAGTGGTAGAGTGATTCAGGTAGATGCATGGAACAGATTTTTATAAACCAGGAAGCAAAAAATGGAACTGGCATGGCACAATGTTTATTATTTATGCTTTACATGCTTTCTTTTATTTAAATAGTTCTTCATGTTTTACAAAGCACAATATTTATTTTACTATGTCATCATGCAGAGCTATCCATTTGCAGTTGCACAGGACTGCTTGCATAATAATAAGCTTTCTAGAAGTCATGTTCAGATCCCATCTTAAATCTTAAAAACAATTCAATGCTTTAATAAACTCTAAAAAAAAAATCTTAAGGAAATTTCCCCTGTGGCTGGTTTCTCTGAGGTAAAGGGAGGGATGACACACACCTGTCCCATGCCTCCCCTTGTGCCACTGCACAGGGCTGAGTATTGAGCATCTTCCCAGCTTATCCTCACAGATGCTGCTGGGCTGCAGTCTCCCACTTTGGAGCTAGGCTGCATGCCCACACCACCACTCCTTGCTCTCCTAGGGTCAATCCCAACCCCTGTGTCCCCCTGCAGCAAGTACACACAGCCAGGGGACAGGTCCCCTAATTAGCACTGGCACACCCTCTCTGGAGAGGTTCTCCTGGGCTGAACTCCTACCTCTTGCCCACATTTTCTGCTTATGGCTCTAGCAAGGGCTGGAGTCAGGGAGCTGCTAGTAAACAAATATGTATTTATCACAGATTTGCACCACTGCTGTGCTAACAGGGACTCAGGGATTAGCCTGTCACTTTACAGCTGTAAAACATCTTTATGGGCATAAACAAGGAGGAAAAGAGAAGATGAATAGATGCCAGCATGGCCATCTCCTTTTTTCCTCACCTCCCAGGGGTGGGCAAAGTGTCTTCAGAGGGGCTGCATTGGGAAACTGGGGAGCTGGGGTGTACTTTGTGGGTGCTGGAGCTCTGACCTGACCCAAGAGCTGCAGTTATTCACAGGCAGCACTTTCCTCACATAGGCACCCTCTGCTTTGTCACCTGTGTTCTCACAAAAGTAGTTTTCTTTCTGTGCTCCTCAGGCCAAAAGGGGCTCATCTTCACTTTTGTCAAGCAGCCTTTAAAGTACTCACAATGACTTTAATGTTATTCAAGTATATACTTTAAATGCCTGGATGAATAAGTCTCCCAGTGGGTGCTGAGCTGATTTACCTGCATGCCTGCAGAGGTGGCACGTACCACAGAAAAGAGCTTTAGAACCTCTCTTCGCAAATTGCTCTTTCAATCATATTCCTCCAGCATAAATAAGAAAAAAAAAAGCTAAATACAATATATCTACAGGGACTGCAAGCTTTATGTGGGATTTTTAGGTCAGGCTACATTGATTCATTGATGACCAGAAAAGAAAAGAAAGACTCCTGAAAGCACACACACAAACAATTATTTAAAATATAAAGTTGCTTTGAGCTCTTTTTGACGAAGTTCACAGAAGACTTAGATAAGGAGCTGTATTTGAGAAATGGAAACATGAGATATATTGATTTCTTTAGAGGTGAAAAGTTCAAAGACAGACTTCAGGGAGGCTTACTGGCAACTCTGGGGCACGAAGGGTTTTATTCTCCCTACGTCACACATTTATGCTGAATAAATAGGTAGTTATGCAATTGGAATGAACGTCCTCCATACACAGGGCTTAATATACAAATTCTGGTCCTGTATTTGAAAGGAGACTGTAACTATTGACGAAACACAGCCTTCTTCCTCTCCCCAATTAATTCTTGCCTTCTTTTTACCTCCGGGCTATCTCAGCTAGCAGCACACTGATAAATACATCAAATAAGTTACCAGTGTAACTAAAGGCACTGGATCCTCAAATGCAAATGCCTATGCTTCATGCCTCTGGCTAATTAATCACTTGAATTCAGTAGCGGTACTCAGAGTGTGTAATGCCAAGCTTAAGTGTAAGTCCTTATTAAAGCAGGAACTTGTATGGCCAGGCACATTTTATAAATGTCCTAAATAAACCTTTGACCCACAAAGACAGAAGTTTAATACCACTGTTTTGCTGAACATATGCTTTGCAACAGAAAGATGTCAGTATTATACTCTTGAAAAAAGAGAAAGGCATTGACCTTAAGTGACTGTGAGAATCTGCAGATAAGACTATGACCTGCAGCTTCTGAAGAAAACAGTACTGCAAACACCGGGCAAAATAAGCTGGACTCTGGCATCAGCAAAAAGAGATTAAATGCTTGAAAGACAAAAAGCTTGTGCTGGCAGTACAAAGGGAATAAGCAGTACAACAACAAAAATACAGCTTGGTTGAATACAGAAAAGCATTACTGCAGTCTGGTACAACCTGTAAGAGGCAAACATTCCAACCCCTCCTTTTTAATAAGGAGAGGGATTCAGGAATCACATACAAATCATCGATTTTTTTTTTTTTTTTAGGTGAGGCCAACAACCAAATATTAACATTCACATTGTCTGCAGCTTGACTACTAACTGAAAAGTTAATGAAGTAGTGAACTTCATGTGCAAATTCAAGCTGCTGTTCATCGTCATGATAACTGATATTTTCCAAATTACTTGAACTCCACAAATGACTCCAAAGAAAGCTGCTTCCATTAGAGAAGGTTACCAGGAGTCGCTTTTCTCTTTTAGGACTTAATTAAGTACAAGACATTCATATCAATTCACTTGGTGATGGTCATTCAATATCTCATACTACCTTCATGAACAGGGCTCCTAGTCCAGTGTGCATGCTTTCTGTGGGACCAGCCCTGCACAACTTCAGAAAAATATACTTCCTCATCAAAGTTGTCACAGTCTAAAATAAAGTTGTACACCATCAGCACAAAGTAATAAGAACTAACAAGTGCAAGGAGCCCAGAGGAGGAATAGCATATGAAAAGGGGAGAGAACAAAAGTCATCAAACAGATGTTCATGGAAAACCAAATTGAATCAGTAAGGCAAAGGATTACTCCACAGCTACAGACCGTGGGACATTTATTTAGATGAGAGCAGAAATCACCCAAAGCATCCCCTGACAGACTTAAACCAAGAGGCTTGTGGTCCATTTCACAGTGCAAAACAGTTCTGCTGATGAAATAAGCCAAATAGATATAAATATTTCTGTTCTATTGAGGGAATTTGCAGTTCCAATAAACTTTTCTCCCCCTCAAATGTACACACCTCACTCTTTCCTTCACACTGGCATTTTTTTTCTCTGGACAGGATAAGTAGAAAAACAATGTTTCTGGATGTGACTGCCAGGATTACAGTAGTCTCGTTATTTTAACTACTTAAATGTAATCTAAGATATACTTGAGTTCATGTGATTATTAATAGCTGTTCAAGCAGTAAATGCTTGGATAATAATCTAATCCATGGCCACAGGAAAAGAAATTTTCACCAGGAACAGTGAAAATTGAACTCTGTAGATAGTCACTAAGCTCCACCTAAAGGAACTGAGATAGAAAGTAAATGGAGACATATTCATGTGACGTGCTTAGCTGATGAAGTAAAACTTCCTTGGTAAAACTATAAAAGGCTCAGCATTATGTCTGAGTTATATACTCTGTGATTTCACATGGCAAACATGTAATTTTCTACAATGTTCCCCATAACGGGAACAGGTAGCCTTACTGGTCATTGAAAAGAAAGGGGGGTTTAATACTATTTGTAACCTATTTATAACTGTAGACCATTTATAACTTGTCAGGACCGTATCAAGTGTAGACTGCTGCTTTCCACTTCTAGTTGCTGAATGTGGCTCCGCTGAGCACCTCTGTATGAATCATTGGTCAGGCTTTTTGTAGATAGAAGATAGATTATCGGATACGGAGTATTTGATGAGGATTTACTGAAAGCATAAGGTTGATGAATAAATATTACTTTATGTCTGTCTCATTCATTGCCACTCTCTCATTCAAGCTGGTCACGGAAGGGTGTTAGCCCAACTGGATGGGCATGTGGGAGTGGGAGGAAAGATGGAGACCAGAATTGAACAAAGGAAAAATACGGCAGGATATCTTCCTTTGGTTTTAATTTTGACAAAGCAGAGGAACAACAACAAAAACCAGCCCCAGATAAACTTTTCTCAGGTCAGCCTTCAAGTTTTTTCCCCAGGCAAAATTAAAATCAATGTTTTAGTTGTGTTACTGTCTTGTCACCCTTGCTTTTAGATGGAGATCGATTTTAAATTAGAACAGTGTTTCCTTGAAATGAAAATAAGAACCTTTAATCTAGAAAGCGTCAAACTAGCTAGACTGATATTTTCATCATTAAAATATCTAAATTAGTGCTTCTGCTTTGTGGTATCTTTCCCCCACTTTTTTTCAACTATAAGTATTAATCCAAGTTTAGAAGCAATTAGTGCCTCTGATATGAGTGCTACTCTTCTCCAGTGCAAAAGGGATACAAACCAGAGCCTGAGGTCAGGCCAAGCCCCATAGCCAGCTGCTGAGACCATTCCTGGATAAAAGGGGTTGCCCACAAGCAGACACTTGTTTACAACAAGCCACTGTGACACTCAAGCTTGATGAGGAGAAAGGCAATAACGGAAACACAACATTGTTGGTTTTGAGCTCTTTCTTGGGTGGATACTCTGGATCACCATATTGACTCACGGACCATGTACAGCACTTGTCAATCTATGCAACTCTATTTCTTCACTTCAAAAAAAGAACATTCAAGTCATGGGGGGCATGCTAACTGAGCACTGCAGCTACCTTTAATTCTGATGTTCAGTTAACACTGACATATTTGTTGAGTTCTTGCAATTTACATGAGGTTTCATCAGAATATACTCAAATATTCAATTAGGAACCTTTTCTGGGGGAAGGTATCATTCCTATCTTTGAACACTGCAATCAATATATTAAAGACTAGAGAGCCTTTGAAGCTGAGCTGTTCTAATTAATCTACTTTTTTTGTATTTTGCCTCTCTCAGAAAAATATTCTTTCACTTCCAGTCTTTTCCCAGTATTGATAACTGATCCTGCCCCAGCATGGAGGGACTGGATAAACTGCTGTCCTGAGACAGCACTCAAGCCTACATGTCTGTGATAGTCTAATTAATGAGTCAACCTTTGAGCAGCAACCTGCAAACAAAATGAGAACATATTTGCCTCTTTTGTGAATGCATCCTAGTTATGCTAGGCTTACACGCTTAAGCAGTCCTTAGACTTTCCTTGAAGCGCTTACTGATGTTGTACCAGCCAAGTCTTAGTTTCCTGCAACATGCCAGACTGGGAATCCATAACAACACAGCTACTAAATATATTAGTAGTAGCATATGTGCCCAGTGGCTTGGGAAAAGTAGATGTTACGTTTGAATATATGACACAATTAAAGAGGAAGCAGAAACAAAATCACGTATGCAATTAATGAAGGACAGGAAACTTTAACTAAATTTGAGTATGTAATGTTAAGTAAGTGTTTTGCTCAGATGACACAATTTTCTGAATTCAAATTACTGCTAAACCTGAACAGTCTGTCTGGATCCTACATTTCATTATACTCAGTTTCAGAGTTCAAATCATCGGGGCAGAGTGTCTTGAAGTCAGGTTCAGATATCTCCAGACGGCAGTTTAAACTAACAGCCATCTGTGGTGAGGGTTATCATCCCTTGACTCTGAAGAGAGAGCAATTACCTGAAGACCTAGTCAATTAGGAAATGCAGGATGGTATTACTTTATGATTTCAGGCTTTGGATACCATTAAATACATCTACACAGCCTACAGTAACAGGATCCCCAAAGTGTGTCCTAACCTGTACCTGCTGTTCTCAAACTCTTCCTGTACAGCCTACATAAGGATGCCAATAAATAGGAGAAGGAAAGAAGGGAGCACACATAGCCACAGTGCCAGTGCTTTCCCAAAGCTCACATTCCCTCTTCTCTTTCCCCTCTGTGTAGGGGTTGGGCACACCAACAATGCCCAGGTTAGGAGTTTGAGAACATGAAATGGAGGCCTGTCTACGAACGTTTAGGTTGTCACTGGCTTCTTTGTATAAGGACTAAGAGATGCTTCTGCAGGATGTTAGTTAGCTTAGACAGCACAGTGAAGATGGAGGAGTAAGTGAACCTGATACATCAGTACTTCTGCCTCATCATCACCTCGTGCGGTGGGTGGTTTGCCCTGCTTGAAACACCACACGGGCATATTGTGCTTAGTGCGGGCGATAGAATACTCATGAAATGGTACTCCCCATCCAATTCCCTCGCTTCTTTCCCGTACTCTGAATTTCCTGGTCTGCACACACTTGAGAGCTGTGCAACCGGATATTGAGCAAAGGGGTTAAGAATAACTGTTGGATACTGCTTTGGTCACTAGACACAACAAGTTTTGCACATGTGCTTGATAAAATTAGGTGTTTTGAGGAAAAAAACAGCATGTGATTGTGCCATTATTTAACGGACTGCAGTCCAGCCCCTCAAATGCCAAGTGCAAAGCCTTGACTATACAGGCAAACTCACCTTTGACACTACATAGTACCAAGTGCTTTACCTTGCAGCCCTACCACTTCTCCAATGGAGGCTTCAGTGGAGTCTTATTAAACATGAAAAGATATTAACACCTGAGGACAGATAGCTCAAAAAATGTTAATGAAAATAAGCAAACAAGAGGAGATGTTAGTAAAAATAATACTCCTCAGCATACTGTCTTTGTCATGACTATGTTTCAGGTGTCATTGCACATGTGTTTGCAGCCATCCACATAATTGCAAGATTTTCCTAGTAATTGCCAACAGAGTCCTCTTCTGCAATAAAAAAAATATCTGATGGACCTGTAAGATTTATGGAGACTATAAAGCTTAAAACAAAACAGAAGTAATCTTGAACTAATGCAAAATTCCCAGGACAACAGAGCAAGCCATGGTTATAATGGAATTTTAAGTAGCTCTCACTGCATTTTTACAACATTCACAGAAGTGAAAACTGCATATTCCATGATAAGAATTTACTTTCAAAGGCTTTTGACACTAACCAGCTGGTCAGGAGCACTGCAATGTACTACTAATAAATTATCTTTAAGGAACATTTTGCATGTAAATTATGACAATGTACTTTATGGGTTAAATACTTGGCTTTTTTAAGTCCATGGTAGTCTGAGTGATTTAGAGGATCTACACTTTATAAATGAATGAAAAGTGCAATAATATTTTTTTCATGCACATTGACATTGGATGAACATCTGCCTACTAGCTAATAGCATAGTTTCATGTAACTTCAGATAATACTGGTCTGATTGTAATGTGGAGGGAAATGAGATAGACCTGAATCATGAACTGTGACATCTGAGCCTGTATGAAGCTGCCTGGGACCAATTAGTAGCACTATTGTTGATTCATATACTGGAGCACGTAAGACAATTATTAACCTCTTGAATTTTTCCCTATAAATCTGTGCAGTACCAAACACCTTTTGTGTACAGGCTTGTTTTGTCCTTTCCACCCCTAATCATTATCAGTCCCATCACTAAACACTTCATGGTGGCAATTCTTCCCATGGAGTTTCTTTATATATCATAGCACTGACATTCCTCCCATGTATAGCAGAAATCTCATAGGAGGTCAGGCAAAAAAACCCACACATACAAATAAAAGTGATCCAGAACCTTATGATTAATCTTTAAGCATTTTATCTAGGATGGGGCAGCTACTCTGAGTCAATTATTTATTACTTACATCTGTTTCTGCAACAGAATCTGTTTCTGGTGGGCCTGCCAGAGCTCTCCAACACTTGGATTCAGAAGAAAATTTTCCCATGTTCATGGGTGCTTGGCTCCAGTGTTTTGGTTGGGTTTGTGCCATTTCTTCTTTCTCTAACAGAATTCTGTTGCATTTAAAAATAGAAAACTCCATCTGCTGTATAGGAAACCAAATTGCAGCTAACATTAATGTATTTCTCTTATTCTTGCTCAGGGGAGGGAATGCCATTCAGAAAGTACAGTCACAGACCTGTAAAGATCCATACAGGCTGTCTGTTTCTCTCTGACTCCTTCCCACTAAAATGTAGTTACAATACAACAAAAATGGTTGGTTCTTCCAGGTCATTGATGAAGACATTGAACAGAGCTGGACCCAGCACTGAGCCCTGGGGAACACCACTTGTCACTGACCTCCAGCTGGATTTAACACCATTTACCATCACTCTCTGGACCCAGACATCCAACCAGTTTTCCACCAAGGAGAGTGTGCGCCTGTCCAAGCCAGAGGCTGACAGTTTCTGTAGCCGGATGCTGTGAGAAACTGTGTCAAAGACTTTACTAAAGTCCAGGAAGACCACATCCACTTTCCCTCATCTAGCAGCCAAGTCACTTTGTCATAGAAGGCGATCAGGTTATTTTGGCAAGCCCTGCCTTTCGTGAACCCATGTTGACTGGGCCTGATCACCCGGTTCTCTTGCATGTGCTTCATGATAGCACTCAAGATCACCTGCTCCATGACATCCCCACGATAGCTTCCAGCTCTTCCTTCTTATTCCCCATGCTGCATGCATTGGTGTAAATGCACTTCAGCTGAGCTGCCAAGCCTTCAGCCCTCTTAGAGGGAACAGTGTTTGTTCCCAATTGCCTGGTAACTGGAGTAGCTTGTACCAGAGTGCCTGTATCTCCTTTACCTCTCTGAGGTGCACTCTCCCCCACTTCCTGTGCGGTGATGTGCCGGTGGTCCTCAGCAACACATCCTCTCCTAATCTCTAGTGCCCCACATCCAGGCTCACTCTTGCGTAGCCTGGACTCAATCCCCTCCTCCTTCACATCTAGTTTAAAGCACAATTTATGAGCTTAGCTAAGTTTTTAGCAAGGGCCTTAGCCCCGCTAGGAGACCCACATGCCCCAACCTTAGCAACAGTGTCAGGGGGTGCACGAACCAACCTGTGATCAAAGAATCCAAAGCCCCTTTCCTCACACCATCTCACTCCCCTCCACCCCACAGCTCAGCAAAGCAGTAACCCTCTTCAGCAGTTTCAAGGGAAGTGATATGTCAGCTCCATAAAGGTAGAGTTGTTTCCATGCAAGTGACCCATGTTTCCCCAGGAACGTATGGACAGGCATGTCTTTGGAGTGAAACCCATTGACTTCAGGAAGCTCTGGATCAGCCCTAAGGAGCTAAGCGCAATGTTCCTGGTGACCCAAGTCCTCTACAGTGCTTGGTGCACTCCCAGAGTTCCCAGAGGCCTGCCAGTGGGCTCACAGCCTGAAGCAGGCTCCTGCAAAACTCAAAATACAGGCTGGGCCACCCCCTGCAGGAAAGCGTGGGACTCCCAAACAGTGACCAGGGGAGACAAGCAGACAGGAAAATGCAAGGCTCTTTAAGGGATGGCATTGCAAAAGATTACAGATTTCCACTTCAAACAGCCAGTTTCCCAGTGGAATACAGATCCTACCCTGTGACAGCATGCATGCTTTGGTGACTTACTTATTGCAACTACTCATCAATTTATATATTTCAACTTTATGCATTCTTCTCCAACACCTCTCATTTACATACAACTACTTGGACCCCTTCCCTCAGAGACTGGCATGATGATGCTGTAAGCTAGGAGGGCTGACGGTGAGGATCAAAGTGGTCATGACCATGCAGCAGAGCAGGACAGCATCTCCACTCCCCTAGGCAGTCAATAGTGCCTTGACAGGGGGCCAATGAACTAGAAGAAGGTGACATGTTTGGATTACCTGATATGTCAGCAGCACAGTCTAACATCAGGGGAAAAAAAAATATGGCTGAAGTTGCAGGAGTAACAACCTCTCAACAAATCTGTTAAAAAAAAGAACAAAACCAAACCAAAATCCCCTAAAAAGTTCATTCCTATAATACAGAACTACAGAGAGAGCCCACAGGAGTTATTCCAGCTGAAACTAAAGAAACCAGTAACTTTAGCCAAGATTGACTGGGGAAAAGCGCCTTAAGCAAATGTATAGTGAAGAGGGAATTTAAAGCTCGTAGTTTATTTTGGTCTCTCATTTCAGAAACCTACCTAATGCACCTGACATTTGTAACATGCAAAATTTAAAAGATTTCAGATAAAACAGCAAAATACAATCAGTGAACTTTATCCATTTGTCAAAATGTCAAAGTTGCTTTTTAATGAATTCCTGACACTGCAGCACTTGTCTGGATCTTCCAGTGCCTTAATATCTATTCCTTTTGGGTTTTTTCTGATGCATACAGGGGAAAGGATGAGTAAAACTGTGCTTATATTACTGGACTCACAGGGTTTTGAGTGTTTTGCTCACTGCATGAGTTATCTCATTGACTTCATAAAGGCTGTTCTTATATCTTATGTATATCTGAATGCTCTGATTTAACATCAAAGCATGTAGGCCTTAATCTGAATAGACTCATGATAAGGGTCACAATACAACACTGAGCCATCCTGGCAACCCAGTGGGTCACCTTGCACTCATTGCTTTCAAAAGCCAAATACCCAGCTACAAGAAAGTGAGATACACTCATAAAATAATATTTATTTTTCTGGGGCAGTACCTTGCTCAAATGCTGGTCAAGCTGAATTGCTTTTTGTTGGCCACTCTTCCAGAATTCATTGTCAGGAGACAGCACTTCAGGATTCAGAGTTTTCAAAGATTTAATAAGGAACTTGGAAAGAAGCCAATAGAGCTAACTAGTAAAAACATTTAAAGTAGATTCCAGAAAAAAGTACAGCACTGCTGTAAGAATAGCATCTCCAAACTGTCTTCAGACATAGGATCCATCCTCACTGATTAAATTGCATTTGATAATTTGGAGAATAAAACTGGTTTGTGAAGCTTTAAGATGATTATTTTATACATAGATGAATGAGCTATACTCTCATGTCTGCTCTCATGTCAAGCTGTCATATAAAGTGCTAAAGTAGAAATAAAACAAATACCAGATTTCCCTTTTTGTCTGGCTTTAAGAGAAGTATACTGAGTGCCCTAAATAAATCCTCATTATGTTACTTTTCTTAAAATAAGGTTAGTGAGAAAATAGTTTAGCGTCAGAAAAATTCCTCTTCTACCACAGATTACTTGGCAGGCCCTGATAGAAAGACTGGAGACATTCCTTTTATCTGATGGAAAAATCTTTCTTCCTAGACTGAGCTATGTCAGCTTTATTCATTAGTATTTGTTTTCTTTTTCTGTTGAAAAATGTCAGTGGGTGAATGAAGCAGACTAGATTTGGTAGGACATTATTAATGTAGACTTTAGGAACCTGCAGTCTCCTGCTTCCCACAGGCTAGGAAAATCACTGAAATCCACAGTTTCACTGAATTAAATTCCCTGAAGGAGATGGGGCATCATATCTCCATGACACAGTTCATGATCTGGAAAATAAGGGTCAAATATTTTGACAACTTAAAGAAGACTTGAAAGAATGACACTAATTTACTTCCTCAGGTAAAATACAGATACCTACTAATTAATTATAAAATGTATTTGTGACTGAACTGCATTTCTTCAGCTAAACAGAAGTGTAGCATATAGTAAACAGAACATTTATGACCTTGTACTGAAAAATATTTTATCACATGCATACTGAGAAACAAGGAGACAAAACCCCACACTTGGAGGGTTAAATTCCTCAATGGAAAGAAGATTAAGGACATTGTGATCTACAAATATTTCTGTTTGGTATTTGTTCAGTCATTGATGTTCTGATCTTCATGGTACCATAAAAATACTAACAATGAACAGGCTCACAAACAATTTGGACAACCGTGTATGAGAAATGGCATGACCAGGAAGGTTATTCTCCCTCTGTACTCTGCACTGGTGAAATCGGTCCTCAAATACTGTGTTCAGTTCTGGGCCCCTCACCACAAGAAGGACATGGAGGCTCTGGAGGGAGTCCAGAGAACAGTGACGAAACTCGTGAAGGGTCTGGAGAACAAGTCTTACAAGGAACAGCTGAGAGAGCTGGGGTTGTTTAACCTCAAGAAGAGAAGGCTGAGGAGAGACCTCATTGCTCTCTTAAAGGAGGTTGTGGAGAGGAGGGAGCTGGCATCTTCTCCTAAGTGACGGGGGATAGGACAAGAGGGAATGGCCTCAAGTTCCACCAGAGGAGGTTCAGGCTGGACATCAGAAGAAAATTTTCACGGAAAGGGTCACTTGGCACTGGAACAGGCTGCCCAGGGAGGTAGTTGAGTCACCATCCCTGAAGGTATTTAAAGGACAGGTGGATAAGGTGCTGATGGACATGGTATAGTGATTGATAGGATTAGTTGGACTCAATGATCCTATAGGTCTTTTCCAACCTAGCGATTCTGTGACTTATGTCTCAGATTTCTTATTTAGGGAAAACTTCCAAAAGCTTCCAGAGGATAGGTTGAAGTTGTCCTTCCTTTTATCACAAGACAAAAGGCTGCAATAGCTGAGACTCCTCAGTTCGGAGAAGTCTCAGGAGCAACTTACAAATGTGTACAAATACCTGATGGGAGAGAATGAAGATAAGGCATTCTGTGATTCAACCATTTTGTGATTCTGTGACTCTGTGATACTCTATTTCTGATTTACTCATCAAACGTCTTAAAGCACCTTTGATGCACACTGGAAAGGTTTCTGGGACAATGGATAATCCCAAACTACTCCACTAGTATTCATCACAAAATAAAATCTATGTATGCCAGAATGTCATATGGCAGCCACAGTCAGTGACCTACTAAACCTCTGAAATATAAGAGAAAAATGATAGTGCTATTGTGGACATGAAGCATAAATGGTGGATTATACATATTAGTATTTATTGCATAAATGAAGTTTTAAAACTTATTCTAGGGTTATGGTAGCTATCCTTGGAAATCTAAACCTCTTTGGAATCCCACAATTAATTATCAAGCAATTACTCTGCTTCTCAGACCCAGAAAGATTTGTGGTTGCCCATTATAAATTAGATTAATTTCTGCAAGGGGACATATTAGAGTATTGAATTTTCCTGAATAGAATTGACCTGACTAAGCTGCAGGTATTCTGATGGATCACGTCACCTGTGATACATGTTAAAAGCTAGAAATTTAGACTAAGGTAAAGAAAATGTGGATTTTCCTGATACCCTATTTCATCCTTCATTACTGAAAATGACTGCACGTTTTCAATCAAAATTAATGAAGTAGGCTGAATATTGAACACAGCTGAGATAGCCAAGTAACATATCTAAGGATTCTGGGCTCTGTTCCTGTGAATACTTCAACTGGGAATTAGCTCTCCTCTAATTGTTTCAGTACCACTGGTCACACTAATTATTTGCATGTCTGGAAACATAAGTCAAGATATAGTCTATTAGTAAGGGGATCCTGAAGGCCCAGACTTACCAAATAGAGATAGGGACAAAAATGGAGTTTGGTTAATGTGATCTGAATCTTTACTAAATCATTCAATAAAATGATGCCATGATTTTCAAGATAGTTCACATTAAGATGTGTTTAGCTAATTTGAAAATTTATGTCCTGCCAAGCCTGATTCTAGAATAAGGAGAAGTCAGCATCTTCTTAATGTCCTTTCTGTTGTACCTCAAATCCACAGATATCCCCTTTTTTGTTAAAAAGGCCAACACTTGTCACATACATTCTTAGCTGACTTCAGTAATATGATGTAGAGTTACAACCACCAATTCTCTGACCAGAAGGTCAGTTCTGGAACAGAATATACCTATTTTATAAGAAAAATTAAATGGAAACAGAAAACAACCACAAAACCAAAACAAACCCCAATGACAGCACTTCTCCAATTTTACTGATTCATTTATGCCATCTACATAAAATATTTGCAAATACTAAATGAAATATGGCATCTGGCTGTGAAATAACCAGTTTTCCTCATAGATCTCAGAAACACATCTTTTACAAAGCAAGACATTCAATTCTTTCATCTTACGCTGAATAATTAGCCTCAGTAGCAACAAACTGCTTCTAAATGAATAAGCTTTTGATAGGAAACTTTATCAAATTTCAGTGAAAATCTGATCATGGGAAAGTTGCTTACAGGAAGAAATGGCTCAAAATTCGATGCATCCATAAAAAATAGGATTTATTGTTATTATGACATATAATAAAGATGCTGCAAACAATAAAAGCCACAAATGTTACTCGCACTAAGCAGTTTTCATTACTTGTGGTTTTCATCTGATTAAAATATATCAACATTGCCATACAGGTATTTAAATTTTTCTAGAGTTAGGACTGTATTCCAGTTTATGGATTTTATATTTCAATCAGGTTTCGTATTTCAAACTTGTTTTCTATTTATGCTAGATAGCAAATTAAATGCCTAGGAAAAACTGAAAAATAGTATTTTAGTTTTGTTTGCATGAAACATTATGGAATCTATTTCTTCTCCAATCTTAATCACAGGCAGTAACGATGAGGCATTTCCCATGCAGGCAACCAGCAGAAGTATCACCCTTTTGCAATACACAGCAGCTATCATTGCTTTTTACAGGGCTCAGTCTTAGAGCTAAGCATTTTTGCAGCTCTGCTCATTTCCTCCAGTTGCCTAATTAGCAAGAGAACCCTTTGGAAAGGCATGCACTTTTCAGACTTAGTGGAAAAGGAATTATTGATGAAATGTTAGTAGTATTGATGGGATGCATGAAGGCAATGGAAAAGGAAATGCCTTCTAATTAAATACGTGGTTTAGGATTTGAAAATGTACATTGTCTTAGACAGGCCATTGATCTAAGAATATTGTTCCTACAGAGTACCATGTATTGCAGGAGATGCTTTTGGGACAGGAAAGAAATCATTTATCCATTAAGAGTTTCAAAATATCAATTTATAAGGAATCCCTTTCCCATCCTCCTTCTGCCTTCTTAGGTGCTTATCTCCCCCAACATGGAAAATCCCCATAAAAAGAATAAGCTTAGTAGGTTAAAATCCCCTGAACATTTATAAAAAAACATAGCAAAAAAGCCCAAATATATTTAATAATTAATCTGAAAGAGAAGACATTAACATAATTATATGACCTCCTTTTCCTCTCACCTACAGAAGACAGCCCATTGCACTAACAGAAACCTCATGGTTCTTGGCCCAGGCTGCCAGGGTCTGGTCTTGGCAGTTGCCATTTAGGCAGGCTGGAGAGGAGCACATCAGATGGGAAGGAAAACAACATTCCCCTGGGAAAATTGCCTTGTCTCTGCTGAATGGATCCTCAAAATTAAACGATTCTACAGGATGTTTTGATTTCTTGCATACAGGCCTTTCTGGACATTAAAAAAAAAGAAAAGAAAAAAAGAAAAAATGTTACCTTTGAAAATTTTCAGGTGATTGTATTTCAGATTTTATACAGCAGCAGATTTCTCCTCAAATCCTAAGAATTAAAGGGAAGACATCTAAACAGCCTGGCGATCAATAGTTTATGTTTGGCATTAAAATGGGTTCTGTAGATCGCTATAAATATGCTGCCATAAGGAAATGTTGCTCATGGTATGCTCAAGTTATGCATGGTAATGCTCAAGGTAAATCCTCTGTCCTTAGACAGCTTGCCCTTTAACCACAAGTACCTGAAGCTACTGCCTCACCACCAGCCTCTCCATATGGTATCATTCTGTGGGAGGGCAATCCCATGTCTGCAAGCAGAAATTACCTGTACATGCCATTTTTCTGGAGCTGAGCAGATGAAATCAAAGTTTATCCAGGATCTGCCATAGTCACTAAATTATTCAACAAACTAGTTTTTCTTTAGGCTGCTGCCTGAAGGTATGTGTATTTTGGGTTTGAACACAACACTGTTTGTTTGGGCTCATTAATTTCCTACAGTTCAACTGACCTTGCTATGGGGTTTTGTCGTTGTTGGGTTTTGTTGTGTTTGGTCTTTTGTTTTTAACATAAGAAGAATGATGAGTTATCTTTTCCACCAATTAATATAACGAAAGTCTCAAATGTTTAAATATGCCCCTGTTGTATCAAGACTGCTTTGAGGAAATAAGATGTTATTTGATTTCTTGGTGGGATTAGTACTTGTCAAATGCATTTTTAATGCACTTCTGGTATCTAATGAATTATGTAGCATGCCCCTTTTTCTTCTGTCAAATGAGGTTTGGAAGAAATCAGGTCAAGTCCAATGGCAAAAAATGACATAGTGTTCTGAAATAACCCCTGATCTGAGGGAAAGAATCGTTCGTATGGGAAATAATTCCTGATGAAACAATGGAAAATATTACAAACTAGCCAATCCTCCCTATTTTTGTGGCCACCAAAACCAAAAGAAGTTCTCCCAACAAGGCAGAGGCCAAGTATAATTTTTACGGGCTTTAAAAGAAGCTAGTGAAAACCACGTTTGAAACAATCAAAAGAAGATACTCTTAGGTCAGGAAGGCTGAGGAGCTGAGAAGCTTATGTGGGTACAAGTAGAGCCTGGAGACAAACCTTGAAGAGGGATCCATTGCTAGTTGCTAAATATCAAAATCACAGAACATTCAGGAAATTCCTTGAGCTTAAAGCACTCATATGCCGGAGGAGTAGTAGGAGAAAAGTCATATGTGATTCTCCTGTTCCTCCTCATCACTCAGCACCAATTTTTCATCACTATGGGATGCAAAAAAGTAATTCAGATGGCTCCCTGGTCTAAACTGTTACTGTTATCCTTGTGCTCTCACCATTATTAAATGGTAAAATCCTAGAACAAAATAAAAACTGCCAAAGTTACTTTGGGGAATTTGTCCTATATGCAAACCCTTCAAACCCCCTATTTTTTTTTCAAGCAAGTGTTGACTAATATTTCTGTGGAATAGCTCTGTTAACTAATGAACATATATTGTCCAACATGAGATATGGGGATGACTTCTAGCATATCCCTCCCCTCAGGTTTGCTTTTGTGGTGCTGACACACTGATTCACTCCAGGATGAATAACATACGCTTGGCTAGAACTAAGATTAAATATGTGTGTTCAGGAAAGCCATTCTACTAACACCAAGTTTTCTGAGGCTTATCAGTTCTTTTGTTTCTTTTACATCACTAATATTTTGGCTATTACCATTAAAAACAGAGCTAGTAAACTTTGACCACCACCACATTTATTCTATTTTTTAGAATTGCTCACTTGGAACTTTCCTGACAAGAATCAAATTAATAGTTTTGAATTGCCTTGATCTAATACCATTCTGAAAGTCTTACGTATCTATGTGCTTTATTTGGGGATAAGTGGCCTTTCTATATAGAATTTGCAAGATTATTTGTTATATGGGTTTTATACTTAATTAAATATCAGATACATTGATTTTTGAGCTCAAAAATTCCCTAGGAAATTCTGGAGATGAACATTGTTCTACTACCCACTTGCAAATGCAACAATTTTATTCAAAATTTCAATCCCTAAGAAAACAAAGATGTGACATACACTTTAAAAGAAGAAAAAAAGGTAAGGTCTTTCAAATACAGGATTTTTTTTCCACCAACAGCATTGTTTTTCAATTTATTTTTTTCCTGATGGGATCTTATTATTCACAAACTAATGCAAAAGTCTTTAGTTAATCAAAACCTACCCTGACACTATGTCTGAAAATTAGCAGTTAATACATTAACTCCTCCAGTTACTTTGCTCTTCGTGCAGTCATGCTCATCCATTCAAATCCCGTATGTTGACTCAGAGCTGGAACATGAACTTGGTTCATCCACCTCTCAGGGGAGAGGCCTCATCAACAGTTCAGGCAGTCTGGAAGCAGGTTTCTCTTATTTTTTTTCATTTGGAGTTCTCACCTTAGATACACTCAACCAAATATTAATTGACCCCAGAATAAAACACGGGGAGAGGATGACTTCTGCTGGGTGAAAGTGGGAAAGTCATGTTCCAGTCCCCACTCTGATGAGTATATAATAACATACGCAAAACAAAGCAAGTATTTTACAAGGAAAAGTAACCCTTCTGGAGCACACCTAGATGCAATAATTCACCTTCTCAGCAGTTTCTCGCTCACTGCAAATGTTTTCCCTAACAAAAGGATTGGAAGGTACAGATGCAGCATTAATAATGTGCTTCCGCAGGCTTTTTCTGCAGGACTAAGCATATTCTGAGACTGTTTATCTCTAGATAAGCCTTGTGCACAAGATGTAGGGGCAGAGGTGTGGGATAAGCCACAAGCTATCAAAACAGGAATAGTTTATTACATGTACAGAATTTGTGAGTAGCCCACTCAAGGTCCTAGGCACTTACAGCTTTATCACTCTGTGTGAGCTGCAGCCTTTCATCACCACCAAGTGAAAGACCCTCACTGCCTGCACACCATGCTTGTAGAAAATGAACAAAGAACTATGTGTGTGAGAGAGGAGATGGAGTTTGATGCGTCTTCCTCATCAGCACTAAAAGCAAAACCATGGATGTCTTTATCAGATCTGACCTCAGTCTGTCAGAAGAGGGAATGAGAACTGTAAGACATCTGGACAACAGATGTGAAATGCCATCCACCCTTGTCTACCACATTTGTATCATAATAAACTGAGGGAAGTTCAAGGGCATAAATCACCATTGTAAATGACTGTGGAAAGTGAAGGATAACTGGGACTCAGGCAATCTACTTCCAGAGGGGAAGGGAGACATATAGGATCAGACAAACAAGAGGAGGGGAGAGTGGATCTGAAAATTAACATACAAGAAAGAAAAAGTTGTTACTATAACAAGCAGTAAATTGGGATAACTACTATCTGTTTTAATACCTTCAGACAAACCTTGCAAATGTGGTAATGATCCATGCTGTTGGTACTTGTGTTTCTTGCCTTCTTGCTTCCCCTGGTGGCATAGATGCAAAGCTCTCATGCCATGAGCTTTCTTCAAGGATACTTGGAAATTCATGCAGTGACATGAGTGGGAGGAAGAACTGCTGCCTCTCACACGGGTAAGGCTGGCAGGGAGGGGAAATTCAGCAGTGCAGCACGAAGAATTGCAGCAATTTAGCAAGTTAAACTGAGCAGAGTGGAACTTAGGACCTGAGATTGGCAGGTATTTCTAACCTAACTGGGTTGGAAATTCCAGCCTTTTGTTTCTTTTTAGTAGGCACAGAAGCCACAGTAAGAAAAAAATATCCCATCTTCTTAGCTGCTATCTAGTCTGTATAGATGGCTCTGCTTCAAAGAGCTAACAGTGGAAACAGGTGATAAATGATGGGCAACAGAAGATGCATCAATGAAGTCCAGCTGACTCAAATTTTCCACAGAACACTTTTCACAATGAAAAGTATATGGAAAGACTGATTTACAACACTTTTATTTTGAATTTTCAGATTGGCTTGGCATCCCAAGAACTGAAAAAGAACTTCAAAAGAGGTTAAAATTTTTCAGTTTGACATCTTGAATTTTTCCCGCTCCTTCCATTTTGAAATACTATGTTTAAAATTTCTTTTTCTTAAACATCAAGATAATTTCAGGAAACACAAGCCCCTGTTATCCTTGTCCTTGTGGAGTGACCTGAAAATCTTTTTGCATACAGAAATTGAATTTTGTTTAGGCTTTGCAAAAAAAAATTAAAAGTTTTCTGTTGAATTGAGTTTTTCTGTGCTTTTTTGTGGATTTTTGTTTGTTTGTTTGTTTTGTTAATTTCAGTTAAAGCTATGGAACTAAAAACTCATTCACTTAAAAAGCTACAAACTAAGATGACTGTGCTTTTGTACTCCACAAATCAGCAGTAGCAGCCCATCACTGTTGACTGCTTTGCAGGCATCACTGAGGAAATTAGCTTTCAGGAGTGGTTAGAAGGACAGCAATGCAGTGACTACCAGATTTTTTGCCAGGAAAAAATGGGAGTTTGATGGAAGGCAGGATTATCAAGAAAACAGATAAAAGGCTGATTATTTTCTCTCTGGAGAAGTGGATTGCACCAAACTGAACATACTTGTCAAGGTGCCCAGGGGACAGGTGCCCTACAGTGTCCACCATTGTACCATCTCACTTGTGCATGAATGAA
The DNA here is from genome assembly GCA_033558105.1 of Coccyzus lansbergi. Taxonomy (NCBI): domain Eukaryota; kingdom Metazoa; phylum Chordata; class Aves; order Cuculiformes; family Coccyzidae; genus Coccyzus; species Coccyzus lansbergi. The sequence goes on along the minus strand of JAUMJK010000283.1, from coordinate 379,407 downwards.
ACCTGTCACAAAAACCCAACAGGTCATGAGCGCTTCTCTCCTCTTCACTCCTCCTCTCACTTTCCTTCGTCTCACCTACCAAGAAGATGCTGGGGCTGCATCATATCCCTGGTAGCCCCCGAGTCAACGTTCAGCCATCCACTGGTAAAAATAAACCAGCACCTAGAACGATACAGTTAGAAATCACTGAGATGGGGGAGTGTGCCCATATTTTATCTTAACATATTGACTTTTTCAACTTCTTTCCATTAATCCCTTGGCATTATTTTGTGCCTCACCACAAAGCTTCAACATGTTACCTTACAAGAAGAAGGCAACATCATGGTTAGGATCCAGCCACAAACATGGACCTTCTTGCCATGTGACAGTTAAGCATGGGACTAATGGGAAGTTACAGGAGACAAATGGGTTGTTGGTGCCTGTCTCTATACAGTGTCTCTGTTCCCTAATAGCCTGTGTGTGTTGTCACTGATATCTGCCTTTCTGAAGAAGACAAGACCTTGAAACAATTAAAAATTATTAAGTCCATAGACACTATTTAAGAAGCTGATATAAACTTTTGTTGACTCTTACAACAATTTGATGTAGGTATATGTGGGAAAATACACAGTTTAGTTATGACCACAGCTTTTGTAGCTGTGTAATCTAGTATAGCTACTTTCAGCGAAAAAGCATCCAAGACCTATTACATGGCACCAGTCGGTAAAAATAAAGCTTTATTATTTGCACACAAGCTTCTTCATAGGGTGGTGGCTGAATATCCTAGCTTCACTGGAGATCTTCCAGATGAGGTAGTAAAGGCTGCTTTAACTCGTAAGACTGGTTTTCATACTGTCTGGCACTTTATTTTGAAGACTTTCCTAATGAGAGCTGGGATGAGTTCATTACAAATAGCTGCTGCAGTGGAAGAAGATAGACTTGGCTGGCCTTGTCCATCACTATTTTGTGGCCGTGTGTCCAGTTCAAACCCCCAAGAGGGCTTCAGGACAAATAGTCTCACAGAATAAATGCTAGAAGAGGGAGTCCAGGACCACCATCATAATCTGGGCTTGGACCAGATCCTTGTCTAGTGATGACCATGCAGTTATTTCAGATCTCTTAAAGGTCAAGAATTTCTCAGAGGTGTGCAGTTGTGCTGTCAGCTGCAAAGTGGATAAAACACACAACAATCTCTTGGACACAAGTATCTTGCATAAATTTATGTAATCCTGGAAGGGCTGTACAGAGGACAGAACCAGAAAAGGGGGAAGATATGGAAGGGTAAGTGGCAATAAATACTGATTTATTAAGAGCTGATTTATTAATCTCATTATGCTTTTCAATTTGCCATTTTCTATCTTCATGCTTTCCTTTACAAAACTACTACTGAACAATTCATATTTTAAAGGACTGCCATAATAAAATTATTACATTTCTATAAAGTCTTCAAAATAATATTATTGTGTTTTTCATGTCAGAGTACAGTTATCAGCAACTCTATAGCTACAAATGTTGGCAATTCAAATATTTACTGGTTTTTTAATTACAGTAACAGAAGCTGAGTCTTATTTTAACAGGCATGCTTTTGTTTTTTTAATTTTCATTAGTCTGGAAAAATTATCATTAGTGTAATAGAATTTCATGCTGTTTATTAAATAAGCTAATAAATTAGCATGCATACAGGAAGAATCTTCTCCTCACAAACAATGCTAAAATGATGAGTAAACCTCAAATGCAAGGTAAATAAGGCCCTAACACTCAAATGCCTAGGCTTCAAAATTCTGCTTCTCAGAGAGTTATTAACGGCATTTTCTCCTCCTTATCACATGTAGTACTATATTTCTGTTTTCTCTGTTTGTCTTGAAAACTCTTGCTAGCAGTGACCATGGGATTGCTTTGGCCCCTTCTGAACACATGAACCTCAGAAAACTGTGGGTCTGCACAGATTTACAGGGCCCCTCTGCAGGGCTGGAGAGGCAGCCTAAGGACAGCTATCGCATACTCATTTTCAAAAACTGAGCAGCAGCATCCCCCACTGTCCTTTTCTAGCAAGCCATGTTTAGAGGGAAAACATGTTCACTAGGACAGAGCTGCCAAGCTAGCAGGGACTGTGCTGCTTCCAGGACTTTCATTACACTTTCTGCAAAACACCATGCTGAGAGATCTGGTTTGATTCCTTTGCACTGAGCCATCCTGGACTGTTTTTGTTCTCTAGTGGGCAGTATAGGGGAAAAAAAAGAACACAAAGGCGCCAGACTACATCCCTTCTATGCAGTGCCTACATGGTTTTGTCTTTTTTCTTCTTTAGTTTTCTCCCCCTACATTATCTCAAGGGAAACATGACCTTTTTTTAAGAAGTGCCAATGAAGTGCCAATATCTTCACATCTAAAGCTTCTTGAAAGAAATCCTTGCTGTCTGTTTGGGATTCAGATAATACAAGCCCTTGTTAGGGTTGCCAACTAACATGAATAAAAAAGAGGGGGTTTTGCCTCTTTATTTAGAGAGCAGGTCAAAGAACTAAAAACTGTGATTCTTGTGACCTTGCCAGGGTGTCTGCTTGCCTGTGTACAAGCAGAGCTTCAACAAGTGCAAAATTAAAACTGCAAAATTCAGAGTCGTATTTTTCGTCACACATATATTTTCTCCCAAACGCAGATGCATGTTCCCTATCTGGGGCCATCTTTGAGTATCATAGAAACATTTCATATGTTTAGAGTAGTGCTAAAAGTGTTGAAAAAGGAACAGCAGAGTCTGTTACACACTTCGGCTTCTTGTTCACCTTACCATTCTCAGAGGTTTTTCAATGGCTGACTGCTGAAAGTTTTTTTTCTCTCTTTCATTTTTTCTTGCCTCTTTGGCTTTCATCCCCACTTCAGAGGCCTGTTTTCTCTTTCTGTTTGTTTGGGTTTTGTTACCCTGAGAAGGGCCTGCAAGGCTGTCCATGCACTAGTAGTATTAGTCAGGTAAAGCCATGATAAACTTGAATAAATCCTCCTTTTAATCAAAGCTAATTAATTCTACCTTCTTGCCACTGACAAACTTTCCAATTGTTCAAAGCACAGGCGCAAACATACCATGCTTTCTGGAGTGACTGCAGTCAAAGTTACAGGCACCTACAATGAAAACAAAGAAGTTAACAGGTGGCAAGGGACCACCTGGAATAGCAAGCTACTGTTCGCCAAATTTCTACAATAGTTCTTCAAAGCAGAGCACTTGGATTGTTTTGCATTACCCAAATTTCACATAGTCCTCTGCCCAAAAATAGGCTCCCTGAAGCTCTGATGAACTAGGTTCTCAGATAAACTTTTCTGAAGGTGACAGTCATTGACATGACAGCTCACCTGAGCAATTCCTAAGGGGAGCATCACACAAAGTATGATGGCAAACCTGTACCAGCCTTACTCTGAACTCTGCAGATCTACAGACTGATAGGTGACCTTGCCTGCCCTTTTAGAGGATTTAAGTCCACTGACAGAAAGGAGCTCTTTCATAACAGACATGAACACACAGGTCCTTCTCTGAAGAGCATGGGCTGTTTCTTGCTTTTGAACATAATTTTCATCTGGGGATGTGCACCCAGTTAACTGGGGGAGGTTATTCAGCCTGGAGCATGAGTTCCAAGAGATGCTGGGAAAGAAGAACAAGGAAAGGCTTGCCAGTTTCTTTCTGCCAGGATTTCTTATGCTCACCCAAGAAATATTTCTATGGATATTCCTTTGGCAGCAGTACCACCTTCTGAGTCAGGAGGCTTTCCTTTTGAATTTTTTCTTCTCCTCTGTGATGTCTTACCGTTATTTCATTTGTCTAATGCATTTGACAAATAATCTTTCAGTTTTTCCTTGTGATGTCTCATTCTCGGGGAAGAAATCTATTTCATGGAAATCTACTCCATTCTTGGAGTAGCCCTCTTTGTAAGGGAGGACTTGGACACCTCTGAGATGGACTGTGGCGATGAGGAGATTGAGTGCCTGTGGGTTAAGATCAAGGGAGCCCATAACAAGGGAGACTTTGTGATGGGAGTCTGTTACAGGCCACCCAGCCAAGGAGAAGCAGCTGATGAGCTCTTCTGTAAACAGCTGGGGTCAATCTCCAAGTCAGAGCCTCTTGTCCTTGTGGGAGACTTCAATCTCCCTGATATCTGCTGGAAGTACAATACAGCAGAAACGAAGCAGTCTAGGAGGTTCCTGGAGTGCGTGGAAGACAACTTCCTTGCACAGCTGGTCAACGAACCTACGAGGGAAGATGCCCTCCTGGACTTGCTGTTTGTCAACAGAGAGGGGCTTGTGGGGGATGTGATAGTAGTGGGTGGCCTAGGTCTTAGTGATCATGAGATGATAGGGTTTTCTGTCCTAGGTGAAGTGAAGAGGGTGCTAAGCAGGACGGTAGCACTAAATTTTCAGAGGGCAGACTTTGAAATCTTTAGAAGGCAGGTTGGCAAAGTCTCCTGGGAGACAGCACTTGAAGGCAAGGGAGCCCATGAGGGCTGGGAGCTCTTCAAAAAGGAGATCCTGGCAGCTCAGGAGAAAGCCATCCCCGTGTTCTGGAAAAAAGGCCGGCAGGGGAAAAAAACAGCTTGGTTAAGTAGGGAAATCTTGAGTGAAATTAGAAAAAAAAGGAATATTTATAGGCTCTGGAAGGGGGGACAGGCCTCTTGGAGGGACTACAGGAGGGAAGCGAGGCTATGTAGGGAAAAAATCAGAGGGGCTAAGGCTGAGCTAGAGATCAGATTAGCTAAGTCTGCAAAAGACAATAAAAAATCTTTTTATAACTATATTAACAGTAAAAGGAGGACAAGAGAGACCATACAGTCCCTTTTGGACTCAGAGGGAACAGCAGTGACAGGGGACGAGGAGAAGGCTGAGGTACTTAATGCCTTCTTTGCCTCAGTCTTTAATTGTAAAGAAAGTTGTTCCCTCTGTGTAGATACCCGGGAAACAGAGGAGCAATATGAGGCTCCCATGGTCCAAGAGGAGGTGGTCAGAGACCTGCTTGGCCAACTGGACACCCACAAGTCTATGGGGCCAGATGGGATACATCCTAGGGTTTTGAGGGAGCTGGCGGATGTATTGGCCAAACCCCTTTCCATCATCTTCCAGCAGTCCTGGAAGACTGGGGAGGTACCTCTGGACTGGAGACTGGCTGATGTAGTTCCCATTTACAAGAAGGGTAGCAGGGAGGATCCGGGGAACTACAGGCCTGTCAGTCTGACCTCAGTGCCAGGGAAAGTCATGGAACAGGTGATCTTGAGTGCTATCATGAAGCACTTACAAGAGAAGCGGGTGATCAGGCCCAGTCAACATGGGTTTACCAAAGGCAGGTCCTGCCAAACCAACCTGATCGCCTTCTATGACAAAGTCACTCGGCTGCTGGATGAGGGAAAGGCTGTGGATGTGGTCTTTCTGGACTTCAGTAAAGCCTTTGACACAGTTTCTCACAGCATTCTGCTACGGAAACTGTCAGCCTCTGGCCTGGACAGACGCACACTCTCCTGGGTAGAAAACTGGCTGGATGGCCGGGCCCAGAGAGTGGTGGTAAATGGTGTTAAGTCCAGCTGGAGGTCAGTGACAAGTGGTGTTCCCCAGGGCTCAGTGCTAGGTCCAGTCCTGTTCAATGTCTTCATCAATGACCTGGATGAGGGCATTGAGGGTACCCTTAGCAAGTTTGCAGATGACACTAAGCTGTGTGCAAGTGTCGATCTGCTGGAGGGTAGGGAAGCTTTGCAAAGGGACCTAAACAGGCTGGACCGCTGGGCAGTGTCCAACGGCATGAGGTTTAACACAGCCAAATGCCAGGTCCTGCACTTGGGGCACAACAACCCTATGCAGAGCTACAGAGTGGGAGAAGCCTGGCTGGAAAACTGCCGGGAGGAGAGGGACCTGGGGGTGTTGGTTGACAGCCGACTGAACATGAGCCAGCAGTGTGCCCAGGTGGCCAAGAAGGCCAATGGCATCCTGGCTTGTATCAAAAACGGTGTGACCAGCAGGTCCAGGGAGGTGATTCTCCCTCTGTATTCAGCACTGGTGAGGCTGCTCCTTGAATATTGTGTCCAGTTCTGGGCCCCTTACCACAAGAAGGATGTTGAGGCTCTGGAGCAAGTCCAGAGAAGAGCAATGAGGCTGGTGAAGGGGCTGGAGAACAGACCCTATGAGGAGCGCCTGAGAGAGCTGGGGTTGTTTAGCCTGGATAAGAGAAGGCTGAGAGGAGACCTCATTACTCTCTACAAGTACCTGAAAGGAGGCTGTAGAGAGGAGGGAGCTGGCCTCTTCTCCCAAGTGACAGGGGACAGGACAAGAGGGAATGGCCTCAAGCTCCACCAGGGGAGATTTAGGCTGGAGATTAGGAGGAGGTTTTTCACACAGAGGGTCATTGGGCATTGGAATAGGCTGCCCAGGGAGGTGGTTGAGTCACCTTCCCTGGAGGTGTTTAAGGCACGGGTGGATGAGGTCTTGAGGGACTTGGTTTAGTGTTAGATAGGAATGGTTGGACTAGAAGATCCGATGGGTCCCTTCCAACCTGGTTGTTCTGTGATTCTGTGAAAAACTACAAATGTAAAACAGATCTAGTGCCAGGAAGAGACACTATTTGGTCTCTTTTTCTGCTGGATCTTGTGTCCACCATGGAGAGAATTATGTCTCAGCATGGGAATTTCTAGCTGAGAGAAGAAAAGCCAAGGCTTATACAGAAGCAGCCACTGGCCTGGGTTTTTTTTACAGACATAACAGACATTGAAGCAGATTTCTTTTCTACTCCAGGTGGGGAGAAGACCATATATACTCCAGCTTCACCTTCATATCAGAAACTACTCTTATGCATGAGACAGGTTGTTACAGTGCTTGCAGATCTGATATATCTCCTTTGTTTCATTTCCTACCACTGTAACTCCCCATGCTTCTTGGAGAAGAGAGGGTGGTGTGACTTGAAGTGCTTCAGCTTGATGTTCCCTTTCTGCTTCTCCTGTGTGCTCACTTTGCCTGGTTCCAAGCCTGCAGCTTTGCCCAGCTAACAAACGTGTGCAGGGGTCTTTTACAAAAATGCAGTGTGAATGGTAAAGCTCAGTGCAAACAAACACATGGTAATCAACATCATGGGAGTAAAAGCTTATATGCAGGACGACATATGCTTATTTTACATTTCCTTACCTTGGGTTTACTGTGTCAAAAATAATATCAAAACACAAGATTTTCATTGTTTTTTTCATGAAGTTTCATTTCAGTCTCCAGCTTTTATTAATTTGTATTTACTCATGCATATTGCTCTCATACAAACTCTATCCAGGGAGACAAACTTCCTAAATAATCCCTAATTTAATACCTCAGAAGGAATTTGGCAACCGCATCAGATGATTAAAAGGTTATTAAGTACCTACCTAAAACTCAGAAGCAAAATGCTGCTCTGCAGACCCTGAAGTCTTCTGGTAAATAGCTGAGACTTGTGTTAACTCTATTACCCAGGGACAATGTCAATCTACTGCGTGGTGAGTGGATGAAGTAAGAATCCACGCTTCCCTTATCTTCCTATCTTTAAAACAGGACATATATCTGGTTCCATGTTTTATTGCTATCATTCTCACCCTGTAAGGAGCCCCCAGACGTTATGCCTCTTCCCTATGTGTCACTGCAAAGCCAAGACCAATGCAGGTGAAGGAGAAGCTACTACCCTGGTGGGTTGCCTGAGTCCATCCTCACTGGAAGACCGACTTGAAAAGTTTCCATCAATCTGTTTATCAAATTTAGGATTCAGTTAGCACTTGCATTTGGATTATCTGCTTCACTTAAAACTGGGTTTTGTTTGTTTATGTTTTTCTTGTGTTTCAAAAAGTTTTTGGCAGGCTTCAACCAAGCTTTGGGGGAAAATTTTCAGAAGCTTCTAGCCAGATTTACATACATATGCCTAACCCTGCTGGTCTAGTTTTTCTTTTCAGGAGGAAATTGATAACTAGTTTTGCATTCATCAAGAAACTGTGTGGGTTGAGTGTATGGGGCTTTCCCATCAATTTTTATTCCCATGAAGCATATTTTTCTCCATCTTTAATTTGCAAGTTGATTTGCTGTTAGCTGTATTGAGATTGCTGTTGCTCACTCCAATTTGTGCTTGAGTCGACATTTGCGTCTTTCCACCATCAAACCCAGCAGGATTCTGTCAGGGATTGTCAGCGTCCAGCTGCATGGCTATGGCAATAAGTGAGGTCAGAAACTTTTTTGCAGGGGAAATGCAGGGTCTGCCTAAAGATTAACCTACTCATATTTAATGAATGGCATGATACAAAACCTACACCTCATAGAATCACATTTCTTCTTTTCCAAATTTTGGGGCTCTAGCTGAAAAGAAAAACCTCACCACACACAAAAAACAGAGAAAAGTAACTTGATCCAGCTCTGTGCATACAGTCATAATATTCAGAGAGCCTGGAACCTATCTGCAAGGATTTTTTTAGTTATTATATAGTTAATATTGATGTTTTATCAGCTCCATGATACATATTAGGAAGTTTTAACTTATTACTCATATGCACTTACTTAATAAATGCATGATGTGAGAAGTTACTTATGGTCTCAGGCACAAGGTAATACAGACAGAATTATACCTTTACCCAGAAATGGAATTCTTCTAACAGCTAAGTGTTCAAATACTTGTTTAGGATTTTCAGAGTTCTGTCTGTTAGCTGGCAATTAGGCTTCTAATCACTGGCTGTTTTCACATTATTAATTCCCTCTACAAGGAGATAGAGGTTTGACATATAATGGGACAGAAAATCTAAACATAGGTTATAATGAGGACATCATTAATTTATAGTAATCTTAGGCTCAGTTTCTTTAATGTCCTATGCATGAACTTTACCTAAGCAGGTTGTTCCTGCATTTAAACAAGCAAAACATTTATCTGAGAAGGAAGAAATAAAATGAGAAGTAATGACCATGGAATATGAAAGATTTCCATATGGTCTGTAATCAGACAACAACCACCTAAAAATCAAATAAGCTTTCTACACCATTTGGTGTAGGTGGTTACAACCATGACTTTTTCAATGTCTACTAAACCTGCCAGGCCACTAGACATAGCTCAGCAACACCTACTAGAGAGCATTTAAGTGAGGGTAATTGATAGGAAAACATCCTCAGGCATGTGTGCTAGCTCCCTCAAGAAATCTTATTCCCCTCTTCTCATCTGGGATGAAAATGTTGCTTGTTTGCTGCTGTGCCTTCTGTGCCCAAGCTGTGAGCCAGCAAGCAGACACATCCAATGGGCATGGGGAGGTGAGCAGACTTCAAGAAAGGCAGAAAGAAGGGGAGGCTGGTATTAGGGTTATGACCAGGGGCTGCCACTTATGCAGTGGCTTCTACGTGTTTCATGGGAGAAAGGGGCACCAGGGTTCCCAGGCAGGTTGAACAAATTTGCCTTAGTTTAATTCCATTCCTCTTTGGAAATTAACTTCAAAGAGAAGCTGGTTTGCTCTTTCTTTGGGGCTTATTGTGTAGAAAAGAGAAAGCAAAACTGGAAGAAATGGATCGAGCCTTCAAAAATTTGCAGAGGAAGGGCAACTTTATTTTCACATGCTTTTCATTTAACAAGATTCGCCAAGCAGGTAGGAGATTGTTGAGTCAGAGACAGAGATTTTTTTTTTTTGTCCTAAAACACAGCCTGTGGAGAATGAGAACCTTTTGGATGAACCCTTTGTAGAAATTTGAGAAAATCAGAGTTTTGGCTGATGGAAGTTCTCTCACAGTTTACATGCTTTTTGCATAATAATGCAAAGGAAAGATATTGAGTGAGTGTGTGGGGGGGTGGTGGTGGTGTAAATTTTTCATTAGGGATGTGGTATAATGTGAGTAGAATACTTTTCAACTGACATTAGCTATGTAAGAGGTAGGTTGTACACCAGGTTGCCTGTATATATACAGAGAAAACCAAGTCGCTTGAGAGAACAATTCACTTTATCTGATCAGCAGATAAATGCAATCCATAGGTTTCATTGTGCTTTCACTGACTATAGACAGAGCCTAACTACTGGGAATTATAAAGGTAGGTGAAATTAATCCCATACAAGCTGTCTCGCCTTGAAAAATGTACATGGGCTTGATACAGTTCTCCAAAACATAAGTGACATCATTAGGTGCCTTGAAATTAAGCTGCAGTGTGGTGAATGCATTCATGTACTGCTTCTTTTAGAAATACACAATCATACTTCTGTGGCAGGTGCAACCTCCCTGACAAGGACCTGACAAATACCAGGCTGCCCAAAGACACAAAGATTGGGGCCTTCTGGCTGTTGAAAGCCCAGTTCTCTGTGCCCCACCTCTGCATCACTGTGGGGAAGGAGGTAGAGAGCTGTGGCCAGGCCACAGGCCCACCAGGCTGGGCCCCCAGCCACCTAGAATGACCACAGATCAGACTCAACTAGGTATAAAACTAGGTCCTGTCAGAGACCTCCTTTAAGTAGTTCTCCTTGGACCAGTGGGCTGTCATCAGAAACTCTCCCCTTGGGATCAGGTTGCCATCCAAGGTAACTTCCCTGGGACTGAGTGCCCTCACACTCCTTTCACTGAGTGATTATTCCTTCTGGATATATCCTTGAATAAGCCCTTGCCCCTTTGGATGAGCGATTCTACCTCCTGTGTACCCCTGAGTAAGATATTTCCTTTTGTGACTAAGCAAGTATGTGCATTTTGGGTCATCCTTCTACAGGATTGTTCGTGAAACTTAGGAATTCTGAAGTCAGTTATGTAGTAACATCCTGCCTGACACTGAAACCAGTGTTTTATTTTGTTTGTTGGAGTACTAAGGGATTTTGTTTGGAATTAATATTTATTTTGAGTGGCTGGTTATATGTTTTGTGGTTGCCTCCACAACAGCTTCCTGGATAACTGAGTGCAAGATCCTTGCCCATTATAAAATGCATATGCTTAACTCCCTCTGTAATATATAAAGCTCTCAGTCTTTACTGTCTCTTGCTATCCACAAAATACTTTGCTTGAGGATAAAGCCATTTGTCTTTGAAATAATCTTCCATTCCCAAAAAGCAGTGATGGACCTTGCAATTAGTGCTAGGTAATTTGGGAGATGTATGAAAGAGAGCAAAGAAAAACACTCCTAACAGCTGCAATCTGTCATAATACTTCCAAGCAGCTCAACTCAACAGCAATTTTCAGTCCAGCTCTTCCCATCTCCCTTATATCTGCCCAGATACCTCCATGCTTTTTTGTTATGTGCTTCTCTTATCCTCCAGATCTCCCATTGCAATTTTCATCTGCTATTACTTAGTGGCAGTGCTGGCAAAAGCCCTCTGCTGAAAAACTCTCTCTTGTCATGGGGGACCTTCCTCCCAGTGCTCTGCTCTCCAGCTGCTTTGAAGTGACAAAAATAGAGACTTGGTTGAATAACATACAAAGAATTCCAGAAGTTTAGGAGTCTTAAGGTAGAAAATATTACAACAAAACTGTGTTACATCTCAAAAGCATATTAAACACAAAGGACTTTCCATAACATAACAGCACTGATAGTCTGGCCTGAGTCAGTCTTCTCTGTCTGTGACACATCAGCATCACTTAATATGAATAAGAAAGTCACACAACATCAAAATCATAGTTTATAAACTCAGATTGTGTTGTGATTCAAGATGGCATAAATCTCAAGTAATTTCATTGCTATAATTATTCTAGGTTCAAGTAAGTGTAGCAAGGAATAAAGTATATTCCAGTAAGCACTGCGAGTCACTTTAACAATATATTTTAATTTTATGGAGGACTTCAACAAATGCAGTCTAAAGGGAAAGATGGAACTACAATGTGGAAACAAGTTGCTTTGAAATGAATGCATATATAATGGATCCATATAAGGCAGCTTGCAAGCAATGCAATTGCTCATCCAGAACAGGGTTGTTTTTCAAAATTAGCTAATGTTAATTTAAATACAATTTTAGTGACTGTGAAAGAAAATTAACACTTGATTAATTTTTACTGTGATTAATCATTCCAATATTTGTGAAGCTTGTTGTGTTAGATTCTGATTTCACTTACATTTTGTTTACTATTACTTTAATTTCATTAGCCCCAAAGAAATTATTCCAGATTTTTGTTAGGATAACTTGAAACAAAATTAGGTCTTATATAATTTTTAGAAGTTCTTAATACAACTGTTATTCACACCTCCTTTTATTTATTCTGAAAACAGGAAAACTAGCAACTTCAAGGAGCCAAACAGTATGCAAAGCGGGATTAGACACTACTAGAATGCAGGCCTAAAGAGGTGACTTTAATGTTATTAATTTTCTTCTTTATTGGGTAAACTGTTGAATGGCCAGCCTAAAAGAAGCCACCAGGACAAGTCTACTCGAAAAAGGATTCTGACAGGCTGGGTTAAGGCCAGAACCCTGGAATCACATAATTCCATTAGAATCATAAAAAATAAAAGATTAAATCATAAAAATTTGTAAACAAAGACTGAATGTAGTGAGAACTGTGAGATGTGTCTGATTCCACAGCCTGGATTTACAGCTCTGAGACGTGTCAGCTACTGAGCTAGAAGCATCCTTTGCCCCAACAAAGATGCTGAGCTGAGCCTCCATGAGTAAAACCTGTTTTCTCTGGAGTGAATAACTCTTCTCTCAGGAGTCAGTCTCTCCAAAATATCCAGATGGTAACACTGGATAACACTACCTAAGTAACATTCAAGAGTGATGCTAAAACTGCAAGGTGCTCACTGTAAGAGATATGTAGAGAGACGTCCGTGTTTTAACGATGCTTCACCTATAGTCGTAATTATCAGCAACAACAAAACAGGAAAAATAATGTCCCCTCATGGATATAGCTCATCACATCTCTCAGTGATAATATAGTGCCATCCAGTCTTCATTAAATGAATATTTTAGATGCAATCTGAACATCCCTATACCTCTCACAAATTTGTGATGTCCTGTAAGGTCTCAGGAAGCAAAACATGGTTAACTTGGGAAATGCAAAGAGTTCAGTTAAGATCACAAAGCTTCAGTGACTGATTTTGGACCTGTAAAACACACCTGACAGACCAGAACACAGTGAGAAGAGGGGCTGAGTCACAGGATACTTTCTCAGATAGCTAGAAATGTGTAGTCACACTTGAACTTGCTCAGTAAAGCATATAACACAGTTTTGAAGTTCATGGTCTGTATATTAGCAGTTTAGAGCTCTGTGATTTTTCGGTGTGTTGGCTAATGGCCACATGACCCTCTTCATTTGTAAACCCCAAAATGTTTTGCTACTATATGATTTCATAGTATATATATATACACACAGATAGATATTTCTCTGACTCAGAGCACATAAGACTGAAATTATGCATTATTGTAAGACAGGTGAAGAATGGAGTAAGTGAGCCACAGAACTGGTTGTGCAGGCTCACTAAAGCAACTCATGTAATATAGCCACCAGAAACAAACATTGCACCCTTGCTAGAAAGTGAACTGTTGAAACATGACCAGGGGTTAACATGCATTATTTAAAACATATATTTGTGCATCTCTAAGCTATACCATATGTGCTCTAAGGCTTGCCAAGTGTCTGTACCTGCTAATGGGCATAGCTGCAAAACAAGAGAAGACTTCCGCTTCCACCAACAGAGTTTCTCTATGCAATAGGAAATTCTCTGGTAGCCCTACCAGCAGTATACAGTTCCTTAGTGCCAGAACAAGAAAGGATTACACCTTAAGGAACGAGTTCATGCATAGCATCAGTCTACCCTCATGTGTGAACATCTGGGATGTTCCACCAATTGCTAATACAGAACCACTCCAACCCATAAACTAATCTGTTCCACTTCTCTGCCAGGTAGTTTTTGGAAACACTGAACTTCTGAAGGTATTTAAGTCTAGTGCATTCTTGGAAGTCATATTGAATTCTGTGTAGTTCAGGACATTGTCTTCACTGCACAATGCTATTTGAAGCAGATTTATTGATACTACTACTACAAATAGTTTATGAAATAATTGGCATAAGTCCCCTTTTATTTAGGTTTGTCTCCTGGTCTGAACTCTAGTTACTTAGCTTAGATATATTTCTATTATTGGATTTCCTTAGCTATTCTACAACCCATCAAATAGAGCTCCTAGACACACCATTAATAACAGATGACTAGTTATGTTGCATAAGGAAAGAAGTAAATTTATTGACCTGTGGTAACAAAACCCCATTCAATTCACCTCTTCAGTCATTTAAGCATCTGTCTTCACTGAAGTCTGATTAATTTAAAGCCCGTAGTTCCTATATTTTTGCTAATGCTTCTGCTGCTTGTGAAGGTTTATAGTGTTCACCACAGTTTTCAATTGTTAACGTACCCATCTTTTCACTGTTTTCAATCCACCTCAGCTACCAGATACTTCAGTGTATATTTCCACTGACAGATTCCATTAGTATTGACTGTTTCCCACTTCAGATGTTTAATGTACACTGTCAAATTTAATCATATGTTTGCTTGAACAAGATCCATTATTGTCTTCACTAGTATTGAAAAAAGGCAGATCAGTAAGGTTTCTCACTTCACAGATTACTGAATCTTTTTGATGAACTGTGCTGTTTGTAGCCTAATAACCGTAAGTTTTTAGCTATTAAGAATCTTGGAGAATTCTGAATGGTACAAGATAAGGACTTTTCAGCCAGCACTTTCGACCCTTGACTTGTTCCAGCATCTCTCGCCTACCCTGTGGAGCAAGTCTGACTACACAGTGAAAAGAAACACTGTTTACTGTCTGTGTAATGCATACATACATATATATATACATACATACATACATACATACATACATAGAGAGATCCCTGAAGCATTGGCTAAACTAGTTGTGGCTCGGGCAATGTAGTGTGACAAATATACACAGGGACATTTTCTTTAAACACTCTCTGGACAAATTCACCTCTGTTGAGCTCCATCATCAGTATGTTAAAGTGCTTGTTAAGACTGCATGTAGCCCTCTGGTGATTGTGTTGATGGATGATAGCTTTCTACTGTGCAATGAGCTTGAATGCCTAGGGCTGATTCTTCCACACATTAGCTTCTTTTTTTTTTTTTTTTGACCATGAAGTTTTGTTCATATGCCAGTATCTTAGCAACAGCAGACAGTCTGATTCAAGTAAGTTCACTGTTTCCTCACTGGGAAATACAGTGATGACATATCGATTTAATCTTCTATTCCACTACTTTTTGGGGTATAAAAGATCAATTTATTTACTATTGTGCAATACAAAGCAACAGCTCCGGAAGCAATCAGCCCAGAAAGGGCTGTGATATGGTAAGCAATAGTTAAACCAGAAATATAGTGTCATTAACACATGCCTTTTTGTCAGACTGGTAAGTTTGCAATTTAGGAGATTTAATTTTCTAAAATTAAGGACCAAGAATAACAAGGTAACCTGCAACTTTATGAAATATAGCCAGATATCTTGAAGTGCACCTGCAAGAAATTCAGAGTTTGTGGAAATGATACATACTTAGGTTACAGTGGAAAAAATAAACTCTCTTGGAGGAAAAAAACCAGCTTGGTTAAGTAGGGAAATCTTGAGTGAAATTAGAAAAAAAAGGAATATTTATAGGCTCTGGAAGGTGGGACAGGCCTCTTGGAGGGACTACAGGAGGGAAGCGAGGCTATGTAGGGAAAAAATCAGAGGGGCTAAGGCTGAGCTAGAGATCAGATTAGCTAAGTCTGCAAAAGACAATAAAAAATCTTTTTATAAGTATATTAACAGTAAAAGGAGGACAAGAGAGACCATACAGTCCCTTCTGGACTCAGAGGGAACAGCAGTGACAGGGGACGAGGAGAAGGCTGATGTACTTAATGCCTTCTTTGCCTCAGTCTTTAATTGTAAAGAAAGCTGTTCCCTCTGTGTAGATACCCGGGAAACAGAGGAGCAATACGAGGCTCCCATAGTCCAAGAGGAGGTGGTCAGAGCCCTGCTTGGCCAGCTGGACACCCACAAGTCTATGGGACCAGATGGGATACATCCTAGGGTTTTGAGGGAGCTGGCGGATGTATTGGCCAAACCCCTTTCCATCATCTTCCAGCAGTCCTGGAAGACTGGGGAGGTACCTCTGGACTGGAGACTGGCTGATGTAGTTCCCATTTACAAGAAGGGTAGCAGGGAGGATCCGGGGAACTACTGGCCAGTCAGTCTGACCTCGGTGCCAGGGAAAGTCATGGAACAGGTGATCTTGAGTGCTATCATGAAGCACTTACAAGAGAAGCGGGTGATCAGGCCCAGTCAACATGGGTTTACCAAAGGCAGGTCCTGCCAAACCAACCTGATCGCCTTCTATGACAAAGTCACTCGGCTGCTGGATGAGGGAAAGGTTGTGGATGTGGTCTTTCTGGACTTCAGTAAAGCCTTTGACACAGTTTCTCACAGCATTCTGCTACGGAAACTGTCAGCCTCTGGCCTGGACAGACGCACACTCTCCTGGGTAGAAAACTGGCTGGATGGCCGGGCCCAGAGAGTGGTGGTAAATGGTGTTAAGTCCAGCTGGAGGCCAGTGACAAGTGGGGTTCCCCAGGTCTCAGTGCTGGGTCCAGCCCTGTTCAATGTCTTCATCAATGACCTGGATGAGGGCATTGAGGGTACCCTTTGCAAGTTTGCAGATGACACTAAGCTGTGTGCAAGTGTCGATTTGCTGGAGGGTAGGGAGGCCTTGCAAAGGGACCTAAACAGGCTGGACCGCTGGGCAGTGTCCAACGGCATGAGGTTTAACACGGCCAAATGCCGTGTCCTGCACTTGGGGCACAACAACCCTATGCAGAGCTACAGACTGGGAGAAGCCTGGCTGGAAAACTGCCAGGAGGAGAGGGACCTGGGGGTGTTGGTTGACAGCCGACTGAAGATGAGCCAGCAGTGTGCCCAGGTGGCCAAGAAGGCCAATGGCATCCTGGCTTGTATCAGAAACGGTGTGACCAGCAGGTCCAGGGAGGTGATTCTCCCTCTGTATTCAGCACTGGTGAGGCCGCTCCTTGAATATTGTGTCCAGTTCTGGGCCCCTCACCACAAGAAGGATGTTGAGGCACTGGAGCAAGTCCAGAGAAGAGCAACGAGACTGGTGAAGGGGCTGGAGAACAGACCCTATGAGGAGCGGCTGAGATAGCTAGGGTCATTTAGTCTGGATAAGAGGAGGCTGAGAGGAGACCTCATTATTCTCTACAAGTACCTGAAAGGAGGTTGTGGAGAGGAGGGAGCTGGCCTCTTCTCCCAAGTGACAGGGGACAGGACAAGAGGGAATGGCCTCAAGCTCCACCAGGGGAGATTTAGGCTGGAGATTAGGAGGAGGTTTTTCACACAGAGGGTCATTGGGCATTGGAACAGGCTGCCCAGGGAGGTGGTTGATTCACCTTCCCTGGAGGTGTTTAAGGCACGGGTGGATGATGTCTTGAGGGACTTGGTTTAGTGTTAGATAGGAATGGTTGGACTAGAAGATCCGATGGGTCCCTTCCAACCTGGTTGTTCTGTGATTCTGTGATTAGAAACCCAGTATAAGGCTCTATTTCCTTCTGACGCTGCTGGAATTTCTATTTAAGAATATCCCTTAGTGAGTGGGAAGGCACTGCTAAAGATAAATGGAAGAATAACATGATCTATTTTAACTGCTTGTTCCTAGATGTCAGTCTAAGTGTTTAGCATTTAAAAACGTGAGAGTTGAGTGGTAAATGCAGATAAGTTTGTCTTTAGGGTCTTGCTTTAAGAAAATTTTTTTTCTCTACTTCATTGTCGTCAAAAACCGAAAGTTCAATGCACTTTTAATACCCGAACAGCACTGTCAGTCTGTCTCTTGTTCAGATTTTCCAGATACATTGGGAGTCTGGAGCCACATATTTAGTTCTAACTAAAGAATTTCTAACACACCCTAACATTCTTGTGCAAACTTCAACAACACTACACATCTCTGATGTTAATGCAAGAACCCAGTCGGTTACGGACTTGCTGAGTATGTGCTAACCAACCACAGCAAACCTGTATGGGAACCTGAGCAGCATCCACCACATGCAAACTATGCCCTCCTGAATCTTCAAGACATATTTCACAGTTCTTTTGCTGTTAATTTGTTTTAATACACAACACTTACAAAATCTGATTGAAAAGCAATCTCAAGAGGCCATCCTAGTACACTCAAAATGTTTTAAAACTGGAAAAATGAAGCATTAAATGTATTCTTGATCATGAGATCACATACTGAAGAAAGGATTAGCATAAGACACAGTCACAAGGTCATTTGTATGTAGATTTTAACTTTCATAGAAAAACTGCTCTCCGGGAAACATTCAATTACAAGCAAAAAGGATGCAAAAGGTGGAATCTCAGGGGGAAACCCATACTGTATAAAAATATCCATACTCTTATTGCTCACAAGAATATAAATAATAAGAATACATATTTCTATTCCAAAATATTTTGCGAGGATAATAACTACACATAAAGATAAAATGTTGGACTGCAATGCTCAAAAAAATATAGTTGTTTTCAAACCATTTTTCAACTAGTATCTAAAGATACTTTGAAAAAAATCCACTTTACTTATGCAAACCCTTCATGTAGGTCTACTCTGATTAGCAGAATATTTTATTTGAATACATAAATACATTTTTTCATGGGCATGGGAACATTGCCTCATGTCTGAGAGTACATTTTTTGCTTTTATTGGGAATGAGAGGCTGAGTTTGTGCTACTCCTATCCTCAGTCTATTTCCAAAAATCTTCATGGAACAACATGTTCACGTTCAAAAAATGACAAAGGTAGGCTGCCAAAAGTTTGACTCCTTTAATGTGAAGGACAGACAAACAGGAACCCCTTTGTTTATGAGACATTTCATTGATGTGAAGACACTATGATAGTGCAGTTTTCTTTCAGAAATGGGGAGTAAGGCCCTGTCTAATAAAAAACAAAAGCACACCATTCTTAACAGAGCTCCATAATTACACATGCATTACAATTAACTACATTAATATGAGGAGAAGGATGGCACTTTTAACAGTGGCCACTACCTACTTAAGAATGTTGCAGCAAAATGTTTGTCACAACTTCTAATGTTACCTACAGAGACAAAATGTTTCCCATAAATACTTGAGAACAGCACACATTGCTACTTCACACTCTTCATCCTTCAGCTAAAATCCTCCTCTCTTCTCACTGTTCCTTTTAATCTACCTAGTCTTACATCTAGACAATTATTAAAAGGACAAAACAGCAATTATTCTTTCAATAATGTCATCTTGGTTAGTCTTTAAATCGTACCTGTAATTTCCTATTTTTCCTAATTAAAATTATAAGACTTCATGATTCATGAAATTTATTTGGGAAATTAAGTACTTTAATCAGGATCATATTAGAAAAGTAGTCAGAGATAGACATAAAGATTTCACACAGTCAGGACCAAAACTAGTATTATTAATATTAATAACAAGGTAAACCAGTGAAGACTTGATTAGAGGAGCTAGAAGATAAGAAATGAGATACAGGCGTGGCTGAATGGTAACACCAAAAGCATCTAATTACCATGGGTTTCAAGAAGACAATTATAATGTGATTAAGCTCATGATCATTTAATCTCACTTCTCCCTTTGTAAATATACTCTTGCAATTCTTTGTAATGAGTGTGACACCCATTGTGGCATACAGAGAAGAATAGCAAGGAAACTTTAACCAGACCATCTTCTTCAACAATTAACTGGACCTCTGACATATCCACCATCTTCAATTCACACCATACCCAATGAGCAATGACAGCTATGGAGACATACTGTATAATCAGGCCTTGTGCAGGGAACACGGACAGGTATTTCTGATATGGCACTGCAAATAGACCCAATGACAGTCATATATTGCTACCTAAAGCCCTGCCAGCTGTCCATGGAAACAGAGGGAAATTCAAATCCAGGCACCCGCTCTGGATACTGAGCTACTGGAGTCCAGAGACCCGCAGTGTGTGCTGGTCTGTGTTTGCACCTACAGCAGCTCTTCCAGTTCATAATTGTTGTAAGTCCTATAAGCCATTTGCATTGGAAATCCTACTTTCTGTAGAAGATCTGAGACCATCCCACATGGATGAACACACCAAATTACATAGAACTAGAATGGAAACCTTTGCTAGTGCAGGCAGAGTATTCACATAGCCCTCATGCAATTCTTATAAAAGACACTTCAAGTGTAACTAGTAAATAAACAAGTAAAAACAAAGATATCTCTCATGCTAAGGAACTCTTTATGATGAGCAAAGATATCAGCAAGTAACCATCAGATCTATTGCTCTTGGCAAGTTAAGAATGAAATACTGGCATTTCCCCTTTGAAAAGTATGTGGTGCACAAGCTTCAGGCTGCAAACAAGACTTCCTTTGTGTCTCTCCTGGCATCAGCCAGCATGTGAGCTGGACCTCCAGCCTAAGTCTGCAACCATATTAAGAACAAGTAAACTAGAGTCAGTGAAGTCACAATGCTAGTTCCTCTCTCACTCATCCTCAGATGTCCCTATAGACATTACTGAATGTGGGTGTTGGCTTGCTGCACCACATCATTCACACTGACTGAACCCTCCTTGTGCTTGAATTACCTTTTGTGATGAGCTACTGTTTGCTTCAGACTCAAACCAATTTCATTTAACATACAGGCTGCTTGAAGACCTGGAGAGCATGCACTCAGATTCAGAGCTGATGTCTGTGCTCACCTGATACATATAATTTGACACTATATCATTAGGGAAGTGGAGTTAAGGCTCAGGAAATAATTAAATCAATTGTCAAGATTTACAATAAAAATTCTTTATAATGATGGCAGACATGCTCATAAAAAAAATTACCAATATATTAGAAATCACTGTAAAAAATACACTTTAGATCTGTTTAATAAAATAGTTATGTTTAAATCATTGTTGGTTAAATCAAAGTGAAAATAACAAAATTTAGATGGCAAGCTAATATTGTAGCAATATCATCTCTCAACAATCTCACAAGTACTGCCATCCATTTTCACAAAACACAAGAATGGAAACTAAATAATATTGATTCATCTACTTTTCAAGTGGGAAAGCAATTCATTCTTCAAAACAAGATTCTCTCATATAAAATTTTGTTCCCAACCATCCTGATGCCACTTCCCAGTTGGCAGAATAGCAGCAGCATAAGGATAAAAGATACAAGATTTGCAAAGGAGCCAAAGGAAATACAGTGCACATTTTTTACCAAATCTCAGTGACGGTTGTATATTGTCTCTAGGCACACAGAAATTCGAGGTGAGCACAGGCTAGTATACCACAGCCAAGAGAAGCAATTTTGTGCAGGTTAGTTTAACATTCCTGCATTTAATGACCTCATTATAGCCAAGATTATCAAGTTTATCAATCAGCAAAAAGCAGTCTAGAGAATAAAAAAATATAAACCTTAGACGTAGTAGAAGCTATATTGCCTGTTATTCTATTATCCCTGTCCACAGTTTCATGTAATATTGTTAGATTTTGTAATAGTGGAAACTCTGGATTTCAGATTACTTAAAAAATTAATTTACTTTCACAAGATAGACATGTGTCCCCAGCTTATGACTAAGAATGTGTGTAAAAATGAGCAACTTGTACTTAATAATTTTGCTTGACATTGTTCTGTAATGTTCACTACTAAATTGATTGGACAATGAACAGTTACTGAGATGAGTGCAACTGAGTAATTACCAGTAAAATCTGTGTTCTGCCCCAACAAGCTAGTAAGGTCTCCATTTCAGTTTCCTCTAAGTCCCAAAACTAGATTGTTGGCCAGATAGAGGTTATAGACTATAAAAGTTTGTAAGTATTAAGCATTAAAAGTATTATAGTATTAAGTATTAAAAGTTACAGGTTGAGAATAATTTTGAAAGAACTACTCTAAAACCATAAACTTGAAATTGAAATTTCTTTTCAATATTCATTATTCAAATAAAATCAGCACCTCAGTATACAGAGTAAATTTCCCTGAAGGTGGTATAGTAAAGCAAGCTTGAGAGAAAAAAAAATATAAAGGATCCAAATAATTTTTCATAGCCACAATCTAGAGAGCCGCTTCAGGGAATCATGGAGTTTGTCCAAGATCCTGAACTTTCAAACCAAAAAACTCTACATTCTTCTCTGTTACCCCTTCATAAAAAGTTCCTGAGCAAAGTTTGCTGAGTAGCTTTGGGACAGCACCCTCTCCCCTTCTCTGCAGAGGCATATCAACAACCAGGAGGCACTTGCCACTCATGTTTCACATCAGGCACAAAGAATGAATATCCTGAAACCAGACATTAATTTTGAAGGCTGAGGTTGGGAGTGCTGAGCTAGCCTAGACTTTAAGACTACCTTCTTCAAATGCGTTAACTGTGGGAAGACCTGGGTTTTATTACTTCCTTTTCAGGTAACCATCCTCAGATGTTCAAAGAGCAGAAGTGCTGTTATTAAGGGTATTCACACTTTTTTGTAAAGCTGTTTTGGAGCTGTAATAGCAAGTACAGTGGTTAGTTTCACAATGCAGGTCTTCAGGGACAATACTCAGGAGCCTTAAAGCATTTATACCCTCACTACCTCATGGCGTGACGTTCAGTTCCTTTAGATGAGGTGCTTGGGGACATGATCTAGTAGTACAGGTGCAGTTGGAATTGATGATCTCTAGGATCTTTTCCAACCTAATTAATCCATGATTCTATGATTCATGACACAGAAACTTCAATCAGTAAAAAATCAATTTTGCCATCCAAAAGAACAGTACAACACTTGATCACCATGCGAGGCCCAAGGACTTCTGTTTGATTTTAGATGGATGAGTTCCTTGGCTTAGCTCCCCATGTGGCTTCACTAGCCTGCACAGAGCTGATGGAAACACACAGTCAGGGATGGCTTTTTGTTAGGAGAGCAGGTGGGTTTTGGTTTGCACCAAGTAAAATAGCTCAGGTGGTCGGTGCCACACAAGGAGATAAAACTGCTTTAAGTCTGGCTCAGTTCACTCTCCCAGTTTGCAGGAGAGCTCCATGAGGAGATGGTTAGAAAGTTGCTTGCCCAGCTAGACGTCCAGAAGTCTATGGGGCCAGATGGAGTCCACCCAAGAGTTTTGAAGGAACTGGCGGATGTGCCTGCCAAACCCCTTTCCATCATCTTCCAGCAATCCTGGATGACTGGCAAGGTACCACTGGACTGGAGGCTGGCTGATGTTGTGCCCATCCATAAGAAGGGGCACAAGGCGGATCTGGGGAACTACAGGCCTGTCAGTCTGACCTCAGTACCAGGGAAAGTCATGGAGCAGTTGATCTTGAGTGCTATCACGAAGCACATGCAAGAGAACCGGGTGATCAGGACCAGTCAACACGGGTTCATGAAAGGCACGTCCTGCCAAACTAACCATATCTCCTTTTATGACCAAGTGACTAGACTCTTGGATGAGGGAAAGGCTGTGGATATGGTCTTCTCAGACTTTAGTAAAGCCTTTGATACAGTTTCTCACAGCATTCTGCTATAGAAACTGTCAGCCTCTGGCCTGGACAGGCACACACTCTCCTGGGTAGAAAACTGGTTGGATGGCCGGGCCCAGAGAGTGGTGGGAAATGGTGTTAAATCCAGCTGGAGGTCAGTCACAAGTAGGGTTCCCCAGGGCTCAGTTCTGTGTCCAGCCCTGTTCAATGTCTTCATCAATGACCTGGATGAGGGCATTGAGGGTACCCTTAGCTCTGCAAAGGGATCTCAACAGGCTGGACCACTGGGCTGAGTCCAATGACATGAGGTTTAACATGGCCAAATACCAGGTCCTGCACTTGGGGCACAACAACCCTATGCGGAGCTACAGACTGGGAGAAGCCTGGCTGGCAAGCTGCCTGGAGGAAAAGAATCTGGGAGTGTTGGTTGATAGCCAACTGAACATGAGCCAGCAGTGTGTCCAGGTGGCCAAGAAGGCCAATGGCATCTTGGCTTGTATCAGAAACAGTGCGACCAGGAGGTCCAGGGAGGTTATTCTCCCTCTGTACTCGGCACTAGTCAGACCGCACTTCGAATACTGTGTCCAGTTCTGGGCCCCTCACCACAAGAAGGATGTTGACACACTGGAGTGACGAAGCTGGTGAAAGGGTTGGAGAACAAGTCTTATGAGGAGCAGCTGAGAGAGCTGTGGTTGTTCAGCCTAGAGAAGAGGAGGCTGAGAGGAGACCTTATTGCTCTCTACAACTACCCGAAGTGAGGTTGTGGAGATGAGGGAGCTGGCCTATTCTTCCAAGTGACAGGGGACAGGACAAGAGGGAATGGCCTTAAGCTCTGGCAGGGGAGGTTCAGGCTTGACATAAGGAAAAAATTCTTCACAGAAAGGGTCATTAGGCACTAGAATAGGCTGCACAGGGAGGTGGTTGACTTGCCTTCTCTGGAGGTGTTTAAGGTTCCAGTGGATGAGGTACTGAGGGGCATGGTTTAGAGACTGGTGGGAATGGTTGGACTCAATGATCCGGTGGGTCTCTTCCAACCTGATGATTCTATGATTCTATGAATAGCTGTGATGGTACAACTCGAGCAAGAAAAGTGTGGGGCCTCAAATGAGCAGTTGTGGGTGGAAACTGAGGAGTAAAAATATTCTTCAGTTGTGATGGGCACCAAACTACTGAGCAATTGATAGTATTCAGTGTTATTTCTGAAGCTTTCTGCAGTGCTGGAAACAAGACAATATGCTATGCTGTTTGGCATGGACAAGAAATTTGTGAATAAACATGACAACTCTGAGAGGTGCCTCTGCAAACTGCCCTCATGTTAAAATGAAGTTTTGCCTAGCTGAGAGGAGTTTACCAGCACAACCCTTTCTGGAATAGTCTATTAAAATCCACCAGCCATTAAACCTCCCAGGTGATACGTAATTGATTTTTAAAACAGACTCTCCAAAAACTGTGAACTATGACTTATTCCTTTATAAACTGAATGGGTATCTTACTCTAATGGATATCGACAATTCATATGTAAATGCTGTTCTAATTTGATAACATTTTTACTTACTTCACAGACTTGAAGATTTTCATTTAAGACCAGATATTACTACCAGGTCAATTGATATAATCTCTTTATCTTGAGTCCCTAAACTTTACTCCACACTAAGGTAAGTAAATTATTTGATTGAAATACACATTGTGCTTGACAAATGCCACAAGCTCCCTTACATTACTGCAGTTCAGTGTCTTCACCACTATTTTTCATCACAGCAGTTTCCTTACTGTCACCAGTAGTTTTTTCTGCTTTTCCTGATTTTTGTAACACTTGCTCAGACTGCTCTGTACAGCTTCAATGCACTTCTGTGTTAGAGGGCTGGGCACTTCCTCAGCTGAAATGCCAAAGCACTGTGGTTGAGATTCTCCATAGTCTTGGAGTTCAGTTACCAGTGAAAGCATATTTAACTCTCAAGCTATTTACAATCCAAACAAAAGGATTTCTTTGTAAAGCATCCAAAACTGACAGAGTTACAAGAGCTTAAGCTTTTTTTCACCAAGATCAATTATATATTAAAAAAAAATCTCCTTCCTCATATTTCCTGTGGTTGCAGTTTTCTGCATACCATATGGCTTAGGCTGTATCTGCAGAGCCCCTTTTTATGTATCACATAAGCTTTTAAAGATAAGTTCACTCTTCTAATCCTCTAAGGCTTCCATACAAACTCAGCCTTTTTCCTCCTAAACTACTTAATTTCTTACTTATTCAGAAGATATTTCTACACTTGACATCTTAAAGACTTCTTCATTTCCTTGGAGACAGATAATTTTTTTTTTTTTTTGCAGAACAGCTGTTCACTTTTATACCTAACTGGCCTGTTAACAAATCTGTGACTCTTGTGACTCAACAATGCACTAAAATTCTACCCTTTCTCATTATCCTAATACAGATTTGACTGTACCTCTAAGATGGTATAAAAACTCGAAGAAGCACATTAAACTTCTGCTGTCAGATGAGTGTTGATCTGATTTATAAACATGATGTCCATTAAAATTTGGTCCAAATATTTTGGCAGACCAGTATTGTATAACATCAAGCAGGAACTGCCTATGTCACAATTCTCCAGAACACCCACAGCTCCTTTCAGGCCTCTTCTCTTTCCCTTCATGCTCCTTGACTCCTGAGCTCATGGCATCTGGCTGTGGCTTCTCTTCCACAAATACAGGCTTGAGCCATGTTCTTTCTTTCTGGAGCCTCACCATCATTAGCTCTCCCTTTATCACACTCTGCATGCCACTTTGCATCCATCTTTCACCTTGGATGCCCTCTTTTGGCTCTGGCTCTTATGCTTTCCTTACACCTTTTCCTGAATGACAGGTATTGCATTTAATAATCTTGGCATTGCCACTAAGCCAGAACCAAGCCCTAGTACAGAGCCAGACTTGCCGTAAGCAGTGCACCCTGGATGCAGCTTGGTACACTGAGACACGCGTGCCAGTGAGCAAGCAGGAGGGCAAAGCTATCTCTCTTGGCAATCAGACAGTGAGAAGATTTGGCTGCTCATCTTAGTATCTAAGTGAACCTGGAGCAAAGCAGGAGACAGGCTTTCAACAGCACATGTCAGGGGATCATTACACCCATGACAGTCCTAGTTCTGGCAGCGTGACCTGCTGCAAACTCTAGAAGCTGTATTCTATCCTGATGAGGAATACAGATGAAATTTCCATGCGCACTACTTATTATGACCCCTTCCCATATTAGGATTCAGACCCATTTCTTCTCCACTAAGGAAAAAGCATCCATAGCCAAGGAGAACATTCCTATGGGGAGGAAACCTTTGAAAAAATCAGGGCTTCAGTACCCAGGAACTCTTCAGTTCCTACATAATCCCAAGACAGATCCAGGATCAAGACCAGATAAGAAATTCACTCTGTGGGGCCTTTCCTAACATAGTTGTTTTCCCTTCTGCTCTTTTGGGGTTGCAGCCAGGCCTTAGGCATTTAACCAAAAGAGTGATCAAACACACCAAGCAGGATGTCTCACATCCAGCAGTGCCCAGGCCTGTTGTCTTCACCATGCTGCCAAACCATGCTGCAGCTGGTCTCATGCTTTTAACAACTGTCACATTTAACCTGTATAACATATGCTTTGGCATGGGTCTTACTGACATTTTGCTGCCCAATATAAAAAACTGAGCTCCAGTGCTCAGAGACAGAGGTAAAGGTGTAGCCTGTCTGTTCCACAGGAGACAATACCAGCTAAAATTGAATGAGATTTCACACAGCCAATCTGTCCCGGTCAATCCCAAAACTGCCCCAGGTATGCATTTTACTTCAGACGGCAAATCCACAGCAGTGTGAGGGTAGGGGAGACACTACAGTAGTGCTGAGAAGAAACAGAGAAGTGAGTTTTCATGCTCTTACCAGCGGTGGCTTGTTCTATGGCAACCATGGGAAGTCATGTTGTAAGTTCCTTATAAATAAGCATAAAGCTGGTCTGGGAAGGTGACTAGACACCAGAAAATATCTAATCAAGGCTCTGCAGCAGCCAGGGAGTCCTCCTGTAAATTTCTTACTACTTCACTGTTGTCATCTACACTACACATGCAGCCTCTACAGCAGGAGCTTTACATGCCTCTCCCACACAAATATCTGAGCAGTCACTTCATGCTCTGGTTGAGCGGGCAGTAAAAAGCATGGTAGAAACATTAGACCACTGCCATTTGGGATTCTCTGTTCTTAGCGTATCATTCATTCATCTTCTTTGCCCTGTTTAGTCCACCTTCATCCTTGACACATTTTGTAGTATGCTGCTTTTATTTCATATACTCATTTAAATAAAGCCCTTTAAAAATATTTTTGAGTTCAATACATTTCTGCACAAACCTCTCAAGACTCTCAGCCCTGCAGATCCAGTCAGGATATAAAAAGGAGGTAGCTATTACTGGGACTGCCGCTGCAAACGAGATTGGGTGAGGTGATGTTGCAAGCAAAATTACTAGGCACGAACAGGAAACAGAAAGAGAAAAGAAAGGAGAGGGAAAAAAGGAAGGACTTGATTGCACAAACCTAACAACGACTGTTCATAGCTCCCCATGTATGCACACTGCACCAAAAATGCTCTATGTGAGGGAAAGCTATCCCACACTACAAAAGACTCAATAGTAAGAACAAGCCTCCTTCATGGACCACCTTTCCAGTACTGACAGACAGGCGAAGAGGCTGCTGCAAGTGCTGGCTCTTGCACAGCAGGTTCTACATGGGTACTTTGGTCCCTTCCATGAGCCATCTGCTCTTTCTTGGCCCTTCAGAAGCACAGGCATGGCAGATCTTTTTCATGTGCTGCAGATCAAACTCAGGTCTGACCCTGAGGGACTCCTCATCTCTTCCACAGACAGACTGCAGCTGCCAGCACAAAACCCTAATGCTCAGGGAGGAAGCTTGTGGCATTGTAAACCACCAGGGTTAGGCAGGAGTCACAGTGTAACAACCAGAAACAGCACTTCTGTTCCTGCCAACAGACCCTGTCTTCCTGCTCACATGGCTGGAGTTATGGAAGATGTGGGTATTGCTTGCTTTTCCACGAGTGAGAACTGACACTGGCAAAGCAGCTATGGTGATATACAACACTGTATATTACTGTTGAAAAACAAACAAACAAAAAAAAAGCTAGTCTGGACAAGGATGGGAGTTCACTAGTTTATACTAGTATATGCCACATATACTATGTATATGCCACAGACTTCACAAGTCAGAGACACAAGATTCCCTGTGCTCTAGCATGCTCCTAACATGTCCATAGCACAAACAAGGGCTTTGTGTATGGCCATAGCTCTCCCCTCACCAGCACTGACTTCCCTGGAAACAGTCAGAGGTTACCTGTACCCACATAGCCTTCCTCGCTGTGCTCCCTGGGGATTCCCACCTGTTGCTGAGGACACTTTTTTTAATGCTTTTTCCCTACCAGCAAGTGCCCCCATCATTTGCCAACTTCCCACACACAAGATAATACCCTTCTGCCAAAGTCATCACCCTTTGTCTCATGAATATTTTGGTGAACAGCACAAGCATTGCTCTTGGTGTTCAGGGAGAGAGTCAGACAGCAATATCACATTGCTTCTCTGTCACGAACAGCCTCCTCTAGATAAATCTAACAGAAGCAACATATTTCAATTCTAAGACACTTCTCAAATCCATTTGAGAAGCTCAGCACAGCAACTACCTTCTGTGGGAAGCTAAAGGGGCACATTACTTCTAGCACATCCATCTGTTATTTGAGTCCTCAAGGTCAGGGCTGCCTTTATAAGAAGTTGTCTCCTAAGACGGCAGCTGACACAGATTCAGTAGGGAAGTATGTTACATCAGATGTGCATCCTCAGCTTCCATCCAGGTCGGAGCACTACATTTTCACTCAGTTAAGGAACACATCAGTATTAGAGATGGATGAAATTCTCTTGATAAAAACATAAATATGTTTAAAAACTTGGTTTGATTCAGGCAAAACTATTTACTTTGCAACTATATCAAACTATTTGGCCCACAATTAGTAAAAGTGTCCAAAAGAACAATTTTATATTTTCAAAAGGAACATTTGTAATAAATTTTTACTTCACCCTTTTGCTAAGAATGAGCAGAGACAATTTTTCTTTTTCAATTTTATTTACATTTTGTGCCTTCATTATGGTCTCTGGAGCCCATCTACAGGCTAAAATCATAAAGAAAAATTTGCCTAAACTCCCTCTATGCCATCTGCCAGGAACATTTGCAAATGTGGCACTCTACAGCCCAGAGAAAGTCAACAGCACCCTGGATAAACACGAGGAACTCAGTCTAGGAATCTTAGGAAAACAACATGGCAGATGCCAGACTCAGGCCTAAAAAATATTATATCAGTAATTACAGAATAGGATTATTACAGTTAAAAAGAATGTCAGCATATTGTCTATTGGTTCTGTGACTGCATTTAGTAATAAAGGCTGTTTATTCTGAAACTTGGCACAGATGGTAAATACAGTATCAATGACATAAAGAACCCTCTGTGCACTGTCCTCTTCACAGTTTACATTACTGTTCATATTTACTGCAGGCATAGAAATGTTAGCAGCAAGTAATAAATGCATCATTTTCCTATGCCTCTGTAAGGTCTTTGCAAACTTCAGTGGGATAAAAAGCCTAGTATTTCACTTTCTTTCCATTAAGTAAAAAACCAGTTCAGAAACTTGCAGGTCTCCTTTCTTCTCCTGGCTTTAAATAGTAGTTTAAAATTCTTGTTAAGTGAACACACATAAACGGGTACTGATAGCATCATGCAGCATGGCTTTTGACTAATTTGCCCAACATTTTTTAAACAGGGACACATTACAAGCATATCTGTTTGTTAGTCTTATGTTCATCGCCCATTACAGACACAAATTCGCTCTTTATCTGACACCAACCCAGTGTTGCTGCATAGCTTTTAACTATTACTTATTACTATGTGAAATTCTAAATTGTGAAATTATTATTAAAAAAAGTGATCACTGTGTCCTTTCAAGACCTCTTTCTGCCAGAGAAGCAACTGCATAGGAAAAAACTTGTAAAGAGAATGGGAAGCTGGAAAGCATGGACATTGTAGTTGTTGCCTAATAACATATGAAGTTAAATCCCAGCATAGCTAGAATAAAATTCAGGTCTTTTCAATCCCATTTCAAATACAATGTTTTCTCTTCCTGCAGTCCTGTATTTTCTTTACTGTCCTTGTACTATATTTACATGTTGGAGAGTGTGATCCTGCAGGGCCTTTGGTACGTAACCGTGTAGTTCAAAATGCCATTAGAATGGAAATGCAGAGGACATGACATGGCAACTACAGTTTGCAAGGCCAGTCTTACTTTTGGTCTTTCCTAATTTGACATTCATGATTACATAAATTTACCACTTTTTTTAAAAATATGCCACAAGGTCCCAGAAAAATAGTTACATTTTATGATCCCTAGCAACTATTTTTCCCCAGAGTCACTATCAAGGTCTATTTGTATAACCTGTATATCAACAGGATCACAGAATAATAGAATAGTTAGGAAGGGACCTTAAAGATCACTTAGTTCCAAACTCCCTGCCATAGGCAGGGGACATCTCCCACTAGATCAGGCTGTCCAAGGTCCCATCCAGCCTGGCCTTGAATACCTTCAGGTATGGGGCAGCCACAGCTTCCCTAGGCAACTTGTGCCAGTACCTCACCACTCTGACAGTGAAGAAATTCCTGCTTATGTCTAGTTTAAATCTGCCCCTCTCCAGTTTATACCCATTACCCCTAGCCCTATCACTACAACAGACAAGAATACTGCTTGAGTAAAAGAACATGTAATTAAATCAAATGATGCTGAATTATTATTTTTTTTATTCCTAATATAACTTACCCCAAACTACTAGAGATAATTAGAAAGAAAGAGTAAGGGATCAGGCCTTTCCTGTTTCCACTCTAGATGTCTGTCCTTGTGGGCATGGAAGATTCCACTGGGGCATGTATGCCGGGACAAGTGGCTGATGCCTTGGCATACCCGTGATATTAACAGCAAGCTCAGAGCAAACGGCTGGTATTCTCTTGCTTGCCAGCTTGTTAAGACCTTGGAATCTTTACTAAGACCTGTGAGTAAGAAAAGAATGCATTAGACGGAAAACAAGAAGATAAAGGGCACATCTGTGGTAAATAGGGGGTTGCACTCTATCACTGTAACTGCGGTATTCCCATGGGTGGAAATTCACTGGGGTAGCTGCTGACTGGATACAGAAACACTATATAAGGTTTGCATCCACTCAATAAAGGTGATCTCACTTGTTGCCTCATCAACAGGGTCGAGCCTTAATCACTACACATCCTCACAATAAATAAACAAGTTTCACACTCCCCTGAACCAATTGAGGTGCAAGAAAAGTAATACAGTAGGTCTTTAGCACATCACTTGGATGAGGAGACAGCTAGATTTGCTTCATTTTAGTGAATGAAAGGAATTCTCCACTATGAGCTCCCTTCCTGTAGCGCAAAAAGGCTTGGAGTCCTCAAGTTGGAGAAGTGGGCCTGCATGAAATTCATGAGGTTCAACAAGGCCAAGTGCAAGGCCCTACACCTGAGTCAGGGCAATCCCTGATTCCAATACAGGATGGGGAATGATGTGGTTGAGAGTGGCCCTTCAGAGAAGGACTTGGGGGTGCTGACTGATGAGCCGGCAATGTGTGCTCGCAGCCCAGAAGGCAAACCATATCCTGGACTGCATCAAAAGACGAGTGGCTAGCAGGATGAGGGAGGGGACTCTGCCTATCTTCCTCTCTTGTGAGACTACCTCATCTGGAGTACTGTGTCCAGTTCTGGAATCCTCAACATAAGAAGGATACGGAGCCATTGGACTGGGTCGAGAGTAGGGCTACAAGGATGATCGGAGGGCTGGAGAACCTCCCCTATGAGGACAGGCTGAAAGAGGTGGGGTTGTTCAGCCTGGAGAAGGCTCTGAGGAGACCTCAGAGGGATCTTCCAGTACCTGAATGGGGCTACAAGAAAGCTGTGGAGGGGTTGTTTACAAAAAATTGTAGTAATAGGACTAGGGGTAATGGGTATAAACTGGATAGGGGCAGATGTAGACTAGATACAATCATTTGAGAGTGGTGAAGCACTGGCACAGGTTGCCTAGGGAAGCTGTGGCTGCCCCATCCCTGGAGGTGTTCAAGGCCAGGTTGGATGGGACCTTGCGCAGCCTGGTCTAGTGGGAGACATCCCTGCCGACTGTCGTAGATGATCTTTACGGTCCCTTCCAACCCAAACCATTCTAGCCAATACATCAAAAAGCAAGTGATGCTCTGCACTGATGATGCTCAGAACCATTAAAGGCAAACCTTCGGGAATTTGGACATGATCTATGCCCACAGTTATTCCCAAAAGAACGCTCCTCCAGAGGAGACCAGGCCGAAAAAACCAAAAAAAAACCCAAAAAACCAAAAAACACCTTACTCACACATTTCAGAAGAAGCAGAGTGTGTGCACTATCATAGAATCACCAAGTTGGAAAAGTGCTCTTGGATCATCGAATCCAACCATTCCTATCTGCCACTAAACCATGTCCCTGAGCACCTCGTCTACATGTCTTTTAAACACTTTCAGGGATGGTGACTCAACTGCCTCCTTGGGCAGCCTCTGCCAGTGCCCAGTGACCCTTTCTGTGAAGAATTCTTTTTCCTGACGACCAGCCTGAACCTCCCCTGGAAGAGCTTGAGGCCATTCCCTCTCGTCCTGTCCCCTCTCACTTGGGAGAAGAGGGCAGCTCCCTCCTCTCCACAACCTCCTTCCAGGTAGTTGTAGAGAGCGATACGGCCACCCGCTCTTCTGGAGGTTAAACAGACCCACCTCCCCCTGCCCGTCCGCTGAGCCCCCGTTCCCCCCCTAGCCCGTGGTGCCCCGGGACTCCGGCGCGAGCCCCGCCCCCGCCTGACCCGGATACAGACAGGGCTGCCTGGGCGCCGGCCCAGCCGCCGAGTCGGGTCGGGCAACGCCATGGGGCGGCGGTGAGAGCCCCGCCGCGCCGTAGCCATGGCCCCCATGGGCATCCGCCTCTCGCCGCTCGGCGTGGCCGTGTTCTGCTTGCTGGGGCTCGGCGTCCTCTACCACCTCTACTCCGGCTTCCTGGCCGGCCGCTTCGCCTTCTTCGTGCTGAGCGAGCCGGCGGCCGGCGCGCCCGGCGGCGCCGTGGACCTGCGGGAGCTGCTGGCCGTGTCCGTGCTGGCGGCGGCGCGGGGCGGCGAGGAGGTGAGGCGGGTCCGCGAGGGGAACGTCCTCAACGCCAAGGCCAAGGGCAAGACGCGGGAGGGGGCCGACGAGCAGCTCACGAGCGGCGACCTCCTCTCCAACCGCAAGATGTTCTACCTGCTCAAGAGCGCCTTCCCCGCCGTGCAGGTGGGTGCCGGGTCCCTCCGGGGAGGTCGGGGGAGCGGATGGGCTCGGGGGTGCCGATGGGCTCGGGGGTGCCGGGCTCCCGCCTACAAGGCAGGAGGGGACAGGTGGGCTCAGGTGGGTGCTGGGCTCCCTCCCATGAGGCTGGGGGAAGTGAGTGTCTGATACGGCTATGTCCCTGCCTTGCAGGTGGGCGCCGGGCTCGCTGCAGGCACGTCCCTGCCATGCAGGTGGGTGCTGGGCTCCCTCCTGTGATACGTGGGGAGCAGGTGGGCTCAGGTGGGTACTGGGCTGAGGTTGGGGAGCTGCCACGGGCGTATTTCTGCCATGCAGGTGGGTGCTGGGCTCCTGCCTACAAGGCAGAAGGGAGTAGGTGGGCTCAAGTGGGAGTGGGTGGCTGATACGGGCTTTCCCCCACCGTGCAGGTGGGTGCCGGTCTCCCTCGTATGAGGTGGGGGAGCTGCTGTGGGCACATCTCTGCCGTGCAGGTGGCTGCAGGGCTTTCTCCCACAAGGCAGGAGGGAGCTGGTGGGCTCAGATGGGTGTTGGGCTCTCTCCCGTGAGGCTGGAGAGAGTGAGTATCTGATACGGGCATGTCCCTGCTGTGCTGGTGAGTACCAGGCTCCATGTGGGCACATCCCTGCTGTGTAGGTGGGCTCTGGGCTCTCTCCTACAAGGCAGGAGTGAGCAGGTGGGCTCAGGTGGGTGATGAGCTGCCTTCCATGAGGCTGGGGGGAGTGGTTTGCTGATACAGGCATGTCCCTACTGTGCAGCTGGGTGCTGGGCTCCTTCCAGTAAGGTAGGGGGGAGCAGGTGGGTTCAGGTGGGTGCCAGGCACCTTTCTATAAGACAGGTGGGCTCAGGTGGGTGCCAGTCTCCCTCATATGAGGTGCCAGGCTCCCTGTAGGCTTGTCCCTGCCGTGCAGGTGGGTGCTGGACTCCATTCTATAAGGCTGCGGAGCAGGTGGGCTCAGGTGGGTCCTGGGCTCCTTCCCATGATGCTGAGGGGATTGGGCAGCTGATATGGGCACGTCCCTGCCATGCAGGTGGGTGCTGGTCTCCCTCCCCGGGGAGCAGATAGCTGCTGTGGGCATGTCCCTGTTGTGCAGGTGGGTGCTAAGTTCCCTCCTATAGGGCAGGTGGGCTCAGGTGGCCGCTGGTCTCGCTTAGTTGAGGCGGGGGAGCTGCTGCGGTCATGTCCCCACCTTGCAGGTTGGCACTGGGCTGCCTTCTGTGATGTGTGGGAACTGTTGTGGGCGTGATGGGTGCTGGACTCCCTCCCCAGGGAGCAGGTGGCTGTTGTGAGCCCTTCCCTGCCATGCCGGTGAGTGCCAGCCTTCCTCCCAGTGTGGAACTCCAGTTTGGCTGCTTGTTAGTGGCTTGAGGTGCAAACTTGGCCTGAAGACACACGTCACTACTCCATTTTGTACCCATTCATGGGACACGTTTTCCTCAGTTTGCATTTTTCTATCCCTTCTTCCTGGTTTTGTGGCAGTGCCACCTCAGGCTTCTTTACCTCGTGGTTGGGCTGCAAGGGAAGGAGTTGGATCATGGATCTACAAAGCCGTGCAAGATTCACAATATCTGAGTTTTACCTCTTGTGACTTTGGGGCAGTAGATAAGCTAACAGCTGTGTCATGTTACGGGCCACTGCCTACGTGGCCAAGATGAATTTACTTTTCTTTCAGAGGTGTACACCTCCCTCTGCTCTCATTTGCCTTTGAAATCTGTGTTTGACACATGAGGTGGCACTGAAACCAGAACCACACTTTGGGGCTTTTTTTCCACTTTTGCTTTGATAAATGGGATTTTCTCTTCAGTCTCTTGATATTAAATTCCTTAGGTTTTTACAGTCATTTGATAGGAAACTCTAAGTTTGGATTTCAGAGGTGGTGATTGCATGCCTTTCCTGGATGAATTGAGTGAAAAATTAGTGCAGTTAAGTTTGGTTGGTTTTCATTTAAGATCAGTTACTACTGAGTTTTCAGTGGCTGTTCTGGAAGTTCTTCAGGGCAGTGGTGGCGAGTGTCACTTGTGTTCTATTTTATCTAGCTTTTTTAAACTGTAGTAGAGAACCCATTGAGTATGAAATCTAAAGGACACACTAAATCCTTTAATATCTGAAAAAACCTTTATGTATAATCTTTCTATAGAGGAAGATTAGAAGGTTATGTTCTGAAGATTATTAGATTGTCTGCCAGTGGCAAGCCACCTTCACAGGCACTGTGTTAAAGGAAGAAGTATTGTCCCCTGTTCTCTTTTTCAGCGTCCTCACCGTGCTCGGCATTACAGCATACTTGTATCGCTGCCTCAAACATAGGTGCCCTTCCTGTGCACATGGAAGGCCTTCATTAGTGTCTATACGAGTTGTTTGTGCTTCTAGAGAAGGCTGGAGGTTTGGGTTGGGCTTAAAGAGCTCAATTCACTGTATCGCCTGTTCCGTGTTGGTGGTCACATGTGTAAACTGCGCCAGTGCCTGGGATGCATAGCAGGGAGAGAGACTTAAGTGTCTTCCTGTCGGAGGGAATTAATTTTGAACATCTACTTTTAGAAAACTTTGGTGCTCATTTTTATTTTCCTTGTAGCTGACTTGTGCTGCTAGTCTTTAAAAATAGATGGTACTATACTGCAGATGTGTTCTCAAACACAGTATGAAGACAAAAATGTGTGTGTACACCTGTGGAACTGAGGAAAAAAATCAGACATAACTTGTCTTCTCCCTCTCCCTTCCCCTTAGCCTGATTGAACTGATCTTTCAGCTGATCTAGTTATTCAATCTGACTGATCAGCTCTGGGATATTTAGTATTCTGTACGTGATCTGGATAATAATAGCTTATCTCATGCAGCACTTATCAGTATAGACAACTTAGAAGGTATTTGTTAAGATATACTATCTCCTAAATTCTGTGCTGTAATGAAGACATTTTGGTTTGGATAAACGAGGTATGAATATAAAAAAGATAGGTTTTCATACGTTTGGCACTATGCAATTCTTGGGTGGGAAGACAAGTTCTAATCTCAGTCTGCAAATCCTTCATGGATACCTTCAGCACAGCACATCTAAAACTACTTTTAGTTCATAGAGCAAACCTACTGCAGTTTTAGTGTGAACATGAGGATTTCCTGCGACACCTTTCATGTGAGGCAGAATAAGACTGCACTCTGTAAGAAACATCATACTTGATACATCTAGCTTTATCTCCATGTATAGAGGGATGCTCCAGAATAAAAAAAACATTACTGAAGTCAAATAAAACCACTCTTCTTACTAGAGAAGATGTCGCTAACAAAGCTGTCAAACGAATACTGAAGTAATTCTAAGAGTAAACCTATGAAAAATGCTGATTTACTTGCATCATGGAGCCATTAGGCCTAACAGGGGACCTTAAGATTTAAATTGGTGCCCTGCAGCCATGGAAAGAAACAAACCAGCACAAAAGCTGGGTGCCAAAATATGCCTATAATGCAAGGGAAATGATCCATTGATTATCCTCCAAGAATAGCTATGGCTTTCCAATGTTTAAATATAACCAGAGGGCGAAGTCTTTTGACTGAAAAACATAAGTCAGTGAGCAGCCTTGGATTCTCTGTATTGTGCTGCTGTGGAAGAAGAGAGGAAAAAGAACCACAGAAAATGTTTTGCCTTTATCTTTTCATTTAAGTAAAGGTATTGTCTCTGAAGCGGAACTCCACTGCTTACATCACTTGCTAAGTTTGATATAAATAGGCACTTTTGTATCAGTTCAAGACTTCTGACAGCTAGTTAGCTGTCAATTCTATTTTATCACTGTGTCGTAGGTGGGATGTATTGAATATTATTGTTACACCCCTCAGAAACAGACCCCTCAGAAACAGAAAAAGATAGGGGAGGGAGAGGCAAGTCAATTATTTCTACCTCAAGGATTACCCAGTGTGGTCTGCTCACAGCAATGAATATATATCTGTGCATTTGATATTAAAATACATTTAATATTAAAATATATTCAGTGTTTTCTGTTGTTTAAATTCTCAATTGAAATTAAAGGCTTGAGGTGTTTACTGTTCTTGTACTACTGGTGTGTTGTCGTCATTCCTTTTTGTCTAGCTGAGAACAAGTTAGAGCTCTGATCCAGTTATAATCATCCCCTCTGCTCGTTTTCATTTTTTGTCTACTTATACCTCTTTTCTGGGTTACTTCACTGTTTTCCTGTTTGGGTCTCCATGCAGACACATTTATTCCTTGAGCTAGCACAGTGGTGGTGTGATAAGAACAACTGGGATGGGAATCAGGTTAGGGGACTGAGGAGATGCTTGAGCCAGCCCCACTGCTGAGGTGGGGAATGGGTTGAGGAAGCAGTGTTTCCAAATCCAGTTAGAGACTGGCCTGAAACAGTGGTATCTTCTGCCCAGAAGAACTGCTTTGTTTGGAGAAATGATCTCATGATACAGAGGCTTCGCATCGGTGTCTTCCTTTTTTCTAATGCTACTTGTCCAGAGATCAGTGTCTTGATGTCTGAATTTATCCAAAGTAAAAACATAAAATAAAGATAATACAGGAATGTCCTGGTTCATTTCACATTATGGCTCTACCAACAGCTTAGATCAGCCCTTCTGAAGGGAGCAGCCCTATTTGCTCACAAAGGCAGGACTGACTGCCTGAGGAAGATATGTTCCTTAAAGTAGCCCTTTGGCCACATGTGAAAAAAAGCGAATTTTTAAGTGACCAACACAATGATTCTATCTTGCTTCTGCGCTTTACTGTTATGTTTGCAGGATGCAAACTTCAGTCTTATTTGACTAAAAGAATTCTGCCCTATACTCTTTTTCTTTGATTTGTGTTCTATAGTTACACCAGATATATGTCATCTTTTCTCATGTAATTACTGACTAGAGAAATATCCTTTGTTTCTTTTTTTATTTTGTATTGTAACTGTGATGGAAATTAAGTCTTTCTCTTCAGAATTCTTTTTATCAGTGTTGCTACTGCCCCAAATGCAAAGATTCTCTTTCCCAGTCAAGACAGATGATAAATACCTCATTTCAAGTTTGTCCGTGATAATGCTGGAACTGGACATCAGTCTTGGAAGTGGAAATTTAAGAACATGTCATTTTTACCTTTAATGAGATTTTCTTTCAAATTAATTCTGCTTCTTGAAGATTAATGTCTTGAAGCTCTCCAGCTGCCTGAAGTGTTTTCTAGGTTTAAACCTGCTCTTTTTATGGGCTTCTGACCACAGTGGCAACTATCATACTTGGAAGACCAGAATTTCATCTGAGATGGCATGGCTTGCACCTGATACAGATTATGTGGGAAAGGCAGAAGTAGGATCTAAAAAAAAAAAAAAAGGTACTTAAATTTCAGAAGGATTTTAGTGCTTTACTGAATAGGTTCAGTAATTTGTCTCTTCATGTTGGGAGAACAGCATCTTCAGGTCTTAGGGTTTTTGACAAAATTATTGTTCTCCTAACCTGGCTGATCCTAGCAACTATCAACAGGTTTTAAAGTAAAGCAGGAAGAGTGGATGTTGGTATAGTAATAGGTGTTGTCTGGAGATGTATCTTTAACATGGGTTTTAAATGATGCAAGGTGAGTTACAGTGGGGCTCTCTTCCTAAAATGAAATTAAAGCCTTAATGGTAATTAAACCTTTATGGTAATGAATTTTGTGATTATCTTTCAGATGTAATTACTAGTAGTTCATCTGGCTTGTGTGTGTGTGTGTGGCAGAGGCAGGGGGGTAGGGGGAACTGCATTTAGTATATCACCTGAACATCTGGAGATTTGAGTTGCTTAGTAACATAGCAAATGTTTTCTCAGTGTTATTTATTGGTAGACATGTAATCTGGCCTTATTTTGGTGTTTTCTTAAAATGAAAAGTAGTGGTGCAATTCTTGTGACAAGCAACTCATCCCTTTTTCCTTGCTAGACTTGAATCTACAGAATTGTAACGGAGAATTTTGCCATCTACTGAAACTTACTTGTGAGCTAAGGAGCGAGTAGCTTTATTCCATTTACTTATTTTAAAATCTAGTTGTTTCTACAGATTACTGATAGACACTGAATTTTGTGATCCACAGTGATTTCTTCTGTTGTATTTTTGATTTTCACCTACTTCTGTTCATTATAAATCAGTAAAAGCAGAGTTTTCATCTGACATGTCTTTACCCTTTATGAAAACCTGTTTGTTTCAGTCTGCTTTCTGATGGCTTAATGACCAAAACCACAAAAGAAGTTTTGATAAGCACTAATCGAGCTTTTTGACATTGAGACTTGTCCATATATTTTGTACATCTAGTTAGTTTGTCCCTACGTGGAGTGACTTCTTGTTATCATTAAAATAAATGAATATATAGTTGATGGTAAAGGAGACTCTTGAACTTCTCTCTATCTTGATTTGTGTGCCTAGAAAAATGCAAGCCTCCTTTATCCATGTCATAACATTTACTATAGAAGTATTTGGATTTTTTTGTTTCAAATAGATGATGATGTGAAACCAGTATTTTTTACCTTTTATTATTTTGTATGTTGGTTCGTTTTTCATACCTTACACATTTATGTACAAATATATTTTATATTTTTGTTATACTTTATATAAATAGCTCATTAAAAGATAATAGAGAACCACATGATTCAGCATAGTCCTCTCTATCCTTTCACAACAAAATCTGCCCTGCTAAAACTCTTTCTAAATTTGACTATCAAGAGGAACCTTTTTGAAAGGCATGATGAAGATCACCTGTAAAAGCTCATTTTTCTTTTCTAATATGTTGTGGCAACCTAAGCAGGAAAATAACCCTTTCAAAAGCAAGCATCTGGCTTCAAAAATGACTGTGTGTGGGGTAAAATTAGAATTTTTTTTTTTTACTGTGCTGGCAAGGCTACTGTTCAAATTGTTTAAAGCTTAAAGGCATTTAAACTTGAAAAGGAAGTGATATTTTGATTTCTGAATTGACATTATTTTCAATGTCAAGGAATATAAACTTTCAGGAAGCAGCTTTAGTTCATAGAGAAAACTGCTACTTGCCCACCCCCAAATTCAAAAGTTGGAAAGGAGGAATCTTTGTTTGCAGGTGAGCTAAGCGTTGGTGTGAGCGCAGGGTGCTTCTTTCTGTAGCAGATTCTGGAGTCCTGTTTTGCAACCTAGGTAAGCTAGAGGCTTTCCTTAGATGTTGGAAATGCAGTACTTTCACCTTGCTTCTTCATCTCCTGGAGAGTGCTCTTCTGTTGTGCATATTTATATGTCCTGACTTGCTGAGTGGGTGTTTACATTCAGAGGTTTTGGCATCAGATTCCTTCACAGACTTTGTGTATGTACATATGCTGTGAGAAGATGAGACAGCTTTCACCTCTGATACATTTGAGGCAGAAAAAACAGAGAGAGGCTGAGCAAATAAAGGTAAAACAGTCTGTCTGACTTGTAGTATAGCGACTGTAAGGTCTCATTGCTCTTTGGAGCAGTATGACAGCAGTGGTTGGAAGGTCAAGGGTGAGGCTTGGTCTGCAAGCAGGTGAAAGCCTAAAGGCTGCTGATCGAACTGTTCTCCCCCAATTTGTGACATCTCTGAAGCACAGTCAAATAACAGCAAATTGAGCAGAGTCCCATGCAGCCATTTAATAGGCCTGTACGCCTTTCAGGCTACCTCGTTGTACGTATCCTGTTGCTTGTTGCTCTGGGCATTAGTCCAGTGGGTGCATGTAGTGGTAAAATATCTTCCACTGCCCACACGAGACATCTCTCAGTCAGCTAGTAAGAAGGTATCAGAATCATTGTTGGTTTATTGATTGCATTTACTTATTTATTTGTCTCTCTTCTCCTTTCCTCAGTCTTTTGTCACATGAATACAAATGGTGAAAATAAGTTTGAATCCTGGAAATCTGTAGCACTTATATTGTGTAATTCACGAAGAAGTTGCTGAGTATGTCATGCAGAGTTAGTGCCCTATAAAACTGAAAAACAGCGTCAAAAATCTATTAATGTTTTACTAATGTTCCCAGTGCACACTTCTGTCTGGGCCTCCAGGCTTTTCATTTTCATGGTCCCATTCAAATCAATAGCACTAACTATTGAATCACAGAATTGTATAATGGTTCGAGTTGGAAGGGACCT
This sequence comes from Coccyzus lansbergi, assembly GCA_033558105.1. Taxonomy (NCBI): domain Eukaryota; kingdom Metazoa; phylum Chordata; class Aves; order Cuculiformes; family Coccyzidae; genus Coccyzus; species Coccyzus lansbergi. The sequence goes on along the minus strand of JAUMJK010000283.1, from coordinate 337,540 downwards.
TTAAAGATTGTCTAGTCCAACCCCCTGCAATGAGCAGGGGACATCTTCAAGAAGATCAGGTAGCTCAGAGACCGCTGCAACCTGACACTGAATGTTTCCTGGGATGGGGCATCCACCACCTCTCTGGGCAACCTGTTCCAGTCTCTGTTCTTGAAATATAATACCTGAAATACCCTTATAGTGATATTTGGACTAGTGAATATTGTCTTTTGTTGCTACCTAAACTTGGCGGGGGAAGGTGGGTGGTGGAAGGAGGAGGGGAGGGTTGTAACTTTTTTGCCTTGAGTAGCAGAGTTAGAATTTCTTCTTTATAATACAGGTGGTATAGCCTTTTTGGTGTTACTGTTTTGTTTTCTGTTTTAATAAGAGTGCTGAGATTTGTATTTGAGAGGAGCTTATTATCAGATGGGGATATTGACACTCTCAGGCATGGAGAGTGCTACCTCATCTGTTTTCAGCATATTGAATTACTTGCATGTTAAAATACATAATGAGTATTGGGATGGGGAAGGATATGGGGAAGGAGAGGGAGTAATACATTTATGTAAAATTCACATACCAGCAAACACTTCCTAAGAAAAATATTGCATTTTTGCTTACTCAGGTGAAAATAATTTATATATTTGAACAGAAACTTCTGGTAAATTTCTTTAGCATATATTTTTCCGTTTAATTTAACAGGTGAGTTCAAAGGCAAATTACAGCTGTGTTCTACTTTCTCAGTCTAGGAAAAAGCCTCAGTTTGTTCTCTTTGCCACAGACAGGTAGCTAGTATTCAGGTAAGTTTGTTAGAGGAGCTACCACAAAGACATCATGATATGCTGTTAGGCAGTAACCCAACACAGGACAATGAGCCTTTCTGAAGTCTTCTGAGGCTTCCTGAAGTCTTTACATGGCTGGGACTGTTGGCTGTTAGGTCAGAGCACTGCATTTATCCACATTTGTTGTACAGTCCCAAGTTACTCCCCATATCCCTGACCACATCGGTATTCCAGTCACTAACATGCTGAAGGAAAGTGTTTTCTGTGCAATGGTTTTCCACAGGCTGGAAATGCCTAGGTGTTTCAGAAGGCATACTGTGTGCTGATCCTGATGTTGCCATTGAAACTCTGCTGCTGGCATCTGTGATGGTGTGATGGATTGCTATGTAAATCTGACTCTTAAGAGAAGTTGGAGTTACATATGTGATAGCAAGCATGCAAACCTTATAATATGTACACTAACAGAGCAATATAATTGTCTTGGAGTGCCTTGCTGGAACAAACTTTTTTTTCTGAAACAGTTACCGTTTTGATTGTCTGAGTGAAGACTTGGGAATGCAGTAAACTGTATATCACTATTAACTGTAAACTGTATATCACTACTGAAAAGCTTGAAATGTTAAGTTGTGGCCTCTGGAGGCTCCTAGCAAATGAGAATGACAAGTAGGAAAGGAATATGGCGTTAACAAAGACATGTTTTCCATGTATATTCTTGTGATTTTTTTTTTTTTTTTTAACAAGAGAAAAAATAAAAAGGTAGGTTCCTAGTATTAAGGGCTAGTCCTCACTCAGGCAATTATGTCTTGCAAAACGTATAATGTAGGTTCTGAACAATAAATAAATAACTACATGCAGTATAATGGCTATTAATATCTGTTTGGACCATGACTTCTGGAGTATTCATCCAGAGCTACAGAGGAAATCATCATATGAATGGAAGAGGTGGGGTTTTTTTTCCCCTTTAATCCCCCCCCATTAGATGACTGTGCAACCTCATCACTATTACCTTTTTTCCTCTTCTTTCCTTTTTTTTCTGGCACATTACTCACAGCTGTTGAAAGACTTCACAGGCATTGTAAATGCTGCAGTGTCATGTCCACTGCTACAAAACTTGAACGAGTAGGAGGTCTCTCTTTGAAAACAATGCTGTTAGTATCATTTCAGTATTTTCATTTTGTCACACTGTAACAACAGGTTTAACAAGATATTCTTCCTTTTGAGGATTGGTTCCAACCCTTTAACTTTTTGGAGGCCTCTTCCTTGTGTTGAGGAAATGTGTAATATGCTATAGTGAAACTTAAACTGCCCAGGGGCTGTGTTGATGCTGCCAAGTCTGTGGAACTAGTCATCTTGACTTCGCAGGACTGTTTTCCCTAAGGGAAAACAATCATCAGGTTTATTGTACAGTGACAGATGTTTAATTTGTAAATGTCATGGCAACTTCAAGGATTGCGTGTTTGGCATACAGTGCTTGAAATACTGGTGTTACGTGAGAAGACAGCTATGATGTATGGCTGGAGTTGATGCAGTTGTGCTTGCTTTCTTTTCTTTGAATTCTCTTGGAGTAGATGGCCCTTCACCCATTGCTAATAATCTGTTACAGTGAGATGTCCTTTATTGTCATGTGAATTACATAAAAATCTTGTTGATACAGAGTCTTTAACATTCAAACGTAGTCTGATCATTTGTTTTAACTTCAGTGTTACTTGGCTGCAACATCTGTAATATCATCTTGGTTTAGTCAGAGGGATTTTATCTGTCCTAGCTTAAATTCTGATATCTGACTGCTAGCAGGTGCAACTCCATCTGTAGCAAGTAAAGGGAAATCAGTGGCTCTAGGTTGCAGAGACATTGCATTCCACATGCACCTAATGTTTTGCCTTGACTGAACAATTTGACTTGACTAGTCAGTTTGGCTTACCTTTAGGGTTATCTTAAAGGAAGCCACCTCTGAAATCAGCTAGAATATAAAAGCTAATAATATAAGATGTCCTAAAAGTTGAAATTGGTTACACTCCATTTCAGACTTCAAAGTGGCACATCTAAGCTATGAGCATCACCCTCCTACTAATTAGGAGAATATGTTTCTGAAGGGTTCACATAGGCTGAAGCTTGAGAGGCACAGTAGCAATGGTTTCCTTTTTATTGGCAGTAGAAGGAGTGTAGAAATACTAGTCTCCTAATAGAATTGGAGTGGTAAAAGTGAATGGGATTAATTTTTTCTAAATTCTTGTTGTCACTACTTATGTCCAGTTACATTACAGCTCTCCTATAAGCCATGTTTGCAGTGGTCATAAATCGGTATGGATGGGTTAAGACAGATTGATCTGTATTTCCTCAGGAATTCTTCCTGCCAGGTTGTGATGTTTTGTAATGTGAGAGGTCATTGCATATGTTTGGTTTGGTGTTTTTTTTTTTTTTTTTCGTTATAACTGCATTCCTTGTGATCCAAAGATATCTTGCTACTGCAGTCATAATGTCATTGTATTGGGTTTTGCAGGACCCCTTTATGGGACCAAGCTCAGTTCAGCATAGTGAAATGTCCTTTGGTGCAGAATAAAATTCATTAGGCTAGGCAGTAAGTAAACTTAAATGCAACCTTTCACTTCTGTTTATAAATTGTCTTTAAGTGCCTTCTTAGGTCTGCTTTGAACTGCTTATATAGCTAGTTGTAACTCACTGCTGGAAGCAGGAATGTATATTGGGATTCCTACTCCCTCAAGTCATGCCACATTCTTCAAAATATTTTTTGGTAAAATACCTGTACATTTTGATCTGCATCTACTGATCTGTAAAAATGGATTAGACCCCTACTATACCTGTATACCGCAGGATTATCAAAAGTCAAGTGTTTCTCTTGTAGTCTTTAAGGCAAGAGCATTTAACTTTTGACTTAAAAAACCTGCAGTTCATACAATGACAAAGTTCAAGAGGAAGAAACAGTGTCCAGCTGTGATGTGGTTCACAGTAAAATTCTGAATTGTGGTTTTCCATTGCTTCTCTCATAGTGGTAATAGCTTCTAAGTTGCTAAAAATAACTAATTCATGCACTTTTAGATGGAGGTGAAGGGAAGGAGGGAAAAAACAAAAGATAAAAGCAAACCTGTAATTTTCCAGAGCACCACAGTTACTGTATCTCAGAAATTAATGTAACTGCTTTCGTTGTCATATTATAGATAAACTCTGAAGAACGTGTTGATACAGCTGATCAGGAGACAGTCTCTTGGGATCGCAGTATTCCAGAAGAAATAAAAGAAAAAATACAGCCTAAAGAGGTTCCAGCAGAAAGCGTTACTGTCTGGATCGATCCATTAGATGCTACACAAGAATACACAGGTATCTTGTTGACAAATGATGTGTATAATTCTAATGTCTTCCTTTTATTCTGGAGACAAATAATAAGTATTTAAAATGACATCTCTTGTTAAAATGTGTCATGTCAAAGCTAGTGTAATTTAATTGAATGAAGTGCATAATGAAATCTCTATAGTAATCAGACTGGAGCATTTACTTTTATATATACCAACTCTGAAATTACTTCGGCATTCCTTGCAACTAAGTAATTGCTAAAGTAAGTGGTAACTGTCCTTTATGGATTCTGCTGGAATTGCACGTTTCTTTATTTCATTTGTTACTGTGGCAACACTAAATATGTCAGAATGTTGTTGCATGTTTATTTAAATGGAATGTTAAATGAATATCTTATTTAACTTGACTTAAAAACTGTTAACATGTTTTCAAAAAGATATGCACACTTCGGTCTCCCCCTCTTTCAAATGTTATGTCACTTAAGAACCTCAAGGCAACCCAGTTAAAATTCTTGCTGATAAATACTGCAGAACAAAGAAAAACGAGGATTTTCTGCAAATATTCCATTGATGCAATAACTTTTCAGGTGAATTATGAGCTTTGAACCAATAAAGTATAGGAGATGAGACAGAAAAGAAAAGAGGTACAGATTTCTACAAAAATTCATGCTGCATAAGGCAGAGGTGCTAGCTGTAGATCTAGTAGATCTAGGTTACACCAACTGAACAGGAAAAATTGGTGGAAACCTATACGTCTTTGGAGTCTTGAAAACTGCACAGTCATTTGAAGGTATGACAGTTACATAATAACAGGCAGAGTGTAGACTAGTCTTGGAAGAAAAACATTTCTGTACATCTTGTCTGCTTTCTTTTTGTGTTCCTGGCATCTGGCTGCAAACTTTCTGACTTTGTTATTTTGCCCACAGAGGATCTTCGACAATATGTAACAACAATGGTTTGCGTGGCTGTAAATGGTAAACCAGTAATAGGAGTGATACACAAGCCGTTCTCAGCATATACAGGTACCTGTATGCCTTTGCATATTTTCAGTCTCTTCAGTTATAGTGTTAATTAAAATATGATGTCTGAGAGAACATCTGTAAATGTAAATGGTATCTGGAACAAAAAAGTGCTGCTGCGGATCTCTGAATTATAGCTGCAGATGTGTTTTGTGCTATAGAACTACAAAGCAAAATGCTGCCCTTACATAATATGAATGATGCATTTAAAACAAACTAGCTGAAAATATGTTTAAAAAGTAAGATACCTTCAATCAGAGTGCCTATAGTAAACCAAAGAAAGTGAAAGTTATGCATACTGACCAGTCTTATGTGCTGTTAGCCTCTAGCAGAGGAGTACTTCACTCATTCAGCAAAAGCACTTAAGTTTGTGATATTATATCCAGAAGCTGGAATTTATTCACTGTGAATAGCAAAAAATTGAAGATCTTAATGGCAACTGTTTGTATGTAACAGGCAAGACTGTCTAGCATAGGCTTATTGATTCTGACATGCTTTTAATGCCACAGCTCTGGCTAATTAGTACTTTATTATTAATGATGTATCAGTGAGGATGGCTGCAAGTTTGGCAATGTGTTTGCACTTCTGAAAGCTTCAAAGCAGTTTTATCATTTGTGTCTTACATACTATCTATTTGAAGCAAGTTCCGTTCCCCTTTTTCCCTTAGGCAATACTGACCTCTAGAGTTGTGAAGTTATGCAGTACCTCTGGCACAGAAACTAAGGCTGAATTAATGTTGTGGGGGTTTTGGGTTTTTTTTCATTTTGTTCTGTTTTTTCCCCACTTGTGCATAGTATTTTGTGCTAAATATTGTGCTGTCTTTAAATATGAATTTAACTTCCGGTTATTAAAGTATGTCATATATTCCAGTATGGTTTAAGAATCTTGGGGTTTTTTGAACGTATTTTTCTAAAGATCAATATCTTAGCACTGTAGTTTTGAGAATTTATCTCCTTTAACAATAGTAAAGTGTAAAATGTTCAGACACTGTCTCAGATGAGATGCATTGAATTCTGTCATTCTGTGAAGAGTATTTATTAAAGCTGACAATACCACTGTGTTGTGAGTAGGATTGTTCTTAATACTACCACACAAATAAAAAACAATAATTGTTATTACGCATAATTCAGTCTATTAGTCTGTTGCTATACAATCTGGCCCTCTGTTGGGATTAAATTGCTGGTTAGACTGCTAAGTAAACATTAAATTGGTGATTAGAGGATGCCATCAACGAAGGTTGTCTTTGAACTTCACCATGAAACAAGTGGGAGGTTGTCTATTCTAAATCCAGCCATCCAAAACGCATCATTGAATGTTTTCCTTAGTATTACTATTCTTCTGAGCTATTTCCTTCCTTAGCTTTACTATTCTTCTGAACAAAGTGACTCAGTAACGTTTTTGCTATCTCCTTTGAAGGGTAGTGAGTCTTTTTGTTCTTCTAAAAAAGTTGTTTGAGGAAATATTGAATCTATTTCTGACTCAGAGCCATGCTTTAAACTTTGGTGGCTTTCCAACTTCAAATTCCAAGTATTACTACTTGGAATTTTTCTTTCTTATTCTGTTTTTTTAGGACAGGAATAGTCAGGCATGGGATAATGCCATATGCGTAGAAGTGTGTGTGGGAGGGGGAAGCTGTTTCTTTTTCTCTTCTCTTCGCTTGTGTGGACAGATGAGCATGCACCCTTTTCTTCTGCCAGCCCTAACTTTCTATTTTACAGCAGGGAGAGAAATTAAGTCACAGGGATCGATTCCATTTTCTCAGATAAGTATCCTTTTTTCTTTATGCTTAACAGAGATTGCTGTCTGTAAATCTTGACAAGATTTGTGTTTCTTTTGTAGCATGGGCAATGGTGGATGGTGGGTCAAATGTAAAAGCTCGTTCGTTCTACAATGAGAAAACTCCAAGGATTATTGTATCCCGCTCCCATGCAGGAAAAGTTGAGCAGGTTGCACGGCAGACATTTGGAAATAAGACTCTGATAATCCCCGCTGGTGGAGCAGGTTCGGTTCTTTAAGCATTATATTGCTTCTGAATGATTTAACAGGATAGCTGTTATTAAAGGATATAACTGAGGCATCTCCCCTTTTTCCTCTTACTCATCTTTGCATCCTTAAAAGCAAGGACTTGACAACAGGGAAACAGTGTCTCCTCTGTATAGAAATGTACACGTAAACTCAATTCAGGCTTCAGACTGTTCACAATTTAGTGTATTAATGAAACTAAGCACTCTTGCCTCTGTAGGGGGTAGAGGGTTGTGTGACAAAATACAGAATCATGGAAAAGAATTTATTGGCTCTTAGTTAACTGGCAGTACATTTAATTAAATGATGTTTTAAGACAAAGCCATTCAAGTTTAGTCAAGGAGAAAACTGGTGCTGCTGAAGTCCTTTTTTATCTACCTCATATGCAACCCAGAGAGGTTTTAGTGTACTTTTTGTAACCTTACACAATATCCTCACGCAAGTTACTAACAGAATGCAGATATATGAGGTATAGTGTGAAGCAATAGCTGTTTTAAAACCTCAGAAAAGCAGTGCAAATTTTGAATTTTACACAAATGTATCTTTCTGTCACCTTATCATGGAGAGTTAGAACTCCCTCACAGATTGAAGCTAAGAAGGTTTTGCATAGGTTCTTGCAGTGAATCTATATGAGTTTACTTATGATAAAGGAAATGAAAGTGTAGCTGATTATAGCAGATCTTCTCCAGGGCTTGACTCTTTATAAAAATATAAAGAAAGTAATTGTTTAATGAAACAAGGATATTGGTTAAACAAATGCCATAAAAATAATAATACTGTTTTGAGCATAACTTTGTGCTGTGTAATCTATGGTAAAGGGGAATGTCCTGTGCTGAGTTGTTTTACTGGAGTGGTATTTGCATCCTCCTTCGACTGTAACAAAAAGCCGGGAAGAAAAAGGCATAATACAGAGACTGAGTGACTGAAAGTAAGAGCAAAACTATATTTGATTATCTAGTCTTGTTCCCTTTAAGCCTCTGTAGCTCAGTCTGTGCTCCTATGTCTCAAATACTCAGGACTTTATTTAAGGTGCAGTGGAGAAGTCAAGGAGTGAGAGGTGTTCCTTTTTAAAACTTTATCTACAGGTCAGGGGGCAGACAAAATGTACCGGTGCCTCTGCCATTATGATGGATTATATGACTTTACTTTTCTAAAGTGATGTTGCTATTTTTTTTGATGTTACTTTTTTAAATCTTAACAGGAAAATGTGATGTAATTTTTTTTTTTTTTACTTCTGCCTAATTCTTCTAGGTTATAAAGTGTTGGCCCTCCTTGATGTAGCTGATAAGGATCAAGAAAGAGCTGACATATATATCCATGTCACCTACATTAAGAAGTGGGACATATGTGCTGGAAATGCAGTGTTGAGAGCATTGGGTGGCCATATGACTACCCTGACCGGTGAAGAAATTAGTTACACTGGCTCAGATGGCAACGAGGGAGGACTTATAGCCAGTATCAACATGAACCATAAAGCACTAATTGAAAAACTTCCAGATCTGGAAAAAACATCACACAAATAAACTCGACCAATGGAGAAGCACAAGTCATGCTTTTGTGACCTCTGAATGCTCTGTCTGAAGAAGCAGATGTGAAAATCTGCTAGGAAAGATGCACAACAAAGCAAAGGAGCTTGGTGTGGGTTTGGGGACTGTATTGTGCGTTGGGTTTCTTCAGTGGTGGTATTTGAAAAAGAATAAAATAATAATCAGAAGTAGGAAAGGGACTGATAGCCTCACTTCTCAGTTTCCGCATTTTTATTTTTCTCAGACTGTTTTTCCTGGAGTTCTTCATACTCAAGATGCATTTACAGTATATATTTTTGAACATAGGTGAACTAAAGAAAAGTCCAAATTTATTCATAAAATAACCTGATTAGTTCTCATGGGAATTTCTTGGAACTTTTTACATCCTATTACTGTAGCTGTGGCAGCTCCATAATGAATTAGGTAGGGAAAAAGTTGATTTGCATAGGCATCTGATAACTCTGCAGACAATTTAGCAGGAAATACGACCCTGGATTCTACATTCCCTGAACAGAAAGCACAAGAAGGTTGATATAAATTTATATGCATCAACAGTTTATCTTTGATAGTGTGGCTCTCCTGTTTTTAAGAGAAAAAAAAAAAGCAGCAATGTTCTGTATTAGTTTGACATTTTTTCCTGAAGATGTAAAACAGTTTAGTTCCGATAGGTTGTGAATATCAGTGTTATTAATCAGTGTAATTATTTCTCTATACCTTTTTAAAGGAAGGCAATGTTTCCTTGTATAGTTTTTAACAGTTACTTCATGTTCCTGATTTCTGCATACAGTAGTGAAGGTGCATGCTAGGTTTTTTTCTCTAATGTAGGATGTGCTCATCATTTGGTGTTTGTGCCTACAGAAGCAGCCTCTTCTTTCAGTACTTGCTTTCTTGTTTGTTTGGATTTTTTTCCCACTGGAAAACTCATATGGAATGAGTGTAACAGAAATTGTAGGTTAATTGGTTGTTTCTATTTACAACATGAGATACAAACCAGCAATTTTTCTACAACCCCAGAAATAACTACAGTATTTTAGGTTAAGGTGCACTCTTTTCTGCAGAAAGCTGTCCCAAAAATCTTGTGGTTACTTAGTTTGTGGAAATTGACATAAAGGCCATTTGAACATGAATCTGTTTAAGCAAGTTTGAAGAACATGTGGCACTTGAACTACTGCAAGATCTGCAAAACTTTTACCAGAAAACCTTCTTTGTTACATTTTTGCAGACAGAAGTCTGCCTATTTTAGAAGTGCAACAAGTCATCAAAAAGCCCATGTTCTGTTCTGCATATATTCACTTGACAATCTGTACTATTGTTCTCTGCACCCCTCTGAAGGGTTTCAGAAAGTTAACATCTACCTTGTATTTGAATAAGCAAGCTTCCCATCTCTCCTCAAGAAAACTAGAATTCTTAGTTAATACAAATGCTTTCTGTGCAAAGTGTATTCAGTATAAGCTTTGGCTGATCAACCCAAATTCTTAACTACTTTAATTTCAACTTTTTTCATCATACTGCTGTTCTGATTAAAAAGAGATTTTCCTGCTTATGTCAGTAGTGGGGCATGTCAAGATACCTTTTAACTTATTAGCTAACATTCACATTTCCAAAAGGCCCTCTCAGATGTTGCGTAGCTAGAGATACAGACTTTTATTTTGTAACTTACTGGCAAAGTAGACTGAAATATTGTCCTACTAGCCTTTTGGTACGGGTAGTTTTTTAGATAACTTTCCAAAATTGACACTATTGCTGCTGTTTGAAAATAGCTTTTACATATGTAGATAACAGATGAAACAACTTGACTTCCAATTTTAAAATTTAATAAACTATTATATGCTATGTGAAATAAGTGAATATCCCCTCTTTAAAGCAGGACTGATTGATTTGCAAAACTTGTTCAGCTTCCAAACCTCACTGAGGAATAAAAAAATCCCTGTATTTATCAAGTCTTTAATACTTTACAAGACTGCAGATTTTTTGTTTCCTTAAGGCCAATTTAAATGAATTAAAGCATAATTTTTCAAAAGCACTTCTCTTGTTTATTAGTTAAAGAACAAGGATTCAAATTTAAATATGAGCAGTAACCATAGTTAACCTAGTATGAAAACCTAATTCTGTCGTAGAGGTTGAATGCACAGTATTTAAATAGGCACTTAAGACAAAGTCTGGCAGATTGTGAGTTTGGATTCAAGTTGAAATCATGTGTAAACTTACTTAGTGAAAATGTGGCTGCTTTTACTTCTGGTACGATTCCATCCCTTACTTGTAAAAGCTGTGATCAAACTTAGCTTCTGTATGAGAAATCAAAAATAAGATGATGTTTTGTATTGTCCAAGGGCTTACATACATCTTAGTTGAAGGTATAGAACAGTAAACAGAAGTATTTGCCTAAATTATTTTTCCTCAGGTTTCAGCCCTCCTTCTTACCATGTGCTGGCTAAAATGCATCATCCTCCATTAGGAAGATGTGTGCTTGTTTGGATCCGTTTATATCCTAAATTGCTTTGTTGTTATGTATCATAGCGTTCAGTACCTTTCACAATGGATTAGCCCGGTCTCACTTGTGAAACTGAAGAAAAGGTGAGAGTGAGGTGCCTAGTTAATTACTTCTGGTAGAGTCTGAACTTGTGCACCTTTTCTGCAGCTAAGATCTAAGATCATGTTTGAGGTCTCCCAGCCTAATTTAAAGAGGAGCTGCTTTTGTATGAAAATAGGTAAGCAGGTGGCAAATGTTAGTTTCTGGTGTCATTTTACAATAAATGCAACTCTTGGGCAGACCAACAAGTATTCAAAAGTGCTTGCTCAGTGTACAAGTGCCAGTGCACTTCCATATTTGTATAGTGTTAACACTCAGTATATTCTATTTCTTGTATTATATTTACATTCCCTTCTAAAGCGTTTTGCTGTTCTAGCTCCGATATTGGTTTGGTCTTGGCTGCATGGATGTGAGTTAAGCTTGTGCCCAGAGTGGTAGGAGATCGCACTGTACCCATGTCTCGCTGCTGGGCTAGAATGTTGTTCTTTATATTCTAGCCTTTTCTACTTAAAACTGCCATACTGGTTTTAAGGATGCTACTCTAAAACAATTGTGCGTTGTAGGTGGGTTCTACAAACGTATGTCTTTTCTAGAAACTGTAATTAAAAAAGCTAATGGTATCATTCTAGCCCCAAACAAGGGAAAAGGATGTACTTGTTTAGCATTCATTTTCCAGTGGTGCATTTTTTGAGTGGCTATTAAGATTAAGATAATTGCATATGAAATTATTCTAAAGCTGTATGTACAATATTTTCTTTTTCACTCCCTAATAAGAGCGGATGGTAGCATAGGTGATACCCTATACCATACCAGGAGTCCTAACTTTCATTTCTGAATGAATGTTTTCTAAATAAGTGAGCACAAATAAGATCTGAATATTGTAATTAACTGGTTTTGAGTTTAACTTACTTCCCAGACTTTTACAGATGGACTTAATATTAAAAGCTGTTTGTTCTGAATGACAGAGCGCATGATAGTAATGAAAATATTTAGCGGGGATGGCTTACTCAAATGGTGAATTAACCATATGGGCGAAGCTGCAGACTCATGTAGTAATGTTTCATGTATTTGGGTTTACTATGTGGTCATTAGAGTGGATGGATTTTCTAATTGACTTCAGATGTGAGAAGGTTTTTTTAATGTGTAGTGATTGGAGAACACAGGGGCATGGAGAGGAGTCAGCAGTGGAGTTTATCTCTGCTTTTTTGTTTGTAAACAACTGTATCCCAGTATCTCTGTAGCATCCTGTTACCTGTTGGAGTTGTACAGCAGTGGTGCAATACTGTATAGTCGTTTAACACTGTAAAACAGGAATTCTGCATCCCCCAAGAACAGGGCAATGAGAAGTGACTGAGTGTTGTGCCACCAGAGGCCAACTGCTTCATGGTCTCATGGATATCATTCCAGTTGCAGTTTCTGTGATGGCAAAACTGGTTTTGTAGGCTATTGTCTTCCCAGTTATGCCCAAACCCTTTGTGGATCTGTTTTCTAAAGTAAACTGGAGAAGTGGAGAGAAAAGAAGGAGATGACTATGTTAGAAAATTTGTAACAGCAAATATTGTTTGTATTTCTTGATTCAAATTACATTGATAGTTTCATTATCTTGTCCTTCAGGGGTTAGATAGCTATCATACAGTTAAGAGGTAATGGATTATAGATAAATGCCTGAGGGATTTTAAGCTCAAGCAGGACGATGGCAGGTGAGACTACCTCCAACCAAGGAGAACCTGGGTGCATAGCTTCCTGCCAAGCCATTCACACCAAGCATTTTTTTCCCATACCTTGTAGACGTTTAGATCCTTTCACATGAACAATTACAAATCTGACTGACAAAATATTCATAGTCTATCTTCTGACCTGCCATCCTCAATGTTAACTGTGCTATATCCACTTCACTGTAATCTAACTCACTGAGACAAGAGTGTGGTAACTGAGGACTCCAAGATTGTTTGACTTTTGAAGCACACCTGTATGGCAGCTCTTATGATGAAGCTTTGGCGGCTGCTGCAAGTGTTTTCCCACCCCACAAGCATGTTATGCCACTCATGGGTTGTACTAAGAAGCTGGTAAAGCCTTATGCCTCATGGTTTTCAGATGTTGCACCAGCTCTTACAGCCATTCTGAAAGTTTCAAAGGTGCTCATTCAAATTTTTTTCCCAGGCTCCCTCTGGAGCCAGCAATTAGCAACTACTTTTCCCTCTTTCTGTTCCTTTCTGATCCTTTGTCCTTTCTTAGTCCATGTGGACAAGAAAACTGAGAGATCAGAGATGGAAATAATACTAAGAATGAGAGCCACAGCAGCAAATTGTGTAGTTTATCCAGAAGCTGTTAATGTTTGGCACCAACATCTAAGGTGCTGATCATACCAGAAGTGTGATAGTCGCCAACAAAATAAAGGCTTCTTGAAGAGACATTCACATGATCGGTGGTACTGAACATGCAGGAAAGATGCAAATAGAGTAAAGTGAAGTTAAACTGTCCTAAAATGGAGGGGAAATCAAATTTTTGGTGTGCTGTTACAAGCATTTGGCATTGCTGATCTTCTGGCTGCAAAGCTTCATTACGTATGAAAGAGGCTTCATTGGCCTTCTGTGGAAGGCCTGATTTTGTTGGTCAGTAGCAGCATTCCCACTGAATTCAATTTGAGCAAAACCAAGCCAGATAAAACATGACAAGTCAACTAAGCTAAGTTCTGAAAATATCAGCTTCTGCCAAAAGAGCAAACAACCTGATTTGTGTTAAAATGCCTCTGGTGACTTGTTTCAGTCTATGTTACTAGAGGACTTAGAAACATTATCCCAGTGTCTCAAAGTTATAAGTCTTTTGTGGGTTTTATTGTCTACAGCTGATAGAGCTCACTTTCAGATAATACTGTTTTCAATCCCAATTGTTCCTTATTTGTAATTCACATTTCTTTTTTTTTTTTCCTTCCCCAAGGGCCAGCAACATGTCGGCACTTTTCCTGTTGTCCCACCAAATTGTATTTGCATTTTCCAACTGTGTGCCAAATCAAAAAAAACCAATTCTATAAATAAACTCTTAGAAAATACTGGTCTATGAGAGTGTTTTCCTGTATTTTGCCTTTCTGTTAAATCTGTATTGTTTCTTTGTGCACCAGATTTTTTTTATTTTCCAGTAATGCATGTCAAGTGGCTTCAGCTGTGTTGTGTCCATCATGTGTGCATGACTTACTGCCTGAGGAATTACCGTTATTGTCAGGCCCAGCCAAGCTCATGATAAAAATAATTCAAGATCTTCACTGTTTTTGTATATGTGTCTCATTCTCAAAATTGGTGGACTTGTTTGATGGAAAGCGAGTGCTCCGAAATCACCCATATAAGTAGAATTCCTTGGATCTGAAGAAGGCTTTCTTTCCAAAATCTCCAAGACTCTTCCTGATTGTGTTACTTCGTTTCACTGGAACAGGCTGCCAGGGAGGTGTTTAAGGGATGGGTGGACAAGGTGCTGAGGGGCATGGTTTAGTGTTTGATAGCAATGATTGGACTTGATTATCCAGGGAGTCTTCTCCAACCTGGTGATTCTGTGATTCTGCTTGAATCTCCTTTCCATGATTTTCTGGTATCCTGCCAAACTCTACCATTACTAGCCCTTGCTTTAGTATCCCACATCAATATGACATTTGAGACTTGGTTCTTGGGTGCAACTTCAAATATGGTAGTCGTCACCTCTGTCAGTATGTGCTGTCAGAACGACCCATAGGAGCAGGGATTCTTCTCATCTTGCAAAGTGCATTTGTGTAGGGAGATAGAAATGCTAATATCACAGTGACCCACCTGCCTTTGATAACACTGAAGAAACATGGACTACCCAAGTGACAGGCTTGTCTGAGGAAAGCATAGCGTGTGTCCAGGTGCTGTTTCATGCGATTAATTGCTGAACCAGCTGAGTCCTAGAGCCAGTTTTTGGAACTTTGTACTTAAAATGCTTGTCTTTTCAGGTACGTTATTAGAAGAACATTGAACTGCCTTTTACTGGGGGTTATGTGGACTTGGGCTAAACTCATAAAATTGAACAAGGCCAAGTGCAAGAGCCTGCACCTGGGTCAAAGTAATCCCAAGCACAATTATAGGCTAGTTGGATAATGGATTGAAAGCAGCCCTGAAGAGAATGAGTGCTGGAGGAGGAGAAGCTCAACATGAGCCAGCAATGCACACTTGCAGCACAGAAAACCAACTGTATCCTGGGCTGCAACAAAGCGAGTGTAGCCAGCAGTGCAAGAGACATGATTCTGCCCCTGTGTTCTGCTCTCATAAGACTTCATCTGGAGTACTGTGTTCATTTCTAGAGTCCTCAGCACAGGAAGGACATGGATCTGTTAGAGTCCAGGGGACGGCCACAATGATGATCAGAGGACTGAAACAACTTCCGTATGAGGAGAGGCTGAGAGAGTTGGAGTTGTTCAGCCTAGAGAAGGGAAGGGTCCCAGAAGACCTTATAGTGACCTTCCAGTACTTAAAGGAGGCCTATAGGAAACCTGGGGAGGAGCTATTTATCAGAGAGTGTAGTTTTAGGATGAGGGATAGATTAGCTATTGGGAAGAAATATTTTACTGTGAGGGTAGTGAGGCACTGGAACAAGTTGCCCAGAGCCATCATGGATACCCCATCCCTGGAGGTGTGCAAAACCAAGTTATGAGCAGCCTGATCTAGTGGAAGGTGTCCCTGCACATGGCAGGGGGTTTGGAATTAGATGTTCTTTAAGGTCCCTTCCAAAAGAAACCATTCTATGTTTCTGTGTTAAGGCACATGAAAAGTGAGAGCTTAAATATGTTGCAGTTGGACAGCAAAGGAAATTGCCAAAGGTGAGTAAATATGTTAAAAGTTGATAGCTGGTTTGTTAAAAAATGATTGTATCCCTAGGAAGGCCTGGAGGATTGAGTTGTAGGCTAATGTCAGACTGTTAGACATTTACTTGAGACACTCAAGCTTGCATTGTCCCACTTAAGCTATCACTACAGCATGGCACAAGAGCTACTGCTTCTTCCAGACTTTGAGAACTGTCTTATTGCATTGATGTCACACCAAAAACTTGGCTCCTGTTTGATCCTGGAGAAGGTACCCATTGCCACCAATGTTGATCCTGATAGCAGCCTCCAACCTCACCTCTGACCAGGGCTCAGCTGTGCCTGAGTCACAGAACTGGCCCCAGGCCTGGCTTTTTCAAAGTTTTCCTTTCTTCCAAAAGTATATACTTATGGTACAATTAAGAATGGATCAACTTTGCTCTCCTTATCTGAACTCCACCCACGCTGGGTGGGTCTGACTTCTTTGTATTTGCTGAGAGCAAATAACACAGCACACACTCTATTTCTGCACAGGTATAGTGTTCAACTAAAATAAATAAAGGGGGTCAATTGATAGATATAAATTCTGTACAAGGGGAAAAGCAAGTGTTTTAATCTGCTTCCTGTAATTTTCTGAAATCTTAGTACCTCAATCTCTTGGGAATGTTTGCGTCAACAAGAAAGATTTTCAATTATTTTAGCAAAATAAATCTATCTCTTGCATATAATATTTCTTATAGGACTGAATTAACACAGATCTGCTAGCTGTTTGATAAGATACTAATCTTCTTTTACAGGAATAGTTTTATGCAGGTGTGACAATGGCTTTTGGAAACACAATTACGCTCCATCTTAATAGATTTAGGCCAGTAAAACTACATGTGCCAGAATAACTGTTAGCACTGACACTTTCAGCAGGTGTGATTCCTCTGATAAACCTTCCAAAGTTTTCCTTCAGTCTTTCTGATTTGAAGTCTGATAGAAACAGGATCTCTGATACTGAAGAACCTGGGGATGGTGGAAAGCAGAGGCCAGTAGAGGGCTCTCTGTCTTTTCATGAATGCCCTGAAGAGCCAGAAAAGATTGTTAAGGATCTGTGGATTTACATGTCTGTTTCATTTTTTACTGAGGAAAGTCTTGCTCAGTTGGGGTGTGTGTTTTCACTTAAGATGTTCACTTATGGAGTTCAGGGTCTAATCCAGAGGGCTGCACTAAATTGGTACCATTCAATTTAATGGCTTGTTTTTTCTAACACATGCTTTCTCTTGCATTTTTTTATTTGTTTTAATATTGCAGTAAAAGTGCAGTCTTTTGTACAGCGGGTTTAAGCTACCAGCAATATGCTTTCTGCTAAGTAGCTCTCTTTAGGCTCATTAAAATTTAACCCATGAATTTACAGACATCTGTAACTAGAGCCTGAAAGTCATGATGTAAGCTTCCCATGAAGATGTCTTTATGTATGCTCATTTCCTTGAAGTTTTGCTTCTGTAAGTCATGAAAACAATGTTGTGACAATCTTGCATCCAAGCTTTGTGTAATTTTAAGTACATAATGACTCCACTTGCGCTTTGTGTTAGTTGCTTATATTTGAGGATGCTCCATATGCATCAGCTCATCAAGGTCTGGATTTGAGTCTCATGGAAATATCATCTTTATTCCTACCCACCACCAGCAGAACTCAATGACCCTCTGTAAACACACCCACACACACACTTTTTTATTTCTTTCTTAAAATCTAGATGCTCCATGACAGACAAATGTTTATCAGTTTGCTTTAACATTATATAAAGGTCTATTCTGTTGCTTAAGCAGTTGAAACACCACCTCTTAATGCCATTAAAATGCCAAGACTTGATTCTCTAGCTAATACAAATTGTAATATGTTTTGATATCATTTGAACTTCCTTCCAGCTAGTGAAGAATATGATTCTGTTTTGGACTTTCTTAAACAGGAATTGGTAGTGAGGAAAACAGATTGGGACTTCTATAGATTTATAATTGTATCCACGTATGATGCTAGTTTTGGAATTGTTATTTGTACATGTAATTCCTTCTGTTAAGTGGTAATGCCTATTTAAGTAAAATAATCAATATGAAAACTGAGTTCCTTGGCTAATTTGGGACATGAAAGCAAATTTAAAAAAGAAAGCTAGTATTATTTAAAAATAAATAAGAAAGCATTTTCTGTTTCTTTGGACAGCCTTTGTTGGTATAGATTGAAATGCTTAGAATTAGTGACATAAGCAATCACTTCACCACAGGCACTTTCTGTCACACTGAATCGGGACTGACTTGTGCTATGCGTCTGTCTTCTGACTGTGGAGCTGGGCTGAGATGGTGGTTTGTCATTCTACACACTAATTTAGATCAGTGGAGAAAAGTCCTTACTGATTAACACCCTTTGGATTTCTGTTTCCACATCTAGTACTTTCACCTGCAGAAACTGCATTAAGGCAAATGAATTCCTGTGGACATAATCTCCTCAGTGAGCCTGTTAGGATGATGCCTGTTGCTGCCAACTGTTTGGCATGATTTCTGTTGGGAAGAGAGGAAAAATTTCCCTCAGGCCACATCTGTTGTGTCATTTGAAAAATAAAATGAGAACAGTTACTACCCATTTATGAGACTCCACATTTGGGATTTAGCCTTCTTATTAAACTTGCAGCTAAGAGGGGGAAAGTGCATGAATAATTCCTGATCACTTGTGGGAATCTGATTTGAATTTCTGTGGCTTGAGTCACATGTCCTGGACACTAGGAGGAGGAGAGGGATGGAGGGAAAGGAAATTGAGATTAGGTTATGTAGATTCAGATCAAATATTTAGACTGCATATATCTCATCAAGATGAAATAAAAAATCATGTTGATGACATATTGACAACCAAGAAGAAAATTTCTGTCTCTGAGATTTTGTAAAACTCACTTTTAAGCCAAAGCAGAAATATAGCATAGCTGAGCTACTTAGGTTTTGGGATGGTTTGCAATTTTTCACTTGAACTAACATCCATTAACACAGAAATTAATTAAAAATACAAAGTTCATTCTTGTGTACATCAATATTTCAGTATCATATTGTAAATATATAATAGAGAAAACACAGTGAGTTTTATTGGAACGATAATGAGAAATTAATCTTTGAAAGATGTTCTCAGTGTTGGAGGACCTACTCATCACTGTCTGCCCTGTCCTCATTTATGAGGAAAAAGATGGGACAAATAATAAAAAATAAAGATAGAACTTCAGAACTGAGTCTTTGCAGCATCTCTAGCAATGTGTTTCTCTTAAAGGAAACATCTTTTATGTCAGAATATTAAATATTACAATTCTTGACAATAACAAACTATTTCCATGTTTTCCCTTTTCAGCCATTGAGATTTATTTATTTATATTTTTACCTTTTTAAAGATAAAGACCTGAAATGTGTACCAATATCAGTATATATACCTTTTTAACACTTCTGCCTTCAAAAAGCATGGATTAAAAATGAAGAAGGACCACATGAGATCAGTGTGATTTATATTCTTCTTGTTTTAAGTAATTCACTGTAGTAATCCTTTAAAATGGCTGCCTTGACAATTATTTAAAATTCAGAGATTCAACATCTTACTGCTGGGAATCTTCTGTCCGGATAATATGGGCAGAGATGCTTGATCTTCTCCTAAGTGTGCCCTTGGTTACAGAGTGGATAGAGCATCTCAGATCTGAGGCACTTGAGAGGATGGGTTACACCCATTGCCCACTACTTCAGTAGAGACATTCCTCCCCCTAACCACCCCCTCGAAAAAGAAAAATTGAGCACTAGCCTAGGGGCATAACTATACTGCATCAGGTAGAAAGTCAGGTCATTCTCTGTGAGCAGCACATCCCTTAGTAGAAACCCTTGCTGCTTATGCAGGTAAGTAGTTTTGTCTCAGGATTTGTCTTTAAAACTCTGAAAAGTTTTTGTATAATGGGAACAGATTGCTACAGTGGAAGTGATTGTGAGTCTTTGGTGAGAACTACAAATACTTGAATGCTTTGAAAACCCTTCCATGGTGGATTCCCACAGAAGTATATCAGCAAAAGATTCAAGATGAGAATTTAAAGGAAAACTAAATCATGATGTTCCAGTTTTTTTCTCAGAGGTGTATTTCTCAGCATTTTTATCAATAAAGCTGTTAGACATCTGAAACTTCAGAGACAATGCTGTTTTTCTATTTTCTTTAGTAGCTCCTGGGGACTCCAGATATTTTGTACATAAAAAAGAAAGGGAATGAGTCTGTGAAACAATTTCTACAATGCTGAAAGCAGATTTGAAGGCAAAATCTGTTTTCAATTTCTCTCATGTTGTGAGGCATTAAATGATTTATATCTGATCTAAAAATCAAAACCTTTCCAAATTGCCACTTCCTCTCTTTTCTTCAAAGTTCATGATAAATGTCTGCATCCTAGTAACAATGCGGTGCTGGGAGGAAATTAACTCAGAAAGGATTAGGCTGATGTTATAGAGAGTTGAAGCAGAGGCAAGAGTGCACTTATCTAGAAGTACAGTGTGTCCTCCACTTTGCACTGAAAGGAGTAAAATGCAGGGAATTAACATCTCTTCCTCTTTGCATCTATATGCTTGGAGTCTGGGACTGACTTGGCTTATGTGCTCAGAGAGCAATTGAGTCTACCCTGCCTGCATTTTGATTTAGAAAATTCCTTTTAGAGCACAGTATAATGACAACTTCAATAGTGAGCATGAGTTTTTATCTCTATTGATCTTACTAAGCTCCTTGCTGTGCCCACCAATGGGGTTCAGCTTTACCTACAGTTTTACTGTAGCAGTTCACTATTTTTGAGAGTGCTAAGGTACCATGCAGTCACTCAATAAGTGCTTGAGAGGATTGTAAAAAAAAAAAAAAAAAAGTGATATTCCAATACTTTTCTTTTTTTCTTGTGAGGTAAAGGAGTGACCTTTTTCAAAGAAGAGCAGGCTTGTAGTGGACACCATAAGATCAGTCAATGACACTCTCTCATTGCAAAAAAAGACAAAATACATGACAGATATATCTTGGCCAGTAGATCAAGGGAAATTATTACTGTCCTTAGTGACAATGAGACCATACCTAAACACTATGCCCAGGATTGCCCCCCACTTTCCTGCAAGATAGCTGCAGAGAAACTGAAGTCTCCAGAAGACTGCTAAAAAGGTCAGAGTCCAGGAGCACTTGACCTACCAGGAAGTCTTGGGGCGGGTGGGCTCATTTAGCATGGAGAAGAGAATGCTGAGAGCAATTTAATAGCAGCTTGAACCATAGCTACAAAGGTGTCAGTGTTATGTTTAGAGGATATAACAAAGGGTATTCACTGAAACATCTTCACTGCGAGGGTAGTATGTGCCCGGAGAGTCTGTGGAGCCTCCAGACAGGAGACAGACCTGTCTCCAGACAGGTTTTCAAGTTCTGGCTAGACAAAGCCACAACCAACCACATCTACAGGTAGTGACAAGCATGCTTAAGCAACCTAGGAAATCCCTTCCTCTGAATATTTCTTGAGCACATGAGATTAAGCTTTAAAAGTTCCAGCAAACTGTGGGGAAAGTACTCTGGCAGGGCTTTTAGATCCCTTAGTATTGCAACACACTACCTTCCTTACAATCACGAGCTTTCAGGGTTTCTGAGAATCATGACTCACATCATCAGGGTATGATGGTGGAAGTAGATACCTGTTGCTTATTACAATCTAAAGGGAGGTCTGAATTAAAGTTCCACAGGAGACACAAATTCCAGGAACTTTGGTGATATTTTCACTGGATTGTGATTTACCTTGCTTGTTGGTTTGGGTTTTTTAATACAGATTTCACATCAGTTATTTAAACTGTGCTTTAGTACTTAAGAAAACCATGAGCAGGAGCAGTATATGTGAAATTTAGCCTTCTACAGAAACAGGCTTTTTCCTGTTAGTCCCTGTATAACTGAGTTACTTCCACAAAGTAAGCTAAGACAAGCATGGCAAACAAATTAGCAAGAAAGGACAATAGGCAAAGCTGGGATTATGTCCAATTTCAGCTGTTTCTTAGCATAAAAGAATGGAATCTATTAGACTATTTTGTACTATGCAGAGTATATACAGAATAGCTCCAGTTGTTCAGGCACAGCCCTAAGAAGGAAAATGTAGTTTGTAGCTGTGTTTGAGCAACTGTGAGGCTAGGTTTCACTGGGGTGTTTTCTTGTTTGTTCTTTCCAAGTTCCCATCAGGCAGATGTAACAGAGAAAAGCTTCAGGAAATTGCCCTCAGAAATGTCCCCAGAAATGCCCCCAAAGACTTCAGGACAAATCCTAGCCACTTAGAGGAGAGGATGGGTTCAGACTTCTCTTTTTCTTTTTGTTCATTGCACCTCTTTACTTCTGTCTCTTCAACTAATCGTGGCACCAGGTGCTGCTCTGCTATGGATTCAGCTGTTATTGCCACAGCAGACCAAACCCATCTGGGGCCGTGTCTGCTGTTGCCACTCTTCACTGACTTCTTGCTGCCTTGAGCACTCCTCTGCTCCTCTGCAGAGCTGTTTAAGCTCTTTAAGGCAATGCAATAACTCATCTGACAAAAAATGGGAAATGTTTCAGGCTGGGGCCTGTCAGTCACTTGGAAGGAGAATTTAGGAGGTAGCAGCTGAATTGCTCTCTCTTGCCACAAAATTAGCTTCTTGACTCTGATCTACTTTTGCTTTGAACCTGTAGCTCCTGAAATGCAATTGTACAATCATATTCTTTTTCTCTATCCAATGAAGTGAAGAAACAATGTATAGCTCATCTGGTACCCACTTTATGTCAGTTTTTGAAAATGTTTCACCTTCATAGTGCCTGACGAAAGACTGCAATATACTAATGATGAAGAGAGGACCATGGATCATCTTTAGAGCTTCATGACCAGTCTTGTAAAAAGGCTTATGGAAAATGCTAGTGTGAGAAAGCTTCTGCAGCCTTCGAAAGGTGCTGCTCTTGAAAAACCCCTGGCTGGCTGGCTGCTGCTTCAAGATATTATTCTGTTTATTTCAAGTTTTCGGTCATGATCTGGCAGCATCAGTGTCCAAAGGATCAGAGAAAGGAACATTTATCGCCACTCTCTCAGCTTCACCTGTAAGATTAACAAGATCCTGGGTACTGATAAAATGTTTAGTTCTGTCTTTCAAAGAGAAGTCAATGCAATGAGTTGCAATTCTAGAGATTCAGCTTCCTGCCTCTGCTTTGTCTATGACTTTGGGCAAGTAACACCACTACCAGTTTCATGATCACCTCTCCAAACTCTGACACATTTTATCAGATTTTTTTCTCCATTTTACTGTGGCTGATGTATTCAAATCCTTGTTCCTCCATCTTATGGAAATCAATTTTAAGTGCTAGTATTAAAACCTTCCCTACACTGTCTGTGTGCAGAGTACCTTCCCAAGCAATTCTTTATCTACAGATCAGCCAGGCATCTCCTGAAATGGCCATTTTTCTGTTAGGAGGTCATTGAAACACAATATTTATAATGTCCCAGATTTGTTCATTTCTGATCAAAATACACAAGGATGACTACTGTATTTTCTCAATCTTATTTTCCACTATGTAACATTAAAAACCACGCCTCTTCTCCCCTTTTGAACTTGTTCATGATTTCTATAGCCAAGAATGACTGCTGTTTTACCTGTGACAATGGCAATGTACATCTCTGACTGGCCCATGCTAAATTTTCAGCATATTGTTCCACCAGTTCAGGATTTGGAACTGTACCACATTTTTCTCCATCTACCTCAGATCTGTGTCCATAGTGGGACTTAAGCAAGAAAGGAAATTTGTGAGAAACAACAGCTGACACTACACATCTTATTTTTTAAATACTGTGTTTAGTGCAGTTAAGACCAAAAAAAAAAAAAAAAAAACACCAACTTGAAACAGATAATGTAACAAAGTAAAATATTAAGAGTGACAAAACCTTTCTATAAGTCACTGTAATAAAGGCAATAAAATTTCAGAGGTTTACTGTTCCTCGTTTTTAAAACTGATACAGTTCCATTTTTATTATGTATTCACTTAAATTATTAAAAATACTAACATGCTTCATGAGATACAGTAAAAATTAACTTTAAGGCTATGGTCATATGAATCTTCTGGGGACATAAAATACTTTCAGATTAATGAGAGATATTTGATTTCACTAAATATAGAGAATGTGCTCCCTAAAAAGAATTGCAGGTAATTTTAAAATTCAGAGTCAGAAAAGAGCAATGAAATTGCAATAGCATTTTTTATATTTAAAAGAAATAAAGACAGGTTATACAAATGCATTGTTGAATTGCCTACAGTTTAACACTGCCTTCTAGCAACAACAACATAGATGGACAGTGATTACCAATGTGTATATTTGAAGTCATGTTTAATTAAAGTATGTTTAGTCATCAGGTTTTATTCTCTTTTGTGGTTGTGTGTTGTTGGGATTCTCCCTACAGAGAAGAGTTAGTTGTCCAAATGATGTAACTCTGTCTTTTCCAACCTAGTGATTCAGTGATTCTGTGATATGGTGACTGAAATTATTTTTGATCAGGTGGAAGACAGGAATAAAAATGAACGGCTGTAATGCAATTTAAATACCATTAAAATGTTCTTGAAAATAATTCCTTTTTTTTCACATTAAAGTTCTTTAATGAGCAGAGGTACAAACTTCCTCCATTTCTTGCTATACTGTCACATGACTAGTGAGCTATCAAATTCTGCCACAGAGGGGAACTAGAGTATCATTGTAAATCCATGTCAGTACAAGCAACAGCTCCTGCTTTCTGATGGAGTTAAAGCCTTGTCTGTAAAAGCTGAAATATAGAAACTTTTTCTTACACTAAACTTTTTTTTATTTAAAGAAGGAAAATAAAAATTATGCTTTTCTCTATTACAAACCATAAGTTTAGCAGTATTTATCTTTCTTTAGAATTTGTTATGAATGAGGACAAACTACCTGAAAACAGGATACTCACAGGGTGTTTTTTCCTTCGGACTGTAGTGTGGTGCCTGGCTTCAAAAGAACTTCCCTAATCATCTCCTAGGATGTCTGGATTATGGCTTAAAATAAAGAAGAGAACTCTTGGTGAAACCATGCTGGCTGCCACTAATCACCTCCCTGTCCTCTGTGTACTTTAATATAGCTTCTAGGAGGATCTGTTCTATGATCTTCCCAGGCACAGAGGTGAGGCTGACAGGTTGGTAGTTCCCAAGGTCATATTTTCTACCCTTTTTGAAAACGTGGACAATGTTACCCTTCTTGCAGGCACCAGGGACTTCTCCTGACTACCATGACTTTTCAAATATCAGTTACTTCCCTCAGGACACTGGGATGCACCTCATCAGGTCCCATAGACTTATATATGTTCAGGTTCCTCAGGTGGTCATGAACCTGATCCTCCCCGATGGTAAGAGGTGTTTACTCCTCTGATCCCCATTTTGTTATCCATTGACCCAGGAGAGCAGTTGTCAGAGAAGACTGAGGCAAAAACAGTTGTTGAGTACCTCAGTCTTCTCCTCGTCTGTTGATACGAGGTTACCATTGCCAACCACCAATGGTGATACATTCTCTTTGACCTTCCTCTTCTGATTGACATACCTATAGAAGACCTTCTTGTTAGTCTTTACTTCCCTTGAAAAGTTCAGCTCCACCTGTGCCTTGGCATTCCTGACCCTATGCCAACACAACCAGGCAGTGTCCCTTTACTCTTCCCAGGTTCCTTGTCCTGGCTTCCACTGCCTGTCCAGTTTCCTCTTGCTTTTCAGTTTGACCAGCAGGTCTAGACTCAGCCATGCTGGTCTCTTTCTTTCCATGCCTGATTTCCTACATCTGGGGACTAAACAGCCTTGTACTTTATGGAAAGAATCCTTAAATATTTGCTGGTGTTTCCCAGCTTTTCTTGATGTTTCTTATGGTCAGACCTTTGGGTAAATATTTTCTAGACCAGATATCCATGGAGGTGAGCATGACCCAGACCAAGTTCTCCCCATACAGAAGTTCTTTTAAAGAATTTTTTTGAGTTGTTGATGGTAACCTAAACGTTCCTGTCACTGGGGCAATTTACAAAGGGGATCTAACAGTATTAGGTCCTAGATAAGTGCAAGCTTGTTGCTTTTACTTTTGAACATGCCTGCAGGTTTCAGAGAGATGGAAAACCCTCTGGGATGCTAACAACCTGTGAAGTGCTTGCACGGAGCTATTTTACCTTTCACCAAAAATAAAAGACTACAAGTGCACATAGGACAAGAGGAATGAATAGTAAAGATAAAAACTGCTAAGGTTATTTCAAGCAGTCTCCTCTACAAAGAAGCTTAATTTGGAAACTAGGTCCTACTAACGCCATCAGATTTACTGACGCCATCAGATTAATATTCCTATTCTTTTAGAATTACAAGTGTATTGACACAGAAAACTAATAATAGTCCTGCTGCCTCTGTAGGGACGGTAATGTGCTCTCAGATAAACATAACAAGACCAGTGCTGCAGCACAAAGGAAATCCATGTGGAAAACTATCCCCACTGGAGCGAGTGGGAGGGATTGTTTCTTGCACAGATGTTAACATGGCAGGACACTGTCCTCTGATTCAGGCATGCTGCTTAGGGGCTTGCTAATAGGCAGCAAAAGCTTTCTTTGAAACTTCTGGTTTATAATTTGCTGTCTGGTGAAGGCTAATGTGAAAAGCCCAAATGTTGATCTGGGTAAGGCATTAATTACTTTGTTTCTTCTTCCTGGCTCACAACAAATTGCAGTGAGCTTTGAGAGCCGAAAGAGTGAGAAATTAATTGTAAAAGAAAGAAAGGAGTTAGAACACAGCATCTGCAAGTGAGCTGGCAGACAGACTGTACTCCAGCCTTCAAGCCTTCTTTGACCCGTGTACCTGGTTTAAACTGGATTCTCCTCCCAGAGAGGGTACAGGACAGGGTCTGGTGGTAGATGGGAGCGCCTGGTCAGGATTGAGGTCTTTCATCTCAGATGCAAGAAGGATGATCTCTTGGATCTCTTCCCCATAGCAGTTTAAGAGTGCTTTGTCACTGTAGTATTCAGTAAAAACCTACAGGCATCTCAGTTGCTGACCTGTAAGCCTCAGAGATATTAACTTAACCTTTTTTCTCCCATTAACTGATTCTCTTTCTACTACTGCAATGAGTACATTTAGCCCATGTTCACACCTCTCTCAAGATTATTTCCCTGGATAATGTGTATTTCTTCAGCAGGCTGCACTATAGAACTGATTTCACTGCTCCCTTTCAGTGTGAAAATTGGTCATATGTGGCAACACAAAGCTTAGCAAATGAGTTTTCCTGCCAGGTCAGGGTGCTTGGCATTGTCTCCTTGTACAAGAAGAGCACTGGGGCCTGTGCCACTGGCATCACCACTGCTTGTGTCCAAACTTGCACCCTCACAAGCCGAGCATACTTCACTGGCTCCCTGGTTACTTCTGGGAACTTCTGAGAGTCCATTTCATTCCCTCTCATAAGTGAGCCTGACTGAATTGTTCTTACAGTTGGTCTGTTGCTGACAGCTGCATATTGCCCATTTCCTCACATTTCAGAAAAATTTGGAGTAATAAGGACTGCCTGCTAGAAGAGGAAGGGAAAAACATTTATCATCCAGATTCTTTTGAGAAGACTCATGAGAACCTTTGTGCCAGGAGCTATGCCATATTATTCCAGAGAAACTGAAGTTCAGCTTATTTATTTTCCTGGGGGAGATGGATTAAGGCAAGGAATCTCCATCCCAAAGCTTCTTTTCCTTTTCTAGAGCACAGAAGAATGCTCCTGAAACTGCAGGCATTTACTGTAGGAAAAGATCCCAGAAGAATACCAGAAATGCTAAATATGTTTCTAATGAATATTTGGACCTAAAGTCAAGCATAGTTCTTTCTTTAGAAGCCTTACTGCATTAGAATACCAGTTATATGTTCCCATGTTCCACCTAGAAGCCCATTTGTGACTATTAGTTCCCTGCCTTGGCATCAGGCTCAAATGACAGAGGTATTGCAAGGTTCCCCTCATTCTTCATGACTTCTTTTTATTGTCTGACACATATCCTGCAGGAAATCCAGAAATTACTTTATAATTACAAAGCTGGAAGCCAGTCTTCTGCAAACAGAAAGTCCTGTTTCATTGACACCCTGAGGTATCTTTGCTCTAAGGTCTTCCATTACAGTTTATTCCATAAATGCCTACTTTATGGTTTTGTGTGTGTGAGGCTTCATGGTACAGGCAGGAATTGTGCCCCCATTTTACTTTCATTCCCTTTCTGCCATATTTTTCAAGATGCCATGAATGCTCCCCGTTAGATGACTTTGCCTTCTCCCCGCTTTCTGTTGAGTCAGGCATATACCAGTGGTTTTGGAATTGACACTTTGGATTTGTGACATCTTCCTCTTTTTTGCTGCTTGACAAACTCTCATTTTTTTCTTTAATTAGGAAAGATTGCTCTGCTGATGCAATTGTCCACTCAGCTGGAGTGAGGCCAATCACTCATCACTTCAGCTCTCCTTGATTGTTTCCTGCCCAAACTTGAATGCAGAAGTTTGTACAAGAATTTGAAAAACAATTACAAAATCCCACAAACTTTCAGAAAGAGAAACACAGCTTATCATTACTCAGAAAACAGTTGCTGTGAAGATTATTTTAATGTAACAATTAAGACATAGTTTGGCAAAGTGCTCATTTTGAGATTCTGGGGGTTAGTTGGTTTAAAAAGATTTTAGTCAGCTTCAATACTTCAGTCAGATTGCCTAAGCAAGCTGTAAGCAGAACATTTGTGTCAAAATAGAATGTAAAATCTACCCTTTGTACAGTACTGGAGGTCTTCTGCACTTCCTACAGTAAAGTTGCTACAAAACCAGAGTTTTAAATAATTATTATTCCAACAAATAGCATATATCATTGTTTATTAAGTACTTCATGAAAATGTTAAAATGTAAGTGGTAATATATTGCTTGGACTCTTCTTAGCTTCTTTATTATTCTAATTCAAAGTAGGGAAAACCTCATATTCCATGTGTCATAATTATTGAGTTTGTGTTTCTCTTCCTCATCACCCATTCCTAGCACAGTAGGTGACAGAGCATCCAGATCTTGAGTGGATCTGTTCAAAGTCAGCAGCGACAAGTGTGCCTTGCAGTAAAGTAACATACAAATGCTATGTTGTGTGGACAGTGGGATCCCAATTAGAAGATAAAACCCCTGCCATTTTATCTACCTTTTATAAATAATATTGCCCCTCTTCAAGTTAGACTCTTCAGAAGGGTGATCTCGGCATTGTTAAAAGGCAAAAAAAAGGCTCTGGGGCTGAAAAAATTATCATCTTTTATGTGTATTTGTTCACTGTGTAAAATCATTACTAATTAGCTCAGCTGTTTGTTTCAGTATTACCTGTCACCTTTGCCCAGAGGCTGGATTAATGCAGTGATTTTAAACAGACAAATTTGTGTGCATGCTTGGTCAAGATGTCAAAATACATGGAGGCTTGCTGCTATGTTCTAAAAGTAATGCAACACTGTTTGTGCTCACTTTACATCTCACAGCACTTCAGCCCTCAAGCACTTCACCGCTTACTCTTCATTTATTAAACAATTTCAGAAGGCTGAGAGCAATGACTAGTAGTTTCTGCTCCTTTGGTAGCCCAGATTTTGTTTCAATGTTAAACAAAACCTGTTCAGCAATAGAGCTATTTCCAGAAAGGGTCAATATGTTGTCTATATTTAAGAATAACCTTTTTTTCTCTTTTCCACAATCATAGAGGAAAATCCCTGGACTCAGAAAAGGAATAAAATGCAGTGAATTATCCAGTTTATGATATGTAACTGAGAACACTCCTGAGAACTACTTCCTTTAAAATGCCGTTCTCTCCACACAGCCCTTTCTCAAGTGGGGTTATAACCAACCACAGGGTTTGAAAATACACAACTTTTATCTTCCTACTGTGCCAGATATTCTTTTTCACAAATAGCATTTCAACTGGTAATAATCCTTTCTCTGCCACTTGGAGTCACTGGTGAAGAGCAGCCTTGGGAGAACAAAATGGGTATGGTCAATACAATACTGCCTATTTTTCTTTTTGTGAAAAACAGTATAAAATTATCTCTGACATTTTTATTGCTGCATAAATCTTCAGCATGAACTTGTGCTTTCAAACCTTGACTGTCACCTGTTGCTTGGTTGTATTTTCGTATCCCCTTAAAGTTCAGGAGTGACAAAGGTTCTACCAGAGCAGCCCCAAAGATGCACAGCTCCCTGTTCCCTACATTTTAGCTTCTATTTTCTCCATTCTGTCCTTGTTTTAATGAACATTTTCAGTTCTGATGCATTGCTACTTTTATTTTCTTATCATTCTGTACTTTGAGGGGGTTTAAAAGATGAAAACCTGTGGGCATTCAGCATTATTGGAGAAAAGTGGTCTTTTTTATACACTTGGAGGAAAGTTATGGACTGAAAAGTAATTAATGGTAGTCAAGAAGAACAGGTAAGATATCAGTGAAGTTTCTCCGATAAGGCTAACCAGTAAACAGTTCAAAAAGTCATATGTATTAATGTAATAAAGAACTGACCAAGAAAAGAAAGCTACCAATAAAATGCTCCTTGTATCTGCAATTAGCATGAATTGCTGCAGGAAGGGCTCTGGGCTGGGGGCTCACCCCAGGTTAGTCAGCATGGCTGCCCCATAGCATGAGAAAGGAGCAAGCTTTTTCCTGCTGACATTTAAGTCTGTAGGGCCCCTGTTCAGTTGTGTAGGATTTCAAAGAA
This sequence comes from Coccyzus lansbergi, assembly GCA_033558105.1. NCBI lineage: Eukaryota > Metazoa > Chordata > Aves > Cuculiformes > Coccyzidae > Coccyzus > Coccyzus lansbergi. Next base: position 306,818 of record JAUMJK010000283.1, on the reverse strand, counting down.
AGAGGGAAAGCCCTTCTCCTCACCTTTCCTACAAAACCTGCTGCAATGGTTTATCTAGGGCTGCTCTTTAAAGGGACTTTACCCTAGTCACTTCTTGGTGAGTGGATGCTGCTTCAGGGCTGGAGAAAGTTCTTCTCCCTCCTTGCTTCAGCCTCAGTGCACAGAAGCAGATCCCACCTTTCCTGGGGAGAATGTTGCCGTAGAAAGTACAACAGGCAGGACCTTGAAAATTCTGCAGATGGATACAGGGAAATATATTTAACACCATGTGTTGGAAAATGCACCCAAGAAAGAAGTAATACCTCTCTTCTCTCTCGGGTTGATGAAAGCTAGCAGAATAACATAAGGCAAGCTTCAATACCCAGATACAAAGCATCAGTTCAGTGATTTTAAAATAAATACCAAACACAAATCAAAACAAAACTCTCCCTAAAAAAATACCCCTCCAGCCTTTGCCAATTCAGTAGCAATTATAGTGCCCAGTCCAAAATGAATTCTGACATACAGTTAAATCTGTGGCTTAAAAATTGATTTAAAGACAATGTGTGTGAGTCAGAACATTATTATTATTGATATCAGTATTTTATCATTATTCTTTTTCTTCGTTATGTAACAATGGGATTTTAGAGATACCACTCTTTAAACATTCACCAGTATTGTCATTTGCCAGGAAGCATGAATGCCAAAAAAGGTATCATGGGAATGGTATGTGGTTCTGCCATGCCTTTAACATCTCTAATCTCAGGGGTGGAAGATTAAACCAGAGTCTTGACATCTAGTAGTTATATGTAGTTATATTTTTACCAGTGATTTGCAGCCCAGAGAGGAATGCGTTCAATGCAAAGCGAAGGTGAATCACATATATAAGTGAAATAAGCTCTACCTTGAAGAGTTATTAAGAGCATCACCCTCTTCTACCAAAAATAGTCAAGTAGCCACATTACTTAGATTAGGAAGCCATTAAAATATGAATCCCCTATAATAAACCTGGCATGTGTTCCCAAACTGAGTCACTGCAATTGCTGTCCATCTTGATTAGTTGCTGATTAGTTGCTCTCAATTAAAATTAAAAAAGAACATTTACATCCCCTCATTTCTTCTATTTTATTTAGATCTAAAGCTCTAAAGAGAGTCCACAGCACTTTGAATATTTATTACAGGAACTATATGAAATAAAATAAATGCTCTGGTACAAATTCTTCTATTTAGCAAGCATATGTGAAACCAGAAAGAAGAGAAACCTCAATTTGAAGCTAAAAGCCTCAGTATCAGACTCCATTACTGATACAAGAGAATTAGTATTTTTGGTTTTAGTAGGTATAAGGAGATTTAAGCCTCAGTCACTGCAATCATCTGTCATATTTGTGATAGAAAACTTGAAAGAAAACATGGCAACAAACGGGTAAGGGCAGATTTTTTCCCTAATTTATAAATATCTTGACTATAATACAAATGTAATTTATTTTAAATTATTCTGGCAAACTTAAATGTTCGGTAGGAGGAAGAAAGGTATTACAGAATTTTGTAAAAACTCTGTTAAAAAAGTCATGTCACTAAATAATATAATTAAAATATCTTGTGTCAATTGCAAAGCCAAAATGAGTATTTGGAAATCTCACTCTGTTCCAGTTTGGTAGAGCTCACAAACTACTTTCTGTGTTCTCTAGTGAATTTTGGAAAGTCTGAATTGCTTGGTATTTTCTTTCCTCTGGAAGGATGCCATTTACGTATCCTCTGAGCTGGAAGGAGCTAATCATGCCGTGTTTAGTCAGATGTAAATCTCAAAACAGTGAAAAAAAGAGAATTTTGAAGGGCACCACAGTTATTTTTTTCTTCTTTTTCTGTCTGTAGTAAATTATTGGGACAATATTTTTTTGTAATTTAAATACTACAACAAAATGTTCCGTTTTTCTGCTGTTTTAGACTTTTGCACAAACTCTTCTATGGAACTGAAATTATTTTGTACCCAATTATTCCCAGCCAGCTGGCAGGAGGGTGCACTGACAGGAAATATGTATTAAGAGTTACTGGGTCCCAAACAAAAAAAGGTTTCACAGTGCATAGAGACCACAGAAAAGTGGTTTGAGCACAAAAGATGACACGAATAAAATAGAGCAAGACAGATCAATTTTAGCTGAAGAAACGCAGAACAATTTATGACTCAGGCTCAATAAGGTGTATTAGAGACTTCAGAAATAATCAGAACTGAGTTAATTCTTTACTTATAGATGGCCCAAAGAATTGCTTGGGCATGAAGGTTAAGATTAAGGTGATACTATTTCTCCTGCATTACCTTGAGCTCTATTACAATCCTACTTCAACAGTCTGCTCTGCTTTCCTGGGTGAAATCTTTCAGCTTGTTGGAGGATTGATGTGCTTGGGGCACCTGCTAGGGAACAATAATGATGTGCAAAGTACCCCAGGTTCTGGCAGAACTTAAGAACTAGTATCAACAAGGCTTGTATGTGTGTATATGTATGTGCACATATGTACACACATGCATAGACACACACACACACACATATAATCCTGAACTGGAAGATATGCAAAATAGGAATTTAAATATAGGACATTCCTATTTATGGGTCTGTCTGACAGAAATACGTTGAGTATGTGCCTTATGGCAGATAGGCATGGGTCCAGGATATCTATATGTGCTTGACTAATCAAGCGTGTGCTGCAGGAATTATTTAAATGCACATAGCTTACATATCCAGAATAAACAAGACCTAAAGGACATGCACTGGGGATATTACTCTGGGATTTCCTGACATCCATCAGCTTAGGCAGGGACTCTTTCCCAGTGATGCTACAAGACATCCAGGAATCTAAAATAAATAATCCCCCTTCCTTCCAGACAAAATTTTCAGATGAAAAAAACAGGAAAGATCCCTCTGCTGGTGACTCCATTACTGCCATCATGTTACTGTGTGGTGCAGAAAGATCTCTCCTGACACCCTGGCCACCTAGCACATTTATAGCATGTCAGAATTCCCTGCTGTGCCTTCACAATAACCCCATTCTAGGCATGGCTGGAGTAATTTTCATCCCCCTGCCTTTGAAATCAGAGCTACACTGAGCATCCTGACAGCTACAGCTCTCTCTGAATCTTGCAAAAGTAACAACCCCATTGTACTCTATAGGGATCCTGGAGGCTGTGGGTATTCCTTTGGACACATATCTTTCATAAAGTTTATTTGAACAAGAAGCATAATTCTCATTCTTTGGGAACTGGAAAAGAAAATACCGCCCTCTCCTATTATTTCATTCAGCAGATTTTGAGACATTGCAATCAAAAAGAAGAAAAACTATAATCTAAAAATTGTTTTTCTTGATCTTGTTTTGCACTAAGTGGATATGTATTGTTTGGAGACTGAATATATGAATCTTCTCGGAGCTCTGGTGATTATATTTCCTGCAAAAGTCTCCAGTAGAGAAAATAATGAGAAGAAAGAAATAAATATGAATATAGTGCACGGTACTTCCTTTTACGATGAAAGAATAAAGTGAGACAAAATTTGGTCCAAGAGCAATAATCATAATAATACCCACTGAATAGCAAGTTTGCTAGGACTAACTTCTAAAACTCTTGAAAAGTTACCATACTCATTCGCAGGTTACATAACTACTATAAAATGCTTCTGTTCTGTTTTGGTTTTCTTCTTCCATGCTCTAGAAGTAATTCTGAAAATTAAAGAGATTTCAGCCTGCTGTAATAACTAACAATTCTGGCATGTTTTAATGGTTTTATTATTTGGCCCTCTGAGTTTGTATCCTTGCACAAACAATCCTGAAATATGATTACTTAAGAACAACAAGCTTATTAGTCTCTATTAATGACATTACGTGTTTCCGTTCCTTGTCACTGATTTTATTAAATCTTTGTGGAGAAACATTAGACTAAAAAAGCCTGGGAAAGTGCCTCTCACACTGTCCTGCATTTATACTATCTTTATAATGAGAGAAAGCACAGTAAGAGGGGAAATCTGGGAGGATAGTGGAGAACAAGGGCATCCACCTTGCGTCAGACCTATTACTGCAGTAAAATCTTGCCACTGAAATTGATGATTTTCTGCATGAGCTGATTTTTACTCTTATTTTGATCTCCATTATAAACACTGTGGGAAGGGCATACTCTCAAGACTGATGGTGATCAAGCATAAGGGAAGAATCAAACATTGTGTTAGGCTACCCTAATTTATGCTGACCATCTCTCCGACCAAAACCAGGATGAAGAAAACAATTTTTTAATCCCTTTTTCCTTATTCTTTCCCCAACTAAATCTGGCAACAAATCAGCTCATCTCAGGAATCAGCTTTCTGCATTCAAACCTGGAAAAGCAACCACTTTAGTTCCCCCGTGGCTCTCAAGTGCCTGTCTCTACAGTGAGGGACATAGCAGGAGCTGGCAATTTTTCTCAAAATTTTGGCAGTATTATGAAAACAAGCTTTATCCCTTCCTCTTTAGAAACAGCTGTCAAGATACAATTGAATGTTTATGAAGGTGTTTTAAACTTTAATTTGAATAATTGCAATCATTTCTGTGTGAACATTGATATACATTTTCAAAGAAATGGACAGGGGATTGGCATATGGAATAGAAATGAATAAAGCTTTTGGGTTCAGTCTTTATATTCAAAGCTACTTGTTTTACTCTTCATTGTTCCATTGCAGAAACATGGAACACAAATACAACAAAAGTAAAACACAATAAGAAGTGCAGTTTGCTCTAATTTTGAAAGTATCAGTCAAGGAAAGAGAATAAATAGGGAATGTCTTTCTCACTTCTTGATTTTATTTCATTTGAGTTAAGAAATTACTTCATCTTTAGAGAAGCAAGACTCAGTGCAATGTCTATTATACGACTTCTAAACCATTACAATATTGTATTGTAGTCAGTAGCTTCAAAAGGGTACTCATATCTGAGTTCAAAATGGGTTCTTGCATCCCAGTTGTATTATCTGCATATGTTTATATGCATAGACATTTGCTTCTTATGAAAAATATATGATCTTTATTTTGAAAAGAAATGAAGAGAAGCAAATCAAAGTTCCATTTTCAGCTAATTACTCTCTGTCAGACAGGATACTGTTTCAGCTCTCAATCGTCCTTCGGTCTCAGTGAGGGCTAACATTCATATTTTTTCAAACACTCTAAGGTTCAGAGTCTCAGATGAACTGTACTATGGGCTGTACCTTCAAACTTATTACTGAAATCAACAGGACTTCATGCATCTGAGGAAGGAATAGTGAGTGGGGATATTTTAGCTTCTTGGATATACTCTGGACTAAACTGGGTCAGGTGATGGGGTAACCTTTTCAACTTGTCAATCCAGCTACTCTCTGAGACATGCCATCCCACCCCTGTAATATCTCAGCAGGAGGTCCAGCAGCTCTAGAGCTTTCCAGTGTCACTGTTAGGGACAGCAAACCAAAATCATTGGCAGTTTACTTCAGACAGCCTCTTACAGGAACAGCTATATGGTGCAATCAGCCATTCCGGAAGAAAAGTAGAGATGATGGAGGTAAATCACTTCACCCTTCTGGCTTCCACATGAGAGCCTACATCCGCAGATGCTGTTACAAGATAAGTTGCAACAAGAGTTTCAAGACTGTACGGGGGAAAACTTAATGTCTCAGTACAGTATAAGTTTATATTCTATCTGTATATTTGGTTTTTTTAAACTTGAATAGGACATGACATTCTACTCAGTTTGAAATCGTGTTTTATTAAATTTGTCTTTATAGTGTTGAGAATCGTGGAAAATTAAAGGTAAAACTTACAGTGCTCAAGATACTGTACTTTGATCTCACTGAGATGATTTTGTCTGGGAGGATAACACCTTACAGATGACTGTATTTCAGGGAAGGACAGCTGTGGATAGCCTTTTTCAAATAAGCCTGAAGTTTTGCCGTGTTCAGTAGCTTCATTTTGGCATTTCATGTCAACAGTTAACACAGAAGTAGCAACACTTGCCTTCCTTAAATCACCTGGAAAATCTGTGTTTCATCTTTATGCTATGAATTTTTTTCTCAAAGTAGGAGATATTCTGCAGTGGCAAATGTAGACTATTGCCCATTCATACACTCTAAGTGTTTTGTAGAAAAATGTAAAATTTTACTCATATAGTATTCATAAATCTTTAAATTTTTGACTAATTGATGATGGGTAAATGTCCTATATTTTAATTGTGGCTTTCTTGTTAATCTATATATTAAAATGTGTCACTCAAGATATATATTAGAAGCAAGAATCTGGCACAAAGTTTGGTTATGATGCATAAATAATCTAGGTTTTTCTGTGAAGGTCTAATTTCCCAGGACTTTCCTAAAAAGGAGTAGTCCTTCTATGCAAAGCTGTAAATATGAGATGTGTTAAAGCATATTAGACTTCTGCTCAAAAAAATTCACTCAGGATGAAATGGTTTGAGTTGTTCAGAAGTAAATTAAATTTTCATAACTGAAAACTGTTTTGGAACACTACCATACAGAGGTCTAATGTAAATTGCTCTGTGTGATTTAAATTTAAATCATTATTTAATTCAGTTTAGCTTTCTTGAGTGTCTCTGTGGAAACAAACTGTTAATGGAATAACACTGTTTTGCCTTCTCCATGATTAAATAAAGAGATAAAATTAAGGATAAAAACAATTCCCTCTGGTTTGACCTCTTACAAGATTTACTGACTTAAAAACAGAGAGTGGAAATTCAGTTTATAGTACCAATTCTGCTTTGAAGGTTTTTATTTTCTTTCAAAACATGCACTGTCTGATTCACAAAATTTAGACACAATTTTCATCACTTTTCCAATGGTCACTGCTGCTAGTCAAAGTTTTCAATTTAGAAGCAAAGGCAAATTAATTTGATTGCACTCAGTTTTCAGTTATACCCTCTTCTCTTTTCTCTCCTCAATATTTGATTGGTCCTACATACATCCTCCCTTTTTCTCTTGCCTTTCTTAATCTAGAGGGCACATCCGAGTACCATAGTGGTTTGCCATATGGCTCTATGTTAGGTACCCTGGTCACAACAAGAAGCAGTTGACAGTATTCAGTGTAGCAGCAGATTTCTTCAATAGGCACATCATAAATGTAGTACTGCTTTCATTTCAAACAATATATTTGTTGCATTTCACATGCATGAGTAGCTGGAAAACTTGAACATTATACTTTGCAAATGTTGCTGTTTATTAAGAAAGTGATATAGTTCTCTCTATGAATTTCAAACTATCACTAGGTTCTGTATGAGTGTAGATATCTGAACATGCAGATTAATTATAATCATAGAATCGTATATCTTTTTCCTACTGTAGTGTAACTATAATATACTGCCATGTAACTTCACTCACCCTCAACAACTTTATAAAAAAGAGATTAGCCACAAGTCACTGAGATTCTCCCTCACACAAGGTTACCATCCTCGATTTTTAAGGAAACACTCGGTTTTCACTACTGTTCTCCCATTTCTTCTCTTAGGGGGAAAGTCCATAGTCCTCTTTTCCTTTCCCCCTCTCAACACCTCCACAGTATCATCCACAACATATTAAAGTGTCTACTGGTAACCAGTTTGGACCACCTAAAGTTTGCTGCTGAATTACATTCCACAAAACCCACTTAATTTCATGGCAGCAACAGCCTATATAATATAAATGACAACAGAGAAATTATGCCTGGAAGAATGGGAGAAATTGGTGTGTTTGGGCATGGCATGGTTTCAACTAAGCAGTGAGGAAGAAAAAACGTTTCTTGATTGAGTTGCTGATTAAAATCCTCACAATGTACCATTTGCTTCAGCATAGGCTCAGGAGTAATCCAGTAATTCACTGTGCTGGCATCTCTTGCAATAGTGAAAGTGAGCTCTTTTTACTAATGTTAGAAGAAGAGAGTCGTGAAGATATCCATGAAGATATTTTCTTTGAAGTAAATAATTTCCTTCTTTTTACAGTGTCATAAAGATCATTTACAATTCAAGAGCTTTCATTTTGAACTGCTCTCTGGATGAGAAAGTCAGAAGTATTTCTACCAGGTTATTACTAGCAAAAAAGTGGGAGAAGACTTACTAGCTTGGTCACTGTTCAACATCCAGCCATTTGGATAGTTGAATCAGTTCAGGTTAGAAATCAATCTAGAAATACTGTGGAGTAGTTTTACCAAACCAGCTAGTTCAGAGGTAAAGGAAACTAGTAGTGTTTAATGGAAATGTTTCAAACCATCAAAAATGTTTACATTTTATCTAGTTGCACCATAATACTATTATTTTAATATAATATTTTATACAATGTTAGTCTGTGAGGTATATGATATCTACACAGACTCATTGAATGTTTCCTAGAAATATTACTACCTAGTTCGCAGAAGCCAAATTTAATATTTTAAATGAATATAAATTTATATTTTCAAATCAATTTTGTGATTTTTAAGTTGAATAGAATTGCTTAACAGCGTATACTCCATGTCAAATTAAATTTCTAGTAATACACTGCACAAAATATCTTTGTTATGAATGGCATAAATAATAATGAAGTCCGTTTGAGACAGTCTGTTTAGTCTGCAGCAATCACTAATGATATTCAAGACACTGGCAAAATATGTCATTCCAGGATTTATTCTGGAAAATATTTGGTATTTTCTTGAATATCATATGTAGAGTAGCCCAAAAGGATGTATTAATTGACACTATGTTATAATTGTACCAGACCAATATTCATTTTGCAGTTTCATTAATGACAGCTGAAACCAAGAAAGTAGTTCTAATGAAAATAATTATGACTCTAAATACATTGTGTTACACAGTTACAAAGAAAGCATTTTAAAGACATTTCATAACTTTTTAACATACCAGTTATATCATCTAAACCGTAGTAAATTGCCTTAGTGTACACCTCTCAAAGAGAACAATCCCGTGTGGGAATAATTTAAAAATAAGCTATTAATTTCTTGAATTTATAAACAAATTACCTCACTTCCACAGAATGCAGTGAGGGCAAATTGGAAGCTGAAAATCTTTCTAGCCTTTACATTACTGCTCATATGTGTCTGTGACATCATTAGATTTTAACTTAAACTAGACTAGACTGGAATAGAATAGATCATTTTGAGTAGACATGCAGTAGTCATCTAGTCCAACTGCTTGACTGATTCAGTTCTGACTAAAAGTTAAAGAAGGCATAGAGGCATTGTCCATATGCCTCTTAAACAGACAGGCATGGGAAGCCTGTTCTATGTTTGATTACCCCCTCAATAAAGAAATGCTCCCTAATGTTGAGCCTGAATCTCCCCTAGCATGGCTTTGAACCATTCCCATGCGTCCTGTCAGTAGATACCAGGAAGGTATCAGCATCTTCCTTTCCACTTCCCATCCTCAGGAAGCTGTAGAGAACAATGAGGTTGCCCCTCATCCACTCCTCACAGGATGCTCCTTCCAGCCTTTTCACCAACTGTGTAGCCCTCCTCTGGATGCAGTCAAGGACCTTCACATCCTTCTTAAATGGTGAGACCTAGAACTGCCCACTGTTCTCAAGGTGAGACTGCATCAGGGCTAAGGACAACAAGATATCACCTCTTTTCATCTGCTAGGTATGCTGTTTGATGTACTCCAGGACACAGTTACTGAGTCTGCTGATATTAGAATTAGTTATTAGAATGCACAGAAAAAAGAAAGAATTTTCAGTTGGTCAAAAATAAAAACAACAGATATTTCTCTGCAAAATTTTGAAATAATAAACAAAATTTTAACAAAACCTTCAAATATTTATTAGTAATTTTTTAGCTTTCATAGACTTAAAACATTACTTTTAAAAATTTGTTTATGTAATAAAAACTTTAAAATGGAATCTCAAAATTTTTAGGTTTCAAAGAAAGGAAATATTCTAACTCTACTGATATATTTTCCCTCTCTGTAGCATAGTTCTGTTAAAACTGGGAATTCAATAAATATTCATGGATACTTATGATTATCCAAAACCATACTTTCTGGTGAATAAAATAAATGTGCTTTAATAGAAAATCTCTTCCCCATACTGATGCAAATTTTGCTCTTCTGAGTTCCTTATTCCTCTGAAGTCTTGACTTTGAGACAGAACACAATTTTATGTCCTTTCTCCTAGTTTATAATTACAAGATCAGAATTTTCTGAAGTGAAATCTTCTTAAGAGTATTTTTTTGATCAAGGCTTTTTATTTGAATACTGATCACTTCATGTTTCCATGGCAGCAAAGCAATGGTGAATCTCTAAATTCTGTTGTTTAAAATCCCTGTGCCTAAAAAAATAAATTATTCCAACTCAAAGATATCTCATTGCTATTTGTAACTAGTTCTACCGGAGTTTTCAACTTTTTTCCCCATCTGTTTTTGCTCAGATATGGTTTTATAAGCCTTCTCAGTTCTTGAATTTTGATAGGTTGATAGACACTTAGATGATAATCAGTACAAGTTTCACTAGGACCTCTCAGCATACTAGTGCTTAGGTTTACTATTACCATCTACTTTATCCTAGGGATATGATCAGGAGGTTGCTGGAGTCATTAGACATCTACAAAAATTTCAGTGGTCTTCAGAGAAGTTGTGTAATTATAAGCCTCTGATTATGGTTACTTTAAGACTCTGTTTGTAAAAAAAAAGTGTTTGTAAGTTTTAAGGTATTTTTAAAACCAAAACACCAGCATGTAATATAAGAAAGCCATCTGAAGCACAGAAATCACAGTAAAATGATCGTATGGATGAGACTGATCTCTGCAGCTATTCAAATAACAAGCAGTAGGAACATTCAGTTGTGCCGCCCGTAATTACTTTTCTGGTAATGAAGGAAAATGTTCAGAAGGATTTCTTTCTGTAAATATGCTGCTAAAGCAAAATAAATATACAGTACTAAAAGAAAAAACAATGCATGACAATCAAACATCAAATTAATCTACCTCCAAGTCAGGAAAACTGCAAAAACATATGATTGCAGCACAGAGGAGAATGGGGCCCGAGGTGATTAATATGCCTTTGATGTTAAAATTGACTTCATATAGTGTGAACGCTAAAGTAAGATGAAATAAAAAATTTTCCTTTTGAGAAAGGTTAGAGATTTTGAACCATGAACAGATTTTGAGGCTGAAGTTTTGGGATTTTAAAATGATTAATCAAGTAAAAAGTTTGCTGGTTCAATTTTCTTCCTTTCCTCTCTTCTATTCATACTAGTTGCTGAACAGAAGTACTTAAATAACTGCTTCAGAAGACTAAATACCTGTGAAAACAAACTACCCTAGTCTAGAACAGAATAAGCTGACCTGAGGCCATAGCTCACAGAAAAGCCAACATACTGTCTCCTTTCAGCAACCCTGGGGTGTCTCTGGAGGGCAAAGCATGAGATCTGATGTCAATTGAGGGTAGGGTAACTAGTAAAGTGGCATGACCAGGTTAATGATGTGACCAGGTTGCTAATGATGTGACTAGCTCATCCTCCCTAGTGCTTGTTAGTCATGTAGTTTTCTATCTTTTAGCTTGATAAAGAAATATTGAAGATGTAAATTTCAAACAGTAAATGAAAATAAACCATTAGTGGGAACACACTGAACACTGTGGGGCCACCTCTTCTGACCTTCAGGAAACATACTAGGAGACATGAGACTTTCCCATAAATACATCGAGTGGTCCAGTATCTCTGAGGATACCTAGGAAAACACTTTATAAAGCGTAAATTCCCTACTGTTTTTTTTTTCTTTGGTGATGTAATTTTCATCATCTTGGAAGAATCCAACATTAGGGGGGCTTCATGAAGCACAGATAAATATAACCTCTTCAAAAACTGAAGAAATCTTCAGTGTCCTTACAGTAATCTCGAAAATACACTGCTTGTATATTTTCTACTGGAAGATCTCTCCCATTTTAGCTGGCATTGTGCAGTTTTACGCTTTTTTCTCCTACAGAACACTTTAAACAAATGTAATGGCACAGACAAAAGTGCACAGAAGAGCAAGGTCATTCAACATTCGTGACAAATATCTAGGCTAACACTCCGTTATTAACAGTTGCCTTTTCATCCCTTGCTTGCTGCAGTTAGGAATGATGGAGAAATTTAAACCCTGACAGGGTTTATTTGTGCTTGTGGTCTTCAAGCGTGTTTTCATTTGGCAGGAAGTAAGCATTTTCAAAGGAGTTAATAAGGAACTTTTTTAAAAATTAAAATAGCAACTGAAATATTACTTTTAAGTGCTATCAAGACATGAGTCATCAATATGAAAGAGTTGACCAAGACTTAACTTCTCCTAAATTTAGTGATCTTAAAAATAAGGGAGCAAAGCAAGCTAAGTTTCACATTCTGAAAGCTGTGTTCCAAAATCTGAGAGACTGAAAGAACACGATGTGAGCATTGACTTTATTACATAGTAGTATGGTCAGTCTCTTGAAGCTGTTATTGAGTCCTAGCAAGGGCAAGTTCTGACGATTTGTCTGAAAAGTAGAGCATATTTTTCAAAAGAAGCAATCCCTTAAGGTAAGAGTTGTTGCTACTAAAATTCATTTGAATTTTTTTTTTTTTTTTAGTGAAAGAAAGATGAAAATAAGTTTTTTTGTGTAAGATTTTCAGTTTCATGAATTGATACTGAAGCACCACAAACTAACTGGCTAGTATCTAGACTTAAAACATATAAATGCATCCTATATTCTCCTTACTCTGGGGTCCTTGCTTTCCTCCTCCACAAGTCCATCAATTTCCCAGTATTTTGGAAGTCCATTTATTTGAATAAATCAAATACGTGGACCTCAGAGAGCCCTCCAAGAGGTGAGGTGTTGCAGACATGAACTCTGAAGCTTGAAAATTGAACAGAATCCTATGTGATATGACCAGTAATGAACATTTTCAATGTTTAAAAAAATCCTAGGGTTTAAAAGTGTGAAAAATGTAGTATTACAAATAACTATACCTTTTAAATGAACATACAGGTGAGTTGATTTTGATTTGGGAAAAGCTATTTTTAGAACAAGATCCTTGTTAAAAAAAAAAAGAATAATTCTATTTGTTAGTTTTATGATAGGCAGTGGACAATCTGCCCTGGACGATAATTTATATCTGGCTTTATTTGGGTTCAGGAAATGTTTGCCCTTGCTCTTTAATAAATTTAAATAAAAGCTGATTGTAAATAAGAAGGTCATGAAAGTCACACAGAGATTTTCTCCTGCAGTTTGCAAAAATGTCATAATGTCTGTGCCACAGTCTCTGCTCTTGAGTTCATGGCCCCTTGCAACACAGAGCTGTAGACTGACCTAATTCACAAGGTTATCTGCTGAATGCTGCAGTTTCTACATCTGAAATGATTAAAAATTCTCTTAATTACTGCATTTAACCTCTAAATATCCTTACAGTTTTTTTAATTTGATGTGTTTTCACCAGATTAGGTCAATTTAGGCAAACCTATTAAACCACAAAAATGCAGTTGTAACACTGTTTCTGTAGAAGCACAGTAACAAAACAGAGTATAAGCCATTATTCAGTTATCAAAAAATCATTTCTTAAGGAAATGCTTGGAGTGAAGGGATGAAAGGCTGGTAGATGGTGTGCAGTGCAACAGTGTGTGTATGAGCCTCCCCGGCTGAGGGCCTGACTGACTTTCAAAAACCACTTTCCTGTTTTCAGAAGTGTGGGAGCTAACTGGGATGGCATTCTTCACTCACTGAAGGGAGTGGAAACCACTGCCCCTGGCACAGGGTGAGCCTGGTTTTAGGGAAACCGTGTTTGTCAGCACACAAGAGTTTAATGTAGAGAGGTGTTGGAAGGAATTTATATAAAATACTTTTTTGCATTTACTGGCAAATGTGTAGCTTAGTTAAAAAGCCAACTTAAAGAACCAATGTAAAGAAATTTTTTTGTTGAGATTTGATTGGACAACAGTGTGGAAAACAGTTTGAGTTCATAAAGAAATCAGATTAAATATGTGGAAGGAAAAATATACGAATATAATAGAAAAATTAAATTTGTTTCTTACACTGGCTTTAAGCTATTGTATTCCCACTGGAGCAAGTAATTCAGCTGCCTAATTCTTGTCCTTTCACAGGTAATTAATACACCACTGAAAATAAGCTGTTCAGGGAGATATAAAGTCACAGCAGAAAATAGTGTAATTCTGGCTGCTACTGAAAGATTACCACTAGCCTGTTGGTACTTTATATAGAATCATAGAACAACCAGGTTGGAAAAGACCCACCAGATCATCGAGTCCAACCATTCTATCAAACACTAAACCATGCCCCTCAGCACCTTGTCCCCCCGTGCCTTAAATATCTTTCTCTCACAGAAATTTTGGACATTCTAGATAAAACCATTGTCTAAAGTAGCGAAATGTAGAGGAGCCCTGTGAAATTGTCTATATGCCCACAACTGCACACATAAACCCGCTAACATGTAGGAGATTTTAACCATTGGATGAATGGACAAATGTCTCTTATCGACTAGATGGGGATACTCATTACATGTTGATAAAATTTGAAACGCATTTACTTACAAGCACCATGACTGCCTGAGTCGAGTTTTTGACTCCCAAACTATTTCCGTGTTCTTGAATGTGTTTTATAACTTGTCTAATTGTATTCTCAGAAATCATGTATTAAGAACAGAATGCAAGTCGAAAGCATGCAGTTATCATGTTTGTCACTGTGTTCTTCATCCGATGTGATTAGAAAGGTGTGTTTCCTGGTAAATGTACAACATAATGTCTTGCAACAATTTCTTCCTTAACAGGACGTAGTAAGATTCACTTACTTCCATGTCAACTTACACATCATGAAAGACCTTTTAAAATGGATGCTTTTATAAGAAAACAATTAATCTTGTAAGCCTAGTTTTGCTTTATTTTACTTTCTCATTTCAGGGGGTGGGCATTGTCCATGTGCATGATGTGTCTGCTGTGGTGGACTTCTAGTAGAGTACTGCCAAGCCTACCAAGCTCTGATAAAAGCATTTCTCAGCACATAAGTAATTTACACCATTTGGCTTTGCTTTACTGGGATGTTTTTAAACACCTGTTGCATTTAGTCATGAATTTACCACACCACAGTGTTCATACTTCAGTGACAGTGAGCGATTCTTATCGGTTTAGGTGTTTACATGCTACATTACAGATATTTGCTGACTAATCACTATGGCTAATTATTTTTTTATCACTAACACATTAACCAATTTATTTTCATTCTGACTAGGAGATGAACAAAGGATTATTTACTTGACAGAAAACACGTCAAAGTGTTCATACAACAGAGGTTTTCACTGTGCCTAGTGAACATATACTGTAATACACTTACTTGATTCATCCTCATTGTACACACTGTGTAAAGCTGTACACACACTTCTTGTCTGTCCATGATTGTTTAGCAATACTGAACCCCAAAATCCTTAAAAATCCAGGGAAACAAATTTTCAGAATCTTAATAAAAAGTGAAGACTGAATGTGAGATCAAATACTGAAAAACTTTTGGAGGTATGGTTGAAAAAATCCTGGGATGAACTAACTTGGGATATTATAGACACTTCTTCCTTAGACACATTTTAGATTAATGTTCTATAGTTAGCCAAATAAGCAACAAATTTCAGGTAAAATTTTCCAAACTTCCATAGAAGTTGCAGTAAGGAAAGCCTAGATAAAGACACAGAAGGGGAAGGAAGAGAGCAGAAGGTGAGAGATGGTAAGGAAGAATGTGTCAGAAGAGAGAGACAGGCCAGAACAGAAGAATGCATACTGAGATATGAGTTCAGCAGGACACAAATTTTTCAAAACTCCATAGACATTTTTACAGCTGGAAAATATTTATAATGATGTAACCAAGACCAAACCCTTTCAATCTTTTTCATTCTATTCAATTTTTTTCAAAAAATGGATATTTGTTTCTGAAATATAAACAACAGTAACATGATCAGTTTGATCATATGCCTTTTGTAAGTGCTGTTTTTCTGAAAAAAAAAATGGTAATGATTAGATGCTCATGCACAAGGTTAGCAGAAAACCCCAGCTGTTTCTGTGTTCAACCTCTGTCTTGGAGCTATAGTCAGTTAATTTGTACTGTGTGTGCAGGGCATTTGTTCTCTTGCTTTGCAGCTTCTGTAAGTGTTGACTTATATAGAAAGGGCATCAGAAATAGGTATTCTACTGTATTAGTGCTCTGCAGGACTGAGAAGAAACAGAATCAAAGAAATTGTCCAACTTCTTCTTTGGAGCAGTCCTGTTCTGTTGTGTGTCCCCTCATTCCTGTCTTCTGTGTCTCCCCTCTACCCTCATGGAAGCAGGTTGCTAGGGACTACTATGCTCAGAATATACCAATTAAAACAAACCCAAAGAGAAAAGGATTGATAGGATGATTGGCTGTGCAAAAAGTTTGTTGTTTGCAAAATGACAGGCCAGCTTAGCAATATCAAGTGAAGAGATAGTTCTTTAAGCACTTTCCAGGGAAACAAATCTCACAGAAAGAATTTCAGTTAAAGGACAGGTTTTCTGCAGCATCTTGTGAGTATGTGCCAAGCATGAGTGAATTTAGACTAGTGCCAGGAAGCTCAAATCATCACAGTTACGAAGACTCCGGAGCAGCTTGTTAATTGGATTAGTGCCAAGAAACCTTTTCTGTTTCGAGATAGAGCTTGGTGAATATAATAGCGCCTTTTGAATAGTGCAACTGACTGAATAAAGACCTAGCTATCAGGTCTTTGTTGGACTGCCAAAACAAACAATTACTGTATATAATTAATTCCGTGCTTCAATGCTCTGGTACTCATCTGCAAGTTTCAGGAAGATGTTTTTCTGTCCTTAAGGAACAACAAATCTTCTGAGGTTTATTCACTTGGCATCCTCTGTAGCAGCAGGGAAAGACCACAAAGTGGGCAGGCTAGTGATATTGGGAAAGCAGGATTTTGGTTCATGATCAAACCAGTGACCAGATGTGAGGACTGGAAAGGGTTTTCCCTCAGGACTACCTGAAGTAAATCCTCAAGTTTTCACACTTCTTTGATGAACAAGTACTATGCTACTTCCTAGAATCTGTTGAGCATTGTATCTAACAAATTTATGGGACATACATTTGGGACCACTTTCCTCTGTGTTCTGCTGTCCTCCTTTCACGCTGAAGATTCCTTCATTCTGATATTTTGTGCTAAATATTGTAAGATTTTTACATGTTACAGGAAGGCATTAGGTGCTCTCTGATTTACAGGGCAGAGTCTCTTTTTTCTGTACAATCTGCTCTATTCTCACACCAATGGCCATCTACTGGGATAGAGGAAACAGACTCAAGAACCAGGCCCATTGAGGCATCTATGCCTTGTGTCACTCCAGCTGCTCCATAAGTCCTGACACTTGCTGCACTGCCTGGCTTTTCTGGTTTTGTCTACAGCATGTCTCCTCTTTAATTTGATATAAGCACTATCCGTGGAAGTTTCAGCCCAGCTGACCTTCAAGCAGTTGTTGTGCAGCTGTACCTGCGCTAAACTCAGAACAAGATACACAACCTGTTGTGGAAGTATGTAGTTAAATGATTTGCTTTGAGCTCCATGCTGCAGTTTTATACATTCAGAATCACCAGAGGCTGGGAGGCAATATTGTAGAGGAACATCACTAAAATCTCAACCTCTTTCTGCAGACATCTACTGTTCTCTGCGAAGTTCAGGACTCTGGGTTATTGCTGTGCATATTGCAGCCACTGCAACGTCTCCTGAGCCAGTCCAGGTTTTGCCAGATCTGGGATTTTGGTGCAGCCCTTAGTGATGAGTCTTCTTCAGCAAAAAACCAACTAGTATAAATCAGGTTTCACGCTTCACTTTCACCTACTCTTTCAGTCTTAAATCTATCCAGGGCACTCTCCATTCTATACTTTCACACTTCTCCTTTTCCATTAGGAAGAAGAAAATCAACAAACACAGAAGTATCAGATCCCCTCTTGGTTTGATGAACCTAGCTTCCCTTCTACTAAAGCTTCATTCACCAAAGCCTCCCACAGTATGACAGAATCACAGAATCACCAGGTTGAAAGAGAACCGTTGGATCACCGAGTCCAACCATTCCTATCAAACACTAAACCATGTCCCTCAGGACCTCATCTACCCGTGCCTTAAACTCCTCCAGGCAAGGTGAATCAACCACCTCCCTGGGCAGCCTATTCCAATGCCCAATGACCCTTTCTGTGAAAAACTTCCTCCTAATGTCTAACCTGAACCTCCCCTGGTGGAACTTGAGGCCATTCCTTCTTGTCCTGTCCCCTGTCACTTGGGAGAAGAGGCCAGCTCCCTCCTCTCCACAATCTCCTTTCAGGTACTTGTAGAGAGCAATGAGGTCTCCTCTCAGCCTCTTGTCTCCTCTCTCTCTTATCTTCTCCAGGCTAAACAACCCCAGCTCTCTCAGCCGCTCCTCATAAGGCCTGTTCTCCAGCCCTTTCACCAGCTTTGTTGCTCTTCTCTGGACTCACTCCAGAGCCTCAACATCCTTCTTGTGGTGAGGGGCCCAGAACTGGACACAGGATTCAAGGAGCGGTTTCACCAGTGCTGAGTATAGAGGGAGAATAACCTCCCTGGACCTACTTTTCACACCATTTCTGATATAGGCCAAGATGCCATTGGCCTTCTTGGCCACCTGGGCACACTGCTGGCTCATGTTCAGTCGGCTGTCGACCAACACCCCCAGGTCCCTCTCCTCCTGGCAGTTTTCCAGCCAGACTTCTCCCACTCTGTAGTTCTGCATAAGATTGTTGTGCCCCAAGTGCAGGGCACAGCATTTGGCTGTGTTAAACTTCATGCCTTTAGACTCAGCCCAATGGTCCAACCTGTTTAGGTCCCTTTACAGAGCCTCCCTACCCTCCAGCAGATCAACACTTCCACATAGCTTAGTGTCATCTGCAAACTTGCTAAGGGAGCATTCAATGCCTTCATCCACGTCATTGATGAAGACATTGAACAGGGCTGGACACAGCACTGAGCCCTGGGGAACACCGCTTGTCACTGGCCTCCAGCTGGATTTAACATCATTTCCCACCACTCTCTGGACCCAGACATCCAACCAGTTTTCCACCCAGGAGAGTATGTGCCTGTCCAGGCCAGAGGCTGACAGTTTCCGTAGCAGAATTCTGTGAGAAACTGTGTCAAAGGCTTTACTGAAGTCCAGGAAGACCACATCCACAACCTTTCCCTCGTTCAGCAGCTGAGTCACTTTGTCATAGAAGGCGATCAGGTTAGTTTGGCAGGACCTGCCTTTTGTGAACCCATGTTGGCTGGGCCTGATCACCCGGTTCTCTTGCATGTGCTTCAACTCAACCAATGTATTTGGAGAAACAACATATTTTGATTTCAGATTGTCTTGGCACAGTGTGGAGTATTATGAAGCTCTAATCAGGATTCTTGCCAGAAGCCATATTGATAGGGGAAGTTTGAACATCTGACTGTACTGGGGATGGATCTGCATTTAAAAGATGGGGAAGTGACTCTGTCCTGCAAAAGGGAGAATTTAAACTTTTGCTTTCATGACATTTGAGGGTTCACAATGAACATTGCTTGCAAAGCACCATTTAGCCTGCATGAGTGTTCTGTTTTCCTCTCCCTAGAGAGCATGCTTAGGAACTTAGTACCTCTACATTGCAATATACTTTCTGTCTAGAATGTCATCATGATGGAGCAGAAATTAAGGTAACAAGAAATAGTAAACTCCCACTTGAACTGGTATTAATTAATGCTTTACCTAGGATTTTACCACAGTGGTATCACCAAACACTGTACAATAAGTAAAGTTAACAATGATCATGGCCTACAGGGCAATATACTAAAAAACTTATTTGGAGTCTCCAATAGAGAGTAACCCTGCAAGCAGTCACATTAACTTTGGAACTATCTAACACAAATAACAGCAGAATCTGATCATAAATAAGACTCCAGGAACGTAGCTGCCTGCAATACAACACATTTCATTCTAACCATACTATTATTTCTTTAAAATTTGTCAGAGTTTAACATTTGTACTTTCCTTCAAACATAACTCTTCTGTCATGTTCTGATGATTCATCATTCAAGCTACTGTAGTGAATCATAATAGCCAATTGTTCCATCACATTAAGGGTACAAATTAATACAATTTTGCAGCACAGTTTTCTTACCTTTCCTAGACAAAGTTTACCTCTTATGTTACTAGAATCTGTTCTTAAGAACTTAACAGTTTGAGGGTTCATACTCACAAAAATGACTCAAGTAAACAGTGGGCTGATAAAAGAAAGTGTTCATACACATAGTAATGGGTCAAACTTTTGTCAGTCTTGGGTTTTTTTGAATAAAGGCTTTACACTGAGAGATAAGAGAGTATTGGGCAAGGAAGGATGTACCAATGTTCTGTGGATAAATATTTTTTAAATGTCATAGCCATCACAGTTGTAGACCGTAGTTTGAATTTACAAGATTGCTGGTTAAAACAGGAATCTGCATATAAGGTTGCTTTTAAATTTAGCTTTACATACTAGCTATGTCTAGTTTTGAATCCTGAATACTGGCAAAGTGATGCCACATGGTAAAATATTTTAAGTATTTTAAAAAACTGAGAAATGCCTATTAGCAACAGTTTGAATGATAAATGCATTGTTTCGTCTTTTCTTTAACTTCCCAGATATGAATTTGATTTGAGCAGCACATTGAAATTAGTGCTTTTATTTTTCTATGTAGTTACTGCAGCTCCCTAAGCTTTCCTTTCCAAGGATTATAACAATTTTCCTGTTTGGTGAAAGAGATTATTTAATCTAACCTTTGGAAGACACTATTACATGACAAGTAAATCTGAGGTAAGAGACTCTGGCTTTTGCAAGTATTTTTCTCTTTTGTATTTGCTCCCTCTCTTCTCTCTCCTTCTCCCAAAATATGACATTTAGGAAAACCAGAAACAGCTGAATTTTCTCTAAGACTATTTCAAGTGTTAGTACTAAGGCATTTATCTGCACAAAATGGATTTGAATATAATTTGCTTTCAAATTCCCAGAGAGTAGAGAGTGGTGTTTAGAGAGGCTGAGACTATTTCTCATGGCACATTTTAATTCACCTTCTTATTGTTTTTACATGCAGCCAGTGGTAAGAAGAGGCCTGTTAAAGTTATTTAGCAACCTTCCAGTACCTGAAAGGAGCCTACAAGAAAGCTGGAGAGGGAAGCTATTGTCTGCAGGCTTTTCTGACGAATCTTCAGGAAATATAGTAGTGCAACTTTTGGCTATCCTGAGAACAGATACAGGAAATTCAGGTCTGCAGGTGGACAATTAATTAGATGCTGCTGCTGGAGCCACTAAATATATTTTAGTCCCGTTCCATATCTGAAAAAAGTGTCTCAACCATGAAAGGCAGCATCATAAAATACCTCAAAAGAGGAATAAGTATTTATGGCCGGTTATAGGGAAAACACTATATGAACAGGCATTTGTTCTCACAGAAAGTCTTTCAGCTTGTATTGCATTGTATTGTCAATACAATATTTTCCCTCAATCTTCACAGGATTCTCTGTTGTCAGAAAACACAAAGGCTTCTGCTTTAGCTGAAAGTTGTAACATGCTTTTATTGTCATTTTTTCTCTCTCTCAATATGTGCCAAACAGATCTGAAAAACATCAGGAAACTTGAGTTTACTATTGCACTTACACACTATAAAAGATCTTGCATGTGGCTGGGAAATGCATTTTGTCCATTTCTTCGAATGACACAGAGCCCTACCCACATAATTTTCTCTCCTTAGAAAAAGGAGACAGACATAGGCAACTCTCAGGTGGGAGAAATTTAAAAAGCAGATTGAAGTTTAGAATATATGCAAGCATAGATGAATGTTTTAAGTCAAGTCATCTTTAACCAGTAATTCTGCATTACCAACTACAGCCTTGGGATAGTTGTGGTGAAGTCTTACAATCTCTAAAGAGTATTTCCTTTTAGAGAAAGGTATAACTCCGTGTAAAAAAAAAAAAAAAGTTAATTTGTCACTTCAATGGAAAAGGGGGTGAGGGACAGAAATAGCATTGTGCAGCATCTTATCTTCCTCTTTGGCATACACCTGGTACTTGAAATGCATATTTAAGTAAGTCTTACATGAGGAAGGATATTTTGTCTGCATGAGCCACTCATTGGCTCAGATCCTCCTTCATTATGAAAATATCCTTTAAGTCCTTCAGATTTTAAACAAAAGAATAAACACATTTTTAGATTAAAAATGTACATAAAGATAAACCAGCACAGTTAAATATCTGAGTGTTGCAGAATATAAGCAAGCAGCTGGTCAAAAAATGAACTTTTTTCTATTTGTTTTCCTTCCTCTCCTCCTTCTCCCCTGCATGACTCTTTCAGCATGAGAGTTTTGAATAAAAGGTTTTGAAGTTTCTTCAGTTCATGCTGTTTTTTAAATGATCGCGTAAGTACACCAAAGCATAAATAATTGTTAAGCCATGAGCTATTAGTTAACATCAGTTTGCATAATAAATAAAGGCTAATATGAAAAGTAAAAGGAGCCAACTGACAAAGTCATAAAATTAGTGCTGACGCAAAAGAAGGTTCAGTAAAAGCATGTGCGTAACCAGGACACAGCCTTCCACACAATAGTGATGTATCCATGTTCTATTAATGCATTTTCTAATACCAGCAGTTTTACACTTTTAAGACTGGGATATTTCAGGTGCCATTGTTGAGAATTTGTTTTCCTTTTAATAGAAAAGATTTTGCAACAGAGTACTGTAATTCTAGTGTATTATCAATTTTTCCTGGCTGTTTAGTCTAAGGACTGAAGAATGTTTTATCAAAAAAGTAAGTTTTAAAAGACATTGAGATAATTATATCAGTATTGCATCATTAGAATATCTGGTATATATGACATTTTCCAAATAGCCTAAAAGCAGTTTTATGATTATAAACTCAATGGACCAGCAGATAGATCTGTGTCTTATTGTGGGAACTAAAAATAAATTAACATTACATTGAATTACCTCAAATACTTGGTCAAATATATCAGCAAGCTTCTTTGAGTGTCTTTTCAATTTCTTGGCATTTTCTTTTGGACAATATTTTAATTTTTATCGCTATTATCTTTTGTTAGTATTAGATAGTGTTACTGGCTGACTGAGATAATGTATATTCAGTTACAAAAGTTTGATCATTTACTCTATGAGGTCTCATGCCACAGGCCAGGCAAGCTCCAGAGCATGGAACATGGTGATGCCTGAGTACTTGTTAGTCTTTCTCTCGACAGGCAACATAAATTTTTCTGCTACATACCTCTGTTGTCTTACATGATGTCTTATAACAATTTATGGACAAAAATTGAGCCCATTCCTTGTTTGCAAGGTGTGGCAAGGTTGTATAGGATCTGTAGGCAGCCTGAGCTATGATGATCATAAATTTCCTAAGTCTTAAGTAAGACACTATGCAAGGCTAATAAACAAAACCAATCATATTTTGACTGAAGGAAATGTGCAACTGAACAGTGTGTACTTATGTTCTTGAAGACTATTTTTTTTTAAAAAATAGGTTTTTTAGGCTCAGGAGATCAAATCCAGGATAGGGAAAAAACAGCATTTTGCAAGCATGTGTCTATGTTGTCCCATAATCTCTAGTTTGGAATAAAAGTTAAATTTTATACAATTAAAAAAAATCTGAATTTTCTGAATAGTTGTTTAGCATGGGAATATGATTAAGAGGTTATTTCTAACTGTAAACCATGTGCTGAGTAGTGATTCACATTTCTTGTAGTACTTAGTTAAAAAACCAAAACAAAGCAAAACAAAATAAAAAAGAAGAAGAAAGCAGGAGACTATTCCCAAACTGACTTCTTGTTAGAGGTAGGTAAAACTCATACCCAACATATTTTGCACTCATTGTGAAACACATACCCACTTCTAGAAAACTTCACAGTCACTCAAACGTTTTTTGATCACTTCAGCTGATGCATGGTTTGAGGAACAGCCAAAACCCATCAAGATTTAGACTGCTGTTGTGTCTGGGCTGCAGCTTCGAGCTATGTTACAAGGCTCTACAGAACCTCAGAGGCGTATGTGCCTGCAGACAAACCCTGTCAAGGACGTGTCATGGGTTTCATTCTCACCACCTGCCCAGGGTTCCCCTTCTGGGATGACTTGCTGGTGAGGTATGGACAGCTGCAAGGCATGCACTGGATGTGATTCTCTGTCACGTTCTGGACACCTTGGGAGGTGGTTTTCAGTCGTGTGAACAGCATGTGTGCTTGGTTTAGAGGGAATTCCTGCTGTAAGAGGGGGTACAGTAATACCCAAGGTGACAGTTCCTGCCCCAAACAGCATCTGATCAAAGGCATTGATCATCTGCCAGGCACACAAAATTGGGCTCACAAGGTCAGGCACAGTCAAGAGCCACTGAGGTTGTCCCAGCTCTGTGAGAAGGCAGGAATTAGTTCACTCTGGCTAAATCACAGGGCTGGAATTGAAAAAAGACAAGACTTGGCAAGTGAGTGCAAGTGTCAGAAAGAAAACAGAGAAAAGAACACACAGCTTACTCCAACATACAAATAAAGCAGAAGACTATGGAAGAAGATCCACCTGCTGCTGAATTTAGCTGTGAGTACCTTTGGACTTTGTACAAAGTTCACAAAGGGAGGAATGCTCACAAAGGGAGGAAGAAGAGTGTGGAGGAATGATTCTAAAATTACATTTTTCCAGGTAATCATTCTCTTCACTCCATATCTACCAGGTGATGTGGTAGGTAAGCTAAAGGACTACTCCTCCTTGATTTTCAATGACATTTTCTGAGCTATCTCATAGATCAATGCCTGTATCACAGAAACGTAATCCTTGAAGGTTTTGCACTAGGCTAAGATCAAGTATACTTTGACATCTCTCACCTGGCTTTCCCTCTCTCCTAATCCTGACCAGGCTCCTGATAGGAACTTGCCTAACCTGTCCTCATGCCAAAAGCTTTTGAACATCTCACTACTGGGCAACTTCTCACTCCTCCTCTGGCAGGTGTACAAAGGGCAATATGAAACACCATTAGTTGCTAAGGAAATAGTTCATTGCTCTGAATTTCTTATGTTATGTGTATAGTAACAACTTTTGGAGACTTTTGGAAGAGGTTTTGACATTTTTTGTTATATTGTGACCTACTCATTATCACATCTGCTTTGGCCATGTAGGTAATGTTCTAGTGTATTAGAAACAGCTCAATTAAATGAACAGTTATGGAGTCCCTTGATGTTATGAAGATTATATTGTTGAGCCATTACTTGCAAAAAAAATTGCAATTCCTTTCTGCCAAAATGCCAGCTGTAAAATCCCAATTCTCAAATATACAATTCTGAATTTTTTATTTTACAGAGCATAATCTTATCCACAAAGCTAAATTTATTATTGACACTGTTGCACAAGAACTAAAGACTTAGCCATCTAAAAGAAGATTGGACAATAACGTTTACTTTTAATGTGTTTTAGAAAAATGTTCATGTGAAGGTGTATGTAATATAAATTAACATTCTGTTTATTTCTGCCTATTCTTAAAAAAACAGTGTCATCATAGACACTTAAACTATGCACATAGATTGTGTACATTTCTAATCTAGATACAATAGAAAAAAAGGCAAAGGTTTTTATCTTGAATGTATGTGAGTGGTCTCATAAATGAAAGCCGCCTTTTTCTAAGCAGGTGAATACATACAGAAAATCAGATGAATTAACATACAATAAGCTCCATTCAGAAAACTGATATTTTCTGGCAGGCAGCTTTTGCTTCATATGATCCCCACTGCTATTGTAGGTGGCAGTATTTTGCTGTAAACTGATGAGATTTCTTCTCCGCTAGATGGATACTTGGCTGGGTCTTATCAAGACCAGAATATAGTCCATCTGGATATTTGATCAGGAGGAGACAAAGGCATCTCATCTGAATGTAGAAGCATTTGAAATATAAGAGGGAGAGAGAGAGAGAGAGAACAATGAAGGTATAGTTCCCTTTCCCTGGCTTCTTTATGATGGGAATGTTTCTCATCTTCAGAAGAAAATATATATTTTGAATCATGCAAAGTATATTGACCTGAGGAACCACAATTCCACTTACAACTCAAGCAGGAAAATTCCAAAGTGATTCCAACACAAACTACCTTCTCTGCAAATAACTCACTTTATTGTCCAAGTATTGCACGGTCCTGTCTATGAGTATTCACCCTAGGGCAAGACCATCTTCCACACATGTGGCAAAGTAAGCTCTCAAAAGGCGTTGTGATATAAATTGACAATTATCTATTCTTGGAAAATCTGTTTGAAAAGAAATTTATCTAGACTTACCACTACATCTTTAAAGGTTGAATGGTAAGATCTCAACATAAGAGCTTTTCTGACATATCAGTGGTACAAGATGGAGTCAAGGTCAGAAGCCCTACTGCATGCAACAGTTTTGTGCTAGCAGGGTATACTCAGAGTTTACTGGAGAGTGTATGGATTCGCTGACAAGTAAATTGCTATTTAGAGATGGTAGTCTCATTTAAGGCACTTCCCTAGATCTCATGAAAGTATTCCATCAATCCCTGGCATTCCACAGTGCACAAGTTGAAACTATCTGATTAGGAGCTCTCAGTCCTGTTACTGGAGTGCCCTTCTGCCTCCTAAAAGACAGCATAAGCTCAGTGCTCACAAAGAAAAAGAGGAGAAAAGAATGCTGGCAAAAGACTCTCTCTCTAAAGCTTACTTTATTTTGTATGTTTCTGCTGGGTGGCGGGCTAAACCAGCAGGCACAGCACCAGTGGAAAATATTCATTTTAACTGCCTCTGCTTAGGAGGATGCTATGATATAAGTTCAGCTGGGTGGTTGTGTGGAGAGCTGTTAACTCAAAAATCTGATCAAATCAAACAGAAGAGATCACTTATTGCAGCATCTCCACAGGTTTGAATGAATCTTGATGCTCCAGGAGGTGATCAGGATTCATCCAAACCCGTGGAGATGCTGGAATAAGTGATCTCTTCTGTTTGATTTGACCAACTTTGAATGCCTTCCGTTATGATGTTCATGAATGCCCAATGAAGACACAGTATTTATTTGCAGGAGTCTTCTTGTTTCTGAAATTATTACAATAAATTTGATTCCTTTTGGCACAATCATCCCACACAGATTTTGTGACACAAAGGTGAACACTACCTAGGAAAGGTTACATCCTTCGAAAACTTTCAGCTAATCAGACCTCAATGAATTAGTATATTTTCTTGTACTTCTAGTTTCTTCCAGCTTGTCCTACTAGCTTGCAACTTAGCAGCACTGCAGAAGCTTTTTATTACTTCCTTTAATTCTCACTGTCCAGTATATGCCAGCCTACCAGTTGTCATTTATCAATGACAATTTATCAATGACAACTTATTAATTTTGAGCAATAAAATCAGCTTTTCTTGCTTCAAATATGTCACATCACAGGTTTCTATAAAACAATGTTCTACACGTTTACTTGAATGTCTGCTCTTTGAATGTCAGTCCCTAGAAAGCTCATATTGATTTCATGTGTATATAATAAATAGCAAAAAAAAAATTAGAAAATATACATAAAATGTTTCTGTTGAGTACTAATAGCACTAGAGGTATAAGGTATCCCTACATGCATCTGCTATTACTGTGACTGATTAGAAAAACTGAAATAAATTAATATACACGTTAACTAAATGCTAACAGTTTTCTTGAGTTTTATTTTTAATTTCTTATTTGCTGGCTCTGTGGTTTCATGTGGAATCATCCCTGAGGGCAAGCACATTCATTTAACAGTAAGCAGTTAAGCATTTCAAACAGCTTTAGAGACAGTTCATAACAATAAAAAGGATATACTCAATCTCGATGTGCGTATTTCATAAATTTCTCCAGGGCAGTGCATTCCCACTGCAGTGTTTTGCCAGCTTAAGTTCCAACACAGCTGTCTTTATCTTGCCCCCTGGGTACTAGTGTTTCTCTTACTGTTTCATGGGGGAAATCAAAGGGGGAACTTTAGTAAAATAATTCTAGGTTTTAGAAGAAAAGAGAAGTCACATACAGGACTGGCACTCTGTTAATGAAGATTTTCGCCTATTTGTATGTCATTTGTGGAAGAGACCTTATTTCTCAGGTTTCTTAAATGATTCTTTAGGTCTTTTAGCATCACTAAAGCTAAGTGGTACATGTAAAGGTTGAAAAACAATTAAGTCTTTTGTGTCATTACTATAATTCTTGAAATATTTAGTGATATACTACAAATATTTATCTCATGTCACTAGAAAAGATTTTCATTAAAATTCTACCCTCTAAGCATTCTGGGGATTCCTTCCTTCTAAGGATGTTGTACCATGTGATGTTTATTGTCATAATTCCACTCTCAGACTGTCTTTTTGTATAGTCCAGTATGTCACAGCTTCTTGCAGTTACTTCAATATCTTTTTTATTCCAAATAAAGCATTCTGCTATGGAAACTGTCAGCCTCTGGCCTGGACAGACGCACTCTCCTGGGTAGGAAACTGGCTGGATGGCCGGGCCCAGAGAGTGGTGGTAAATGGTGTTAAGTCCAGTTGGAGGCCAGTGACAAGTGGGGTTCCCCAGGGCTCAGTGCTGTGTCCAGCTCTGTTCAATGTCTTCATCAATGACCTGGATGAGGGCATTGAGGGTACCCTTAGCAAGTTTGCAGATGACACAAAGCTGTGTGCAAGTGTTAATCTGCTGGAGGGTAGGGAGGCTCTGCAAAGGGACCTAAACAGGTTGGACTGCTGGGCAGTGTCCAATGGCATGAGGTTTAACACGGCCAAATGCCGGGTCCTGCACTTGGGGCACAACAACCCTATGCAGAGCTACAGACTGGGAGAAGCCTGGCTGGAAAACTGCCAGGAGGAGAGGGACCTGGGGGTGTTGGTCGACAGCCAACTGAACATGAGCCAGCAGTGTGCCCAGTTGGCCAAGAAGGCCAATGGCATCCTGGCTTGTGTCAGAAACGGTGTGACCAGCAGGTCCAGGGAGGTGATTCTCCCTCTGTACTCAGCACTGGTGAGGACGCTCCTTGAATCCTGTGTCCAGTTCTGGGCCCCTTACCACAAGAAGGATGTTGAGGCTCTGGAGCAAGTCCAGAGAAGAGCAACGAGACTGGTGAAGGGGCTGGAGAACAGAACCTATGAGGAGCGGCTGAGAGAGCTGGGGTTGTTTAACCTGCAGAAGAGGAGGCTGAGAGGAGACCTCATTACTCTCTACAAGTATCTGAAAGGAGGTTGTAGAGAGGAGGGAGCTGGCCTCTTCTGCCAAGTGACAGGGGACAGGACAAGAGGGAATGACCTCAAGCTCTGCCAGGGGAGATTTAGGCTGGGGATTAGGAGGAGGTTTTTCACAGAAAGGGTCATTGGGCATTGGAATAGGCTGCCCAGGGAGGTGGTTGATTCACCTTCCCTGGAGGTGTTTAAGGCACGGGTAGATGAGGTCTTGAGGGACTTGGTTTAGTGTTAGATAGGAATGGTTGGACTAGAAGATCTGATGGGTCCCTTCCAACCTGGTTGTTCTATATAGAATTCTATATATAGAATTCTATGATTCTATAAATACTGAAATTTTCAGCTGATTAGCAAACATAAAAACTGAGCAGAGATCCACAGGGATAACTGAAGCAGTGCAAACTTAGGCTAGTTAAAGAAAGACCTACACCTCAGCTATTTATTTATATACAGCTTTCTTTCTCAGTACACTGCCTTGCAGACAATAAATCCATAATGTTCTAGGTGTCATTTCAGTTCATCGCAGTGCCATCTACTCTGTAACTGCCCAGGTGGATCTACTGCATAGCACAGTCAGTAAGTAGGACATTCAGCCTCAGTAAACTCAAGAAGTTATTGTGCTTTTACCAATGTTTGGCACTGTCTAAAGTTTGCACAAAAATTATTCTAGCAGACTGTTGGTGTTGGACTCTTCTCCCAAGTAACAAGTGATAGCACAGAAGGCAATGGCCTCAGTTTACACCAGAGGAGGTTTAGATTAGATATTAGGAAAATTTTTTCAGTGAAAGGGTTGTCAAGCATTGGAATAGGCTGCCTAGGGAAGTGGCAGAATAACCTTCCCTGGAGATATTTAAAAGACATGTAGATGTGGTGCTTAAGGACATGGTCTACTGGTGGAGTTAACAGTGTTATCTCAACAGGTGGACTCAATGATCTTAAAAGTCTTTTCCAACCAAAATGACTCTGTGACTTTATGAGTCTATAGTTTTACTCCACATGCTTTGAGGTTAAGAGAGTTCATTTGGTACTGATAATTTTAAGTTATGAATGGAGGTAGCCTGTGGTCATCAGGATGTGAAGCATGGAGATAGCACGTGAAGTCACTTTTGTGTGCTAATAGTTTCTCTATGATAGCAGCATTTCAAATACTGCTCTTTCAGACTCTTGTCTGTTCTGGGGATGGTTTAGGATACATCAAAGCAGTTCCAGCCCAACTGGGAGACATTGTCACATGAAGGAAATATCTGGATGGAAATGCCAGCTTTTTATCCAGCTTACATCTCCAGTGCAGCCACAAAGCTCAGCATGGAAGAGAGACAGTGCAGTCATGTTGTTTTGTCTTTCCAGGAACTAGCAACTGTCTAATATCCAGACCATAGACAGAGACCTGTGTCATTTTAACTGTTAGGAATGTCTAAAATTGGCTGTAATTAAAATTCTATAGCACACAAAGTGCACTATAGTTATTGCTAAGACATTCCTGACACATGCAAGAGGAATCTGAATGAATAAACCTGAATTGGTAAATTATTGCACAGGAAGGAAATAGTGTTGGGAAGCTAATATATAGTTAGCCCACTGTTGATCACAAGGATCTCAAGTACTTGTGCTTTCTATATGTCCTAAAGCCTACCTCAAGTGAATGAATATAGATACAGCATTTTATTTTACTCAGAAAATACTGAGTTAAAGTGAAAAAGAATTCATTTCTTTTCAGAATGTGTGACGCTGTTCTTAATAGTTTATAGTATGGTTAGATCAGCTTTATTTAACATTGTTCTAAACTGAAAAGGTAGAATGCAATGGGGAATTTTCCAAGGGGAAAAGAGGAGTGGGGCTAACAAAGGCATTGATCTGCTATACCTGCATACACCAAGTGTACTCACAAGCCTCCTGCTTTGTTGCCAATGATCTTTACTTCTTGTGCACCTGTAGGTAAATAAAAGCAAAACTCATTAAGTCATGTAACAAGGTAAAATCAAATCCAACCACAACACATGAATACTCCCTTTCTTCTCCTCCTTTTTAATTACTCCTGGGTATCAGTGACGAAACACAGAAATGGTACTTTAAAGCATAGTGTTACTCTTTACTTTGATGATTTTGCTGATATGCCAGTACATTTTATTCATCAGGAGGAATGACTGGAGATCAGAGAAGAGTGAATCTGATCTGCAGATGTTGTATATTCTCTAAAATGCTCCTTTTGGGGAACAAAACCAAGCATGAGGGATTCATAGCTCACTCTCTTTGTCACAAACAGACAATAGTCAGTCAACTGCCAGATAATAAAAATGTAACTAAATCTGTATGGGTCTTTTTTTGACTAGGAAACTCTCTGAAGAGCACAGATCATAATGCAGAAAGAATTTTTTACAGCTGAAAGTTTCCTAAGCAGAATGCTGTGAGAGACCATGTCAAAGGCTTTACTGAAGTCCAAGAAGACCAAATCCACAGCCTTTCCCTCAACCAGTAAGTGAGTCACCTTGTCATAGAAGGAGATCAGGTTAGTTTGGCAAGACCTGCCTTTCGTGAACCTGTGTTAACTGGGCCTGATCACCTGATTCTCTCACATGTGCTTCATGATAGCACTCAAGATCACCCATTCGATGACTTTCCCCAACACTGAGGTCAGACTGACAGGCCTGTAGTTCCCTGGATCCTCCCTGTGACCCTTCTTGTAGATGGGCACAACATCAGCCAGCCTCTAGTCCAGTGGAACCTCCCCAGTCACCCAGGACTGCTGGAAGGTGATGGAAAGGGGATTGGCCAGCACATCCATCAGCTCCCTCAACACTCTTGGGTGGATCTCATCCAGCCCTATAGACTTGTGAGTGTCTAATTGGGCAAGCAAGTCTCTAACCACCTCCTCTTGGATCATGGGAGTTTTGTTCTCCTCTTCTTGCTCCCTAGTATGCACATACAGGGAACAACGTTCCTTACTCTTAAAGACTGAGGCAAAGAAGACATTAAGTATCTCAGTCTTGTCATCACCCTTTGTCACAGTTTTTCCCTTTGCATGCAATAAGGACTTTAATATTCTCCCTGGTCCTTCTTTTACTACCAATGTATTTATAGAAATATTTTTTGTTATCTTTCACCAACTTGGTCAATCTGAGCTCTAGTTGTGCTTTAGCCCTTCTGATTTTTTTCTCTGCACAATCTCTCTTCCTCCCTGTAGTTCACCCAAGATGCTTGTCCAAAGCTTCTTCCAAAGCTCATAGACTTTCCTCTTCTTTTTGATGTCTACCTATATCTTCCTGCTCAATCAAATTGGTTTTTTTCCCCACTGGCTCCTTTTCTGGTACATGGGGACAGTTTTCTCCTGAGCTGCCGAGATTTCCTTCTTGAAAAGCACCCAGCCCTCTTGGGCTCCCTTGCCCTTAAGGACTGTCTCCTATGGGACTTATCAACCAGCCTTCTGAACAGTACGAAGTATGCCCTCTGGAAGTTTAATGTGTCTGTTCTGCTAACACCCCTCCTCACCTCGTCTAGAACAGGGAATTCTACCAATTCAATCAGGGACAATCAGGAATGAGTAGAAAGAGATGCTGCCATAATCCACCATTAAGAACAGGATGGAGAAAGTATTTATGGAAAATGTAACCATCCTCTAGGGCATGTTAGCCAGAAATTTCTTTTGGGAGATGTAAGCTCCCAAACCCAGAAAGCATTTCTCAAAGAACCTTGCTGAGAACCTGTCCTAAATTGATGAAGAGGCAGCTCAGGGCCCAATAGAGAAACATAGAGGAGTGAACACCGCAGAAAGATGAGTAGGTTCTCCCCTGAATATGTTTTAGTTGAAATTGGCATTTCATTCTGATATCTTTTTTTCTTGTTTTCAGATCTATGAGATGAAGGGAAGCTTTGCTAGGCAAAGTACAAAGTTGAAGACTTTTGAAACTCTGGCCAACTTGGAGTATTGCTTTTTTGTCTAAGAAGGGGACATAAAGATATAAGACTGTGTATTTTTTAACCCTCTTGGTGTAAGAGTGTTCGTAAGTAGCATATCTGAAAGACACATCTCTATTCATGCCATGCTTTGCATTTTCTACATCAATAAAGTCAATTAATTTTATCATTCTTTAGAATATACTCAGTATATGATGGGGTATGTGAGTTGTAGTCCTCATAAGTCCAAATGTGATTAGAGGTGAAAACCAGAAAAATCAATCTGTAGTTTAATTAATGTGTAACAAACACAAATCCCAGGGTCCTCTGACAATTTAATTGGGCTATTAAATCTCCAGAGTGGGAAATTAAGAACTAAAATTTTTAGTTGGCTCTGGTACTAACAGCTATCTTCTTATCAATTTTAGGGTACCCTTAGCCATCTGGACTTTATTCCGCAGGTTTACCACCAAGAAATTTGACTAATCATACCTGGGATTGATTCAGAATGTAGAGTTAAAACCATGATGAGCAGAAGGTAAAAAATCTGATTTTAAAAAAAGGCAGAAAAGACCCAAGAACCTAGATATACAGAAAACAATTGCAGTCCTTGATGTTCTATAAACACAAAATCAATTCTGAAAGAAAACTGCAGCTGTGGAAGCAAACAAGGTTTAAGTTTCAGCTGTGTTGGAGCTGAGATAATTGCAGTTGAGGCTTATCCTGTGAAATTGGTTAAGACTAAGTCGGAAAACAAAGAATGTAAGGAAAAAGAGAAGAAAATTCCTAGTCAACCTGTGGCTATATTCCATCAGAGCTGATGAATTTTAGGTCTGAATAAATGCCTTTAAGGAATTAGGCTGAAAGAAGTGGGATTCCAGCTTCTTTTCTGTGCTTCAATCTGACAAAAACGTAGTGAAAGGAGGAATTATTTTCTAACTCTGAATTGGCAAAAAATGTTAGCTAGAGTGTCTATATTATATATCAGCTACTGCATATAGCACAAATAAGCCCCACACAGTCATTGAAAACTAATTTAAAATGCTCCTCTACTGTCCACCACCTCTAGAGTTTTCAGAATGAGCTCAAAATATGGGGAAAATATTCCTTGGAAAATTCCATTTTCCCTTGGAAACCCAGCTGAAACCCCAGCTCCACAGAAGTAATTAAAGAAACTTTCCTTTCTTATCATTCTCTATCATTGACTCTTAATGGAGAGCAGCTTGAGAAGATGGAGCTGCTAAAACACATTCCTCTCCTCCTGAGGGCAACACCTGCCTAAGTGACATCCCTAGAACTGCTGGGAGCCCCCTGCCCCTTTACATTGTCTGACAGCAGCCAAATCCTGCATCTCCACAGCTGGATACTGACAGCTTAGGCCAGCTGAATCACTGCAGAAAGCCTGGGATGTTGGTGCCGAAGGACTTGCCCATCTGTACCATTGTATGTAGGCATGACAAATCCAAACGTGGCATTAAGAAAACATTTTCTTTTAACAAACCATGAAAACTGCATTTACTCAGACATCCTTAATTACAGCAGCTGCCAGTAAAATAAGTACTTTGACTTGAAAAACAAAGAGATCTGTTATGCCTTTTGCTCTGCATGACCCACTTGAACATGGCCAAATCATAAGATATTAATTAAATTCATGTTTTACAGATTTGGATCTATTCAGCTGTTGTGCACTCTCAAACCTAAATAACAGCTCTACTAATTATTATCCAGAATCCTCTACTTAGAGCCACAGCTGGTTTTCTCTTTCACAGACATTTTTCACAAATTACAAGGCTACCTTAATTAATAAAATCTGAGAACATTTGACTACAATAGCTGGAAGGAGTTGCAGCTCATAAACTGTGTGATTTCCTACATTGCTAATTTAAATCAACTGAGCTACTTTACCAATCAGCTTTCATCTCTTAATAAAGTTACTCAAATATTGAGAAACATGGATGTCATTATGGGGGTAGGGAGATGCCTGGATGAGCAGCCTGGGATCTTCTGGATCCCGTGGGTCTCTTCCAACCTGGTGATTCTATGATTCTATGATATATCTAATATGTTACCTGCAAGCATGTTACACTTTATGGTATCATTATATATATATCAGCCCAAAAGAATTATTACCTGGCAGGATAATGAGGTTGTGAGGCTTTCAGAAACCTCTAAGTGGCAGTTGCCATTGAGAGGTCTTTGGCAAACAATGGCTGGTAACAAAATAGATTTGGAGATGTAAAATACAAGAGGCAATCTGATGCTACATCTGTTTCACACAGGTTTCCTTCTTTAGAGTAGAGGTGATCTGACATGAATAAAACTGAGGAATTGCAACTGCTCTCGTGAAATGTGAGCTCAACCATCCCACTTTTGCTCTAGTCACAGATTTAATTGAACATGAACAATATTATGTGCTACATGTAATTTTTCTGGGGAAATGCCAATAAATCCATACTACATATCAGCATTTCTATAAAAAACTGTGTGCATTGAACCGGATGGTTTGAAAGGGTACATAGTGCTCTTGATGAACATGAATGAATACAATTAACATGAAAAATTACTGTAATGTATCAAACCCAAGAATTTACTCTGAAGCGTGGGATTCACTGATTATACAACTGCAGTAAACATGCAGCTTTGAGATGACCTGACTCCCTATAAAAATAATCTAAGATAAATAAATGTGGGCTCAATTTTTTTTTCAGTAGAAACAACCCTCTCCACAATTCTGCTGATCTCATATGGTTTCTGTTTGTAGTCTGATTTTGCATCCCAACAGATTAGTTTTCTAAAAGTGCTTTATTTCTCTCCAGAAAATGCTCTTTCTGTAATTAGAGCAAGGCTGGTCTCTACACATGCTGTCAGCTACCCGGGCACAGCAAAAGAGCAGGTTTAGAAGCAATGATACCTAGAGTAGGACCTGATTAATATTTAAAGTTGGTGTCCCATACAAATGATCAAGGAATAAGGTTCCCTCTCACTGTAATGCTGTGGTACTTCTCTCTTGAAGGAAAGATGGGTGATCTGCTTTGGGCCATGCAATAGGAGCCACAGTATCAGCAGAGCATGCTTTTTAGCAAGCGTCATATCTACTTCTTACAACCTTTGCAGTAGCCATCCAGCCAGTTTCATTATCTCCTCCTCAGCTTAGAGTGTGAGGCAATATGAAGAAGAAAAATCAGTTAATGTATTAATTTCCTCCTTCCTTCCATTCCCTGCTGTTCTACCCTAGCTGCATTTCATTTATCATTAACAAACTTTCTAGGTCAATGTGAACATGTTCTTACGTGGAAGGATTATTCTCCTGTGTTCCTACTGCTGAACACTCTTGCAGTCTGTCTCATTGTTCTTTCCAGGAATTGCAGGTGCTCTTCAAA
This sequence comes from Coccyzus lansbergi, assembly GCA_033558105.1. Classification (NCBI taxonomy): domain Eukaryota; kingdom Metazoa; phylum Chordata; class Aves; order Cuculiformes; family Coccyzidae; genus Coccyzus; species Coccyzus lansbergi. The sequence goes on along the minus strand of JAUMJK010000283.1, from coordinate 270,383 downwards.
GCTGAAGGCACTGGGATTTTTTTCTCCCCTAATACTCTCATTTTCTTGATTACAGTAAATCAGTCTTTCTCCATTATTGTGTTTCCATTTTCTGATTAGATTTGCAACAGTTTTATGATGCCAATTTTCATTCATTGGATTTTTTTAGCTGACCTGGTGTCTGGAGGGTATCTGTATTTCCAGCAGATGCTCAGATCAAACTTTTTTCATCTCAGGGTCTTGGAGAAGGCAGTAAGGATGAAGGAGAAAACTGAAGATCAACTTGAACCAGTTACAGTTGAAACTCACCTATAATTTTTCCTGGGAAATCCCTTACAAAACATAAAGAAGTACAACTGGGAAGGAGCTTAGACATACTGCATGACGGAAACACAAGCATCTTTTCATTATTCCATGTTATCAACTTATAAAAGAGAGAGTACTTCTAAAATGAGACAAAATCTGTATCAAATTTCTTCTTGGACTATCCTCTGTAGGATCCTTTCTAAACTTCCTAGTCATCTTCCTGTATTTCCCATGCACACCTTCCTTAATGGTTTTTTGTATCTACAAATGAAATGCTTGATATATGGTTCAGCCATATGGTCTGTGTCTTATGGTTTATAGACACAGGCTAGTATCTTACCATGAAACGGGAAAGTCTATGGAATTCACACCTTCTATGTATACTTACAGAAGTAATATACAAAACTGATCAGAAACTTGTTTCCTTTCATAAAATAAAATAAAATAAAATAAAATAAAATAAAATCATTATTTCCCCAGCAAACAGAATCTTCATGCACTGTGGGAAAATTCCATGTTGCCTCTTTTTTTCCCCTTTGCCATGTAAATATTTGCCATAAACATTGTCACTTATTCTCACCAGTTATTTTTCCTTCACCTTTACAAATAATGCAACTCTTTAAAGCTCTTCTAGAAAAGCCTGTATCTCAAAGAACTTTGTTAGCAAATTACAGTTATTAGAACAAACTTAGAAGACCTTTCTGATGTTATTTCATTCCAGCAGATCTTCTAGCTATTTACTGCTTGCTCAAATTCAAAGCCATCAGAAGCAAAGACTTTGCATATTTATGTTGATTATAAAATAATCAGTACCTTTTGATGCAATATATTAAACCATGAACATGAAGAGGAATGTTTCCTCAAGTTTACACACATCTAATTTGAAATGTTGAAAAATCTTTCTCCAATTAGGCAAAAGTGACAGAACACGTCAGAAAAGACCCATTATGACAGCAATGGAGATGTCAGAAGTGATAAAACCAATAAGTTAGGACTGATAAATACATAAACCAGAAAGAAAAATAAAGAAAAAGAAGATTAATATATATTGATGGCACTTAAAAGCAAAACTTGAAAAACATACATGCACAATTATTTCCTTAGCCCTTAATTTTTTTTAATTAAACTTTTCCACCAAAAATAATTTTAAAAACTATATTAATACTGTTCTTTCTAAGGTACTTTTTTCCACACTTTTTTACTTCTACCTTCAGCAGGCACTGGAATACACTTAACATTCCATACAAATACTGTTTTATTGAATATCTACCTCTTCCTAGGTGACAGCCTCAATCATACTATACAAAAACTGAGTGAAGTGTGCATTATCAGAATACTCTAAACAAACCATGGTCTTCGTTCATTGAAGAAATATTTGCATAATTGCCCTAAATTAGAGATATTTAATTTTTAATGATTTACTAAAAGTTTAAAAAGACTTTTTATTCCCAATTGTATATAGTCTGATTCATGACAAATCCTTTATTGTGTACTACAAAAGATTTCTCTATTTCTTCTCCAGATATTAAAATAATAGCAACTTTTCTACCTAAGAAAACTGGGGCACTGCAGGAGGGTTACACTGTGATACAGTAATCTGGATACTCTAACTTCAAAGGTAGAAAGGAGAAATCTCTGTGAACTTTTAAAGGTATTTAAAGCCTTATGAATAACTGCTACAAGTGAACACACAGAGTTTTATCATAATAGTTATTTCACGTATCTCTTCAGATAAGAAGTCTTGATCAACTTCTGCCTGAAGACATCTAGTCCACGTCTTTCTCAACCAAGGGTCAGTTCTGATGTAGGAATGTGCATGAAAAGGAGTGCAGATTCAAACAAGGATGAGCACGAAAATCTGGAAACATTTCTTGTGAACCTTTGTCAACAAACTGAGCTGTCTTAACAGGAAATTAGGTTTGGGAGGGAGTATATCTACCCCCTTCCTTGAGAGGAACATTTCAAATCCACTGCCTACACACAAGAATCAAGTCCTACTTGAATGGTACTCACATGCCACTGAGCTATCTAAACATCTTTATGGCCATGGTGACACCAGACTCCTGGGATATTCATAGCCCTCTGGACTGGCAGCAGGTGGGATATCACCCCAAAGGTTCTGAAGTGCCACTATAGAGATAAACAAGTGTAGGTAACAGAGCCATGCTCTTCCTCACAGATGTTCCTTTCTCATCCACTTAAAACCCCTTTACTTGATGATTGAGCTGAGACATATTTAAATGATGGTTGGACTTGATGATCCAATGGGTCTCTTCCAACCTGGTTGTTCTATGATTCTACGAAATAATATACTATTAGCACCAGCACCTGTAAGCAGTGATTAGCCACCATTCAGATGAAAGATCATAGAATCAAAGAATCATAGAATAGTTTGGGTTGGAAGGAACCTTAAAGATCACCTAGTTCCATCACCCCTATCGTAGGCAGGGACACATCCCACTACATCAGGCTTCCCAAGGCCTCATCCAACCTTGCCTTGAAACATCTCTGGGGATGGGGCAGCCACAATTTCCCCAGGCAAACTGTTCCAGTGCCTCATCACTCTCTTCTTGAAGAAATTTTTCCTTATGTCTAGCCTAATTCTGCTCCTCTCCAGTTTATGCCCATTCCCCCTAGTCCTATCACTACAAGACTTTGTAAAAAGTCTCTCCACAGCTATTTTTGTAGGCCCCTTCAGGTACTGGAAGGTCACAATAAGATCTCCTCTGAGCCTTCTCTTATCCAGGCTGATAACCTGTCCTCATATGGGAGGTGCTCATCTTTGTAGCTCTCCTCTGCACCCATTCCAACAGTTCCATATCCTTCTTATGTTGAGGATTTCAGAACTGGATGCAATACTCCAGATGAGGTCTCAGAAGAGAGGAATAGAGAGGCAGAATCACCTCCCTGGACCTGCTGGCTCTGTGACCTGAAGGCCACATCCTGGCCTTCTTTTGATGCAACCCACAATACAGTTGGCCTTCCAGGTTGTGAGTGCATACTGCCGGCTTTGTTGGGAATTGTTTCTTCAAGTGCCCTGGCAGGGTGGAGATGGGTAAAGTTACAAAAGTGGTCAATGACTCTGTTAAATTATGTTAATGAAAAAACTTGAGGGGGCAGGAGTTTACAAGCTAGCAACAAAGTTATGTGGGTTGGGCGGTCTCCAAGGAAGGCTGGTTGCTAGGGCAGAAGTGACCAATCAATGTTTACCTGATGTTTGGCCTGGTTGGTCTATATAAACAGCAAGTTAACCCATAATAAAGCCCTTCATCTGAAATCATATTGATTTGTTCATGAGGTTCACTTGCCCATGCCACGATATGGCTTCTCATCAACCAGCATCCCTAAGTCCTTTTCTGAAGGGCAACTCTCAATCACATTATCCACTATTGTGTCCTGAAATCAGGGATTGCCCCAACCCAGGTGTAGGACCTTGCACTTGGCCTTAGCCAATTCATTTACATGCAGAAGAAATAAAAATAGATCGGCTAACAAATGCACAGAATATAGTTTGATTCCACTTTTACCTAAGATTCTTTCTAGTGCAAGTAGATGCTGATAGAGAAGGAAATAGATTTCTGCTACAGCAGAACAAAATGCCAGTAGTATCATCTCTCTGATATTACAGGACATTTTTGTTAAAAATTGCTGTAGAGGCTTCGTGCCAGCTCAGTGTTAGCTCTGTACTTGACCCTTTGCAAGGACAACAGTCATACTGTAACTGTTGATGAAATGCTCTGCAGGTAAGCCAGGCTATGTTGGCAAATGAAAGACTGGTGAATCAAGCAGCTTGTGCCTCATCAAAGTACCACCCACATCACTGATCTTCAGCTTTTGGGCCTACCTTTGCTGAATAATACTAATTCAATAACTTTGAATTACTATCTCTGTTTTGATGACAGCATATTTCCATTAAATAGGCAGTTTACAAGTGATTTACGAAGTCTATTCAATATTAGCTTCAAAACTCAGCACCTGGGGAGGGTAGAAACTGTTGCCAGTTCTACTACTGTAAGGAGAAGGAAAATTTGGCATAAAAACACTGCAGCTACACTTTCATTTAATAAAATTGCTAGCTGATAGAGTCAAGACATCTGTGTTTTAAGAGTTTTCTCCTCTAGAAGGTAACATCTGTTTGGACAGTCAATATTTGCTGCAGTTTTGAAATAAGTTTTGAACAAACCAAACCCCAACAGAAATTCGAAACTTCAGAAACTGAAGTCCAGCATCTTGTCATGCTCTCCCCTTCAGGAATATTTCCACAGCCATGTTTCTCTGATTGCAGCATCATAATAGAAATCTATACACCTGCATGGCCTGTCCTATGGCAGTAATTCTGAGCTGGTGAATTCACTGGTGCAGTTCTGTCAACTAGCATATAGATGAAATGTTCCTTCTTCCCTTTCCAGCTGCACATCCATTTCCACAGTTCACCAGGCCACGTCTGTAGACACAAGTGATTTTGTATAGTTTAACTGTGAAGAATACGGCTTCAGTGCATGGAAATTTGCAGGATTTTCAGGTTTATTCAGTACAAATTTTAGATTGACACCTGATATGGAAAGGATAGCCAAACAGGAGAAAATATGTCTAGATGTTGTATTAATCACTAATAGCAGGTTCAGGACTAGCATTCATGCAGTTCACACACAATCCTCTGAGCTTGTAGATTCAGTTTGGCCTGAAGCTTCATGATGTAGAGCTTCCATACTCTGACTTATGCCTAGCCCTGAGATCACTGCCTCCATTAACATGATTTGTCAGTTTCTCACTCAAAGGGCAGAGTATAGAAACGTTCTGCCAAAACAGAAACATTTTCTGCTAACTTTCAGTTGAATGTTGCTCGCCATTTTGTGCAGTACAAGCCCATACAGTAATCTCAGAGGTTTCCTCAAATTTGTTTCGGGTCACTGTTTGTTTGTTCATTCTGCAAATTTTCTTACAGTCAAGCACAAGACATCTTATGAGTAAGCAGAAGGTATAAGTGGCCTCAAAATATTATTTTGGTCAAAACTAGTGGTCAAAAAGATCTTTGGAGACCTCTGCAGTCAGCAAAGTTTAAATTGTTTGCCAAGTAATCAAAAAACCTATGCCTACACTACTGCTGAACTACCTTGTTGTATAAGCAAAGATGGCAAAACCAGAATAGTGTTTAGATTAGCAGGAAACACATTATTGATAGGTTAAAAAAAAGGAACAGACAGAATGGCATCAGCATAAAACCTACCATATATTCCATTATGGAATAGATCCTAATATTCATAAATTATTTTGGGTTATTAGATTTACACAGTATTTCCCATAAGCTAGGTCTATGGAAATACTTTTTATATTATCTTTCTGAATTGCAGCAGTGGGACATCACAACCCTTTCACAATTTAATGCAGTTTGATTCATGCAGCCTGCTCATGGCTGGAGTTAATAGAGAGGAGTGGCCATGATCCCACTGTGTAGTACTCAAGAAGGGTTTCTTCAGGGCCCTACTTGATGACTGAGTATAAAACATGGACTTGCTAGCAATCATGGTTGGCTTCCAAACAGATTTCACCTGCATTATCTGCACACCATATTGTGCAAAGGGAAACAAGAAAAAAATGGTGGAAATATTTATTTTTTTAATGTGGGTTGTCATTTTTTATGAAATGCCATAGACAATGGAAGGTTTATCTCAAAATCGGCTAGTGTCTTGGTCTTACCTCATGGCACTGAGACAAGGTATTGTGCACTTATCAACATGTGAAACAACTCAAGAATGTGAGCATCCCTGGAGATGAATAGGGAACGGGCTGTACCCAGAGTCCATCTGGGGATGTTCATCCACCCTGGGATGAACTCTTCCTTGGCTTCTTCCTGCACACAACTACATGTCTTGCTTCAACAAGATGCACAAGAGCAAATCAGCAAATGTGAGATGTGAAGGGATGATCAGAGTATAAGGACACGGGAGATAAGCAAGGAGAGATCAAAGTAGCACAACTTCCACTGGATTAATTTAGACAGTGAATTAGGTCTTCTTTTTGGTCTGAGTCATTGTAGCAGGTGCTGTATTGAATATCATGTCATTTAGACTTGTTTTAGGGCTGAACTGCAGGGAAGCTTATGTAGCATACAGTTTGTACTGTAGTACAAAAGAAGATGGAGTAAAATGAATAGCACTTTTATGAACAGATCAGATAGTACTCTGGTCAAATTTTTGCTATGGTGAAAACTGGAATACTACAATAATTGCCAGAGTATTAGTTTTCTTCTCCCTGACTTTAGTCTGTGGTTATGAACACATGATCTTTCAAGTTTTATGCGGTTCTTTATTTTTGCACTTATAAAGGAAAATATTTTTAGATCCATATCTGTGGCTTCATATTTAAATATTTCAGGTAGTGTACAATAAGATACGGAAGCTTTTACTTTTATATAATTCTAATTGCCTGAAAAGCATTGAAACAGTGCTCTTATTTCTCAATAAATTCCTGGTTGTTCAGTGATCAAAGCAGAAGGCAGAGTGCATGTGTCCCAGAATATCTTTCAGCATAGTAGAGATTTTAGGTAGTAAAAATTCTTTGCCATAAGGTGCCTCAGCAACCATGTACATTTGGTATTTGAAGTCCAATATGTCTCTGATTCTGGCTGGTGACTACAAACATTGTGAACTGTTGCTACATTTGCAAGAACAAGAGATATAAGGGGCAGTAATTCTAAACGGTAATGAAAAATATTTGCTGGTAGAATTCAGCCAAATGACCCACTACAGATTGAGGTTTTCTTTCATGTGGTCACTTAGTCCCTGACAAACCTTAAATAAATGCTAATTTAAAAATTAGAAACAATAGGTGATATTCAAAATATTGTCTGATAATCCTATGGCTACCACTGCAACTTAAATATCACACTTTCTTTATTGTTATTTTTCTAGCCATGAGCATCACTAAGAATGCCAAGAAATAATTGCAGAAACTTGTAAAAATTAATTTGCCTAATATCCAACACTGATTACTCTGAAGATTTCCAATGCAAGAGCTGACAGTAGATTGACAGCCCAGAATTATATCACCAAACACTACAGCACTGGCAAAAAAAAAGGTAAATGAAATTATAATATTTAGTGAATCATTCAACTTGCAAATGCTGACACCTCTTCCTGCCTATCAGACCAAAAGAAAATATCATGATTACATCTAATGTACAAGTGATGGCTTCTTGTTTGACAGTAAACTAGAACAGTAAAATGCAGCAAAAACTCCCGTGGACAGATCTTCAAACTTTTTAATTCCCAGTCTAAATCACTACTACATACACAAGAAACAACCTCAAATCAGCATTTAAATCACCTAATTATCTCAGCAATAAGTACTTAAATCCCAAGTTATCTCTCTGCATCTTTAAAAATAACATTTCTGTTGTTGTGTAAAGTACTTATGATTCTGGAGCCTGTAGAAAAGAAAGACTAGGAGTCAAGATACTATTTTTTGGGTAGGTAAAAGCTTAAATAAACAGTGACGAATAAAGGACAAAAGAAAGCAAATATTCTGACTTAGTCCTCTAGTTACCTTTGCTTAACAATGGAAATGGTAAAAAAATTATCCCAAATCTCTAAACCAAGACACTAGAAAAGCATCAAGTGAAAACAGAATAGCAGGATGATGAACTGAAATATGTTTGAAGGGACCTCAGGAAGACAAAGCCTTGTCCTGTCAGATTTATGGGTATGTCCAAAGATGGAATTCCAAAATGCAATGAAGGCAACCGAACCATTCCCTAATGCAATTCATTGCATTTACAAATCTGGACTTTCAAATTTCTGGCTTTTCTAAAGTTCTTCTTGAGCAATTTTTATAGGTTCACGAACATCACCAAACACAAGAAAATAAAAACTTAACATGAAAAGTATTGCATGGCATGCATGCATCACAAAATGCTTCCTGTAATAGTTGGGCAAGATGTTGCCACATAAATGGCATTTTATAATAACCCCTGCCAGTAGGACACTCCTGCAACACTACCACTTTTATTTGATTCACCCACATCTTGCTTTCATTGCCATTACAACTGGGAAAGACCAAAATTTCACTCTTTTTTTTTTTTGTGGAAAAGCACAGAAGAGTTTTCATAAACATCTGCAACTTTCACAGTAAAAATTTCTGAAGAGTGGAGGGCTTGGTGCCTATGAGACTGAACTTTTAGAATATTCAGAAACTTGAGCTCTTCAGCTGACAGGTTAATTAGAAAATGGGAAGCTGTGTGAGTCATTGGGGACAAGCTGGCAGGGAACATCTGCACAGAGGAACATCCACAGAAAATGTCATTGAAATAGACTTACCTGGGGAATATGCTAAATCTGCAAAAAGGGTCTTTTTTTCCCCAGTGAAAATTTCTAACTAGCTGAAATTACCATAACTAATTGTTAGTACTTGCATTTCTTCATTAGAAGTGAAAATTATTAAAGACTCATCTGGAACATCTGACTCTCAATTTGTGAAGGGCCAAGGAGATTGTCTATTTAGGACAACCAATCTTATCCTCTTTTCTAAAATCTTATTTCTTCTTTCCTGGTAGAAATTTTTGAGTCTCTGCACCTGCTTGATTTGTACCTATAATGCAAACATGTTAAAAGTTGATTTACAACACTCTCTTAACCCCAGAGGTGCAAAGCAGAGAAGAAAATAGCTAAATGTCAGTTTAAAAGTTGAATTTTAACTAACTTATTTTTCTTTCTTAAGGGAAGTTTAAAATCTGCTAGTCCGAGAGTTAAGTTAAACAAATAAACTGACCAGCTGCTTTTTTAATTAAAGTAATCTTTTTTATTCTTGAAATTGTTTGCGGAAAACAAAACACAAGGAAAACTAAAAAACAGGATTGTGGTACTTGATGGCAATAATCATGTTTTCTTAATGCCAGATAGCAATGCAAAACATGTTATGAGCAAAAGTAGAACTCAAGCATTTTTATTTTGCCAAAAAAGAACTTTTATTGTCATGAGTCCTTTAGAAATACATTATTATACATAAGAACACATTTGTACAAAGAAAATGTTCATTACAGCAACCCGGAGGAGAACAGGAGAATCTGGAGAAAGCTGATTTCTGTGAAATTATCATTTCCAAAGATTAAAAACAATCAACTCTTATACGATGCCATAGCAGTAGGCATAGAAATGTATTACATCTATTGATTTTCATAGCTGTATTATCCATTGCTTTCTTTCCCCATCTCTTTTTGTCTATTATTATTACCAACTATTAAAAAAATAAATTTAAAAAAGAGAAAAAAAACCACAAAAAAATCCAACAACAAAAAGAAAGATAAATTGAACCAGTATTGGATATATTTTAGTCCTATTTTTGTTGCTGTGAATAGCTATTCAGCAACCAGTGGCCTCTCCTGCCAAACCATTTCTATGGTATAGTATACGCAGAAATTGCTTAGCATACAGCTGTGCACCTCATGCTACCAGAGAGGTCCTGATGAATAATTCAGAAATTAAATCCTGCTGACCTCACATGTAACAAAAGTGTAGCCAAACTTACTTAAACAGGAAAGAAAATTTTTGTTGCTCTTTTCATTTGCCTCAGCTGTTAATTTTCACTGATACTGCACAATGCTATTCCACTCTTGCTACTTACTTTTTAACTTAGTTGTCTTTTACACTGAGATAGATTTGTGAACCACCAGCAACGATGAGGTACTGCACCTATCTCTGTCTTCTCAGTAACGGTAGGGAACATGTACCAATTTAATTAAGTTGTTATCAAATGTATGCGCATGTGTCTACTGCAAAACTGACACTGCTATGGTTACCAGCGCCACAACAGCAGGTGTATGATAAAAGTTATGCAATGGAGGTGCTCCAGGAGGTAGCATTAGGAAGTTGTGATGAACTTGGGATCCAGTATCAGAAGTAATCTGTAAACTTTCTGCTCTGTTTATAAGTCCACTAGGGCTATGGAGGGATCTAACGCAAAATGGTAACATACTTTTTGTAAAGAACAGCCATTCTGTCAGTTTTGACAAGAAACTTGTACAGCTGAGACTGTTCTGGGATTTTACTGTGACATGCACAGAGTGTTCTTTCCTAATTGTTCCCAGACCTTTCATCTTTAGGAACTCAAAAAAAAAAAAAAAAAAACAAACCCACGTTTTCTTATGAAAGACACTGGCTATACAACAGCTGGATTCCAACCATGATTACACTGGGATGACAGCATCACCGAGTTCCTCAGTGTAAAAACTAGATCAGTTTTGAGACCAAGATCTCTAATTAGAGTAAAATGTGGCTCAAGGAGCATCATCTGCCACTGCAGCCAAGACTATCCCTCCCTCTCTAAATCATACTTGGAAGAGCACTGTCCTTTCTCCATTGGCTGCAGTGAGAATGCAATGAAGTAGATAAAGCCCTTTTGCATTGCCAAACTGGGGAATGACTACACTCTTTAACTTCATTCTGCCAGCATGCCCACAGGTATTTCTCTGTAAAATAAAATAAAATAAAATAAAATAAAATAAAATAAAATAAAATAATAGTTCAACTTAGATAGGAAGCTTAGTGAATCCAGAGGAACTGTGTTACTTTCTCTGCTTATTTTACCTACAAGGATGCAGCATACCACCCATCAGATATAAACAGTGCTACACAAGTCCAGCTTCCCTTTAGGTGGCAGAGGAAAGAAGTATCCTGAGATCTGAATACCAGTCACTGTGTCAGGACATACAGAAAGTCAGGGAACAGACACTGCCAAACCGCCTGAATTAAAGTTTGGTTTTGATCATTTCTAGTCTTCAGTAATTTCCTCTTGGTCTCTGCATCAGTTTTTTTTAAATCTGTTCCACTGCTGAATCATTACTAGTACCAGAAAATGCTCAGTGAGAAATAGTTTGGCAACAGATGCAGCAGAAAGCTGCAATTTTTCAAAGTCATCAAAATGACATAGGAAGGTAGCTCTGACTGGTATTCAATGGGACCCCTGCCTTCTCACAGATATCGCGTTAAAATTTTAATACTGCACTACTTATTCTCACCTGCAATGGAGTTTTCAAGAGCGGTGTCATGCCTAGATCACACCATAAAATCTGTGGTTCCTATTCTGTTATATGTGATTAACCAGGCCCTGTAAAAGATGATATCTCAGGTCTATGAAAGCACATGTCCTTCATACGTTCACAGGAATCTTCTGGTTTTTTCCAAACCCTATATGTAAGGACTAAGATGTATAAGAGTGTGTATTTGTGCATGTATGAATGCTAAGGACAAATACAGACTTTCAAGTATGCATGCCAGATAACTGCTTCTGTTTTGTACACAAAAGTATCTGGAGTTTGTTGTGCTACAAAAGGCAGGCAGGATATAATGCAGTGTCCTCCTCACAGATATTGGTTTATGGGCTAGTTAGAAACTTTAAAAAATAGTAGAAAGGGCAGAAGTGCCTGTTACAATAGGTGAAGGCTGCAGGCTGGTGGGAATCTTCTTTTAACTGTATGACATTCAAACATAAATATCCTAGATTTTTATCTTTTACAACATTTACTGAACTGTGTTTAATTTTTCAAAACTTTTTCTTGTTATGTTATTATTCTCCTTTAAGCACATTTTGAAGAATGTGATTTCATAATCAATATTCAGCAGAATACTTCTTATGTTTAGTTGCTGTATTCATGGATCATCTAATCATCTATAGGAAAAATTTACCTATCATGTCACTCAAATTACAATACTAGAACTATAGAGAGACTAATCAATGAAAGCTGTGGGGTTTTGAGGAGTGTAGTTGATGCCTCTGGTGAAATCAATTCTTGTCCTTGCTACAGTCTCTTCAGATGCTTTAAACTTAATGTGTATCTGTCATTCTAATCTCATCTCTAGTGGTATAACCTATAAGGTGGCTCAAATCACTGAATTATAGCAACATAAATCCAGAGCAAATGACAGTAGAAATAGACCCTTTTTTGAAAAGGTTAAAAGGTTTTCTATATTCCTTTCAGGTATGGCAATGTTTTCTCTCTTCCTCTCTTTGAAAAAAAAATGTTAAAACCATAAGCATTCTCCATCTATTAATTCATTGCATTTTTCCGATTTTCTTTCCCCGGATAATATAATGGAGTGCAGCCTACCTACTGGCTATGCGATTCAACCACACATGTCATTATTTTTATTTTGATGTTGAGGAGGTTTTGATAACCTAAGGGTATGTGGGAGGGCATGTCTGCAGAGAATTCTATCTCTTTGTATAAAAATCTGGAGAGCTGGAAAAAAACCCAGACTATCTCAGTGCATTTTCTCAAGTCTGAACAGAATCAGCAATCTTTAGAATAATTAGTGCTTGGAAACACTTGTTCTGACTTTAACTTAGTTATATTTAACTTAATTATATTTAGTTTAATTATGTTTATCAATCAGACAAGATAAAATGCATGGTTAGTCCTATTAGCAAGGCTGAAGCAGTAAATTATTCAGTCCTGGAGAAAATCTGACAAAGAATTACTGCTTATAAAACTTACTTATTATTTCAGGGAAAGGCTACTTGAAATAAGACTTAGTGAAGGTGGTTTTATGTCAATGGAGCTTTATATGTGCCAAGTCTTTGTGTTTAAGTACCTGTATGAATCCAGCATCGGCATTATTAACCTAGACCTCATTTTCCAGTACTTCTCCTGCTTTGTACTTAAACTGTAGGTGACTCCTACTGTCTGAAGGTTCCCCATCAGCTTGCTTGTCTTCTTAGAACTTATACATGTCCAGGACTTTTGCCAGTAGGTTTTCATCACAAAGATGCATTGATTTTGGTTGCTTTGCTACTCAGAAATGGTTTTTTGTTAAGTTCCAGTCCCGGTATATTTGGCATTTGTTGGTCCGTGGGGCACTTGCTTCCTGTGGCTTGTTTTAAGAGGTTACATTTCTGCTTAAAACTTCAAAACAGAATTTGAGAGGCTTTTAGCTATTCGTTCCTATCATCTTTTTTTTTTTCTGAATATTTGTTTGCTTAACGGTAGTCTGGAATTAATCATGTTTATTTATCTTCTTCCTGTAGTCCTAATAAAGTCCTTGCCAGTAATGTAGGCTATAACTAAGTTGCACTGTAAATACTACATAGTATTAGAGTGCTGCTAGTTTTTAACCCTAAAAGCAATAAATGCTGTTTGAATGTTGTTAGAATATAGTAAAATAAAGAAGCAATGATAGCTTTTGTACCAATGGTAATGAGCCAAATTATAGCCTTGCGTTATAGTCTAATAAATAAGGCCAAATTATAGCCTTGCATTATAGTCTAATAAATAAGAAGAAAAAAAAAAACTGTCTCCATTTCTGATTCTCATTAAACAGGAATAAAAATAAAACGGTATTATAAATGTAGCCTCTAATGGCTTCTACTACATAGCCTGTCTCCACTTACAGTATCACTTTTTTCCTTTAGCCTATTACTAACTTATAAGGATAAGCAAAGGAATTAAGATATTTTCCCAGCACCTGTAATTATAATGAACAGCAGTGATTGCATGACTACCTCCTGTAGCTGTCCTTGAGATGACTATGTGCCTGGATTTCTAAAGGACAAGCAAGCCCTTTACAAATACTTACAGCTAGGATTGGAATTTTTATGTATGTTATTATAACCAAAGTTCCTTTCTTCCCTCTAGTGCTACGCCAAATTTCCTGCACGCAAATTTTTTCACTAAAATATTTTTCGCAAGTTTTGATATTTTTTAGTGTTCTCTATAGGTTTTCTTGGTGTCATGCAAAAATTTTGTGAAAACCCTTCACTACACAATCATCCTTCAACAATGCACAGGGCAAGATCCCCCCTGATATTCATACAAGATCAGTTCTCAAAAGCATGAACAAGAATTAACTGTATTAATCTTAATGCACTCACAGCTCTAAAGGAAGTGCCAATCTGAAATCTCAGTGCATTTTCTAAGTATCACTTTGTGAAAGAAATCATAATGATAAGGTAGGTAACGATCTGCTGCTGGTCATGGTAGTGCTGCCAAATGTTTACTTGTTCCTCTGAGAAGTCGATGCTACTCAGGTCTGCTAGCTGAATTGCTAAGGTGGTTGACCTTTGATTGTTTTTAGCCAAAATAAGCTGCTTAGACTTAAGCTCTTTAAACAGAGGATCTTTATTACTAAATAATTTAGCCCAGGCAACTTTGTGATGGTTTACTCTGAGAATCAGGTTAATTAGCAATTGCAGGTATACAGAACTTAAAGGTACCATACAACCCTTTCAGCTTATTCAGTCCTAGACAGCAGTTGGCAACAGCTGTCAGAAAAGGCCTCCAGCAAACTCTATTTCTGATTGCTGATGCCTTTCCTCCTAAAGGTTGTGCAATGCAACATTAATAAGGCACATAGCTCTCTCTCTTCAGTCCCTACCAGCCCCTTTCCTCTGATTCCATCATCCATGTTTTTCAGATTTGCTCTTCTCTCACCTTGCACCTAATTATTACTATAAAAATACATCCAAGCCTGAGAACTTAAGTTAGCCCAGGATCCTAGTGCTACTAAACTAACCATTCTGGCGAAGGCAATAGGTGTGCTAGAAGAAGCAGGAGCACGTTCCCTAGATGTTCTTCAACAAAACACTTGACAAAATCAATGTTTCCCAGAAAAGTTTTGATTGCATCAGAGTGATATGTTCTAAAGAAAAAAATGTATTAGAATATTTTTCAGCCATTTCTATTTGTCCATTAGTTGTTCCTGGCTTTGTCTTCTACTGATCTTCACTCATCTTCACTCACCTATTTCTGCAGACTAAACAGGCTATATCAGGGCAACCATACACATTTGTCTGTCAAGGGTAAAGGAATATATCTAGGAATGGCAGATATGATGACAATTGGAATTCTGATCAAACAGCACTCTATGCTCACTGGTCTCTATTTTCACTAGAAAGGGCTTTGATTCTAAGGGAGGGGGATCTTTTTTCACTGAAATATACTTTTAAAATGGCTTCTGTAATACTCTCCAATCATCACTTGTAACTTGAGTATAAATAAATGACTTAACAATCTGTAAAAACTTTCTTAGCAAAAGTTTATATAATCATATATATTATATATTCATTGAAATGAGCAAAGTTGATAAAAGAGACACAGCAGTGTCAACCTCAGAGTGAGGAAGCATTCTCAGAGATGTCAGTAATACACCATTTCTAGAAATGTCAAACTTCCAGAAGAAATATATCCTTCCGTGGTGACATAACATTGGTATAAGTCTCAACTTTTTCAGAAGGATCCTCATTTTTCCAGTTTAGGTCACAACCACAGGCATCAGACTGGCCCAAAAAGCAGTGAGTCCTGACCTTAGTGTACATGAGCAATACCCCAGTGCTGAAATCAATTGATTCAAGACATGCAACTTCCTGCAATGCAGAAGGTGTGAAATAGATAAAAATGCTATTCATGCAGAGTATTTATGGGAGTGAACACTTGACTTGTTAGGACTTTCAACTCAGGAATCATGCTGAATGAGATAACTTAAACCTTACATTGCTAACAAGGATTAACTACACCAACCAATAAAGCGGAGATACTGATAATATTTCCAAAGTTTACCCAAGTCATATCAATTTCAGAAAAAAATAAAAAAATTGACATGTAAAAAAGATAGATTTTCTTCTAATGAACACTAATAATTTTGCGTGGCTTAATAATAGTAAAGCAAAAGATCTTTATTTTCTCTTAGGAAGGACAATCAATTTAGCTGTGCTCACTAACAATAATGCCTCTAACACCTTCTGTATAATAGTCGACAGCCGGAAATAGAGCAACTCTGGCCCCAGCATTGGTAGAACAAAGTACATACAGAAGGAATTGAGAAGAAACACTCATCTAATGTCTTTTGAACTTCCATGTTATCTAGTCTACTAATATTACTTGAAAGTTGCCATGAATGTTACCTAAATATTTCAGGATGACTCCTGCCTCTCATTCCCATCATAAGAGCCTTATGAAAACAATATTTGCCTTAATTTTCAGATTCTGGAATTATCAGAGTCATGGTAAAAATGCAAATACATTCATGAAGGATAGGCTTCATACTGCCTTAGAAGGAAGACAACAAAAAAAAGATGAACCATAATTGTTTTAACTTGATTCCATTGAATACACCAGTACAAAAAGGATACAAGCTTTGCTCTAGGAATGCTTCAGGGTTTTTATTTTTACAGCCAAAAATTCCTACTGGATTGAAGCAAAAAAATATCTACATAAGACTAAAGAAATGCAGCTTACAAAAAGTGCCAATGTTTAATCTGCTCTGCTAACAATAAGCTCAATATATCACCAGCTTACAGAGAGCTTTTCCTTCATCCACAACATAACTTCCATTTCCACTGTAGCATCAACTACAGCCTTCTTCTATGTAACTGTTTCTTTGGTTTCCCTCAGAAAAGTATAGAAAAGGCAAGATTGTTTGCTTCACTAAAGAAAAATGTACTCAATGTGCAAGTAATTTCATGAAGTACAAGTTGCAGGTGCTTGTTCATATGTGAAACTATTGCCACAGCTCAAGCAATTACAAAAAGGCAAAATATGAAAGATGGTACACATTTAATAAGCAAGATTACAGCCTGTAGGGTGTATTGGATTATCGCTACAGAACAATTAATCTTTTTGATGTTACAGCATGCATTATTAACATTGTAGGTGCTAATGAAATGTGTCCTTATTTAATGCTTTTGATATGACAAGCAGGGGGTTATGCTGGATATTGCTATTGCTTTCAGCATGAGTAAATCTGCTATCAGTTCTGCTAGTGCAGTACCCAGATTGCCTGGATGCATAAAGTCGCTGCTCAAGGTGGGATGCTTGGCTCATCTTCCTGATGGAAGCACCAACAGGGTAGGTCCCAGAGGAAAGGCTCAGGAATCATAAAAGAAGTAGGATCAGGACAACTTGAGATTACCACAATATTAAATGTTCTAAAAGTTCTGACAGTTGGTGCCAGACATTTAAGGCACTGATTAAATATACATACAAAAAACATAAACATCATTATGTGTCACCAGCAGTTTCACTTCAGTTTGGGGGCTTGAGTAATATTAGTATTTCATCCTGCTAAATCATAGCCACAAAGCCCTACTTAAACATTACTATGATGAAACAAAATTGCAGGAACAGACAGACTGCAGCTTTACACAATATTTGCAGGTGAATACATGATTGCACTTTCATTATACCTTATTAGAAGTGATTCCTGCATCTGTCAGTAGGAGTCATGTTTTCCCAACCACAATCAAATCTCTACGTCAGAAACACACATCAGAAGAGGTAATTAGTCCTGTTGAGTTTGGGGAGTGAATTCATCCAAATGGAGTAATTATTCCAAATCTTCTATTCCAAATCTTCAATTCCAAATCTTGGCAGACGAGGTGGCCGAGTGGTTAAGGCGATGGACTGCTAATCCATTGTGCTCTGCACGCGTGGGTTCGAATCCCATCCTCGTCGGGAGGTCGGGAGACCTGAAGTTTTAGTCATGGAAAAGGTGATCTTGAGTGTTATCATGAAGCACTTGCAGGAGAACCGGGTGATCAGGCCCAGTCAACACGGGTTCATAAAAGGCAGGTCTTGCCAAACTGACCTGATTGCCTTCTATGACAAAGTGACTCGGCTGCTGGATGAGTGAAGGGCTGTGGATGTGGTCTTCCTGGACTTCAGCAAAGACTTTGACACAGTTTCTCACAGCATTCTGCTACGGAAACTGTCAGCCTCTGGCCTGGACAGGTGAACACTCTCCTGGGTGGAAAACTGGTTGGATGTCTGGGCCCAGAATGTGATGGTAAATGGTTTTAAAACCAGCTGGAGACCAGTGATAAGTGGCGTTCCCCAGGGCTCAGTGCTGGGCCCACCCCTGTTCAATGTCTTCATCAGTGACCCGGATGAAGGCATCGAGTGTACCCTTAGCAAGTTTTAGATGACACTAAGTTGAGTGGAAGTGTGGATCTGCTGGAGAGCAGGGAGGCTCTGCAAAAGGATCTGAACAGGCTGGACCACTGGACAGAGTCCAATGACATGAGGTTTAACATGGCCAAACACCAAGTCCTGAATTTGGGGCACAATAACCCTATGCAGAGCTACAGGCTGGGAGAAGCCTGGCTAGAAAACTGCCAGCAGAAGGACCTGGGGATGTAGGTTGACAGCCGACTGACCATGAGCCAGCAGTGTGCCCAGGTGGCCAAGAAGGCCAATGGCATCCTGGCTTGTATCAGAAATGGTGTGACCAGCAGGTCCAGGGAGGTTATTCTCCCTCTGTACTCAGGACTGGTGAGACTGCTCCTTGAATACCGTGTCCAGTTCTGGGCCCCTCACCACAAGAAGGTTGTTGAGGTTCTGGAGCAAGTCCAGAGAAGAGCAAACAGGCTGGTGAACAGGCCTTATGAGGAACATCTGAGAGAGCTGGGGTCGTTTAGCCTAGAGAAGAGGAGGCTGAGAGGAGACCTCATTGCTCTCTACAACTACCTGAAAGGAGGTTGTAGAGAGGAAGGAGCTGGCCTCTTCTCCCAAGTGACAGGGGACAGGACAAGAGGGAATGGCCTCAAGCTCTGCCAGGGGAGATTTAGGCTGGAGATTAGGAGGAAGTTTTTCACAGAAAGGGTCATTGGGTATTGGAATAGGCTGCCCAGGGAGGTGGTTGATTCACCTTCCCTGGAGGTGTTTAAGGGCATGGGTAGATGAGGTCCTGAGGGACATGGTTTAGTGTTAGATAGGAATGGTTGGACTCGATGATCTGATGGGTCTCTTCCAACCTGGTGATTCTGTGATTCTTAGGACATTTGCAACTGTAGTCTTTCCTGCTAAATACCTAAGCAATTATTTATCTTGATGTTTATAGATGCGTACAAAAAATACTTTCTTCATAATTTTAATACCCAGCGTTTTAGTGGTCAGGTCCTCTTCCGTATGTATATGCAACAGAAGTCTGACTGCATTCAAGAAAACAACATATTGGAGTTTTGGGAAACTCAGAGGGAGAGAACTATGTAGGGTAATTTCAAAGACAAAATAACCCCTAGATGCTCTCTTGATCCAGCTCATCTGTGCCCTGGACCACATGGAAACATCACTTGAAGATTCTGGTTTAGTAAGACCAAATGTGAAAATTCTAGTCTATCGAAACTTCAGAAACTATGATTCTCCAGAGTCCTTTTCTGAAAAGGCTGTTATACTCTTTAAGACTTAAGAGTAGCTGGACACAATGGAATAGCTTATTTTCTTAGACTCCAGCTGAGAAGTGGACCCGCATGAAACTCATGAGGTTCAACAGGTTGGAGTAACCTTCAGTATCATTACAGGCTAGGGGATGAAAGGATTGAGAAAAACTGTGGAGAAGGACTTGAAGGGTACTGGTGAAAGAAAAGCTGATCATTGGCCTGCAATATGCACTCACAGCTCAGAAGACCAGCTATATCCTGGGCTGCATCAAAAGAAACATGGCAAGAAGATGAAGGGAGGTGATTCTGCCCATCTATTCTGCTCTCGTGAGACCACACGTGTAGTACTGCATTCAGCTTTGCAGCCCTCAGCACAGAAAAATCATGGAGAGGGACCAGAGGAAGGCCACAAAAAATTATCAGAGGAATGGAACACCTCTCCTGTGAAGAAAGGTTGAGAGAACTGAGGTTGTTCAACCTGGAGAAGAGAAGTTGCCAGGGAGACCTTACTGTAGCCTTCCAGAACTTAAAGGGGACTTACAAGAAAGATGGGGACAAACTTCACAGCAGGGACTCTTGTGATAGGAGACAGGGCAATGGTTTTAAACTAAAAGAGGGAAGATATAGACTAGCTAGAAGGAATTTTTTACCATGATAGTGGTAAAATATTGGAACAGGTTTCCAAGAGAGGTTGTGGATGTCTCATCCCTGGAAACACTCAAGGACACATTGAAGGGAGCTGTCTGAGCAACCTGATCTAGTCGAAGGTGTCCCTGCTCATTGTAGAGGGAATTGGACTAGATGGCCCTTGAAGGACCCTTCCAACCCAAACCATTCTATTATTCTATTCTCAACATAATGGTACAATAATTGAAACACAACCAAGAACTATCGGATTCTGCAAAGGTTTTTTTTGAAAAACTGTTCCTGTGAAACCCATTACAATGAAGTATGTAAAAAAGAAAGACACTGATCAGATCTTTCTGAAAATCAAGGGTTGTTGTACCAATCTATTGGGTGAGGTTGAAACCAGGGTAGCACTAAAACTTCTGGTGTCATCAACCTGTTAAGATTCAAACCCATGTTGAGCACCAATGCAAGACACAAACCCGTTTTGGACACAGTATAATATTGCCCTAAAGAACCCTGGAAATAGGTGCTGGAATTACAGTTTTGACCACTTTGCAATATCAACACATCTAATAAATTCTTAGACTACTAAGTATGTCTTAATTAATTGAACTTCTTCCTACTGAATATAGAAAACACTGGTGTGACCACCTGCTTTTGGACCACGAAAGACACTGGTAGACCAACTTGCACTTTGATAAGCAGATTGCTTTTGTCCACAAGGTTCTCACTTTCACTCTCCTGTGTTCCATTTTCACTATTAGAGAAGTCACAGAGAGGATGCTTCATTTTAGATAAGCAAGCTCTGGACTATCCCACATGGGATTTCCAAATTGCACAAAGCATCGGGGAGCTTACTTGGCACTCAGCCTTGAAGACACTGAAAAGGAAACGGGATAAATGATCCTTTGAAGATAGCACCAACAGGTACAGTTTGTAGAAGTAACTATGGCACTGGTCATCCCTCAAGAAGTGTTTTTTTAAACATGAGTGTGCTGGGAATGCAAGCCCTTCCATCAAGCAATAGTGAAGGACTTGGGGAATTTTTTTTAAATAGTGAGCTGCACTGTTGAGGAGGATGACTCCTGAGGAGGATTATTTAAATGAAGATTTTCAAAGTTGCTTGGGAGGTCAGAATGGGCAGTTCTTATTCAAAGTGAACAAGACACACAAACTCCAATTACGCATTTAATTTCAGACAGCAGATCTTAGTCAAGCTGTACAAAGCAGATGAATGTGATAGCAGCAAATGAGGAGCTTGGGATAAGCAAAGCAGTTTAAATTTTTAAAGTTTTTTGGTTTTTTTTCATTAGTGTAAACCTCTCAAAACTAGCAATATTTTGACAAGTAAAAAGCCATGCCACACATCAGAAAAACGGATTTTAGCCTATAACATTAAAAAGAGCAAAGGAGTACTATGCTCGATATACATTGCTCAATGACAATTGGTCAATGATCCAGTCTTCATTATCTGTTTAACAGATACTATTCAAGCTGCTACAAGATGGAACATGACAATGTACAGAGAAGGCGGAGCTCTCATTTCTGAGGACAAAAAGTCTCTTATGACTGCAACTGCACACAGGAGCCACTGGAGAACTTCTCAAATATTCCTTATTCTGACAGGAGAGTGATTGCATTTACTAGTTAAACTCACTCCATTTCCTGAGGTCATATCTCAAACTCTTTCTCTTGACTCTGTGTCCATTTTTAGAAGGAAAAATTCCATTTTAGGCTCCTTCAACATTTATTTTTCGAGATTCTTTAGTAAAACCTCTTCTGTCTCAATCCAGCTATTTTTTAAAGAAGCATCAAAGTTCACAATCTGTCGGATGAATTCTTCAGTAATTAATACTTCTTATGAAGTAAATTACTTTCAAAGACCAATGACTGCAAGAAACTGATCCCATAATGGCAAAATCATTAATTAAACCACAAATCATTAAATATGTGCAATTACTAACCTGAGAAATGAATGAACCGATATATTGTTTGGAAATGTTAATGATTTTTTTGATATCTAGTCTGTTATGATCCAGACACTGTCTATGCGAATTTTATTTAGACATTAAATAAAACAGATTGCATAATGTAGTTCATCTAAAATGCTTTCCTAGAACTTCCTGGCTGAATTTTGCACTCTAGATTTGGATACAATGTCATTCTTTCTTTCTTAAACTTAGGCTATTGTCACAAATCCAAAAAAATTGTGAATGTTCATCACTGACCTTTTTCTTTCTGTGTGTTCTTTTGTAGTTTGAACAGTTTACAATGATTCTTTGAATTCAGTCCCATATTCAAATGACAAAATAAAACTTGGGCATACTTTTATTTTACATTCATTTCAATTCCCATTCACTGTGCTTTTCACAGCTGCTCGTTTTATTGCATTGCTTTTCCAAATGAAAACTCCAGCTGCTCCAGACTTGCAGCCGTATAATACATGCTGTATAAGTCTGTATCAATAGACTATTCCAGAGACTCAAAAGTTATTATTTTCCTCTTCTTCCCCCTCTAGTCCAGAAATCTGGTATTCAGGTTTAAGTTGCAAGCATAGTCGTTTAAAGTCCCAGTAGTTCTTAACTTGGATTCCTAAGAAAATGATGCATGTCTGTCTAGGTATCTTTCCTTATTCTCCCCAGTAACTTTTAGTTTATGTGCCAGTTCTAAACAAGTTTGGCAAAGGCAGATGTTTCCAGCTGTGACAGTATCTATACGACTTTTCAGACATCAAAAAGTCCGGGCTCATGCACAGCCTGATGGCAGGGTCCTTTAGGAAGCTGGAGTTATTGATCATGATTATAAGTAATTTTATATATAGGTAGTGGTCCAGTTGAGAATCATATAGTTCACTGGGTTGCCTGGCTACTGACCATTGCCTGTCAGCATGACATGAGGAGATGTTTCTGTATTTGAAGCAACCCTGCAGTTTATCATTCCCCACAAAGCAGTTCCATAATTCAAGTGGTCCATTTACCCTAGAGACTCTCAGCTCCAGAATCTGGTTACAGTTTTCCTCAAACACAGCTTAGAGACTGGGAAATCAACAATTATCAAAAAGATAAGTAGATCAGCCTCTGAATTCAGTTCCTAAACCAGAAGTGGTAGATTATCTGCAGAAAGTTGAATTCATTTTTGTTTGTAGTTAGTATGCACACTTTTGCTTCTTGAGATTTTCACGATTTTTCACAAAAAATCCAGTGCAGTTAAGTCCTGGAGCCTTCAGTTTCTGCTACTTCAATAAACACCTGCGATCCTGCAAAGGCATTAACCCTTTCTCAAGATGGAAGTACAATATATGACATGTGAATTATTTAATGAGTTATAATGCAGTAAATTTATTTGAAATGTTCTTCATCACCCTCTAAACTACCCCCTTTCTATTGTGATGTGATAATCAATCCTATACTTCTTGCTTGTAAGTTAACACAAGATCAAAGATAAGAGGCTGGTCCAATTCTCACTAGAAAAAAATACAAAAGATAAAGCAAATACCTTTTAATAGCCACAGTTACAGCTATGAGTCCCAGACTCATCCATCTTCATATTATTTGAGGATACTTTTCATTTGTTTGTTTCTTTGTTTTTAATTTTCTATCCATAGTAGGTCAATTTTTTTCACTTAGTCTTCAAGATTCTTCTGCAAAAGGTTAAGTTTTACAATTAAAACTTAGCAGTAATGCCTTACAAAAGTGACAGCTTGCAAAGAAAAGAAATGTATTTCAAAATCAATAGAAAGCTACAAGAATCTATCTACTAAATTGCAAAGCCTAGAAGATACTGTTGTAATGCGTCTCAAACACCTTCCTGCTGACAGGGTGAGCATTCCATTGTGCTCTTTGCTTATGGTTTTTTCTGTATCTGTCATCACTGATGTCTTGATGCAATTTACCAAAGAAAATGAGAGAAATCATCATGCCACTCATTATGAATAATTACCTGTTATTATTCTAGTGTAAGAAATATTCATTTGTAAGAGTAGGGTTTTTTTCATCTGCTCAAAATTCAATAAAATTCCACTTCTCTTCATTGGTCATCTGCTTTGCTCTGGTGGTGATTAAAGTGATTATCTACTTGATGCGGGGTTTTTTCCCTCAAGTAACTGTATTTCAAAATTCAGACATTAAGTACCCTTATAACAGTTTTTTTTCTCTATCTGTAATACCAACTGTACAGTAAATAAGATACAACTCCATACTTCAATATTGTCTCATGTCTGAGTTTCAGGCTGTATTGATTGGTTGACTTTGTGCTCATCTGAAATAACAGAATCTGGTACATAATACATAATAAAACAAATCCACATAAGCAGTTGAAAGGGTAGTTTTAAGGGAGAAGATGAAGGTAGTAACATTTCTACTATCTCCAGGAAAAGCTATTTATTCTAGAGTTAACTAAAAAAATATCTCATTGCTTTCCTGCACTTCTCTATCTGAAATCTTGACTTTATATCAAGATCATAAGCCAGGGCATCCTCAGACTACTCCAGAAAGACCCAAACCATCCTTCATGTTGAGTAACTCAAGGAACAACAACAATCCCACAAGTGTTAGCACATTCCAAGACCTGCTTTGTTTCCAGTTCCCCCCTCCAAGGCATATCCCAGTGAATCAGCACATGTACCTGGCCCTGAACCACCCACCAGGGCCCCTGCAGATCACTTTTGCACCAGCGCCTGTTTCAGCCTGTGAGCTACCAAAGTGTGATGCCTCCAGAAAACTCGTATCAGAGGTGGGCAAACTCACTACCCTGTGCTAACAAGGACCAAATGCGTTCACATCTGCGGATCATCTAATAAGCAAACACCTCTACAGTGACTGAAAAAACAGAAGTTGTAGAGTTTTTAAGTTTTCAGAATTCACTGTCATGATACCAGTCCTCTGCTTAGAAGTCGTGCCATGAGGCTATGTTCAATTCAGAATTAACATATAACATGAAAAAAAAAAAAAAAAAAAACAGCAAGGAAATGAGCTTGACATCTCTTATTTAAACTTATTTTTATGTCCTAGAGATATTTGACTGAATTTCACCTTAAGTTTAGACATGTCAGTCAAAGAAAGTAGCCTGAGGATATGAATCTATAGGTAGCATACTTCTTGGTTTAGAAGTCCCATACAGAAATACTCATGTAACCTCTGTGTCTTGGGGGTAGGGTCACAGCTTGTATAATCTATATGCTGCACATGCACAGAAAGTTTGATGTGTCCCAGACTACTCAGGCATCACATACTAAGTCATCTTGATGCTTCTCAGATCTACTCTAGCTGCATGACAGAGGTACTCTCAGGTATCCAATGCAGTGCATCAGGGTTCTTATAGACCTGCAGGAAAACCGTATTTGACATACAGGCTACTTCAATATATCTATACAAAACTACCACTCTTGCGAGGATCTGGAAATCACAGACAAATGGCAAGAGTCCTCAGATCCTGTTAGCACAAAATTTCTAGGAAATGAAAGAGAGGACATCTGAAGAAACAAAAATAATGTAACCACTGACATAAAACTTGATGTGCTCTACTCTAGTTATGTTATGCTGTAGCTCTGCCATGATTTGAATTTTAGTTTTCGTAAGACTGAAAGAACTCAATCTTTCACATGTCAATATACAAGAAAAAGAATAGGACTATGTGGTCTGAATAATGTTTTGTGTAATGTTTAGTTTCTGGAAGAAATTTGATGTCATGATAGAGAAAATATCTACACTAATTTTGAAAATATTTTTTCATGTGACTTCTATCAGTTTTTCTATTTACTTTTTAAGAGCAGACTGCAGGATTCTCAGACAATGTTAGTGCATTTTTTGACCAAAATCTCCCTGTTCTTTTACAGATAGAGAGATGTTAATGCCTTGAGAATATCATGAAGGCAGTGGTAATGTTTTCAAGACAAATAAATGCTTCATGAGGAAAGGCTTGGAAGGCTACATATTTAAAGGACGATGACCTTACATTCTATGAGGACATCATGTTCCTCTTGGTCTGGTCTGGTGAAAGAGAAAGAAGCAAGGAAATTTCTTCTTAGATTTAGTTAGATGCTAGTTTCTATGGAGACAAGATTCTCCAGTCATTTTTATCTGCAGGCATTAATAACATAGACAATACAGAGCAGCAAGAGTTTAACCCTGGATTGAACCCCATATTGAGTGCATTCTGCAAGGAGAAAAATGAATCTCTAAATTAGATACAAGAGCCATTATACAATCTTACTAACATACAATCTCATTAACTGGACTCTAGTAGTACAAAGTAAAAGAACCTGAAGAGATGCGTTTTTTCCTACCATTTTTCAAACATGTCTTATATAGAAATCTGTGTGGGCAACAGCATCTGCACTCTGGCTATCCCAGCACAGCTGACCACATAAATTGCTACGCATTATCTAACCTCTGGTTGCACTGGCACCCACAGAGAGGTCAGTGATTCCCAAGCCTAAGGCAGTGATGGGTCATGCAGGGAGAGAGAAAACTAATGGAATAAACTATCTTTCTGAGTGCAGTTGAAGTAATTTGGTGTGAATGTGAAGATCTATGTGATTTTGTGAATTGAAATGATCAAAACCGAAAAAGAGATCAGTTACTTTCAAGTAGCAGGCAGAGTCAAATTTATGTCAGAGATATTTCTTTTCACTTTCCTTCTTCCCTTCCCTGTACACACTTTCATTTCTTCTGTTTTGTTTTAAACGGAACAATTTACAGTGTACATTTAGCTATCATATGTCTCTCTCTCATTGTAAATCAAATAGGTAGACTAGTGTATTAATTTTCTTTAGTTTCTTTTGCAGAGATTAGGAGGAGGAAGGTGTTATTTTTGATTAAAAACTGAAATTTTCAGTGGCATTCAACAGCAATAGTTAATAGCTCAATTTCATTGTTTAAATGGTTAATTACATGGAGAAATCAAGCTCGTAATTAATAGAATCTCCAAAAAGGCTGGCAGAAGAGGTACATTTTTTAATTCTTCCAGAATACACAAAGATTGCCTAAGACATTTGTATTCAAGTAGCACATAACTTTAAATTTAGCACTCTTACACCAATTTCAAATATAGTAATCCTAGACACTGCCAAATATGAAAGCAAAGTGACAGAGGAATCATCTCACTTTTGGCTAGACATTTGATATGTACAATAAAATTCTGCCCCTCCACGACCCTTAAACACATGGAATTAATGTAGTGCAACACCCAGAATAATTGCCAGAGATTACGAAAGGTCTGAATGTCCTACCTCTGACCAGTACAGTAACTCACTTTATCTTACTTCATTTTCTCTGTCAGAATGCTAGAAAAATGATTTGTACTGCTAGTCTCTTCTTGTGCCTAAGAGTTCCTCCTTGCCTGCAAAATATACAATTCTGCAACAAATACCTGTTACTGACAGTCATTATCTGTGAGTATTTTGGCACTGGTGTCTGGACTGAACAAAATATTGCAGCATAAAATCTTTTTAGTAGGATGTTCAGAAAGCGGAAAAAAATGCTAAGTGCACAAAAGACATATACCTTAGTTACTTTAAAAAAACATTGTGTAGGAGAAAGGATATTCAACCACCTTTGCTTGTTTTAGTTTTGACAGATAGTCCAGTTATTAAATAAGTAGGAATGTACTTTCTGTTTTCCATTTTCCTAAGAACATGACATCTACTGGGTAGCCTTAATCTTAAACAGAGAAGTAACAAAGAGAGGTATTTGATACTCAGAGTTAAAAAGACTTCCTGAATATCAGCACTACACACACAGAGACTCTGCCTAGCACACACCTTTAAAATAAGACATAAGACATAGCCAATGCTTGCAAAACCATGTGCTTTGAGAAGTCCTATGGTTAGTAAGTAAGAAAATCTGTGGAAGGTAGGCAAGTGAAAGCTGGATTCCTTGTGTCCTCTGGCTGAATTGTTTAGTCATAGAGCATGGACCCTAACAAAATGCTTCCTGCAGTCAGACACTCTCTCAGCCATTTGGGAGAAAAGTCTGATAAGTATTGTTTGCGTAGTAGTGTTTCCCTCAGCAGAGGCATTAAAATCTTATCTTTCTCTTTCTGTCAAGAAGATCTTTTCCTTTTAGCCAGCAGTCTACTTGATGAAGCCTGGAGTAGCTTTGAGCACCTGAGACTGCTGCTATCCTGCCTCATTTGACTGAAGCTGAGCAATAGTTCCAGATGTGAGGTTGAAAAGTGGACTAGCAGATGAAAAGACATGACATAGACCTCATGTCCTTGAAAAGTAACTGCCTAATAGTGAGAATGAACTTTTTTCCCCACAGTTTATCAGCCTGGAGACCTCAGTTAGAGAAGTTGATACAAAGATAATATAGTCAATGAGTTAATTTATTCAGACTACTGGTTTTATCATTTGTGTGGATGCATGAATTAGTTATTTTCTCTCCTCTCTTCACATAGAAGTTCTCCAATAGTTTGTAGACCCATTTGATCTAAACTACCCAGGTCACTTCATGTTGAATTCCATCAAATTGCTCAAGGTTAGATTTAAAAAATCACTCTTCTGCATTTTTTCTTATTAGTAGGTAGATATAAGGGTTTAATCTGGAAGTTAATTGAAATAGTATCACCAAAATTTATTTAAGAAAAATATCAAAAACAAGAGAGAGGCAAGGAGGAAAGTGTGCAATCAGCTTGGAGGCTGATCACTTGTAAAACAAAGAACTATATTACTCACTGTGGAAAAGACAGGGTTGATACTGCAGCAGGGCTGTTGAAAGCCTAAGGGAAGACAACTGACAATCTCATGAGGAGGAGAAAGGAAGAGCTGATTTATACCAAGTGTGTGCAGAGGTGCGGGAAAAGGCAGCACTGCCTGAAAATTAAGAAGCCAACCATGTTGCCTTAGAGAGGTTAGTGGGGCTTTTGGGGCACAGAGTGCATGCAGGAAGGGCACACATATCAGCCACAGAGAAGACCCAGTGTGTTGCTGGCTACTCTGTGCAGGAGTGGTCAGAGCCCATGAAAGCAAGGGGAAAAGGTAGAAAGCATAAAAAAAAGGAGTTTGAGAAATAGCATAGCCAAGTTGGTGGTGGTGAGCAGCTTAACAATGAGATGATGGAGACTGAAACAGATTTTCAAGAGCAATGACAGAACTTAAGAATGTAAAAATTCACTAGAAAAGATAGAAGGGGGAGAGGGGTGAAGAGCTAGGGGGAAAGAGAGTGCAATGTGTTTCAGCATGCTTTTGGTACTGCAAGGAATCCTTTTCAAGATGACCAAAGAGTGGAGAAAATTGTCATTTTCATGATAACATACCTCTTGCAACAGATTTATGAACTATCAATTTTTCCACTCAGAAAGTCTATCTCTCAGTATCAGTTGAACTCTTAAAATCTACTGTAAAATGCAGCATACATAGGTAATTAAATGACAAGCAGAAAGCCTAGTGCCCAGGGAGGAAAAGAGAATACTCAGTTACAAAAGGAACCAGTCATCTGTCCTCCCCATTTGGCACAGCTAAACAACCTCACATCTCACATTTAGCAAACTTTTGGCTTTCTGATGTGCATGCAAATCCTGAAAATAACACATGGACAGCATATTAGAGCTTTCCAAAACTCCTAGCAAACCAATTAGAAAGAAAATTGGCATATTATCGATTGCAAGTTTGGCAAGGTCTTGTGCACTTACTTACAATGATTACACTGCTCCTTTTCTCTCCACAGATTTTCCACTTGAGTAATCAAGAAATCGGTTTGGATTAAGGACAGAGTGTGTTTGACAACTTTGTTACGTTGTTATTGTGTTCAGAATTAAAATGTATCTGAACTGGTTAGGGAAGACTTTTCCTGATGATCTTATTTCTAGCAAATTTAGGAGTCTTCTTGTGACTGTCCCAGTGCTCACTCCACAGGATATACTGTTGTCCAAGATGTTCAGCGTGAAAGAAAGATGGCTTTTTTTCTTTACTTTGCAAAATTGTGTTTTCTCCCACACTGATAAAACAGAAAGTATGAGTAAACAGTTTCCAGGGTGATTTCAGTGTCAAATGCTGTAAATAAGCATGCAAACTGATTCTACTTAATGTGCATGCAACTCATAAAACACTACATGAGCAGTTATTACTAAGAAAATGAATAGGTAAGCAGCATTTATTCATCTCAGCGTGTGGGAAAAGAGTGCTAAATATATCCAGAAAACCTTAGTGACCCTCTACACTGATTCTCAGTTGTCAATGACTAAACAGTTCTGGAGCAGCACCCCCACCACTGTAAGCAGGTAAAACCTAATGTGGGGTGACCAGTGGACAAGCAGTGCAAGAGGGTAAGACAGTCACATTCCTCCAAAACTTACACAGGAATTCACAACAGACCCAATGAGTACTTCCTTGTTCATTTTCATTTACTTTGTGCCTCGAAGACTTTATTTGAAACTCAAGAATCTAAACAATTATCTACTTCTAAAAATGTGTTCATATATCAACTAGCTTTTAATTATTGTTGTTTCAAGTGCTGCGGGTTAAAACAACGTAAGATTAACCTCCTTTCATTGAAAAAAAACCCATAGTTCATACATCCTGCTGCTAGGAAATAATTTTTGCTGACTGAAAACATTAACTGCAGATTAAAAGTTAACCACTATAAATGTTTTAATGGTTGCTTTATGGGGGCTGAATTCTGGGATCTTGATTTATAATACTTAAGGTATTTTAACTGCTCAGATTCCTTCATTAGCAGATAATGGGCTACAGTAGCAAAAAAGGGTCCTAATAAACCCATATTTAGCCAAGGGGAGGATTACATGGGCAGTGTGAAGAAGAATGATAAATCTTAAGAAAGCCAAGGCAAGGTCATGCATTGCATCAGGACTGTAACACAAATGTGTTCCCAGGAGGTACAGCAGCCTACAGAAGTTTAGAGACAGGACAGGACAGGGAATCCAAAATCTGAAAGGAATAAAAATAGATTTGGAAAACCTCCTTTATCCTTCCATCTGTGGATACATAGTTTAGGATGAATAGCCCCATACTTTTCAATGGGGATTATTCAGTATACATATTTAGCTGAACCCTGCTCTGCGTTTTACCTAGGAACAATTAGACATAACTGTAATATGCTAGGATATGCTTGGGAACACCAAAATCAGAATTCTCATGACATCAGGGCTTCAGATCCAGAGCAGAAACAGAAGTATAAAATAAATATTCTCCGGTATATATAAAGTCTGCTTGTTAGCTAAGGTGCATAAGTAGCAGATCAAATTTGGATTAAACTGCAAAATATGTTGAGCAGCTGGAGCAGCATGCATTGCAGAGAGCAGTGCATTATTTTCCTTCAGAAAGAAGTTCATATAAGAACAGAACAGTATAGTTCTGTCGTGCAGAAGTCCATGCAAGACACTGTTAAAGTAAGAGATGAGTGAGGTAAGCAGAGGGGAACTTGAGAGACAAGGCAAGTTGCAAGTGCTGCATATACATTATGAATCACAGAATCACAGAATCACAGAACAACCAGGTTGGAAGGGACCCATCGGATCTTCTAGTCCAACCATTCCTATCTAACACTAAATCAAGTCCCTCAAGACCTCATCCACCCGTGCCTTAAACACCTCCAGGGAAGGTGACTCAACCACCTCCCTGGGCAGCCTATTCCAATGCCCAATGACCCTCTGTGTGAAAAACCTCCTCCTAATCTCCAGCCTAAATCTACCCTGGTGGAGCTTGAGGCTATTCCCTCTCGTCCTGTCCCCTGTCACTTGGGAGAAGAGGCCAGCTCCCTCCTCTCCACAACCACCTTTCAGGTACTTGTAGAGAGTAATGAGGTCTCCTCTCAGCCTCCTCTTCTCCAGGCTAAACAACCCCATCTCTCTCAGCCGCTCCTCATAGGTTCTGTTCTCCAGCCCCTTCACCAGCCTCGTTGCTCTTCTCTGGACTTGCTCCAGAGCCTCAACATCCTTCTTGTGGTGAGGGGCCCAGAACTGGACACAATATTCATGGAGCAGCCTCACCAGCACTGAATACATGAAGAGCTAGTTAGACTTCTTTTAAGGAGGAAGAGATCTGTATTCTGCTTTTAATGTTTATAAGTATGCACAGAGATTCTGTTATGAATGTATCAACTAAACGTAAAATTTTGAAAACTTATGTCACATCACTTGGAGGCATTGCTGAAGGAATCAAAGTTGCTGAAGAGCTTAAACTCCACACTCTTCATTTCAAACACAGGTTTTGGCATACAGTAGTACAGTTAGGAGCCTGTGGGACTAATCCAGAAATTATGCAAGTTTGAAGTCTCCCAAGTATTTAAATGGGTTTGAATCTGGACCCAGGTTTCACAGGTAATGGGCCATGTCCAGATTCTAGACCAAACATGAGATAACATGACTCGTATGTGCATGGTGGGGAAGCAGCACACACTCAGATTTTGTTATAAAATTAACAGGATAAGCAGCTGGTTACCCAAATCACAGCTTTAGATTCTTCTAGATACTTATTCTTGTAGAAATTATTAAAGGAGGGAGAACTGTTGTCATGGAAGAGTCATAAGTATCTGTCACTTGAATGTGACTTTTCTCTCAGGCATAGTAACACCACAACACAAATTCCGGACTTAAATTATATGTATAGGTTTTTCCTCTACCTAACCCAAGAGCATACATTGCTCCAGTAAATTACAGCGCAGAGACAAGGCAAATATGCTCCTCCTAAGTATGGACTTTAGCCCATAAAAACATCAGGTAATATAAACTAACATCCCTAAGCCATATATGAAAAGAAATACAAAACATATTAACATATTTGACCCACATCAAAGTTTAAACGCACAAACCTTATTTCCTATCATTTTGCAGCTTTTCTTTCCATATTAACCCATAGTTCACATTAATGGCTTTGTTCTAGTCAATATTTTGCTAAACAGATGAACCACAAACCTTATACTTGTTCATAAATCTGATGGAGGTGTGCCATAATAGTCTTAGCCATATCCTGAAAACTTACTCATTGCAACAGTTTCCCTCAAAGTATGGACTACTGAAAAATTATACTCCCAGAGAAACTGAATATGCCCCCTCTATCTATTGCATTTACTAACTTTAATTTGTTCTGAAATTCAGTAGAAAAACAGATTTGTCCCAATTAGACAACAGAGAGGACAACAGTTACTCTCAGATGAACAGTTTTCTTTCTGTTCTTTCCAAGAACAAAAGAGTAGAAATGTATTGCTGGCCAAGTAGTACTGTGCTTTGCAAAGCTAAACAATTTTACTTTGCTCTTATTACATCAAGCATATTATGAATAACTTCCTTATCAAAGGTTCTCTGATTTCCTCTTAATATCTGTGTTCAATAGTTTCAAACTTCTTCTACACCATCACCAAATCATGGATAAGAAAATGGCCAAGAATGTTTTCAGTTGCTAAAAGCTTCTGTCTGATCTGAATTAAAAAAAAAAAAAAAAAAAAAAGCAGCTAAAAATTCAAAACTAGTGCTGTGATTGCAGAATCCCTCTTCTGCCTCAGATCTTTGTTGAAATAGGTGATTTTGACCTCCATAGGATAAAGGTTAGCTTCATGCCAATGTACATTGAGTGAACTGGATAGATCAGGAGTCTCAGAAGTGTTTCAGCTCTGTCTTACTTCCACAAGTCCACATCATTTTTTAGCATGACTTATAATTTCTCCTTAGTGGGTTATTCTCACTAAGGAGAAATTGTAAGTCATGAGGAAAACTGGTTTAGACTTGCAGAAGTAAGATAGAGTCAGTAATTCGGGCTCTTAGTGAAAAAAGGTGACAGCATACAATAGCCTGCAACTACCTACTGCTGCAGAAAGACCAAAGAAGGGGACTGGGAGTCTTACTAGTCGAAGAAACTACCTCCATGAAACCAAGATCAAGAGATGGATATGGCCATGTAAATGCCCATTTCATGCCACTTCTGTTGTTAGAACTTTTTCATTTCCTATATCTATAATCTGACAACTTTAATAAACAAATACTTAATAAAAAGAGTATAATGCTACTGTGTTTCTTAGCATGTAGCCATCACATTTTCAGAAGGAATGTTGTTCACAAAGCCATAATGAGTTTAAATTCATGCAATCTATTTACTTCCCTTATTCTTCTTAGTCTGTGATCAAGAGGTCAAATTAAATGGCAATTTCAAATAGTATTTTCCAAATGCCTTTGTTATTAGCAACTACTTGCCAATGTATTTGAACAGTTTGTGAGTTTGTGGTTTGAGCTGTTTGTGTACCATTTGCATCAACCATTCATTTTTCAAACATCTGGTAGGTCCCACACCATTGTTCTTCCTCTCCAACAAGTATAGTTGCCATTTTAAAACTAGGGAGTAGTTAATAATGGATTTTCACTGAAATTTTTCAAATGAATAAACATGACAACTGAAACCTGTGAACTTTTCAAAATTTATAAAGGTTTTTTGAAAAGAGTGAAATATATGAATAGTTCAGCTTCTGCATTTTTTTCTGCTTTTGTTCATGAAAATGTTCCCAAATCACTGCAGTTCTATAAAATGAAAAATACAAATATTTGGGCAGGAAATATGTCTGTTAATAAGCCAAAGGAGTGAAGTTGTACCACTTCAAATTTTTAAATGCTTTGACAGCCTACAGATGAAGTATGTACAAATTGCAAATGTTTGGCAAAATCATACTAGGATGAATCACATATGTTATTTACCAAAGAACAGAATCACAGATATAAGAGAGTTGGTAGTCAAATATTAATCAAATAGCCTCAAAAAGGATTATTGCATGTACACTCTGAGAATATTAGATATTCTTCCTTATCATTTAACAAAGCTTGAATAATGTGGTCTTAGGGAGAAATTCTTCTGTATACAGTATGATGGTTGCAGGATAGTACTTTTCACAGTAGAACAAGGAATTTCATCTTTTACTGCCTCCTACCTTCCCAAATTCATACATTTACACAGACATAAATAAAAGTTAAAATATATTTTCCAAAACTAGCCAGTAGGCAACACCTTGGTTAAGAAATTCTAGAGTACCCTCTCACATGTAAAATACATATTTTTTTTAGTTATCAGTTACAGTATTCATCATCACCATTATTAGTGCTTGATTGGAATACATAGAATCTTGAACCCAGGTTAATTTTTAAAAAGAAGAACTCACTCGAGAGCATAAATTAAAAAAAACTCTAATTTTCAGTGTTTCAGTGGTCACTGTTCTTAGCTAAGTAGAGTGCTTGCTAACCTGGGTAAGTAACAAAAGCTAGGAACAAAACAGGCACAACATAGACTCAATAGCTTTTTGTAGACATTTGAATGCTAAAATTGAAGTATATACTAGGCTTTTACATTAAGTCACTCAAGCGTTAATTGCACTATATGCTCTTAATGCAGCTGTTTTGAAGAAAGAATAAACACACCATGGTATTTCTCTCTTAAGAAAGTATAGCAGTTTGTTCCTTGGTGCAGTTTATTCTGCTACAAGAAGCTGGAAAAGTCTATAATTCCTCATTGTCCTACAATC
Organism: Coccyzus lansbergi; assembly: GCA_033558105.1. NCBI lineage: Eukaryota > Metazoa > Chordata > Aves > Cuculiformes > Coccyzidae > Coccyzus > Coccyzus lansbergi. The sequence goes on along the minus strand of JAUMJK010000283.1, from coordinate 234,873 downwards.
AAACAAGGAAATAAACTGGAAACTGAAAATTTCTGTCTATGAGGAGGTGGTTGGAGTTTCCCAGAAGTGTCATGCGTATAGTTTAATGTTAAATTTTGTTGAATTCTCAGAAGCAATTTATTCCCTACTTAAGTCTGTTTGAAAGTAGTGAAATTACAGTGCTATTAATGGCCTCTTCAGATTGATCTACAAAGATTTCTAGAAATGTTTGTAGAGTCTTGTACAGAAATATGAAAGCCATTCCTGTCAACAGGTAAGCCTGATTCTTTCTGGTGAGCAGATGCTGGACAGTGTCTGTCACAAAGTGTAGTGAGATGTATGAGAATTATCAGCAGAGCTTCCAAACCTGGCGAACACTTTAAGTTACACCAGCTTCACTGCTGCTGTGTCAGTTCTCCCCAAATTATGAGTTAAACATACATTTCTATATTGTCGATCAAAGTGTGAAAAATTGTTGAGATGAATAAGTATATTAACTCAAAAATATCCACTTTACACTTGTAAGAGGAATGTCAGGCACTAGCGCTCTGCAGGTGACAATGCCTACAAGGATAAAAGAGAAACGCTAGCAAGAAGAGGACTTGGTGTTGACCCCACTTTCTCAAAGGCTTGCCCAGTAAAAGCCCATTCATGGATGGGGTAACAAGAGTTGTGGGATTGGGTAGACTTTAGTGGAATTTCATGCCCTTGCTGCAAAATACTGTTTGCATTCTAGACCCCATGGAAATACAACAGCCAGCAGTACTGAAGGGGAAAGAGTAGTACCCAAAAGGAACAGAACTGTGGTGGAAACAGGACTGTGTTGTCAGACAGCACCGTCATCTCTACAGGGTTAGTGAGGTGAAAAAGTACATGTCACCTTGGAAACTTGAGACAAACTAATGAAAAATGTGATGTCTTCCTTATGAGGGAGAAAAAGACAATAAGATTAATATTGAATAAAGATGTTTTTATTCAGGTTCTCAGTGCAAGTAAAAATTTGCTAAATTATGTGAATACATAAGATATTTCTTCCTTCTCTTTCTAGAGTGGTCTACACATTCTAGCGATCACTGACATGTCAAGGTGTTAAATAGGTTAGAGAAATAGTCATAGGAACTGATGCTGATGAAATTCTATTCTGGTATCTAGAAAAGAACATTGCAGTAAAGCTCTTGCATATTTTATCTCTGTTTAATTTGATTTCCTAATCTGATTTTGTAACTGATAGAAGAGGGAGGAAAACAAAAGATTCATGATTAACATTTGACAGAAACTTTAGGAAGTGTTTCTCCAATTTGAGTTTTCCATGTTCTTTCTTTCTTTTGAATTTTGACTGTCAGTCTTTGTTGTTGCCTTTTTGGTTTCTGCACAGAGATTTGGTAGCTTGATGAGAAATTCACTTTTCCCTTTTGTGCACTCTAAAGCCCGACTTCACTTCTTTCTTTGTCTTAAACATTTTGTCTAAACGTTGTGCATTTGCGCGGTTGTTTTGTGGCACCAGCAATGAATTGTGGAGGTGATGCAGCAGCAGAACTCCCCAAGGACAGAGTCTAGGATGTCACCTGAGGGTCTCATCTGTGGCCCTTAGTTAAATGGGGGGGAGTGCAGGACCACGTGTCCCCCAAGGGACTGCTGCTGCCCATCAGTGTGGGGATTTCTTTCCTTTCCCCTTCTCATTTTCTCTGTCTCCCTCCCATTATCTTATGGTGTGCGTGTTGAATTGCATCCAAGTCATCTCAGCTGTGTTCAGGGATCGCTTTCTGATCTAAACATGTTGGGGTTTGTTCCTGTAAATTTGGGAAGTCATACCCCCATGTCTCAGCTGTGCATCCAATTTTTTTGTTCTGTTTATGTTTGTTCTAGTCAGAATAAGTATTGCTTTTGATTTTCTCTCTGAGAGTGACCTTGTCCCCCTCCAGATCACCACATAGATAAACAAACACTCTCTTCCCATCAAGTCTGGATGCAAGCATATGGTTTCTGGATCCAGGGCATGACTTGCATTCAGTGTTAAACTCACATAGTATATTTCATTTCAGTCTGAACAACAGCCCAGATGTTTGCATCATTTCAGTGCCACAGTAGCAGAGGCTGAGGCAAAGTATCTTACCCCACTGAGATGTGGCGCTCCAGATTCCTGACAAATGCAGGTTTCACACAATAACGTAGTGATAACCAGGAGATGAACTCAGTCGTGCCAAAGCCCACACAAGAGATGTCAATCTATAAATTTAAAATACAGCTTTGTCATTGGCGTGATGAGAGACTTCAAAATGTAAACTACAGAAATTTCCTAAACTTTAGGCACAGATTTTCTCCACTTATTTTCTTCCCTGACCTTTGGCAATATTTCAGTATTATACTCTAGAAGTCATTATGCATTTATACATAGATGTGTATAAAGTCTTTGTTCATTTGTGTTAACATTTTATTCTTTGAAATTCTCTGTAATTTTAAATCCCATTTTCCACTATAATTATTCCTCTGCTAGTTCTATAGACAGTTATTTGTATATCTTAGCTGCAGTGTATTTTTAAGTTGAACAACAAGAATACATGGATGGTATAAAAATAAGTAGTTAAGCAAGGTAATGCACTGCAAATAAGCAAATAGTCTAATTAATTTGTATTATTCTTAAATTAATTTAATAGTCAGAATTTAAAGCCACAAAAGGATCAATTTTAATTGTTTATTCTGAAGCCCTGAGACAGGTCATGAATTTCTGCCCAGCAGTATCCAAACTTTGCCTAAGAACTGCAAAATCATCTTTAAACTAGGCTGTTAGTGAGCAATCTATTATTGATATTTAAGGAAACTGGCAAACTATGGAAGTTGCACCACAAGGCCTTAGGTTAGAAAAAACTTGCATCTACCGTTTTTCACCTAAATATATGCCTGAAATTAAAACATATGCTGTAGACTCCAGTTAAAGAAAGTTCAGAATGGCATTTGAGCCTCTGTATTGACTCATACAGTGATGATTTATGTTTAGTGTTTCTCTCAAGAGTACATATTTCACTCTCTTTATGTAGGATTTCGGTTAGGACATCCTTACAAACACATCAGACTTGACAAATCACAAATTTTCAATCCACTAGTAGCACTCTGCACCCAAACGAAAGCACCAACTTATATCTTTCCTTGGGAATAATAAAGCTGGATTGTGTAACATTTAGTAGAGGCAACAGCTTTCTCAAATACATTAATTGACTGCCACTGGCAGGGGAAAGCCATGCTTCAAATGGGTAAACATATAAAACCAGCAGCTGATTGAAATATTGGTGGATTTTCTATGACACCCGATTTGCAGTATTTTAGGCAGATAATGTAGTTTTTTCTAGCTTTTAAACTAAGAAAGCCCTGGGACTGAAACCTACAACTGCATACCAGCTTCTGCACTAACCATCCAGGACCCTAGCAGTCATTTATAACTGAGCTTGCTCTCAGGGCTGCTTCCAGGCAGTAAAACACATCTCATCTCTCCAGATACATATGTTTTCTATGCCCAAAACACACCAGGGAATAATTTATTGTTCAACTCCTCGGGTCTCTGTTTGGTGCATGACAGGCTTGAAGACCTTGGCCGTATGTAGTGGCTGCTAGAGAACCAGGGAAGAGCCCACCAGTTCTCACATCCCCACACAAGGCTGGGGCAGAGGCTGTTCTGGCTCATGTTTTACTTCCTCTCTGGGGACCAACAAGCAAAAGCGGACAGCCAGAAACCCTGTCTTGAACTTGGAGGTATGTTTTGTTTCTTTTGTATTTCACAAGCCAAACCGAGCAAGGAAACTATCACAGCATTAGACTAAAGCAGTAGCAGGAATGGTATAATAGTATGTTGGAACTAAGAAAAATTCTAGCCTTTACAGTTTCTGACAGTCAAAACCTAGTAACCCACAATCATCTTGTTTGAAGCTAGTAACCACAGTTTTATCACCAACAGTGGGGCAAATCTATCTGCTCAGTTCCTCACAAATCTGAGCATTTGATAGGAATGGTTGGACTAGAAGATCCGATGGGTCCCTTCCAACCTGGTTGTTCTATGATTCTATGAATGCTACTTATTTAGCAACATTAGTATTAGTAGTAAATTTTTATTTAAGTCACTTGATTATTTAAAAATAAATATAAAAAGTTAGATGAAGTATGAGTACAAATTAATGCAAATTCTTAATGATCCTACATACTCATGGCAGGAATCTCCTCCAGACTATAAATTAATAAAAAAATTAAAGTGGAGAAACACAGAAAAAAGTGGGTCACGTACTTAGCCTTCTATTTAGCTTTTTGACTGTTTATGTCACACAGCACTAGCCAGCTGGTAAAATATTTTGGGGTTTCTTTTTATACACATGGTGTGGGGTGGTGCCGTTATAAAGAAACAATTGTCAACCAGAATATTAAAAACTGCTATGTTGACAAGTATTCCTGGAGTCACACTTTTTTTCCTCTCTTCAGTTCTTAGAAATTTTGATTTCAAAGGCTTACAAGCCTAATCTTAATAACAGGAGAGAGTCAACCGTTCTCAAAAGGAATTTCAAATAATACTAACATCAACATTGTATACAAAAAAAATGGAAAAAAGAGCATTATTTACAGTATGCTCCTACTATTTGCAGAAACATTTGTGTTGAATTTACTTTCATAAGTCATTGCTTATAGACTCAAAACCGAATATTCCATTTATGCTTTGATCTGGGTCATTTCAAGGAAACAGAGATCACAGTTTTTCTCCAAAGACTCTGTCTCCACCATAACTATTATGTCTCTGTTTCTTTCACATGGATTCAACATCCAAAGGAATAAGGCCTCATGAAGCCATGCTGGTAAATATAACTCCTATTACTCCTAGACGCATCCCTGGATTTCCCTAGATGGCCATTACTGCAGGTATGCATAGAGTTTCTTAGTTTAAAACCTACTGCAGACAATGAGTCTTCATTTCAGACCTCTATCATATAAGACAGCCATAAGCACAAGAAAAATACATTAAAAAGTGCTAGTGGAATAAATTCCAAGATTATACATGTCCAGCATATTTTAATTGATACGTTTCCAAGGTACTTAAGTGGGATTTTTAACAAAGTCAGGTTAACAGACTTCAGTATTTTCAATTTTCTTTGCAAGTATTGTTCATCATGCAGGTGGGTGAAATAAATGGGACTAAAGTTCTACCTGCGTGCTAGTAAAAAATGTTTGAAAGCATAACCTCAAATCTCTTTCTGAGATAAAGTACGCCATGATTTTTAACAGTAATATGTATACCATGCTATATAAGAAAGTTAAAGCGGAGCAAAGGATAAAAATCACTCTTTTTACAAACTTAAATTCTTATTCTGTTTTATAGAGAGGGTTGAGAAAAACTTTATCTTAGTAAAAGATACGCAGAGATGTTATTTCAAGTACACTGTGTTTAGTCATATATACAACATGACCTTTCCTTTGAACTAAAATGCAACACTTTCTCATCAATTCTAGGTCCTGTGAAAGGTTTTACAGTCCTACCAAGTTTTAGAATCAAAGTGCCAACAAACTAAACAGTTAGAGTCACATCATAGTTGATAGTACTAAGAGGAATATATGTAAGCATCTAAAACATGACCCATGCTTAGACTAATCACATGACATTGCAGGCGCCCGTTATTCTGCTCAAGGAAACAGAAAATTTAATTGTTAATTGTTCAGAAAAGGTTTATTTAACTGGAATTTACTTCTCTCTAAGTGACACTCCCAGACAGAGAATTTCTAAGCTCTCATTAAATTGCATTTTATTAATAATTAGTTAGGACATATCAATTAATTTGTCAAATACAATTTCTTTCCCTTCACCCTATGTTTTTTGAATAACAGCTTGTCTCCATAAATTTGTTTTTTGTCTTGTTCTGAAAAGTGGTTCTTAGGAGATAGATGAAGAATAAATTGTAAAAAAAATCCAGAGTATATTCACTAACATCAAGCCAAACTTGTTAATGCCAGACTGAACAGAGAAAAAGAAATTGGTTGCAGTGATTTGACAATCTGAGTGGCCTCAAAATGCCTGAAAAAGGTCAATGCATCTCACTACAAATACATTTCTGCTGCAGTAAGAATTTTTGCAGCAAACATAACCACAGAAAATGAGAACCCATTCTTGACCATTATACATCACACCATAATTGGCAAAGCCAAGTAGGGGCAAGGACATTTATGTCATTAAGTACCACTGCAAATCACTTTCACAGCAAGAAGTAAGAGCTTCCATGATCACAAGAGACCTTTGTGTTTTTAACTCATTCCTGTGAATCAACATCTTTAATTTTTTAATTTCAGGGAGCAATTAAAGAATATTGAGTTTGTATAACCTGTGTTTCAACTGGAGAAAGATGTATTAATTGTTAATTCAGGTATTCTTTAAGTTCCTTTTAATTGTGGTGCAGTGAATGTCAGCTGCCGGAAGGACAACCAGCTACTTAATATGACAAAATAATGCCAAGGGTAATTGCTGCTAGTCAGGAAAGGATTGAAGTTTATCAGCTCACAGAGCCTATGAGATGCTGAAGTGCAATCAGGCAGGGCTGGAGCAGTGTGGGCAACAGTGGGTGTTCACATGTAAAACACAGAAGGGAGAAGGGAGGGCGGGAGGCTTTGTATTTATACAAAGAACACAGACCCAATTGCCTCATGAAGGGTGATTTACCAAGATGGTATTTCAATGAAAAGTTGCACCTTATGGAGGACAAAGACACTTGGTGTGCTGTACATCTGAGGCAAACTCTTCCGTTCTTCTGCTCAAAACAGGGCATTTTAGAACAAACTGAACAGATTGCTCAGGACCTCATACAATCAAGTCTTGAATATCTGTAAGGATGGAGACCCCAAAGACTCTCTGGAGTACCCACTCCAGTGTTTGGCCACCCTCATAATGAAAATGTCTCCTAATATCTAACAGGAATTCTAATTATTGCAGCCTCTGTCTACTCCTTCATATCCTATTGCTCTGAACCTCCAAGAAGCATTTGGCTCTGCCTTCTCTAAAACCATCCACTACACAGTTGCTGACATGAGTAATGTCTCCTCTGGTCCTTCCCTCCTTTAGGCTGAACAAACTCATTTATCCCAGTCTGTCCTTGTGGGTCATGTGCTCCAGCCTCCCTCTACCTTTACAGTGGACCTCCAGGCATCCTTCAAGACTAAAATCTTCAAGTGTATTTTTTCTTCACAGAACATGTGATTGCCTTGCCCAGGTGATCCAGTCCCTGATCACACCACACACACTTAGAGAGCAAATGATGCTGAACTCTCATAAACAGGACCCACATCTTATATGCCTTTTTTTTTCAGTACTTACTCTCTGCAGACACTTTTGGTCACCTTTTGGGGGCCAATAACACCTAGAGGCCTGACATTTCATCTACTTCAGAAAGAAAATGTGAGTGAAATGTGGCTTAGTGGTGACCTTGGCAGTATTAAGTTTATGGTTGGACTTGATGACTTAAAGGCCTTTTTCAACCTAAATGATTCTGTGATTCTGAGAGACACAGCATAGCAAAGAAAACTACCTGCTTGATTAAAATTACTCGTCCTTCCCTGGAAGAGTTTTGATAGTCTTCTGTATCTCCCCTCTACCTTCTCCCTCATGCTTTTTCTGTGGTTTCCAGCTCCTCATACTTCCCAGGCCTGATTATTTCCATTTCTTTTCTATTTACCAATGTCTGGGGCTGGTTTTAAGTGGAATAACACTCAAAATTCTAAAGGTGGCAGTTGGAGGCAAACAAAATAAGGGCAGTTCTTGACATGTGGTAACTCCATGTGCATGGGAGTTCAGCTGCTGCACTTAGATAAAGCTCCTTGTTGCATGAGGCTAAGATAATACTTTATGGTTTTTACAGAAGGCAACATTAGTTTGATCAAACAGAAGTTCATCTAACATACCTAAAATTGTTGGTTGCTTTCCTTAGGGCAACACCTTAAATGCAGGGAGATGTGAGCCTGCAAATACTGAGAAGTGGCTTTTGCAATAGCCAACAATAACTGGAATTACAGTCTCACTGAGATATTTCTTTCTTTCTATGCACAGCCCATTCCATAACTGTTTTCCATTCAAATGTGAGGTGAACTTGGCTATAATCAAATACAGGTTGTATTTCATACTTGTGCTTTTGGAAAGTGCAAAAAGTCCTGTTCCAAGTTTGTATGTTTAAGTATGAATTTATTTCAGTTCAAGGGTAAAATTACTAATGTAATTCAAGGGAAAATGTGGCTTATGCTTCAGATCTTCATTTTGTTTTCTTGCCTGTCACTGAAAAACTATTGTCTGCTTTTCTTATAAGTGCTGCCTCATGTGAGTGCATCAGTAACCTTAAATTATTATGGTTGCCGCAGTTTCGTACAAAATATTTAAGGATAGAGGTGGATATGCAGTGCATTTGCTACCCCAGTCATTTCAATTGCCTGTAAATTTACATTAATTTTCATTCAAAATCCACTTTAGTAAAACTATGTTTTTTGCAATTCTTTTAACTTATGAGAACAAGCAATTCATCTTTGTGTTTTTGCATGGCATTTCTGCCACTTGTTTCCTCAGTTTGTATTCCATAATAGCTTTTGTTTCCTTTGTTGCTTCTCCCTAGTAATTTATTTCATTTATCCTTAAGTGCATCCAAATATTTGATCACAAAACCCAAATAGAAGTTCTGCCAATTACACAGAAACAACTTTGATGTGCCTGATTGAAGATGAAACAAAAACAAATATGGGTACTTACAAGAAAGAATATCAAGCAGAAAAACAAACAGCCGAGATGACAATCTTTTGATTGTGAATTCATGAAAGATTTTCAGGGATGTAGAAGTCACATCCTATGACAGTAACATGAAAGAAAATAAATAAATAAAATTGAGTGAGAACATACATAAAGTGATAAGTATTTTATCTGGGAAAGTTCTTTGTGAGAGAGGTTTACAGAGGGGATTGGTGTATGATACTAAATAATAAAATTGTCAGGAATCATCTGGCAATACATGCTTAGTATGTGTCAAAATAAATTAGTTGGAAAGCAACATTTAGAAAGGAAGATCTAGACTAATGACCAAATTTAGAAAAAAAATCAATTGATAATTTTGAAAATATTTAATCTAATTTAATTCAATTATTTTTTCCTTTCTGATAATATTTCAAAATAAAGAAACAAAAATTACATTTCTTGAATATTTTAAAAATCAGAATCAGATCCACAATAATTTCTTATAATCAACATGCTCCGTGTAGAGCATAATCCCAAACCTGTCTGATGTTGTAGGCTATCTCTCTGTAGAATTTAATGGTGATGGGATTCCTAACTTCATTGAGCACAGATTCCCAGTCTGGGGCACATATCATCAGTAGGATAGGGAACATGTCCTGTTTGTTTCCTAATACTTCTAGCATAGGTGATATCACAGTAAGAAAACACAAGAATCGTGTTATTGTCGAATCCTTGTTCCCTCTGCACTGAATGAACCATAAGATATATTAGGTAAATTCAAGAAAAGAAAGAAGGGTTAAATGTTGAGGTGTTAAATAATAACAGGTTTCTGAATAAATTGATAGGAAAAGTGAGGACTTTTTAATTCATGGAGAGCAGGAAGGGTAATAGAATGAAAAAGTCCTCCAGAGTCATGATAAGGAAAGGATCTTGTATCTTTGTCATTTTTCCCAACACAATCCATTAAAACTCACTGGAAAAGTAAATCCTATTTAGTGCATTGACACATCTTGACAGGAGTCAGAAACAATCTTTTTCATTTGTAACAATAAATAAATTTTCCAAATGTTCATTTAACACCAAACAGAATTAATCTGATCTAGAAAACTAAACAGTACTGGACACGGGTTTTGGCTGGGACAATTCCCAGATGCCATAAGCATAGGCCATGAGTTGGGGCAAATGTCAGACCACAGAATTCAAATGAATGGAAAGACTTATTTTGGCCCAATCACAGCTGCAGATTCAACAGCTGGGAATACTGTGGTTTTAGTATGGCCTTGTCACATATTCAGTTCTGACAACTGCCAGGGGCAGTGAGGAAAGTACAGACACACTGGACATGTGAGGAAAGTACAGACACACTGGAAGGAAAAACTCAAGGCAGACCAATTTGTTACATTATTTGAATTTTTTACTTTTTATAATTTGATATTAAGTATTTAAAAATCATAATTTTTATACAATGCTTAAAAATATATTTGTTTCATTTGACATTCCAAATCATAATTACCCAAGCTGTTGATTTGCATGTACTTTGTGGTCACACTGAGGATTTATGGCTTTTAGGCAGGGACTAATTTGTTTCACATTGGAATGAACTAGGAGTCATTTGCTTGATGTCAGCAGAATGACAGCAAGGCAACACAAATGACTGAAACTGGACCCTCCATCTGTAAGGATTTTTTGACTTGATGATAACCAAATAAGACATACTCAGATTCCCAGAAGTATTTTTATGAAGAACTTTCAAATTAGTTAAAAGCAGAATCTCAAAGCTGTGATTAACAAATTGTCTCCATACATGTTTATTGCACAGTAGATAAATATTTTAATGAAAGACTTTAGAAACATGAAACCTTTTATACAGTTAAAGAAAATTCACATTATCCATCATTACTGAGGACATTACAAATTCAAATCACTTGAGGTTTAAGTGCTCTGGCTTTGTGGCTTTTAAAGTACTGTATTTCATGCAGAGGTACATATCACCACTAGACAAACACTGCAGAAGTGTCCATGACTCCCTCTTCCACCCTCTCCTCCCCCGTCTTTACTCACCTAGGTGCTGGCTCTTGCTCCCTTAGTTCTCCCAGATTAACAAACTGCATGATAATCCTGAAGGAATTTCTTTAAGGTTGCAAGAGCTTCTTTGAAGAGCACTGAGGGGTAACAGAGGAAAGGTAACTGACTCCACCCTGAAACTGATTAGGAATACTCATTTAACTTCTCCTGTTGGCAGAGATGAGGATGGTAAGTTTTGCTTATAAAGAGGAGTTGGATTATCTTAAATTTTATGCACCATTTTCACCTCGGTGATTTGACCAAAAGCCTTATTCAAGTGTTTCCTCCAGACTAGAAAACTAAAATGAGTACATTTTGCCCAAGAAATCAAAGCATATGTTAGAAAGATGGCTATCTGTACTGTTTCTCCTGTTTCTTATCCACCAGGCTGTGCCATTTCATTTTTTCCATGAAATTTTGCAGAAAAAAAGTAAGAATGAACTCTTCAAACAAAGCTAATTGTCCCCTGAGTCTGTACAGACAGCATAAGGTCAGCAATATATCACCTCACTCCCAGTTAGGTGGTTTTGGAGTCTGTATCTTCATATAGGTCTATTAGGAATAGATTCCCAGACGTTAGGAAGAGTTTACAAAAACTGACTTCTTTGCCTTTCAGGCCTTTCCGAAACTTCTTAGTAAGAGATAAGAGGAGGAGCAGGAGTAACTAAGGGACATGGAGCTGGGCTGAGAAGATGGGTATCCAGCAGATTGTGCTGAGATCTCAGCAGAGAAGTAATACAGGCAGTTGTGCTTGAGGCTTTTCCTGCATTTTTAAGGGCACATTATACTAATGTTATTATAATGGCCTCAAAGTAAACTAAGCAGCTGCAACGCATTTAAGCAAGATAGTTAGGGAAGATATCTGTCCAGTATTTTAAAGATCTCATTATTTATTCACTGACGGTTTTCAGTGTAAAACTTCGGCACTGCTGTTCCTACTTCAGGTTTTGTGTGGGTTCACGCATGTGTGTATAGAATAGAATACTTCAGTTGGAAGGAACGAACAATTATTAACTAGTTTAACTTCTTGGCCACTTCAGGGTTAACCAAAAGTTGAAGTTAAAACATATTAAGGGCTTTCTCCAAATGTTTCTTAAACACTGACAGACACGGGGCATTGACCATCCCTGTAAAAAGCCTTGTCCAGTACTTGGTCAACCTCTTAGTAAAGAAATGCCTCCTGATTTACAATCTAAACCTCCCCTGGTGCAGTTTTGAAGTGTTCTCGTGTATATACGTGTATGTGTGTGTGTAAAAGAAGACACACAAATTCAGCTCTGTAGCTGATATATCCAAAGTATTCCCCCAGTAGTTCTCATTTAGCTGAAAAATATACACCTGTCCAGATTATTTATCTGAAAAGAAGTTAGGTAAAATGTTTTCTTAGATAAGAGGGACAGATTCCCCCTATACTTCACTTTGACAGATACTCACATCCTCATTTATTTATATTTCATACATATGACTTAGGAAATTATTAATGATAGCTTTAGTATTTTAATAATAATTAATTTTCCATTTTAATCATCTGTCTAATATGTGACTATTATGCATCAACTGCTTCTGCTGAAAGGGGAATAAGTCTCATTTTCTGTACATATAACAACATCTTGTCCTATTGTAAATTCTGCCATATTCTTCTATGCTGCCCATAATTTTCCCACTCATTCTTTCCCTCAAAGTAAAACTGAGATTAAAGACCCCAAATCCTACTGTGTTTGATCAGATTAAAAGCACTAAGAAGGCAGAGGGTCTCTACAAATTTTACCATACATTTACCAAATTTTACCATAGATTTACCAAATTTTAAGCTTCAGTGGAAAGTAATCAAAGCCACAGCACTATGCAGCAAAGTGAAAACTTATCCCATGCAGCCAAAGTGCATTCCTCAGCCAGCATTTTGCATAGACTCCCAACTCTGTATTCCTGTTGTCTGCAGGGACATTTACTACCAGCTGTCAATTTCACTTAAGTCAACTAGGGGACAGTGAAAGTGTATTTCCAGTCCAATGGAAACAACACAAATCCATGTTTTGATAAGGCTGCAATTAAAGTTTGTATAATGAAGTTGTATTCTGAGTGTAAAAGTAGAATATTAATCCTTCTTTTGCACTGTTTTGAGGTAGCTAACAGATTGTATCACAGGCATAGCTGGTACATAAATGATCAGCATAGCTCAGACTCTGATAGCCTTGTGTGAGCATAGGTTTATTCTTCATGTAGATGTCTGAGCTTTTGTTAATAACTGTGTTGAGGAGTGACCGCAATGTGGGAATGTGAGAACTAGACATAATGACTATCCCATACAGCTCTAGGTCCCAAAAATCACCTCTTTAAGATAGCTCAACATGTAAAATCAAGGTTGTGATTGAGGAGTTAAGAAAGCAGACTTGTAAGTGCAAAGCTGTTCAAAATGAAGGCATAATGGAGGAAAAAATGCAATTAAACAGATATGTTAATAAATTGATACCTTATGTCACACCCTTGCATCTCACATATATATATATATCTCATATATTGTCAGATATGTAATGATCTAGGGAAAGAATAACCAGTTAAAAACTTTTCCTCATGGAAAGTAGGTGGGAGACTTCTATTCACCAAAGGTGCTTATGTCCACTAGATAAAGGTATGTTTCCCCACTTTACCCCAGGTAGTTCATTCCCAAATTAAAAGTCCAGTCTTTACTAAGCATCAAAATAATAATGGAAAAGAATAAACTAATCACAGTTTCTTAAAATGTAAGGATACCTGGGGAAACCACTTGTTTATTAGGTGTAACATATAACACGTGCCTCTCTGCGTTATCTCCCTATCTGCTATGTCCCTCCCAGTTTCCTCTGCTCAGTCAGGGCAGGTCAGCTCTCAGCACTCACAGAATCACAGAATTACTAGGTTGGAAAAGTACATCAAGTCCAGCCATTCCTATCAACCACTAAACCATGTCCCCAGGCACCTCATCCACTCATCTTTTGAATATCTTCAGGGCTGGTGACTCAACCACCTCCCTGGGCAGCCTGTGCCAGTGCCCAGTGACCTTTTCTGTGAAAAACTTTTTTCTAATATCCAGCCTGAACTGCGCCTGGCAGAGCCTGAAGTCGTTAGTTTGGTCAGGAACTAAACAAACACACCACGTACTGGAAAGTTTATGTACCATCCACAGCTACTCTGGCTGTGTATCTACACAGCCTTCTTCCTTCTTTGTTTTTCTGTTTTGTTCTTTAGTATCCTCTGTTATCTCCTTCTCCCTTTAACTAACTATTCTCTGTATTCTGTACTAGCAATTTGCTTTCTCATTTGTTTATGTCTTTTTCCTCAGTGGATGTTTCATTTGCTCTTTAATTTTTCTAGGTAAAGCAATAATTTTCTCCAAAACATATTTTCTTGTGCAGCTTTAAAAGTTTCTGCTGTAATGTACAAGACTCACATTGCAAGGATATAACATACACAAGCTAAATATTATGGCAGCACATTGTAAGTTTCAAGGTTGATGGAGATCCAGAAAAGGACTGTAATTTTGCTTATGTGAGCGCTGTAGCTTGACTAGTTTAATGGGAACAGAATATGCTTCTGCACTGTATCATTTTTTCAGATGAGGGAACAAGAACTGCATGCACTATTCCAGCTATGAACATGTGTCAGATTTAGTCATTTGTATCATTACTTTTTGCTGATATTCTAATACCTTTCAAACCATTCCTAACGCTTTATATGTATTTTTGACTGCTAGAGAGAAGAGACAACACTTCCATAGAAAATCCTTCAAGTTTTATTTTCAGTGATGACAGTCAACTCAGAAGACATAACTGTATTAGTGCAGTTGAGACTTTGTTTTACCGTACTTGTCACCCTGTTATTTAGCCAGTTTAACTGCCTGGTTGCTTGTTATAAAATACATCTCTAATTCTGCAATCTACTCCAGTCGATCCTGAATAACAGTTTATCATCACAAACTTTACCACCTAACTACTCACCCCTTTTCCAGATCATCAAAGGGTACAGTGGTAAGTAAATAGATGTATTAGTAGTGTAACAACAGTGGAGGCCAATTTGCACATATAGCTGTCCCTACATAGCTGTACTAGGGAAGTTATTCAAATGATAGGATATGTGTGTTTGGGAAAAAAAGACAGGGGAGAACTGTCATGCAGAAACAAGGACTAGGTTGAAAATAAAATATTTCCATTCCATTTCATTTATGATAAACCAAAGGTTTATGGTAATCCTTGGATGGACACACAGCCGCTTTAAAAGCGTGCGAGAAATTAAAATGGATAATAACATTTTTTTCCACAGGTGGTTTGAAGCCAAAATACCTGAAAGCAGGTAATTCCTTATACCTGATATGAAGATAGAGAGGGTGGAAAAGAGGGTATCACTACCAATACTGTGACGGTATCACTATCAATAGTGTAGTTGTCTGATTATGACTCACAGTGGTGTGTATGGCTAATTACAACAGTAAGTAATATGCTGGGAATCAAGTTGCCACTGTGAGTCACATTTCCAAGTACTCTCCAGACCCAGAGATGTCAAAATAAGAGGGACCAAAAATTAGGAAACTGTCATAAAGAACTTATCCTAGAGGAGCAAACAGTCGAATCCCACACTGCAAGGCTGTCAGCACTGATCTAGGACAGTTCCATTTCCTATTCCCTTCCTACCATTGTATTACATGAGGATTGTTTTGTCATAAGTTTCCACTAAAATCATCCAACAAAGCCTGGCATGCAATCATAGCCAAACCTCCTGCACAAGCCTGGGAATTCCAGTAATTCTAGATTCCTTGCAAGCATGCTGTGGAACTGGTCCAGGGAAGCATCCTAATTATAAGGTAAATTAGCCATGTTAATGCTACTGTGGTGGAATAAAACAAATGTATAATAAAACAAATGTATAATCATGTATGCAAGACACACAAAAAATCTTAAGCAAAAAAATCTCACTGAAATAGCAACCAGATTCCTTATATGAGATCTCCATGACTCTCACACAAAACAACGGTTCCTTTGTCTCCCTTTACCTTACTGACTTGGGGTTGGAATGTACCAGAGTGTTTTAAAACCACTTTCTGTTGTCTGTATGTGATAATTTTGTACCATGAAGTGCAGCTACTTTCCACTATTTACCTGCAGTTTGAATTTAAAATATTGACCTTCAAAGAGGAAAGAGATCAGAATTTAAGGTCAGTGATAAAATTTACTGTAATCAATGTAAGATTTATAAGCAAATTAATTGTAGAAATGGATTTCACTACTGACAAATGTATAGATCATTTAAATCATCTCCTCAGTCAGTCATTTTATTAGTTTTTAAAAGACAGAGGAAAAGAAGTCGAAGGCAAAATGAGGTTCCAGCATTAACAGCAAGGCAAATGCAGTTGGACTGATAAACAGAGCTGCCAGAAGCACTGGAGGCTCCCATTTTAATCGCATGAATATCCTAACAGTCATGTTTGGCATAAAGTACTCAAAGAGTATCCTCAAAAGTCCACTTTTAGGAAACATGCACAAATTATAAATCTGGGCTTTATTCACAACAAATTAGTCATACGGATGTTACATAGTTTTGCTTCAAACAAAGAATAAGCAAGTGGGGCATTTGGATGAAGTTTGCATGCATGAAGTTATAGAGGAATCAAAAGCACAAAACCCTAGCTAAAGGGACTGGAACAGCTTCAGCAATTCCCTTTTCTGGTTACTGAGCACACCTTTGAAAGGGTCAAGCAAAATTCATCCATACACCTTGAATCAGAATTTGAAAAGGCAAATTTTATCCACTGCAAATCATAGTAAAGTTGATTTTGCCTAGTTATATGAGCAAAAGCGCAATGACTTTTAGGGAATACAAGGATACAGTAAGTTTCAAAGATATGCAGTGCTATCTATTTGTTTTTAAGCTTTCATGATCGGCATGATAATGGTAAAGCAAATTCCGTCCAGTTAAACTGACTTTTTGACACAGAATTAAAAGCACGTTCTGTTGCTGGAAGATGTATGTGAAACTGAGGAAAAAGCCACAGTGGAATAAAGGAAGGGAAGAACAAGGGCAGTTACATTTATGGAGCACAGGAAGGAAGCATGGAAAAGAATGTCCTGAGGAGTCATACAGGCCCATGATGGCTATGATTGTAAGATCAACTGTCTACACGCACATCTACCAAAGAAAGAGGTTGTGTGAGTTATAAAATCATATAAGCTGGGATAAGTCGGCAGGTGGTAAAACCCATCTAATGCAGGCTAAAACTAATAGCAACTGGGTATAGAATCATAGAATCACCAGGTTGGAAGAGACCCACCAGATCATCGAGTCCAACCATTCCTATCAAACACTAAACCACATCCCTCAGCACCTCATCCACCGATCCCTTAAACACCTCCAGGGAAGGTGAATCAACCACCTCCCTGGGCAGCCTATTCCAATGCTCAATGACCCTTTCTGTGAAAAGGGTCCTATTAATCTCTAGCCTAAATCTCCCCTGGCAGAGCTGGAGGCCATTCCCTCTTGTCCTGTCCCCTGTCACTTGGAAGAAGAGGACAGCTCCCTCCTCTCCACAACCTCCCCTCAGGTAGTTGTAGAGAACAATGAGGTCTCCTCTCAGCCTCCTCTTCTCCAGGCTAAACAACCCCAGCTCTCTCAGCCATTCCTCATAAGGCCTGTTCTCCAGCCCCTTCACCAGCTTTGTG
Organism: Coccyzus lansbergi; assembly: GCA_033558105.1. NCBI lineage: Eukaryota > Metazoa > Chordata > Aves > Cuculiformes > Coccyzidae > Coccyzus > Coccyzus lansbergi. The sequence goes on along the minus strand of JAUMJK010000283.1, from coordinate 217,419 downwards.
GCTCTTCTCTGGACTTGTTCCAGAGCCTCAACATCCTTCTTGTGGTGAGGGGCCCAAAACTGAACACAGGATTCAAGGAGCTGTCTCACCAGTCCGGAGTACAGAGGGAGAATAACCTCCCTGGACCTGCTAGTCACACCATTTCTGATACAAGCCAAGATGCTATTGGCCTTCTTGGCCACCTGGGCACACTGCTGGCTCATCTTCAGTTGGCTGTTGACCAACACCCCCAGGTCCCTCTCCTCCTGGAAGCTTTCTAGACAGACTTCTCCCAGTCTGTAGTTCTGCACAGGGTAGTTGTGCCCCAAGTGCAGGACCCTGCATTTGGCCTTGTTATACCTCATGTCACTGGACTCAGTCCAGTTGTCCAGCCTGTTTAGGTCCCTTTGCAGAGCCTCCCTACCCTCCAGCAGATCAACACTTCCACACAGCTTAGTGTCATCTGCAAACCTGTTAAGGGAGCACTCAATGCCTTCATCCAGGTCATTGATGAAGACATTGAACAGGACTGGACCTAGCACTGAGCCCTGGGGAACACCACTTGTCACTGACCTCCAGCTGGATTTAACACCATTTACCACCACTCTCTGGGCCTGGCCAGCCAACTAGTTTTCCACCAAGGAGTGTGTGAGCCTGTCCAGGCCAGAGGCTGACAGTTTCCGTGGTAGAATGCTGTGAGAAACTGTGTCAAAGGCTTTACTGAAGTCCAGGAAGATACATCCACAGCCTTTCCCTCATCCAGCAGCCGAGTCACTTTCTCATAGAAGGCGATCAGGTTAGTTTGGCAGGACCTGCATTTTGTAAACCTGTGTTGACTGGGCCTGATCACCTGGTTCTCTTGTATGTGCTTCATGATAGCACTCAAGATCACCTGTTCCATGACTTTCCCTGGCACCGAGGTCAGACTGACAGGCCTGTAGTTCCCTGGATCCTCCCTGGTACCTTTCTTGTAGATGGGCACAACATCAGCCAGCCTCCAGTCCAGGTAGCAGATGTTGTTTGTTTGTGATACAGTAATGTATTTCCATATGATTCAGGGCCCTCAAGATGCATTGGCATCTAAACCATGGCTACAATAATTTTGGGCATCCATATTATTGAATTCATTTTATTAAATATATTTGACTGAAGCTGTAGACTTAAAGCTCTTTGGGTCAGGGTTAGTGTTTGCCAATATTTAGCAAAATACAATCCAGAGTAGTGCTTTTGCAGGACTACTCATACTAAAATAATGATGCAATTCAGGAAGAGTAAACCAATTTAATATCATTTCTACCTTGCTTCTACAAGAGGTTTTTTTTTAATCCATTTCTTTTCATTTTGAGCACTGTTAACAATAATTCTTAATGCATTGTTGAGGTATGAAAAAGTGAATTATGCCTTCTTGCTTCATGCAGATTTCAGTATTTTTAGACTTGTATTGTCATTTCCAGCTTGTTTCATATCTTAGTTCATCTCAGACTGCAGAAGAGACATTTAGGTTGGCTTATTTTGACCCAAATTATCACCAATATGCTAATATTTGGAAACAAAATTGCAGAAGTAATTGTCCATTTCTAAATTGCTTCCCTTCATCCTCCAAATACATTATGCCCCTCTTCAGCTTGCCAGGATATAATAGTCTTAATATTGGCTGGCATGTTGAGAACTCTTGTTGTACTGACAACAGGACTTTCTGTTAGCTGGTTTAGTGAGTATCCATTTTAGATACAATCTTTCTCTGAGATATGCCCAACAAATAGTTTTGTACCATCCAGAAAGCTTATGAATGCTTAATGCAGTACATGTTCTTTGATAGGACGATAAGGAAGGAGAAAATTTCATCTCTGCTGAAGATCAGGTTTTTTGAAATTCATATTTCTTTTTCTGAAATACAATGATGCATTGAATAAAAAGTGAAGCATCATTTGTTGTACCAAAAAGCCACTAATTAGCTTTTATGATGACTGCTGTTTGCCAATAATATCAGAGTAAGATAATGAAACAAGATGATGAAGCAAGTTATCACCAAAAATATTTGTGGAAAATGTCTGAAATGTCTCCTAGCGCATTGGTTTTAAATGTGATTAGCATTTCCTTATCACATTCATACATACGCTGTTTCAAAAAGATAATATTAACAGCATCTGTGAAGGAAGAAGATGCTGGATGTAGTGCAACATCAAGAGTTTTTCATAACTGTACATCTAATTAAAAGTTCATTCTCTACCTGTGGAAATCTCAATACAAATTAGGAAAAATAACTTTTCCTGACTTTTCTTGGTGAACAGGGAAACTAATTCTAGATTTTCCCTAGCTCACATTTAGTTATGATCAATAGCCTCTCATTTTGCAGTTTGAATGTTAAAATACTGGAATCTATCCCTTTTTAATTCTGTAATAACAAGCAAGGGAAATGACTGCATTTCATACTCTAGGACTGGGTTTCTAAGCATCTGTAGTCCAATAAGCAATGCTATCAATTCTTATTTTCTGTCTGTAATTCATGTTATAAACTCTAGTCTCAACTGTACGGTTGAAAAATTTTATCATGTCAACATATAGATTGTTTTTTTAGAAGAGTAATTTTAAGACACATAAAATAAAAACAAAATAGAGATCTGAAGAAGTGGAAATCATTTTTGTTTTTCATTAAATCCATGCAGTAAACTTTGGAGACTTTCACAGGATTTAGTATTTATAAGTTAGAAGCAATGAGCTTTTAAATACAACAGGCTAAAATCCAGTTGGTGCTAATCTGAGTTTTATAAAAAGTGTATATGACTTTTCTGGATCTTAATATGAGGTAAATTGCCTTCTGGCTTTATTCCTTTACATTTTGTCTACAAAATATCTTCCCATATGAGATGAAATTCTTAGAGGTCATGAATGGAAAGATAAAGGGGGAAGGGGGGTATGCTGACAGAAAAAGGGTACTACTAATATCATCTACTGCACTTCAGTCTTACAATTCTTCCCATGAAAAACAAAACGTTTGAAATAGGTTATGGTTATATATTAAACAATGAGTATACTTATACTATTCAATAACATAGCCTCATGGTTTATTCCAAGATCCCACTCCCTGAGTATCTACATCTCACGTAGTTTTATCCATAATGGGCCAAGCTAACTACCTGGGAGATGAAGTTCAGATTTGTGCATGGATAATTCATCTCAGGATTCTTCCACATAGAAAACTTTTTATGCACTCAGAGGGTTGGGCGAGATAAAGTGCAGGGCTTTCTGTATCTCAGTAAGAAAAGTCTGGTAGAAAGCAGCTTAATAAGATAGCTGCCTTAATGAGACAGGATATGAAAAGGAACATAGAAAGTAATTTTTGCACCCTGAATTCAGATAGCATTGAATGGAACCCCGATGGACTTTCTGACAGCATGCTGCATAGAGAGATCCTGTCCCCAGAAACAAGCTCTCCCTTTTGCTCTTTCCAACTAATGAGCAGACATAAGTCACAAATTACAATAATGACATATGGGTTTCTCAGGCCCTAAGTATGAGGCCCAGGGGAGCAGACATGGTCTTCTCAAGATCACTAATTCCTTGAATACAATGTCTGCCACAAGGCTCCCACTACACAAATCCGGTCCAGCCTGAGTTCCCTCAAGTCCCCACAGTCCTTCAGCACCCTTTCAGCAATGATTGCCCTCTTGGAGCTTCTAACACTGTGACTGAGACCACAAAACACTGTCTTGTCATACTGTTATAAAAGCACCCACTACTCCAGCACACTGTGATAGAGTCTTCCCGTGCCTCCATGTTGTGCCTTGTTGACCAAAACACACATATGCAAAATAACTATCATATCTTGAGACACAGAGGCAGCTCTCAAGACTGTTGCAGATCCATACTGAGTGCTATGCCAAGAGGAATGACTAGTACTCTCAAGATGAAGTCCCACTGTCTTGCTTGGAGTTGAATGACTTATTATCATCAAGGAAGGAGCTAATAATGGTACAAGTAGAGAGAAGGATAGTGTGGAATCTTTCTTCATAATTACTTTGTTTGTGTTGATAAAACATACTCAGTAACAACTGCATAATCAGCTGTGTGCCCATAGACATTCAGTGACCATTGTAATCTGCTAGTCCAGAAAACAGAAGTAACTTCTGCTTACAGGAAGTGGGAAAATAAGAAACCTTATTGAATTTATTGTATATCCTACAGCAAAATACCTTAGGCAGTTCTTTATCATGCAGCATAGTTTGCTGAAATTAATCATGGAAGAAATTAATAAATTCTTTCTGGTTTACATTGCATAAACTTTTAAATGTTACAAAATTAACATTTGATAATGTCAAAACCAGAGAGAGCTCTAGTTTCTGGACAGCTAAGACAGGTGCTTTAAATCTAGAAAGAAGTGGGATAACAGACACATCCCTGTTTTCAATGTCCTTCCTTTGAGTACCATCTGTATTTTTTTTTAATCATTTTCCTCAGACACCTAGATCTTCTCATTTAGCAGACAGACTGTCAAACTGGATTTTGAATTCAGCACCAGTGGTCATAAATATGATTTGCAACACCTAATCTGTAGACCTAGAAATCATCTACTGGAGTTAGTTTGAAAACAGCCCAAAGTCAGTTACATCTCTAACTTTTGACTCCAGCCCATTGACTCATCCCAAAGCTCATTGTCGATTCCTACATGACATTTTATTTTTAAGTCCTCCATCAAATTAGAAAAGGAATGTCAGTGTCTGCCAAAAGACTAACACTGACACAAGTTCTTTCCTGACCCTACAAGAAATGCGTGTAACTTCAATCCTAAGTGATCTCTGGTTTTGATAAGAAATGTCTCCTACAAATTAATGCACTGTCATGTTTTCCTTTCTTGGTATATTCCTTCAAGAGATTTGAGGGTTGGAGGGCTCTTTTGCATTGTAAACACTAAAATATAAAGTCTGGAGTTTTTCCTAAAAATGTCTTTTATAGACATCTATCAAGCCTAGTAAAATATGACTCATACACTTTTCTGTAGCAAAAGTACCTACTAGTCAGATGAGACTTATGTAAGTCTCCTCTCTTATTTAAAGATCTCAGACCAAGTCAAGAATACATTGGAGTAATTACAATTACATCAACTTGCAAGAAGACTGTTTATATCTTCTTATGTTTATATAGATTAATATCTTTAAAGGAAGTACAAAGTAGAAACCGTTTCATGAAGTGTCTTTCGTGAGAAGAACAAGAGTTCACTGCCCTCAATTAGAGCAGTCAAAAGGCTTAACAGAAAAGAAATATCTTTCCAGACTGCTGTGGATGCAGGAAGGGCTGGCTAAATTAGCAGATGTGTTAATTTGGTGAGGGGTTGAACAGCACCATGGTGCTTCAAGAGCTCTTTGTACAAATTCCTCCTCAAATTAGAAGAAGAAATGAAATCATTTCCCTGCTAAATTATCCTTCCCAGATATAGTTTCTTTTGATTGAACTTCATTTTTTTCCAAACTTCTTTTTTTTCCTTTAAAAATGGATAAAATTGCACCCAAGGGCAGGTATTTTCAAGGGTACTGGGAAAAAAACCTTAGAAGTTTTTTTAAACCTTTCAGCCTCTCTCATTAAGCCATATATTGTCTGTACTGTCACTACCTTATTGTTGAGGAAAAGAACAAAATATAAACCCAAAGTACTATGCATGTTAGACTAACAGCATTTCTTTCCTCCTTGATTACAAGTGAGGGAATGTTGTTTTTATTCGAACAACATATTTTAACAATCTTTTACTTCTCATGTTCTACTGTTACTTATGGTTCAAACAGTTGGTTTAGACAGATAGTTGTTAATGACACATTAATGAGGCTCCCCCAAGCCAAAAGAGAGAATGGTGAAAACTTTCAAAATCTGTTACCTGTCTGTTGCATCCAATCATCACAACAGAAAAATTAGAATAGAATAAAATTATAAGCAATTCAAAATATTTGAAAACAGATTGGAGAAGTCATGGTCCCTAATGTAAAGTAAGATTCTCAGTTGTGTTTTAAAATTAGGTACCATGTATCACTTCTTAGATGTAACACTCAGTTTTCAACCCATCTGGAAAAAATTGCATTATTTGTGTACTGTCCAAAGCCTACTGGCTTCTCTTACATTGTACCATGCACATGATAACATCTAAGAAATCTTTTTTTTTCCCTCCAACCAGATATTTTCAAAATGCTCTTAGCTAAATGGCTCGTTCTTCTTCAACAGCCATCAGAGATCTTTCAAAAACTTTATCTTTGGCCATGGACAGTTTTTTATCCCTGTTTTTTTTTCATCCTGTCACTTACTTTTTCCTCCTTTTATTTATCTTCACCTTAATACATTTGTCTTTTTGGATGTTTGTCTTTAGAATTTAAAAGAGCTTAATCCAACTAATGTTTACTCATTTGTCATGGATTACTATTGGATTTCATTATCAAGGTCTATTAAGGCGGTTCTAACATGAGTTATATTTATCACAGTGATGTTCTTTCCAAATCTATGTTGAGTAAACAGCTTTACATAACAGATCTCCCATTTATCAGTTTAGTGGACATGACTAAAAACAAAGCAATTAAGCAGTAATAATAAATAGTAAGTATAATTACATCTAACATAGTCTTGACACCCCCCAATCAAAGTCAATAACACAATTCAAGTATATACCTATGAAAAATACTAAAAGATTACAGACTGAAGGGTGTCCTCATAAGATGGAATTTAATTTATGAAATTATTGTATTAAACTGGAATATTACATAGACATCCATATATATGTTTTGAAACCATTTGTTTAGATTTTGATTGTGAAATTGATGGCTGTTCACTCATTATTTACCTTAACCAGTTTATATAATTAGGTTTTACCTCACCAAAAGGAGGAGTGGGGGCAGAGTCAAATGTTTTACCAGGTTTTGCTGTCCTTATACCTACTGAGTGTTAAAGTTGTGATGCCACCAGATCCGGGGTGTGCCTGCGTGAAAGCACAGCATTGCAGCACTACTCAGTCCTCTGTATATCACAAGAGGGATCCCATCTGGGATGGGGAATGAGAGGCTGATCTACCTTTGCCAACAGAAATATTAACAAAGAGATGGGCAATGGGAAAAATCCCCAGACACCTTCACGAGCCGAGTGATCATTTCCTCTTGAACTTGCTCACAGTGACAATTTAAGCAGCTGAGTCTCACTGAGTAAAGTCAATCAAAGTCTCCTGTAACTGTTCTCATGCAAAATTCAGTTTCAGTGATACTTGCAGCTGTCAGGTTTGTTAGTCATAGCAGAGACAGTACCAAGGAACCCACATGTAAAATTCAGCTGTTCTGTGCTAAGGTTTTATACTATCCTACTCTTCTTTCCACCTGTTTGCATCTTTCTCCCATCCTTCTGTTTAATTTTATAGCTTCTGAGGCTTTCTCCCATACATACATGTTTCTACTGCACTTCGTGTGAGGGAAATTATTCTTTTTTCATGTGATCATACTGCTAATAGTACAAGTTAGTCTAAAATATAAAAATTTGACCTATCTAGAAGACCTTGAGTATTGAGTATTTGTACTCATCAAAAATTGTTTCAATTCAATATTTGAGGAAAGGGAGAAAGTGCAAGCAAATTACTGCCTTCATATGAGTTCAACTCTTTGTACAGATGATGGGAAAATAGGTTGAATTAACCAAATGTATTTCTTATTAAATTATTTATTGGGGTTTAAAAGAATTCTCATAAGGTTTGTGTATGTTCCTGTTTCAAAGAAATTGCAATTTCTTTTTTTCAATTGAACACATTTCATCAAATAATAAAAACACCAACAGAGCAATGCAGCTAAAGCTGAATTCTTTCCAAAAAGGTTGATGTATAGTAGGTTAAACGATATTCAGATCAAGCTAAATTTGCATATCAGTCATTTACAAACAGGATATAACTCCACAAGTATTACTCAGATTTTGTACACAGTAAGGTATGTAAGAAAACACACAAATATTAATATTCTAGAGTTCCCACATTATCCAGAAATGGTAAAGATAAGGGTTGGATAGAGCAGCACCTTTTCTTTCTTTTACTGAGTCCATGTTTTTCATAATAGTAGTTGCTGATCTTTATCCTGCACTATTTTCTGCTTATCGCTTTTTTCATATCTTCTGTTAAATTATTTTGGATCAAACTTTAGTTGTCACTCTTCCAGACATTCTTGCAAGCTAGTTTTTTTCTCTTCCCTAAGTACCCTTGACAACGTGGTTGCTGCTGTGTGAAACACAGGAGTCTGAACTCCTTACAGGGGCAGAACAAAATGTACTATGCATAAAAAGCAAATGAAAACTTGTGGCATACCACCTTCAGTACAGTACTGTCTATTCAGTTACCGCTTTCCAGCATGTCAGATCAATCACATTTTTTGCTGTCTTCAAGATACAGTTTTTGATTTAAAGAAATTCTGTATTCATGTGGTGAGACCAGAAATGAAGTGGCCAGGCTTGTATTCTTGGCTTTATCCCCAACTTTCTTTTTGCTTTTCTATTTATCAGCAGAGATGGACACTAATCAAGACAGACTAAGCAGTTCCATGCATCCTTTATTTATAGGGCTTTGAATGATGAATTTGGCAGTGGCAAATGGAGAGGTCTTGCTGCTGTTTTCAACTACTCCTGTCCATGCTTATCTCCAGTAAATCCACACGTGAGAAGTAAGGAGACTCTCAGCTCTGGGAAGGATATTCTGAGGATCTGGTGCCAGAACAATTATATTGCTATGACTATAGCTAAGTCCATAAAATGTGTGCCTCAGCATAGCAATGAATCTGAAATAAAACACCATCCTGATACAGCTCCACTTGTCCTGAGTTAAGGCCAGTTCCTCCTCTGTTTTGGACCCTCTCCATCCTGTAGAACAGTTTTGACAATGAGTGATGAAAACAAACAAAAAAAAAAAAGCATGACTCCCTTGCAGCAATCTGAGAACCAAATGTTTGAGAACTTCACTGCTGAAATACAGATACTAGTTCTTCCTCAGGTGCTATGACTAAAAACCCAAATGTATATATTTTTAGTTTCATTATATTTCAAAATTGACAGGAGTTGAGGTAGATGCCATTACTACACAGTCACAACATATCCCCTCCATCATACCATATATTCCAACTGCTTTTCAAGTTGTGTTTGCCTGGGCTCTACCCTTACTCTCTTTGTAATCACTATGCATTCCTGTCACCTTAACCTTGGCTGAGATGCTTCCAGTTGCCAATACCTTTGTTATACAATTGCCACTACTAAAGCATGAAAGGATAAATATCAAGGTAGGCAGACTTGTGATGAGTTTTGGTTATTATGTACAGAAAGGAAAAGATTGAAGTAATCTGAAAAAATAACTCTTTTCTGCAGGAAATAAAATCAGCGCACAAAAATTTGTATGTAAATGTTGGTTTGGACAACTAAGCTTATGTGTAAAATCATTTATCACTTAACAGAACATGTTTATACAATCCATAAGTTGCAAATATTCATTTAGAGATTTCAAAAGTATCTTCATTTTTTTAACAAGTTAGAACAGTTGGGATTTTATGCAGCTGTTGAAAGGATCTTCAGTGTGGCATTTCCCAGTAAATTGAGCTATATAATATGATTCATTAAGACATTCCTCTGCATGGAACTATGAAAACAGGTAGTCAATTTTTTGTAATTAATGGCCCAACCCATTTATTTAAAATGTCTCAGCATTATTATCCAATTGATCTTAAAACAAGCCCTTTAACCTGAAAATATTTATGCATTCTTTTCTTCAGCATGAACAAGTTGTGTATATTTTGTTTAGTGCTTGGGGCATAACTACATGAAAATACACAGGGAGGGTAATCTGTAGTCATTAGAGAGTATCAAATCCCTCTAGGAACACTCTTATTCTGAATTCGAGTTGCTTTTTTCCAGCTAACTTATCTCACTTCCAAAATAAATTGAAATAAAACATATTAAGGCAATTAAAAATAATCCAAAATTAAGGTCACTTTATTGCTGTATGTACAGAGAAATGTAGAATTATGTGATTTAGGATACTGACTGAAATGTTAATTTGAATATATTTCTCTAAGTGTCTGCCTGTAGACAAACCCAGAGAGATATGCAGGATGTTTACTCATTATTGTACTAAACAGGAGAATTATCATTTATTTTGATTTGCTTGCATTGACATTTATAAAACAAAGGGATCACTGCTATACTATGCATTCATTTTCATAAGTAAAATTTAAGGCAAGACCAACATTAAAAAAGTCTGAACTTCAGACAAGAGTTTCAAACATGGGTGTCTAATTTAAGACATCATGTCCCCCAAAAATCTGTATTAATATCTATTTAAGAACATAAGAAAAGCTTCCTAATGAGACTTTCAGCAACATATTTTCAAGAGTTCTCCACTATATTCAAATTCCCTTTTTGCCTGAGCATGTTTAAGATGCATGCCCACCTTACCTACATTCAAATTAACTAGTTCACCTGGAGTAGGAAAGGTCTTGAGCTTTCATAGGTGTCTTAAAATAGCAACCACAGAGGTCTGGGACCGTAGTAAGTTGCTCGTGCTCCTCACTGGGCCAGCAAAAGTGAGGATGGGCCTCAGCTGTCATAGAACCTCTGCTAAAGCAATAGCCTAAGGTCTAAAAGAGTAAGGGAAGTGGTATGGACTGGTCAGGAGGCAAAGGAGGAACATCACTAGAATGCAGGACACCACCCTCAACCCCCTCATGTGGCTTTGAGCAGCTGGCTTCCTTCTCTCTTCAGCTAGGGAACATGGGCCAGAACTTTAGACACAGAGAAAATACAGCTAACATCAGGGCCAGAAACCTCAGATCTTCCAATTATGGTGATCACTGTGATGAAGAGATGGAGAGGAGATACTGTGCAAGACAGGTGGGAGCCTTAGTAAAAGCACTACGTATTGATGGGGGGCTTAGCTACCAAAGCAAAACATAAAACAGACTATCTAGGAACATATTTTTGCCTCAGTCTTCACAGGCAAAGCCTACTCCTGGACTTCTACCCATATCTATTCAGTTAGGAAAGACTATGGGAAGCAACAAGTTACAGTTACAAGTAAGATTACAAGTTATCTTAGATGAATAATATATTCAGATTCATGGTCGTGTGTATGATTTACCCATACCTGTATAGAATTTTATGGTTACTGAAAAAGTGACCACTATGGTTGAAGTTCTGCTATCTGTAATTGCTTGGATTTTTTAAAGTGACACTCAAAGGTGTCACTGACAGCTGGAAGAAGGCTAACTAAACACACATCGTCAAAAAACATCGAAAAAAGATCCTGAGGAACTGTCAGCTGCTCAGTCTCACAGTAACTACGAGAAGATTGGAGCACATGACCTTGGAATCAATTTCTAGGCACACAAAGGACAAAAAGTCTTTCAAATAATGAACAGGAACCTCTTTACTGAGGGGACATTGTGCTTGACAAGGTGATTGCACAGTCACAGAATGGCTGAGGCTAGAACACACTTCTGGAGGTGATATTGTCCAACATCCTCCCCTGGAACACATTGCCCAGGAATATGTGCAGTCTGGTTTTCAACATCATAGCCTCTCTGGCAACCTCTTCAAGTGTTTGATTTTGCTTAAAGATGACATTTCTCATGTTTAAATGAAACTACCTTCATGTCAATTGGTTCCCATTGCCTCTTCTCTTGTCACTCGCTATCACTGGAAAAAGCCTAACTTCGACTTCTTTACTATCTTCCATCAGTATTTATATATAATTATGAGATCCCTTCTGACCTTTGTCTTCTCCAAGTTGAAGAATCCCAGCTTGCTCAGACTTTCCTAATATGATCATCTTTGTTTCCCTTCAGTGGACTCTCTCCAGTATGCTTATGTCTTTCTTGTACTCAGAGCAAAACACCCCAGATGTATCTCATGCTGGTCCATTTCTCCAACCTGCAAAGGTCCTCTGGTTGACAGCTTGACCTTCTGATGTCATTCCAAGATGACAGCAGTTATCAGTTTAAACTGATGGGTACAATAGGATAATGTTGCATCCACTTTAGTACCATTAGTTTTTTATGTTAGTTTACGCATAAGGAAATTTTTCCACTTTTTTGTTTGCTAATCAGTAACATAGTCACCTTGCATAGCTTTAAGTAATGTATTTCGAGATACAAAATACCTTTTTGCATCTTCAGAAACTAAGCCCCTATGCAAAAAAATGATGTATTGATACTGTCTTGACCAAAGCCCTCCTCATATTCAGAGCCTGTACTGCAAAGTATGCAGAGGAAAATTAGTGACTGTATCACACATGCAATTAATAGGATGACTATCACTTTCATCTGAGGTGGAATAAAAAAGACTTAGATGAGAGCCAGAAATTGATGCATATTTTGTTTACAATCTACAAATCCTCTTATATTAATTTTAAAATAAATAATCATAGCAAAAGATCAGTTAGAATGTAGATATGCAATGGGTCATAGAAAACAGACTGCTTGCTTTTTTGCCAATGGAGAAAGATGGCATTCTCATGTGAAATCAGATTCTTCCTAATAGAAATAAAAAAAAAAGAAAAAGGTTAGTTTTATAAGAACTGAAGCATCCTCTTCATTTTATTTTTAATCCCTAATACAGTTTCCTGCAAGAAATCTCAAGGTTTCCAACTTGTTTCAATGTATTGACATTTATCAGACATTTTCTAGAAGAACTTAGAGAATTTGAAGGCAAAAAACATACTAGAAAAATAAAAGCTCAAATCTCTCTCCATCCACCACAGAGAATTAAGAAATTTTACAAGACCCTTTAGATTAAGTCTGGTACCAGTATAGATATGACTAAGGCAAGAAAAACAAAGTGAAGTGAGGTTCACACCATCCTTGTGGGTAGACTTGAAATGGACACTGGGAATACCTATAAGTCATTATCTGGCTCAGACATGATCCTAGATGCTAGCAAGGAACAAAGAATTCAAACCTGAATGCTCAGTGTGAACATTTTCATATACTAGGAGGAAAATGGCACAAAGAAAGAATATATGTTAGGAGAATATTGTCCGTCAGACATTCTATTTTATTAGTCTCCTATACTTTAGTTTTCATTTAAAACTATTCATTTATATTTCTCTAGTCAAAGGTTTTGTGTCTTTTTCTTAGACCTGAGCAGATAATATCTATCTTTTTCTTAAATAAATAACTTTTGAAGTCATTGTTAATCCTTTTCATTTAGCTATAATTATACCTTGATAATAAAAGGATTGGTGATATGGGGAGGAAAGCAAAGGAAAGGCTTTATATATTAACTACAGTTAACTATTGTACAACCCCAAATGGCAGTTTATTGCCAGATGGTCAAATGTAATTGCAGGTCCCAAGGGCTACAGTTCAAATTAGATTTCACATTATAGGGGATGACAACGAATTAGTCTTATCAGCATACGTGCCTGTGCTGTGTTTACTGTTATATATGCCTCTATTCAGCTAGCTTGCTTTTAAATATGCAAAGTTACAAGTTACTGGGTGACAACACCAAAAAAGAAATATGAAATAATATGTAAAGGAGCAAAATGAACTTTCATCTTGCATGTGGAGAAATCATTCCAGGAGCCCAGACAGAGATGAAAGATCACCTGCGGGTGAAGTAGGGAAAAGATGTCCTTAGAGAGTACCCAGCACACTGCAAAAAGATGGAAACATACTGTGTTTGGCAGTATGCTCTGGTGACTCCTGCAAGATAGACACAAGCCTGAATATAACAGTTTAGTGATGAAACAGAAGGTAATATCTGGGGCATGTGTAGGGGTGGGGACATTAGAGATATGCCAGTTGTTCAGAAAGAAGAAAAAAAGAAGAACAACGGGGAGAGGTCATAAGGCTCTTGAACCTTGCTGATGAGGAGGACCAATAGAGATCTGTTTTCTGGACTGCCACTGCCTTGTAGGCTTAGGATTCACTTCTATTTTATCATTTTAAGTTGAGACCTCTAACACTAATATATTGGGCATGCATTTGAGATAAGTGAGGGATGAAGTGAAAGAGGCCTGACTCATGGAGTGTGTAGACAGCTCTTGAAAGACCTCACCTGAGTGGATGAAGTCATTGAAACACTGGGGACAGAGGAAGGAAAAATGGGTTACAAATAACACCTGAGATTTGGAACAAGTCATACAGAAACTATCAGATGTAAATGTCTTGTGTTAATGGGCAGAGAAATAAGTTCTATATAATGTAGTGTAAGTGTCCATCAAATACCCTACCATTATCATGTACAATGAGAAACAGTTGATTTGTTAAAATCAGAAAATATCAAAAAAATAAACTAGTTAAAAAGATTTCTAAAAGGTTTTCTAAAATGTGTATTTAGATTTGTGCATCATCAAATCATTCCATGTAAACATAATTTTGAAATTTCAGCCCAGCTGGTGCCTTAATCTCTGAGGAACAGTTTTTATGGGGATTGGGTGGAGGATTTTTTTGTGGCATCTGCCAGTACTTTAACAATGTCTTTCAGAGTAGACTGGCAATTTAGGTATGTTTATCTAGAATTCTCAGACTAAGATATATAAGTGAACTGTGGTTGCAAAAAATGTTGAATGAGTGGTTGTCTCTGAAATACAATCCTGCTAAGGTGCTTCAAGCAAGCACCTGCAAAAGTTGTCTCATTTCTGGAACTCTTGTCCAAGGGGTTTAATTTGTTTCCAAGTGGGTTTTTGAAGTGGGTCTTAAAATGAGGGGAATACAACAGAGATCCAAATGGCAGTGGTTTTAAGACTGAAGGATTGTGTTCCTGTCTACCAGATGACCATAAATGACTGGCAATCAATTGATAGCATTACTTTCCACTGTTTTCCTTGCCCTAAGTCATGGATTTCTTTGATCTCTTGGGCTCACTTCCTTTCACACATCATTTTTTGTGGCATAGGGACAAGTCCTAACCCTCAAACAGTTTCAGTGCCTTTATCTGGTTATAGAATGAAGTACTGAGAAGGAGGTGAGATTTGCTTAAATTCTTACTTCAAAAGGCTTGTAAATACTTCATGGAGGCAGTTTACACAACTATACCCTACAACATTACACACACACTGTTGAATGCCCTGTGTAATTTGAAAGACCTGAAGTGAATTTAGATGTGGAAAATCCTTAAGCAATAGACCATTAATCTTCTTTACTTCAAATAGCATTTCATCCTGCCCATACTCCCTTGACCTACGGGAAGCAATGTTTTACTAAAGGAATCTAGCCTGGGACTTATATGCATGCAACCTTTCAATATTTACTAAATCCCTTCACCTTAATGATTTTTTTTACAAAACTTCCTCTCATGCAAACTCCCATATGTTGGTTTTTAAGGAAAACTATCATTCAAAGCAAGCCACTTTACCATTGTTTTGTTCACCTCTGAAATATTTTTCCTTTCCAACAGGACATCGTGCTTCGGCCCTTAAAATGCTAGTCCCTTCCTCAACAGAGACTAGGGTTTCAGTCAGCTGAACTCAGTGAGGGGTTCTCATGCTGTTATAATAAAACAAATGTTACTGTTCCCCAGTCCTGCCACTACAATAGTGTCATGGATTAGATCTTCCCTGATTCCTGAAATAAAAAGCAAAAACTTTCTCAGACATAGTCATAAGGGAAATGGAGAAAAGAAGAAAAATCCAGTCATCCCCGGGTAGCACAGATTATGGGCTATTTTGTCAGGGAAAGGACCTTCAGCTCTTCATCACTAACACCTTACTGTGTGATGCTTTTCTACTCCCATTAGATTTCCACTGAGTCAAGGCTGTCATGTATGCTGTAAAGTTGCAGAAGCAGCCCGGGAACCGATAATATTGCCATCCTCAGTGAGATCCCTAGTAATTCTGTAATCACAGAACCACAGAATGGTTTCAATTGGAAAAGACCTTTAAGGTCATTGACTCCAAGCAGAATATTTTCTGTAGGCTAATTCTCCCTTGTTTTTAAGGAACTTCTGCATTAAAGACTCATTTCTCCTAAACTTTGTGTCATGTTCAAACAAGGGTTTTATAATGCAGGTTATACACACATACCATCTCAGGCTTTTTCTCCTTCTTGAAGATCCTGCAGAATCTGTGTCTGACAGTATGAAAACCCTTATCACCATAAATCCACCAGTTTGGCACACTGTGATGGAGTGCATCTCATTTGTATTGTCCTTCAGGAATAAGCCTCCAAAACTTTCTGGGTAGTTTCTTTCTACTATAATAGGATTTTAGCTCTCTTTTCACCTCTGGTAACAAACTGTCCTGATGCAAATTATGCATCAATTTTAGTATAGAAATAAAAACACATTAAGATATTGTATATAACATTTTCTTTATTTTGTTTTCTTTAACCCCACAGTAGATTACACATGATAGTATTTAGTGCAAAGTATGGTAGACATAGGAACCATGACACCCATATGTAGACAAAAGACCAGGTGTTCACTTAGAATTAGTAACCATTCAGCACTGACTTCCTTGTTATCTATTTTTTGTTTGCGACCTAATTCCATGAGAAATAGAACTAAATCCAGAGGTAGCTTTTTGCTTCTCATTTATGTTATACATAGATTGTTCATTCAGCAAAGGAAGATTTGAGGAAAAAAAACAGCACTCATTTTGTGTAGTGGCTGAGTTCTGAACACATTTATATATCTACCTGGAGCTGCACTAGCTTCAGGGATGGAGGGTCACAGGTTTTCACTTAAGTCTTGAATGAATGAGGAAGGTTTGAGCAAAAGAAACTATGCAAACATATTGTTAAGCACTTGTCCCTTCCTCAACAGAGACTAGGGTTTCAGTCAGCTGAACTCAGTGAGGGGTTCTCATGCTGTTATAATAAAACAAATGTTACTGTTCCCCAGTCCTGCCACTACAATAGTGTCATGGATTAGATCTTCCCTGATTCCTGAAATAAAAAGCAAAAACTTTCTCAGACATAGTCATAAGGGAAATGGAGAAAAGAAGAAAAATCCAGTCATCCCCGGGTAGCACAGATTATGGGCTATTTTGTCAGGGGAAAGGACCTTCAGCTCTTCATGTCCACCTGAAAGACAACATTACATTCTGTGAATGCTGCTAAGTGAAAAAGACCTTTGAGAATTTATAGATTTTTCCCTTGATGTCAGTCTATCCTTGTGGCAAATTAAGCGTGCAGTGAGAGGAGACTGAAGAACAAAAGCTGCAAGAGCAGAAAAAGTCAAGCTGGAACGAAGAAAACAGAAATGAAGCCAGCAAGACACAGTGAATATGGAGAAATCGAAAGGCAATAAAATATGACATTAAAAACAAAAGAACAAACCTTATAACAAAGTGACAATTGTGGGCCTAATTAGTTTCGAACAAACATCTTCAAGTCAAGGGAGAGAGATACCGATGATATAAAGTGAGAAGGATGCAGATAAAAAGTAAAAATTAAAAAGTCCACTGTAAATTGCATAAAATTTTATTGCAATCCATTTGCCACCACCACCTGTCCTGATGTCTTCACAGTAGGAGTGTCCACAGAGAAGGGACTGCACATTTTGGTTAGTGTTTTAGTTGCGCTGGCGTAGGACCAAAAATTACATGACTCCATGCTGGGCCTCCCTCTTGCAAAGAGAATGAAAGTAAAAATCCGCAACAGGAACAAATGATGTATTTTAGTCTTTGACGTCCTGTTCTGACCCGTCCATTGTGTTACCTTTCCAGAATAAGCAGTGGGATCAGATCTCACCCACAACTACTGCAACAGTGACAGTTCATTTCAGTTAGTAAATCTCAACTACCCAACATCCTGAAGTGCTTCTCTCCCACAAAGAGTATTGTCCCTCTTTTAATCTTCTTTGGAACAACTTTTTACAGCTAATGAACTAATTGCAATAGTATCAAAGCTTTTCATTTTCAGCATTTTTTCCTTTGTTTTGTCTATTTAATTTAAAAATGAACATTAAACATGACTGTGGAGGCAGGCCAAAGCAATTTGAAGTCTTATTACTAAAATTAGCCATTGATTGTCCATTGGTAGGACCTCATTAACACTTTTATACTTGAACTCTACATATTTCACCAATATGCATCATCAATACAACAGGCCACGTAGGCAGAAAACTCATGCTTTTCCCTGCCTTGTGGAAGATCTTGCATGCATTTACACTTAAAATGAGCAAGATAGTGCTCTGCAGAGGTCCTGGTTGCTTTAGATAGGGCCATGCCTTGCGATGACACCACAGTACCCCTGTTTCTGCTGGCCAACCATGGCTGCCAGCTCCCCTGCATAGAGAGCATCCAAAGCACAATTCAGTTCTTTGCTCCAAACTGGATAAAAGCACATTTCTTTTCTTCAGGGTGTTGTGTTCTTAGTAAACACAATCCCCAGAGTATTGTAACAACAAACCTCTGAATGCTGAGTTTTGTAAAAGGCTTTGCAGACATGTGAGATTTAAGCACTCAAAACAATTCAAATCCTGACACATTTAGTTGGAGCACACAACAGCAAAGCAACTTGCCAGTCCATTATTTTTACAGAAACTTTGAAGACCCAGACAAGACCTCAAAGACCCAGAGGCAAAGAATTTCATTATGGAATGTGTAAATATGATTTCAAGATGAGCTGAATACCATAAATACTGCAGGTAAATAAAATAAGACAGTTGCCTGTGGTCTAATGAAAACAGGCAGCCAGTTTTATTTGTGAGTTCACTGGCTGTCCTGATAAAATCTTGCCTGGTATACTGTTTAGCTATTACAAAAAGAACAAAAATATATCATTTAAATTAAATAGTTTACTTGTCTATGAAGAGAGGGTTTTCTAAGAGGAGCTATCACAAGAAAAGCAATCCAATTACCTATTCATAGGCTTTACAGCGATCAGCGAAGCAACACAGTAAAGATTTTACTCAACAGTGCTGATCCATTTGATAAGAAAGCAAGAAAAAAACAGTGAATTTTCTTCCAGATTTCCAGCAGCAGTATGCAAGAGGAGAACATTTTGCTCCTCATTTAAGCGTTCACTTCTTTGGCTCCTGATATGCCCTAGTTCTCAGGCATTGGCTTAAAAAATGTAGGTGGGATGGTTGAACCTGAAGGTCTATTGATTTTTATTTTAAGTGGGTCTGTATGGCTCCTTAGACTGTATTTTCCAAGTATTTGGGCATAATTTAATGCATTAAGTGAGTGAAACTGGGCTGATATCTTTGGAATTCACTTGGCTTAGGAAAAAATGATTGAATCACAGTAGTAAAAATTAATTCTGTAGAAAAGGGGGAAAGAACTATAAAGTTCTTACAGATGGAACAGCATTCAAAAGTGATGTTCCTATTGATAAGTAATAAGTTTGTAAGCCTGTAGTTATGAAACCTTTGCCAACTTTAATCTTATCTGCAATCTGATTATTCGTATTTAACAGCTGATCTTCTCTGCAGGTTTCAGAACCTGATTTCTGTAGTCATTTCTCAAATGCAGGCTGCCCAATGCACAGTATATTAAATGTGGGAAACAAACACCCATAAATATTTAGAATTTAAGTTAACATTGTCTAAATATAGCAACATAAACACAATTCTGGAAGGTAAACAGTTACAATTAAATAAATAAACTAGAAAAAATGGAAAACTAGGTTTCAGTAACCGAAGCACTTCTACATTTTTTCTAAATATATAAGTGCTTATTTCCTAATTTTGCATCTTACTTCATGCTGAAAGAATTGGTCCATGCTTAAGGGGGGGTCCTAAGAGCAATCCTACTCACTCTAAGTCATTATCTTATAATGGGCAAGAAAGTGTTCCTTTTCTACTTACAGTTCTACAACTTTCTTCTGTTACAGAGGCCAGAAGTCCAAGAAGAAAGCAGTAAGCAGAATCAGATCTGACTGACAAAAAAATTACTGCATGGTGGCAAGGAAACCATACAGACTCTAATGCAATTAGGATATGTCTAGGTTTGTGCTTGCTCCATAATGGCAGATGCAGAATGACTTTTTAAAGGATGGTGGAAGTGTATCATTTGACATTGTACAGAGATAGGATAGGGACAGTCCTTGTTTTAGACAGCTAACCTTGGAAACAAACAGGAAGAAAACAATGTTTTATAAAAACAATGCTCATGTAAATTCTGTTATATATGGCTTTCTTTATATAATTTTCAGCTGAAAGTCATTTGGTGAGAACAGAGAATGTTCTGAGAAATACTTAAGTTGAATGAAAGGACCAAAGAAAAGCAGAAGATGTTTTGAAGAACAGAATTATGAGTGAGTAAAGAAATAAAAAGGAGCATCCAGGCAAGCAAGATGAAGAGTTCAGGGATGGGGTGGTCTGGAAAAGGCATAGCAGGACAAACTGTGGGTATGATGAAGCGCTTGGCATGATGGCATCCCTGAAAAGTTTCCTGCTGCAGCAGCTTCTGCAGCCCCATCCAGCTTGCTGCTGTTTGTCCTCATTCATCTCCCTCAGATACCACCTCCAGGGAAAATTAGCACTGCCCTACTTGAACTGTGTTCATGCTCACACTCCTATGTGTGACAGCAGATTTAGCAGAACTTTATATTCTGCAGATATCTGCAACCAGGATGTCTGAGAAGAGAAACAGTCTTTCATTAAGCCTTATTATCATTAAGCCTGATTATGATACAGTCATCATCCCGTGGTTTTAATAATTTAGAGGTATACCTTACTGTCTGTTTCTCCTATTTTGTTTCTTTTCCATGAAGTTTTGAACAGTGTTCACCATTATTACATGTATGTTTATGCAATATTAGAATAAACCTGTCATTACTGATTCGTATAGCAAATGATCTGGCTACTCATTTCACTTAACTAACTCTTTCATTTCTACACATGATGAGTTTGGGAAGATAGACTCTTCCTGCATAGGAGAAATATTATCTTAGTGCTGAAGGGAGGTAGCAAATTATGAAATGATTACTTTAATGACATATCTTGGACTCAGAAGTTATTGTGCATAGAAATATTTTTCATAATTCAAAGCCATTTCACGAATATCATGGGGAAAACAGTTTCATTCACATTATCTTTCTAATGGGTTGAATTTGCCACAGCCATCGGCATGAGATGCTGCCGGATTTTTTTTTTATATTTAACTTTTTTTTAAATTACGTGGTAGAGAGGAAATAACTGCCCATGGCTGGTTTTTTTCAGACAGCTTCAAAACAGACATTTAAAAATATATATTATTTGTCCTGATACATCATTGTTGTTGAAATTTAATCTTGTGAATCATGTTTTCCAGTAAGCAAGGGAAATTTAAATCCAATATTAGCTATGTTAAGTCTGCCATCAATAACTTACAATGGAGTTCTACCTAATTATGTCCAGGGTGAATCTGACCTTTGTTCTCACAGTAGGAAAATTATTGTCATCTGATGTGGATGAAAATGGTTGATGCTTTAAGAAGCTAGTACCTACCTGAGGGAAGAGTATGTACAAACTAATGAGGACCTAGGATATTCTCTTTAAATTCCCACTGGAGGGTAGGAAGATGTTCACTTTTCCTCTTACCTTCGCTCCTTTTTGAGTTTATAGCTTGTTTTTTTCTAGCTTCTCTGGGAAAACCACATTCCCCTCACCTGCTTGTGCTAGGTTACAAGACTAGTGAGATGGGGCTTCTCACTCCCCTTTTGCTGAAAGCTTTTCTGTACTGGTGTGACATCCTTTCCAGCTGGACCCAAGTGACTCTTTTTATCATTTATTATGTTGTATGGCACAGATCAACATCAAGCTCCAAAGCAGTAATTGCACATTTAGCAAGGCACATAAGTTTTCCAGTTCCCTTCTTCACATTTTGAAAATCTTGCTAAGCTAATTTGGTTGTACCTTCTCTATTTTTCTGTTTGTTATCTCCATTTGTTACATATGTGGTTTGATGTGCCTGTTATTCTGTTGAGAATTTTAACTCCTCTTATTCATTACGGCACTAACAACAGCTCTCATATTTTTTAAGGAACAGAAATAATCGATGAATTCTATATGGGACTAAACCTATTAGCATTTTTTCCATGACTCCATGCTTCCTAAGATCTGATGGTAATCAACAAACATTTTTATTGCACTGCATATGGGTAATTTGCCATCTCATTCTTGCAAATTCTTATGTTTGTATTTATCTTATCATGAATCTTGCCTGGCCAGATATGAGCAATTATACCTGCATGTTGTCACCCAACTATATAGTAGCAGCGATGAAACAAAGACCATCTCCTTACATAATTCTTTAAGGTGTGTGTTAAATAGTTCAATAAACAGCACAGTTCATGTCATCCTATAAGCTGCTGCTGGATTTGCTCCCAACTCTTAAATAAGTTTTTTCACTTCTTGTCTTTTGAATACTGCATAGTTTAAGTTGATCTTTCCAGAAGATGGCTATTTAGCCTGTATTTTCCTTTCCTTAATTTTATGATCTAATTTCTAGTAGCAATTCCTTTAAGTCTTTCAATTCATATCAATTGTAGGGGGGGGGTATGGCTCAAATGCACTCATATTGCACAGCTAACAGCAATTAATGTTATTCCTTTGTCCTAGCCAGTTTCCATCTAATCAATCTAAGAAGAGTATGTTCATAATTTTCTGATAAACCAATACTTATAACTTCTACCTTACTTGATTATCTGTTTAATTAATATCCATTGCTGTGGGATGGTTGATGTGTCCAAAATTTGTAGAAATTTAGCGCAGACCTGTTGGATTCACAGAGAAAGGCCTGTGATACCACCTCTGTGAACAGCTAACATATTTAGTTCTGTCATGTTGTTTCCCATGAAAAGGGACTTAAATAAATATAAATCAAATTGAGGTGATTTTATTTCTAGACATGTACATTGTCAGCTTTCCCCACGGTGCTGAATTTCATTACAAAATGATACGAGGTTATACAACTATGGCTGATTACAGTGGATGGATGGATGGATGGATGGATGGATGGATGGATGGATGGATAAAATGTAAGATGAAGAAAGAAGTGCGGTGTAGGCAATAGGAACTTCCCTCACAGGAGTTTTTCAGTGCATATGGAAAGCAAGAAACAGCGAGATAGCACACAGCTGGACTCTTTGCCAATGCACACTGTTCAGGGCCATAACTGGAGATATTTGGGATGATCATGATCATTTTGACAGTATCAGGTTTCTATGGGCTTTAGGTTGTCCTTGCCCCAAGCAAGCAGGCAATAAACTATTTGCTAGAAATTCTGACTCTAGCTGAAATGGTCACCCAGCTAACTTTAGTGTGATGTTACCAGCACAAATGCAAAGGCTGCAATACAAGACACCCTCATGGCAAACAGGATTGTTTGTGCCATTAGGTAAAGCAACATATAGAGTCTGAGGCGGGGACACAGCAGAAAACAAAAATTACAACATCCAGATGCAGACTGATTTTTTTCTTCTATGTGGAATGCATGAAAAACACAGGTGTTTGCATGCCTTGAAAGCCTGTCTTTAAGAGTCAGAAAAAAAGCCCTCTCAAACTTTCCCAGATTAGGAAAATTAGGCCTTGGTGATTTTTTGCTCACTAGCTGTGGTCAAAAAAAAATTAGTTAAGATTATTTTGGAATTGCTCACAATTTTCTAATGAATTTTTCACCTTCTAGGGTTTTTAAAATGTGAATGGAAAAGATTCATAAAACACCAAAGGACAAGTGGTACTGTTTCTAGCTTTTTTTCACTGAGGGATATAGTTGTTAGAGCACTCACCAAGAGCAAAAAGATCCTTCTCCCCGGGTGGCAGAAGGCACTATGGCATTTTGAGAAAGATTCCTGGCAGTTCCTCTAATTGAACCTATTCCACTCTCTGTAAAATCATCATGTTTTCTTTGGACATGAGAGAATGCAGGTGAACATCTTCCCCTAAAGACACTCAGGGAACTGTTCTGATGTGTTTCCTTTCAAAAGGAGGGATATGGATAGCCTGGGCAACCATGTAAGTATGAGATGAGGGGCACTAGACTATGAAGGATGCCTGCATGACACAAGGATATCACAGAATCACAGAACAACCAGGTTGGAAGAGACCCATTGGATCATTGAGTCCAACCATTCCTATCAAACACTAACCCATGACCCCCAGGACCTCATCTACCCGTCCCTTAAACACCTCCAGGGAAGATGAATCAACCACATCCCTGGGCAGCCTATACCAATGCCCGATGACCCTTTCCATGAAAAACTTCCTCCTAATCTCTAGCCTAAATCTCCCCTGGTGGAGCTTGAGGTCATTCCCTCTCATCCTGTCCCCTGTCCCTTGGGAGAAGAGCCCAGCTCCCTCCTCTCCACAACCTCCTTTCAGGTAGTTGTAGAGAGTAACGAGGTCTCCTCTCAGCCTCCTCTTCTTCATCTTCAAAGCTGAAAGGAGAATAAACACACACAAGCGCCGCCATTCATTATCCACAGTTGAGAAAGAGATTAGCAGGGCCACACCACTAGGAAGGCACAGACTTTTGCTCCAAAATGGCAGATCAAGCCCAGGACAATGTAAACCCTCCAAATTACCTTCAACAGAGACACAAGAAGCATCTGCAGTAATTGCTTCATTTACTGATTCACTTCATTAACCACTAATGCAGTCATAGCCATATGGATAGATCTAATCTATGTTCACCTCGAACAAAGAGGTTAAGTGCGAACTATGCAGACTGTTACAGGATGGCAATAAGGGTGCTCTGGTAGGAGAAGCAGGTTTGCACTCTCAAGTCTTATTCCTTCCAGAAACACTTAATACAAAGCATCTTGAGACCTACTTTTGTGCAGCCAGTGCTGTAATCAGCCCTTTTGTCACACTTCCATTTTTAAAACCTGAGTTATTTTCTGTTTAAGGAAGAGAAAACTTTAAGTGTTTTCATTTATTTCAGGTTATGAGATACGAGAGAGACTGATTTGGTTGATTTGATGTGGATGCTGGGTCAAACGATAATGCAATGACACTACCTGTTTTTAAGTGTCATGTCTTTTTTAGGTAGACCTTAATATCCTAAATCACTTAAACATTTTTTATTACGTCTAATCAGACAACTGAAAGCAACCTTGCAGCCACTATTAGTTTATATAAATAATGTTTGTGTAACCCTGTGGGGGCAAATGACCTTCACGAACAAATCAATATGATTTCAGATGAAGTTTTTTATTAAGGGTTACCTCACTGTTTATATAGCCCAAGCAGGCCAAAACATCAGGTAAATATTGATTGGTCACTTCTGCTCTAGCAACTAGCCTTTTTTGGCAATCACCCATCCCACATCTCTTCATTGCTAGCTCACAAACTCCTGACCTCATCTGCAAGTTACTTCATTAACATAACACAACAAATTCATTTGCTACTTTTGTGACTTTCCCAACTCAGCCCTGCCAGGGCACTTAAAGAAACAATTAGCAATATTTGTGTAGCTTTAGGACTATTATCTAAATAAATTAATTTAAAATCTAGCCCATAATTATGGTGATGGAACTGTTAATTTTTATTTTGAAAAAGCAAATATTTCACTTAAAATACAGAGGTTTTTCAAATGATTAAGGTATAATTGTCCTTCATAACAAGATTATTTGAATGCTTCTAAGTACTTCTCTTGATATTTATTGTCAGTTTCATTAATGCAAAGAACTGCATATACTGCGGCAGATTAGTTGAAGATTTCCCAATTTTATAAATAATTGATAATTATTAGTTAGATAAACTACAAAGAAGAGGAGATTGTGTTCTAGAAAGAACAATTAATTGAAGTAATGTGTACCTAAACTAAAGTTATTGGCTTGATGCACATCCCTTCCAATAAAACTTCTAAATGGATTAAAACTGGCAGTTTGTCATAAAAAATTTGCCAAGCATAAAATATCCATTAACCATTTCCCCTCTTTTTTTTTTTAAATCATGTATCAAAAATGTCATTTATGCAGGTTTTAGTGCATTGGTTGTGCAGAAGAAGTACATGGTAAGTCACGCTGTACAATAAATCACTTGGAATTATGTTGAAATCTGAATAAATGAAAGGAAGAATTATCAAAAGAGCAGATGATTGAAAAGAAAAAAAGTAGTGATTGTGTGATAAGATCTGAGCAAAATACGTGAGGAAAGTGTGACAGATGCCAAGGAGGTTATAGCAAGGGGTGGGACAGAGTCAGAACAAGAATTAAAATCACCAGTTTTCAGAACCATACCCTTTTCCCAGCAGGTCTTTCAGAAAAGTCATGTCTGGTACCTTATGAGACCAGGTAGAAATTTAATACACAAGAAAAATGTACTTCATAAGAATTCCTACCCATGAAAGACCTTATCAGAAGCAGATCTGCATATGTACCAAAAGCAATATTAGGTGCTAAGTATATTTAGGTGAACTGAATACATTGGTCCAAAAAGCAACATTTTACTTACCCTATAATTTCAATTGCTCTTTCTAGAGAAGTGTTACTCTCTCTCGATTGCAGAATAACTGGAGAAATGTGAACACAGAAGCAATGACATGTCATGTCATGGTTGATATAAACTCTGGTCTGTTCCCTATGTTGTTTCAGACTTTGGAGATGTCCAGGGAACTTGGAGGTGGTTCAGTTATTGAATGGCTCCATAGCCCTTTAGCCTGTTCAGTGAAAATTAAGCCATTTTATTGAGTCTCTATTCTTCACAAGTATGAAAGGTAGCATAAAATAATTGAAAACCTGAAGTGCTTTCCCTAACATCCTTGACCATGTCCATCATTCAATCCAATTTTAGATTTCTCTTTTCTGTTGGTTTTTCTAGCAGCTTTGCTAGTGCTTTGATGTCTGAAGCAGTTCTGAATTCATTATGTCATTGTATTTATAAGGATAAAAACAGGGATTTTTTATGGAAGTAGTATAGTGTCTCCACCTGGATCTAGTTGTATTTTTTAAAATAGTATTAGTCTTCTGCATGAGAATAGTCCTTCATGCTAAATAAGTGTGAGCTAATCAGTCTTCAGGCTTGTTTTCAATAGGCCCTAGAAGTATGCTCCCTCCTGCAGCATGATCACTTCAATAGGATCCTCAGTACTCAGGACTGATCTCCAGACTACCCTACTTGATTATAGATAATTAGCACTTGAATATTTTCTGATTAAAATCCTAATCAGCTGGGATATTTTTCACATTGTCTATGACTATAGCAACCTGCATGGTTCACGTTTTTGTTCACAGATCCATGGCACAAAAAGAAAGAGCTCAGCTTGTCTGGAGATTTTTGCCTGGAGAGTTTCTCTTGCAGGAGAGGCATCTTTTTTCAAAGTTGCTGAAAGCTCTTTCCTGCTCTTCCTTAACAAAAACATTATAGGAAATGTACAAAACAAGCTTTGTCAAACGCGCTTGATTTAATTCTTTTAGGAGACTACAAGTTTGGTCAATAAAGGTAGCTGCAAATGTGATAGACATTGTAAGCTATTTGCCTTGGTGCCACATACATTCTGATAACAGCGAATTAGAGTGGGGTCAGCAAAGTGTATTTTACATATACCAAGAGCCACCTAATAGACAGATCTTTTAAGTAATAATCAATCATTTAATGGACTTCATTACATCAGGCTCTCCTAGGAGTAAGATTGATTCCGAGGCTACCCAAAATAATTTGTTGTCATATGGATAGAAGCACACTTACAACTTACAAAATACAAAATTTTGGGTAGCCTAAAAATTGTGTGAATGAAGATTAGAAAACTGTTCAGAGGAATCCAGAGTTCCTTGTGAAGTGAAGGTAGTTTAAAGTATATTTTTGTACCGTTCAAGGTAAAATGATGTCTAGGATCAATGTGTAAAGGTCAATACTGTAGAGTGGGATCTGTGTTTTGGAAACCAGAGACTTCATGGAAATAGTGTCTAAGCGGTTTAATGGTTAGACCTGATGATCCGGTGGGTCTCTTCCAACTTGGTTATTTTATGATTCTATGAATATAAACTCCCTGAATGATGTTAAAAACCCTGGCATGAAATAAACACATGCCATATTTCCCCCTTACTCTCTCTGATTTCTAGCCTTTACACTTCAGTTGGATAAAAAGCAACAACTAAATAAAAAAGAGAACTTGTTGACAAGCAGCTCCTTCACTTCTGGTACACTGCTTGGGGCTAAGCAGTCCTCCCATCCTAACCCATGCAGGACATGTAGTAATTTACTTGAAACAGACAGTGGCATTATACTGAAATTACAGAAAAAATTGCTGTAGAAATCCCTTTCCATAAATGTCCTAACAACCTGGAAATAAGCACTCAAAGCCAGTATTTTTTAATTGCCCAAGCTACAAGCCATAATCATATAATTCCTTCTGATTACCAAGGCAGGCTAGACTTCTAAAACCTATGCATTGCAATCTGAACAGATTAGCCTTTAGGATATATTAGCATAAAATTTCACAATGCATTAACTAATAAATTAGTCTAGCAAAAGAGTTCAAATTGAAGTTACAAGATGGTCATGAGATGTTACAGCATTACAGGGTCTAACTCACTCTAAGATGTCAAACATATCCAGAAGCCCAAACCAAATCAAAGCCCTGTTGTATTATGCAAAAATGTATGTGGAAAGCAGGAGTAACTCATTAGCCAGAGTTTCTGCAGTGTTAGCAGGAGTAATAAGAGCCAAAAGTGGGCCTTCCTGTGGTAGGTAGCGTATAATTATGTATGTATGTATGTATGTATACATAGACGTACATATATGTATACACATACCTATACATCTATGTATAATGTATGACTGTGAACATAATGAAAGATTACTTCATATATGCTGAAAAGAACCACTTCTGTGTAATGCATTTCACTGCCAGTGAAAGAACAAAGAAAGGGTCATTGGACACTGGCACAGGCTGCCCAGGATGGTGGTTGATTCACCTTCCCTGGAGGTGTTTAAGGCACGGGTGGATGAGATGCTAAGGAGCATGGTTTAGTGTTTGATAGGAATGGTTGGACTCAGTGATCCAGTGGGTCTCTTCCAATCTGGTTATTCTATGACTCTATGTCATACCATTACACTAGTCACTCCAAACCTACTGGTGGGAAACATCGCCTTCCAGTGTAGAGAAGGTGAAGATGGCCCTCAAAAGGCTTCTGCTTTGCCTCACAGATTCAAAACACAACTGTAGACAAGTCTGAGTAACTTCAAAGGGGTAGAACTCATTTAAAAGTACATTTTCTCTTCATTCACCATTCGCCATTGATGCAAATAGGGTTTACTTCTTCTGCATACTAGACATAGATTAAAAGCTGGTAAGACAAAACCAGACACCTCTAGAGACATATTCATATTAATTGATTTACAGTACTGCAAAACCCTTGAGTGGAAATTTTTAAAATACATTTTCTCCCATAGTCCACTCAGGTCAAATGTGTCTATTCTTCACTTTAAAAATCAACATACATTTACAAAAAGATATACTTCTTTTGGCACTCCTTGAACACAGTATTTCTTAGAGACCAAGCAGAGAAGCAACTAAACCATAAGAAAGTGCTTGTTTGTTATCTCCACACTATTTCCATGTGTTCTTTATGTCATCAGGAATGGGTTTGGTGTAATTTTTTTAGATTGGCCTGTTCCTGTTGATCAGCTAATCAAAATCCCTGAGAGTCCTCACTCATTTCTTCTTGTCCAAGGAAAGTAAGGAAATGCTGTCTAAATCACTGCTGACAATTTCATCAAAGTTTCAGCTTTACTCATCCTGATTAGGAGCAATCAACACTTAACATTGATGTCTGGCTGAAACTCAACTTAAATATTTCTAGGATTTGTGTATTATATCATGTTAGGTTTTAAGACAGCTCAAACATAGTAGAGATTGTTCCTGCTCTTCATACCTTCACAGGACTGTCTCCATCTCAGGAAGAACAAAAAAGAGATAGACTGTCTGATTGATGTCAATAAACTGCTGATATGAAATTGTTTTATTTGGTAATCTCTTCTTCTGACACCCAAAATAAGTAGACAAAGGTTATGCTTTTGTAGCAAAACATTTATATATTCACTATTAACAGCTTTTCCTAAGCTCAGGGTCCATAGCAGGATGCTGTTGCCTTGATGCCCCTCAGAAAAGACTTAATCCCATCTTAAAAATGCACTGTTACTTAAAAAGTACTGTTGCACCTCTTCTTAGTCTCTACATTATTCTCATGGTTACAGCTGAATAAATACACTTATTTGTTGATACATAATAGTAAATCCCAGTTTCAGTATATAAGACATGATAATCCACCAGAAAGTTTGGTTTATTGGATGAATAAGAGATGACTACAGTTATCAGTCTCAGCAGTCACCCATATTTGCAATGGAAACAGGCATGATGAAAGTTCTGTACGCCTTAATTCTGCATCTCATATTAAATTACAACAGAAACTTGGAAAATTTCAAAACCTGTAGCCAGTCAGGGTGTAAAGTTATAAATGATCCTAAACCAGAATTTTCTTTAGTAGAATGGCTGTACAATATATGTCAGAGGCTTTTTTTTAAAGACTAGATTCCAACCACTGGGCCATTTAAGTGTCCTCAGGGATCACTAGCTGGGGAAAACAGAGCTGGAGACTCCCAAATAGAGACCTACAAGGTCTATATTCTGATGTACTTCTTTCCAGATTTAAAGCTTTTATGTTTAGCATATAGACAACAGCAAGTGAATTTTTCCTTCATTTTTAATTGAAGCTTGAATTAGAAGTTATTTCACGGTACATGATAAAATATCCTGGAATCCTTTGCGAGTGAAGGACAAGAAGAAGGGTACAAACTGCTTTATTTACAAAGTCACTTTAAAAAAAAAAAAAAAACAAAAAACAACAGAAAGCATTATAAAGGCAGGCAATAAAGTTTAGAGTTTTCTAATCCTTCATCTTAATGCTCTCAGTTTGAAAAGAGACTTTTATCATTTGACATAATTCTCTGACAAGCAATAAACCTTCTAGGTGCGCTTCCTGACAAATCAATAGAGACATCATGTCTGAATAAAGTATAAAAGAATTTTCTCACCATTCTAATGTCTTTTTTGTCAGTCAGTCTGAAGCCTCTTTAATATTCAAAGCAGAAGACAGCTACCAGAAAACAGACAGTAATGATGATGGTTTTATTGATTTTGACTAACACGTAATTTCTTCTTCTTCAGCAAAATCTTTGTACAAAATCAGCTGTCAAAAAAATCCCAAAACCACATCTGCGGTGTCATAGCTCATACTTTTTAAATTAGTTATATTCTATCTATTGTAAACTTTAGGATTACACTCATGTCTTCTTTAAATTTTGGTTTATGTGTAGGTGCACTTTCTAATAGAATTAAAGGATAATTTGAGTCAGAAGGGACCTTAAAGATTATCCAGTTCCAACTGCCTGTCATAAGCAAGTTGCTTAAACCCCCTTCCATCTTGGCCTTAAACACCTACAGGGATGGGGCAACCAGACTTTTCTGGACAACGTGTTCCACTGCCTCACAGTAAAAAAATTCTCCTTAATATCTAATCTAAATCTTCCCTCTTTCAGCTTAAAATCATTACCCCTCATCCTATCACTGCTTTCCTTGACAAAAATTCTCTCCTCATCTTTCCTGTAGGCCCCCTTTAACTACTGGAAGATGGCTATAAGGTCTCCCTGCAGCTTTCTTCTCTCAAGGCTTAACTAGTCCAACCCATTCAGCCTGTCCTCATATGCAAGGTGTTCCAGCATCATCTTTCTGGCCCTCCTCTGGTCTGTTTCAGGTTTATTCTATTTCCACTATTGTCACTAGAATAAAACAACATGTAGATATTGTTTACTCTAAATTAATCTTCTAATCTAAGATTTTACATTTATTCTGCATTTATAGTATTGCAGAGACGAGAATTATTTGTATTGAATTAATTTTATTGCTCATAGCCAAATGTGCATGCCAAATGTTCAATTGGAGAAGACAATTTTTTAATGCAAAATAACTCCACAATATAAATACGTCTGCTATATGTCCACAGAAGACATTCTCCAGTAAGACTTACAGTAACATTAGTACTTCATCAGAGTTATTTCAGACTGGTGTGCTGTATAACTCATTCTTTGGAACAACACTAAACTGGACACTTGCCATCAGAACAAAAGTTACACATTGTGAGATGATCCCAGTGGATGGAGTATTGTTATTTTCACAGTATTTAGCAAAGAGAAAGTAGAGCGTCTTAAACTCCCAAAGCCAAATTAAAACAGCATAGCAAATTATATTTTCTAAGTATTTCTCCCCATTCTTATCTTCAGTTCAGCAACTATTCTGAGTAGAAGACCTAAAACATACAGTAATCTCCCTTTTTTATGAAGGTACTCTTTCAGAGTTCACATAGTACATATACAGAATGCTTCCGTTGTGTTCTAAATCAAATGCCACTAGAACTGTTAAGCTAAGACAGATTAAAGAATTACCAGAAAAATTGTGAGGGGAAAAGAAAAACAAAATCTAGAACTAGCAATTTGTGTTTGAACTGAAGTCTCAGAATAGCAGAAGCTCAACTTTACAATACTCCCAAAGGTTTCAGTCTCAGCTGAGCAGGAGTCTTGGCTCCTTTATCAACCTTCAGAGGCCTCCTTAAAAAGTAAAATAAAGCTTGCATGAATTTTAAGGATTCCACAGACATTTGCATTTGACCATAGGGATAAAATTGACTTAAATGTAAAGCCTACCTAGTAAAGGACATTTTTTAACAATCTTTCTCAAGAGAGATTGTGTTGCATAGGAACAAATTTGTGTAATAAATTGGGTGACAAAAATAGATTACTATTCCTTCTGTTTATAAATACACTTGGCAAGGACACTTGAGGGATTTTTCTTTATTGATAAACAAGAAAAGACATCAGGTTTTGTATCACAAAACTGAAAGTAGTGACTACAATTACAACTTAATGTGCCAATGTGTAGTCTTTAGTAGTTTATTTCTGAGCAGGAACAATGTACTTCCATTTTTAAACATGCTCACTTTAGAAATTTCTTTTGCTTATACAATGAATTAATTCTTCTTTATAAGCAATAATATTAGTGTTTCCTATTTTCAAACTAATAGTAGGTAAAAGATATATTTTTCTGTTAGTTGGAGGAAAAAAATGCATAAATATATATATGCAAACAAACATG
The DNA here is from genome assembly GCA_033558105.1 of Coccyzus lansbergi. Classification (NCBI taxonomy): domain Eukaryota; kingdom Metazoa; phylum Chordata; class Aves; order Cuculiformes; family Coccyzidae; genus Coccyzus; species Coccyzus lansbergi. Next base: position 184,436 of record JAUMJK010000283.1, on the reverse strand, counting down.
CACACACATTGCTCATTCAGAACCTTTATTTGTTTAAGGTTTCCTGCAATATTTAATAAACCACTTAGACATTTTTCTTTTCTCCTGCTTCTCAGGAGCTCTTTGTAGCCCAGCAGTCAGAGATTCTTTTTTTTTTTTTCCATTCAAAATGATACAGATGAAAACATTACAGCTTCTCTCTTTGGCAGGCAAGGGAGTCTCCAATATAGCAAATAGGTATTTGAGGTCAACAAATAGTTCAATATTGTAACTTTTTTATTCTCATCTTTCCTTCCAAAGCTACACATCCTCCTATTCTGTTCCTGTTTCCTAAAAATGCACCCATTCATTTACTCTGTTTCTTTAAAAATTAATTTTCTAAGGAGTTATCATACCGTGGTTTGCTGACCTAAAGGACCTGTCTGCCAATCAAATGTATTTTTGTACAGTGAATCTGCCCCAGACATGCTTGAATCTTTGTACAAAGCCCTAACAGAAAAATAACTGAAGCAAATTCAGTCTAGAAGTTACTGGAAAAACACTTCATGAGACCTTGACAACACCACGCTTACTGTCAGTCCTCTGAGTAAAACTACACTTGCAAGTAAAAGCTTTTCCTTCCTCAAGAGCAATGGAAGAACACCTCTGTTCACTGGTCATCTTTTTTTTCTTCAGACAAACCTCTCTGTCATGCCACATTGCTGCACTCCTCTATGATGAATGCAAACCTCAGGGGGCAGTTACAACTGCCTCGTAACTCGGAGGACAATTAATGTCATATATATGTCTTGGGTGCATGACCTGAGGATTGACTTTCCTGCCAAGATGATTCTATACTAATGGCAGATCCTAGTTTACTTATATTTGGAAAAGAAAGTATTAATAGCTCTAATCAGCAGGTATTATTACTCAAGGATTTCTTTTGTGAAAAATCTTTCTGATTCTACAACCCACAGAAACGAAAATAGGTGCTTCTTTCTTTTCCTCTCTAAAGCAATACAGAAAACAAATATCATGTGGCTAGGTGCTTAACTAATGAGGAATAGGTTTTCTCCATGGAAATCTATGTACTAGGTTAATTAATACTAGAACATGTCAAAAGTAAATAGTGAACTAAAAATATTTAGGAAGATAAATAATTTTTCTAATATGTATCCTGAATGGCATAATCATAATTTCTATTGTTTTACTTCTTTGCAAAATTAAATATCAGCTTCACTAGTTCAAGCATTATTCTTCCTGCAAATGGGTTACTTAGGTTTATGCCTAAATACAGTGTGCCTGGGATTTCATGTGCCTTTGGGGAGAATTGTAATCATTCAGATACCTTCATTCAGCTTTTCTGTGTTGTCTTCTCATGACACATAGCTTTAAAACCATTAGGTACTTTTAACTAGATTTCTTTTAATTTCATTAGATAGTCTGAAATAGAAGCATGTTTTCCATTTGTTTTCTCAGTTACTGTACCATTATATTCCTTCAACAACCCTAACCTTTATATTCCATCTTTTTTAAAGATGATCGAACAATAAGAAAAAGCCTGAAAACCCTGATAAATCACATGGCACAACAGCAACAAGAGAATACAATATGTAAAGGTAAATCAGCAATAACAAAAGCTTTTTCTAACAATCAGCTTTCTATTTTTTTATTTCTTTTGTTCTCTCAGTAACAAGGGAGTGTAAAACAAGAATTCCGTCTCAGGCTAAGACACTTTCAAAATTAAATCAAATCCAGTCCAACAGCTGAATCTGTAAGGCTGCTTTTTTTTTTTTTTTTAAGCCACTGATGCTATGGCAAGGTCTACCTGGGCATAATAAACCTTCCCTGTCAGAAGCGGAAAGAGCAATTTGGAAGGTTTTTGGAGGGATTTGTCTTTCTTTTGAAGGATTTCATTAGTTTATACCTCTCTCTTGAGGGAACAGTTTCCTCCTCATTGTTTCTTCACATTTTCCTTTACATCTCCTTATTAGCAGTTCTTGCAGGCAGAGAACCTCACAGTAGTTCCCCACATTTCAGGGGAAAACTCCAAGCTTAATCCTTGAAGGAAGCCAGAGGCATCCTGATACTCATGCCAGCAAAACCTACGTGATGTTCTGCTTGGTGTCCATTATTTTAATATCTTCTGCTCTGGTGTGGTTTCTGAAAAGCTGATCACGTCAAGGGCATCAGGCAATGTGTGCTCTCTACAAAATATGTCTTAGGGGAGCTGCAGTTCTGAATAATTCACTTTTCTACCTTGGATCCTAACTTCTTTGAAATTTTCTACCAACAAGCAATACACAAGTTCCCTCCAGGCTACCGGAATGGATTTCAGTCCAGTTCACCAATTAACCTGGTCAGAATGATCTTGAAGACTAAACACGGTCAATACGGGGGTTTCCCCAATTTTGCTTGGCTTGTACAAGCTTTCCTTAAACTGTAACTACCACTGCTATTTTTATCTCTAGTTCACGCGAGAAATTCATACACTTATAATGGAACAAATGAAGAAATTGTCTTTGTCTTTGAAATTTCTCTTTGGGACCAATATCAGCCTAAGTCAAGTGTAGCAGAATGGAAGTTAATGCATTTACTTAAATCTTACTGTTATACATGCTTGGACAAATATTGCAAATGTGACACTTTCTTGGCATCTCCATCTCAGTCATCAAAGAGCTAAAGGAACTGTAAACGCAATTCTTGATGTTGTATGTTATTTCACAGAAGTTGTTCTAGGTAGGAAAGACTAAAAGGAAAGGAAAATTAGATTCCTCAGTGTATAATGAGATGAGAATTGCTGTAAATGAAGAAAGACATTAATTGTTTTATCAGCAAGTTCAGAAAAACTATTATTAACTCTGTAAAGCTGCTTTTGCATTTCACAGGAAGCCTTAGGATAATGTTAGACAGTTCATCTTCTGAATTGCCCTTTTACTAAGGACATTTTTTAATGAGAGGTTGTGATACGTTAGTTTCTCTTTCTTGCAATACTTGGGAGACAATGATCACCAAGCAGCACAGAATAGCTGCTGGTTAAAAGATATATTTTAACCAGGGAAGCTGGTAAATTGGAGAGGAATTGTTCTATACCCTGTACAGAAAGCACTGGTTGCTTTCTAGCTATACTATTATTAATTTTCTGGCAAGTTTATTTAAAAAATTTTAATGTTCATATTTCCACTGTGCATTTTCCATGACTGTAAAATCCCTGTTTACTTGGAGTTACTTAGTTTTGAAATTGTTTTTACAAAAAAAAAACCTTTTAAAGTATTATTTGTCAAGGCTCCAAGCCTCTATGTTTGACGTACTTGTATTACACATGTGCCTGCATTGGGCTGGTCATCCCTTGAGCTAATACTGATTTTATGACCCAACAAGGGTCTGCTTAAATCTCATTTCTGCCCTCAAACCTTTACTTGAAATGTGTTATGAAATTTTGGCTCAATTTTGCAGCTCAGCGATGCTTGCAATGGCAGGTTCATGGAAAGGACAGAAAGTGTATTTCCACAATCTGCCTCATTCTCTTCGCCAGCTCATGGCATTTCACTAGGTCAGGCTGGTTTGGATTTTCCCCCTGATGGAGAGTCTAGTGAAGATGAAAAATATAAGAGTAGTGTATTATTTCAGAACACCATTTCACTCTGTGCTTCTCTCACAAGCAGGCCGAGGGCAGGCAATTAAATGTGGCTGTTCCTTGCCATTTTATTCACAGCCAACTTGGTCTAGCTTGTGAGTTTGCTTAGTTGCTTGCTATTTCGAAAGAAATGCACTCTGAGTCATGATATAAACAGCATGACAATCTTGTTCATAGGTAGACCTCTTTTAGGTTTCATTTTCACTCTTTTGATCAAAGGAAGAAACAGAATAATGAAAAAGGGGATTCTAAAAGACCAAGATATTCTCCAGGGCAGAAGCTCAAACTCCTGATGCACAGATGGTATTGATGCAGGACCAATCTACTTTGTACATCCAGTTGCAACCGTTGCCTCAACCATACAGCAGGGTAGAGTTTGCCTGGGTACCAAATATCTTTATGTTCTTTGAGTTGTCACTGCTCTTACTGTTTGAGTTAAAAATCTCCTAAACCAGTCTCAGTGTCTCAGTATTAAGACGTCATTGACAGTCCTTTCTTTCTGTTCCATTTCCCCATTTCATAGAATCATAGTATAGTTAGGGTTGGAAGGGTCATTAAAGATCATCTAGTTCCAACCCCACCTGCCACAGACAGGGACATGTCCTACTAGATCAGGCTGCCCAAGGACCCATCCAACCCGGCCTTGAACACCTTCAGGGATGGGGCAGCCACAGCTTCCCTGGGCAACTTGTTCCAGTGTCTCACCGCTCTCATGGTGAAGAAATTCTTCCTAATGTCTAGCCTAAATCTGCCCCTCTTGAGTTTATACTCATTGCCCCTCATCTTATCACTACAAGCCTTTGTGAACAGTCACTTACCAGCTTTCTTGTAGTCACTCCAGGTACTGGAAGGTCACTTCCAGTCACTCCTCAGAGACTTCTCTTCTCCAGGCTGAAAAGCCCCAACTCTCTCAACCTGTCCTTGTGTGGGAGGTGCTCCAGCCTTCTGATCATCTTTGCAGCCCTCCTCTGGACCTATTCCAACAGTTCCATATCTTTCTTATGTTGAGGATTCCAGAACTGGACACAACACAGCAGATGAGGTCTCACAAGAGAGGGATAAAGGGGTAATATTAGTTCTTATATTACTGTTCCAGCCATTGACTGCAGTACATAATGTACTACCTGCTATCACATAACAGGTATTTCTAATTCTTCCTTTGGAAAAATGTAAGTGCAGTACTAGCAAACTATTGAGGTGTTGGGGTTTTTAATCTAGCCATTCCAATAACCAGTTCCATCTATTCAGAGTATATGGACAGATAAGGAAGAATACTTATTGAAATTTACAGAAGCTTGTTTGGGGTAGGTTAGGAAGGTTTTATGCTTTGTGACTAAATGAAATTAAAGACACTGTGAAGAAAACCCAAACTTGCGGCAGAATCAAGGAAAGCCACTCTTAGCTTTTTCTTGGTCTTTCACCTCCGATTTTTCTTCTGCTCTGCTCCAAATAAAGTAGGACTTACAGTGGCTTTTTTGTTGTTGTTTTAAGATGCTATTTGCCTCAGACCCAGCATAATGCAAAAGCTCTTTTCTGCTCTGTGGTCCCAAGTCAAGGGTAATGCATTTTAGAAAAATAAACCCATGTGTTATCCTTAGGACGTAATTGCAACTGACTTTAAATGCATCATTTTAGATGTGGTGCTTAGGGGCATGGTTTAGTGGTGGCTAGGCAGTGTTAGATATACAGTTGGAGTCAATGATCTTAAAGACCTTTTCCAACCTAAACAATTCTATGATTCTGTCATTTTTATTTTGTCTTGCTTGCCATAGTGAAGAAACTGCCTATCCCCCATTTCTGAACTTCAGCCTTGAGAAGCAAATTAATTCATTTTCTGCTTCAGGTCCTGAATGTGGTTATTTAATATCTAAGCTGCAGAATACTACTCAACCAAAGAGCTTAGAAAGGCTCAAAATCAATGAGATTTGTAATAAACTCGACTACAGGAACAGGCTGCAAGCTTGTAAAATACATAAAGTTTTGTGCTTCTAGATAAAAGCCAGTTCCCAAATACCAGAAGCTGAACAGAAAATTCCCTCATAATACAAAGCCAGGAGCCAGACAGAGCACAGCAATTCTGTTTCATGACAGCTTGGGAGATGATGGAATTAATTTTCATCCTTCACTGGAACAAAAATATCAAAAATATTTTCACACAGAATACTTGTGTTAATCCCCAAGCCTATTTTGGTTTTAGCTCAAATTCTTCTGTCTCTTTTGTATTCTCTCCAGAAATGACCGGAAAGTCAGCCTTGAAGTTTGGAAACCAGACAATATTGCCCAAGTCTTTAAGCCCTGCAGCAACACGGTGTGTTTTCTCAAAGACACATAGCAAACAGCAAAACGGAGGAGCAACAGCCTTCCCCAGCCAGAGCACTCATTGTTGTGAAGCACTTCAGCCCTTGGAGCAAGACATCAGATGCTGGCTGCTTTCTGGAAATGGGTTTGGGACTCTGCACACAGTGGAAGCAATTTCTTGGTCTCCAAACACCAGAGCAGCTCAACACCTGTAAGAAAATTCCTAATACTGGAATGTTGTTTTTCTTATCTGCTCATTGTGTTCATGGATGGATGCAGCCCCACGGGAGTGTGCAGGGGACAGGGAGCTGCAAGTGCTTCTCTAGGTGACATAGAGCACCGACTCAGAGCTGTGAGCACCTTGGTGCCTCCATTTGCTTCCACCAAACTGCTCATGCTGAGCAATGTTAGTAGCTTCAGACAGGTTCTGTCACATGAAATAAGCCAATTTCTTCATTAGAAATTTTAAAAGAGTATCTGACTTGTTTTCTTGGAAGGGGGGGGGGGGGGTCTTGTTTCCTCATGTATTTGTTTGCCTTTGTCTCTGCTAGGATTGCTGGGTTGGTTTCCCTTGCCCTCCCTCCCCCTGATATTTAATGTGACCACTGTTTTGGCTCCATGATTGACAACCACAGCATTAAAAAGGAGACAAGAGAACAGCTCCGGAAAGATTTAAGCAGCATGAAGCCCACAACAGCTGCTTTTCCATGAAACGTTCTCTGCCCAAGTGTTCCCACTGCTGCTGCCACCAGTAGTGAGGAACAAATGGACTTGACAATAGAAAATTTAAAAATGAGAGAGCAGGGAAAGGAGAGGGGACATTTGTGCAGCCACAGCCTTTGTGAAAGCAGAAAGAGCACATACACAACATAGATCTGGAAGGACAGGGGAGTCAGTAAATTCACATGGAGAACTGCTTTATTGTGCTCTGTTTTGCAACCATTTGCATCATAAAACTGGCCCGCACAGACTCTGCATAGAACACCTTTTTAGTCCCACCACTATCAGACTCCTGAAATAAAAATTATTTCAAAATGCTTAACACTTAGCCCTTAAAAACTAGTTTTCTATTTGGGGTGGTTAATATTATCTTCTCTGAAAATCAGGGCAATGAATTCTTTCTTCTTATTCTGTGTTGGCTTCGTGGCACATCTTTTTGTGTTGCTGTTTTTGAGGTAGCTTTAAGAAACAGTATTTCATACAAAATGGTGGAGCCCTTGGTGGTAAATTCAGGGAACATCTGGATTTTGTTAAATTGGCTTTTATACATGTATTGTTGTGCCATTTTTCCACCCAGCTCTTCTCAGAAATGCTGAATGAAATTGTATGAGGAAATTAATGTAGTGGTCAGTCTAATTCAGAGTAGATCAGTCAATAAAACAGAAATTGTTACCTTGTTTGCTTGAACAGACTGTATGTTCAGGGAGAGTGGGAACAGATTACAACAATAAAAGTACTGAGAAGATGTAACTTCACAAGGGATAAAGATTTAATCCATTGTCTTTATGTCATGCTGCAAATAAGGGAAAGAGATCTCTGCTTGACAGCTCTATCTCTGCAGATCCTGGAGGGGCAGGATCATCAGCTAAAGAATCCTAGAAACACCCAGAAATAAGGTGCCAGCATTTCTGAAATGATACAGGAATGTTTCCTTATAGACGATCTACTACTAGAAGAGGGCCTAGAAGATCACAAGCCAGATGCCATTCGAAACCAGGTCAGTCACCTGTGAGAAGGAAGGACTGGAGCCTCACAGGAGGTGGGGACGGCTCTGCAAATTTAATGAACAGCCCATATTGAGCCTGGGAGAAGGCCAGGATGGCAGAGCCTTTGGACTTTTATACTTAGTAGATAGCAGCCTTCTTCAAAAACAGATTTTCTTGCAGAGAGGGAACAAATTGGCGCTGAAAACAATGAACATTTCTTAAAGAACATGTAGTTATTAGTCACAACTAACAATTGTTCTGTATGGGATAAATGTTACAAGAACACATATAATCTAGAGTTTAGCATATCTTTTTGAATGAATGCTAAATTCACTGAAAAATCAATGTTTCCGGGAAAACGAAAACATTTCTAAAACTTAAGTCAAATTTCATTAAAACTTACAGCCAATGAACTGAAGTAATAGCATTTTGCTTCAAGTTATTTAGTTATTTTGAGGATTACACATACAATACACATCTATTTTATCGTATTTCACCTTTTCATTTTGAGTAGTAATTTTCATTAAAAATATTCTGAGGCTTCTCATTTTAATGAGAAATGTTTCTATGTTTGGATTTTGGTGATTTATTCAACCTGCATACAGGGAACTCTCCATGAACTGATGAAATCCTGGAATTAATTTTACTTTACTTACTATTGAAATTCAGGGGTGAAACACAGTTTAAATCTTTGCAGTACATCAGTAGATAGCCTCCAGAAGCTATCCATATGCTTTCATGAAAATATAACCTTCAATATCAAAATCTATGGTACTTTAAGTACCTGATACAATTAAGGGTAGGTATACAGCAGTTAAAAAGAGGTAGCTGGGATTGCTAGGTTATGTGATAGAAGTTCCTCTGCATGCCTGCAAAGAAGCAGACAGTGACATGATGGGGGGAGCTCAACTAATATCCGGACAGGCTACTCTCATACCCATCACAGGAGCAATCAACCCATCAAAGGCCTATTTCTACAAGCACAGAGAAGCACCTGGGCAAGTGAAAATCCAAATTAAAGACTCAGAGGAAAGGACACACTCTCCAGCTGCTGTCCCCTGAGACATTCAACCTCAGTAACCAGGCGTAACGCCGGTCATGGTGTGTCAAAGCTGGAGCATCTTTCAAACTGCTGCGTTTTCTGCCTAAAGGTGTCACACATGGTATGGGACATACTATGGGACACAGAGGACACATGGGACACAGAGGACACATGGGACACATACTATGGGACATTTCAGGATTGATCAGGGAAGAACAAAAGGTGGGAAGAAGGCTATATCTAGGTGATTTGGGGAGGAAGAAGTATGGGAAACAGGGGATCAAAAGGGCCAGTTGCTCATCAGAGTGAGCAAAATCTAGTGCCAGCCTCTGGGGTGCAACTGGAGCTCAAAGGTCTGTGTATCCCTGGTACTATCAATCCAGAGAGACTCCGATCCAAGCGCGGCTGCTGGGTAGACTTGAGCACAGGTGCCAGATGCATCTTTGCTGTATGTATATACATACATACATACATATACACACACACACACATATGTATGTCTATGTCTACTTTCTTACTTGCAGAGCTCCATTCTGCTTAGCAAGTGAGGAGTGTAGAATAAGGTTCCTGGTCATATGAGTGCTCGGTGTGTCTGCCAGTGTTGGCCTGTATGGCCAACCACGTGTACGAGCATTTATGCACTGTAAATGTGCCCATGTGCCTAACTAGGAACACACGTCTAGCCTCTCTCTTGGTTGGACCTGAGTCATGGACCTGTGGCAGCAATGTCTCCGTTGGGCTGACAGATCTGTCCCAGTTTCCTTAACAGGGATCATTTGGTAGATAGATACAGTAACAGAATATTATAAAACTTGAAATCTGTGCTAAGAGATTTCCCATATTTTTAAATTCATATTGAATAAATTATTTATATTTGGCAGTCAGAGATCATCCATCTCAAAGAGACAGCTTCCAGATTCTTGAAAATAATAATCATCAAACATTACCTAGCATTATGAAGCTATCTCCCAAACTACTATTTTTTCTGTTATATGTCTAGAAATAGAAGGTAAAAAACTTGTGAAAACAAGTAATTTAATTTCATGTTATTATTCCCCTCAGATTTCCCCTGCATTGATATATTTTCTTTCCAAATTGGACTGGTTATCAAACTAGTTTTTATAAAGGTGAAGTAGTAATGGCACTACTTCAAAGATCTATCTTCTAGCCCCACACACATTAGAAGAGCTAGAGACATCCAGCCCTCTAGCTTTATAATGTGACTTTTCCCCACAGGAAAACCAATTGCTCCATTATACGTTCAGAAATAGGAATTGATCTCACCTTGTCTTTGTGGAATGTGCTTGGTACTCTTTATCAGTTTAATCCCCACTGGGTTATACTCTATAAGGTACAGGTTTTTTGGGGAAAAAAAAAGCTTCAGGTATCATGAAACGAAATGATGTTTCCTTTCATGCCTGCTCCAGGAATGCTTAGAGGAAGTATGAACCTGTGAAGTGTTTGAGCCCTGTCCAGGTGACTGATGAACAGGAGGTTTCTAACTGCTGTGTTGATGTTCACTGGGCTTTAATCAGCACAGTTTAAAAAGAAAAGAGGAAGCAAAAGAGATTTTTACCCTCTGCCAGAGAAGCTCCCTGCTTTGACCCACAGCACTGTTTTCAAATGCTCTGGACAAAAGCAAAACAAATTTTTTTACTGGAGAACAATCAGTTCCTGATTTTGCATTACAGGCTTTTGCTTTTAATTATGTCTTTCCATATTCTATTAGTTTCAGTAAATTTCCTACAAGGAATAGCCACACTCTTTCCCTCCTTTCCATCCACTGTTCCACGAAGAGAGATTAGCAGTGAATAATTAGCCACAACATGAGGATCTGCAAGTCATCTGTTCTGAAGAAAAAGGAAATAATTTTAAACTGTCCTCATATTTTCATTCTAATTTTTAATCCATGACGTCAATGGGCTTACCTAGACTTTCATTTTTCAGATACAAACACCCCTCCCAAGCATGAATTGTCCATTTATTCAGAAATCAAAATAAAATCTGAGTACAGTAGAAGTAAGTTACTGATGTGAACTGATGCAAGTGAAAACCGTGCATACTCGTTACACCCATGAGTGTGAATAAGAAGACAATATTCTGCTGACAACATGATAAGGTGAAGTGCTGAATATCTTGGCAGAACCTAATGTGGGAAATGGGGTTCCCTAGTGTTTGCCCGAGGCCCAAACCTCTCAGGCATGATTTGTGCTAATGATGGTACAGGTCATGAGCAGAGTTTCAAAGTCAGAGTCTGCAACTCACCTCCAATATGGCTGATCCCAAGAGCCAGCTAGGAGGTTATTATTTTTCCCTTTAAAAGGTCAGTGTTATCCACCATTATACAGTGTGATGGTGTCTGAGACTTTGTGTGCATTTCTTGTTCCTTATTTACAGTGTTCTTATATGGCATGAGTAAATTGGTCTGGATAGATGATGGCTTCATCATCCCACAGTATTTTTTTAGCTCTTAATGTTTTTCTTCTCAGACCATTTCAGATGAAAAAGGAGTTTAGAAGATTTGCATCCGTAGTCAGCAAAAAAGAAAATTTTGTCTTGGCTCATTAAAATTTTGGTTGTTTTATTTTTTTACTATTTTTACTTTTCCAGAGGTAAACCATAACTAACATTGTGAAATAAATATGTCTTTTAAAAAAGTACTCCTTGTTCTAAGACACTAAAATGTCTGTTTTAGCAATTACAAATTTTAATTTTTATTCTTTAAATAGGAGAATAATTACTACCACCTATTAAAAAAGAACAGTTTCACTTTATTAATGCATATCTGGCACATATATGTGGAGTATATGCAGAAAAGTTATCAAAAAGGCCTTTGAGTTGGATGGTTCATAAATGCAAATTGCTTGCTTATATTGACAACAAGTTTTTATGCAACCTTAAGTTGTGATTTCCATCTTCTCTAACATGGAGGAGCAACAGTCAACATGAAGCTCTTCTCGCCACTTGTATTTACTAATTGCACATTGGATTAACAATTACACATATCAGTGATGGATTTGAAACTGTAGACTCTTTCAGATAAAGGCAATAGGGTAAAGAGGTGCCGAAAGCACCACAAACACCTCTACACTGACTTACTGAAAACTCAGCAAACATTGTTCCCTTGAAGATTTTCATTTCTGCAACAGCCATTGTTTCTAAAGATGTCTTACTTTATGCCTTTATTAATCTCTCATCTTTTATAGACTACAGACATTTTCTTTGACGTCTGGTTTTCAGAATCCTCAGCCACCTTTGTTTGTTTTTCTAGGTTTCAACTAAAAAATTCTCAAATTTACGAAGAAAAACAGTGCAAGATTGTCTTTCTCCTTCCCTAGAAGTGGTTATTTTATACAAATAGCCTAATATGTAGTATTAATTTAATAATTCCTCCCTTCCATTCACCCACAGTGGCTTATATGAGAAACTGTTGAAAAGGTGCATATTTGCTTTCCCCAGGGAATCCATACTAGAATCACCATTTAGCAGATGTGAAATGCAAAAGCTTTAGCTTATGTACATGACATCCCAAATATCCAAGAGATTAGAAGCATGACCTTGTCACAAAAATGGATTAACTTTGTGTCTTTTTTTCCCGTATTCTTATTTCAGAATAGATCAATCTGCTCTCAGTTTTTGATGTAATCTGTGTCTGAGGACTGAAGTCTGAACGAATGAAGCACAGCAATATATTGCAATAAGCAGTTCTTGTGAGAAACAATTTTGCTTTGAATAGAGATGAAAGCAGGGAGTTTATCCTTTGTGGAAACAATCTTATCTTGAAATGTACACAAACAAAAGGTCCTGCAGATATCATTTCTTATAACAAAGACAAGTTGAGAAAGAGAAATTTTACCCAGTCCACTTCATTTCTTGATAGTTTAGAAGACCATTTCTTCCTGTATCTCTTAGTATTGGTAAGTGAAGGTGAAACACAGTAGCATCAGATTCTATACACAGAAAGTTCCCTAAAATTATGCTCTTAGAGCAACCAGTGCAGCAGGTTTTCCTATTCAGCTATGAATTACTCAGATCCCACACCTGTTCCTGCTCTTTGTCCCAGCAGTTCTGAGCTCAACCACTGTCGTGGTAATGTCCCAGACAGGGATACCCCTGTACGAGCATCAAAGGTGCCCACCTCAGTTGCTTCCAGTATCACCAAGTGGGTCTCAATGGAGCTTTTTTCCAGTTTCAGCATTTCTTGTTTCAGTATGAGACAAAGGGCTTAATCATCAAACATCAGCCAGCATTACACATGCCACTGCTCAGTAGCTTGATGTCTTCAGAGACCCTTTCCCTGGCACCCACTGATCCATTTGCTCTATGTCTGTTAATATAGTTCTGCACTGTTTTCTCCTCTGCTATTCAAAAGTATAATTTAGTTTTCTGTCTCACAGTATTTGATTTCTCTGTGCTTTTCTTTCCTCCTTTTGTTGATGTTTGAGTTTTTTACGGGTGGGTTGGTGACCTGCTGGAGCCATCTGGCAGCCCTGTGGTGTGCCACGTCTTACGCTATAGAGCGCTGGTCTGTTAGGACTCAGCTGTCGGAAGAGGCAGCCTCCATCAGGTTCCTCAGCTTCAGGCGAGTGCTGCAAAAAGCATAGCATGGGAGTAAAACGAACTAAGAAAATAAATTGGTTGAATTACAAAGTACTTGAAAGATCCAGCACAACTGAAGCTTTCAGAAAATTTGAAGGAAGCCTGTATGTTTGATGATAATGTTTAGGCCACCATTACCATGCTTTTCTGAATGGACAAAGAAACCCCTTTGAAACAGTGAGCAATGTAAGGAAAATTGTGCTTGCCTTTGCTGACTGAACCAAGAACCTGAGGCCCACCTTCTGGTAAAATAAAAGGGGGTGGATGTGGGACACAAAGCTCAATACAGAACTCAGGAAACTGAAGGACACAATTCAGAGGTCCCTCTTCCAGCATACGCTGAGAGGAAAGGAGAAGTAGATTGTTTGTAGATGTCTCCAGGATGGCTGTTTGCACAGTTGCTAGATGACAGTATACTCAGAACTGGAAAGAAGTTGTTGTATTGCAGTTGCGTTAAAGAAAACTGAGCATTTTTGTGCAGAAAGGCAAGGAGGGCGTGTAACACAGGGAAAGATCTGACGCTGCCGTATTTTGTAGTACAAGACTGAGCTTAGACTTTTCTTTCATGTGAATGCAGTGGGTGCTTGCATTTAGAGTAAGCTATAGGCAACAATAACAATAAGGGATATTGAAGAAATACCTCACCAAACCTCAATCAGTTTTTCAGGGTTGTGAGTGACTGTCAGCTTGCCAACTCAATACCAGAAAAACAAGACAGTCATTTTCCATTGAACGCTACAGATTAAATCTGCTTCACAAGGGGCATAGCATGAAATCTAGTGGTATTCCAGAGTATGTCAACTCTCCTTAGGTCACACTTCTGCTACAGAGAGGGAGGATACCCATTGTCTTCTCTTCCTGCTATGACACCAAACTCAACAGGGGACTTCTAACATTTTAAAGGAACAAAAGGAAATCGAAGGCCAGTAGGAGAGCTATGTGCAATGTTTACCCTTTGCAAATGTGCTGCAGGGATATAGTCTAAGAACATCTCTCTTAAAAGCAAAAAGCTAGTTCTTTTAATGGAATTTGCACTGCCTTAGAGGGTTTAAAGTAGCTTCAATAGTAACTGCTATGCATTCTGTTATTATTTTAAAAACTTCTTTTCACAACTAAGTTCTCAGGACATATTTAGACTTAGTATTATTCACAAATGGATTGTTCTAGTTATATTTTCTGTCACAACGTGAGTATTTGCAAAGTGAGGTATGCTAGCCAAGTGAACATTTTGAAGGAGCACAATGTTCTATTAGTGTCTGAAAAGAGGACAAGGCACAATAGAACAAAAGATGACTTTTTTATTTCTTCATGAAGGCTCTGTTTCTTCTTTTAGTGTAGAACTGGAAGCCCCAAACTCATCCTTTATCAGATAATTACAGTTTTAAAAGGAGTTCTTTTTTATACTTCCTTTGCCAAATCAAGGTTACATATAATGCTAATAAATCTAACAATCTACCTGCAAAGCTGATTAAATATTAAACAGATTGAGAATTCATAGCAATATTTATATATCATAAGTGGAGAAAAAATAAAATATTCAATGAAATAAAACTTCTAGCAACACTGCTTTGATCTATTTGTGTCCAAGCCCGCTCAGAGTAAATTCTCTTGAAAATAAAAACTTGATTTTATAACAAAGAATGAGAAACTTTTGAAAACTTTTTTATAAAAATTATAAAAGTATAATTTAAATATTAAAATAAGTGTCCTAAAGAGATGCAAGTTAAAGATTAATGAGGAGAACTCTGGCTGCATTATATAGATTATTTTACTTATTGAAATATGAAAGACAAAAAGAAAAGAATAGAGGATCGCATAATTTATTCTTTTTTAAATGTCTTTCATTTATAGAATATACTGGAACAACATGATTTTTTCAAGCTGTGTAATTGTTATATGGAAGGCTTTTTCTTTTTGTAAACTGCATCCTTTTATTGTCATCTCAGATGAGATCAGAAATTCCTCAGCTCAGACTGTGACATTTTATAGCGCTCAGCAACAAGACAGTAAGTTACCAGCATTGGTCTCAATCTCAGGTCTACAGGCAATGTGACTTAGAAAACCTAAGATTTCTCATGGTGTCATCAATGCTTCCTACCCTACTGTGAGAGCTTTGTAGAATCTATCAGCAGAGATGTGGTGTGAGAGGAGCTATTCCCATATGCTTGCATACTGACATTACTCAACATCTATCAAAACTGGAGAACTAATAGCCCTTCCTGGTTTACTATAACTAAACATTTCTAATGTCCCCTTCTAGCGTGACAACAGCCCCTGAGCCCCAGTCAGCAGCACTCATGTTGTTTCAGCTATCTGAATACAAGCAGTGAATTGCAGCCAGTTATAATTTTTGTGGCAGCCTCTAAATGTCATTTGCAAGCACAGTGTCCTCTGTCCCTAATTTTGCAGGTCATGACTTGTATGACAATAATATTGCATACTAATTTTATATAAATAATACAGGGGGAAAAAAACACTTGTCTGTTCTGTTTTGGCAAATAATGCTTATAATCTTATAAACTTTCATAGCTACAAAAATCTTGTTGTAACTTACAATGATGTCTAGTTGTTAAAGGGGAGTTTTCACCATTTGATGTCAGAAAAGTTTATAAAGGATGAAAATACAATCACCATCCATGAACTTAAGGAGTAGGATAATAAAGTGATGCCTCCAGCACCTTTCCAGGGAAATGAACTGAAAGACATTGGCTTCACATGCCATACATAAGGCTGTATCAGCTATGGCAGGTGATAATAGATGTCCCACAAAACTTTTGTGTTAGTCATTTAAGTGAAAACTTTTATCTGCAGATAATGAAAATGCTCAGGAGACCATCTACATAAAGAATTAAGATCAGACTCCTTAGGTGGTGCCTGACTAGAACGAATTTCTGTCAATATTAGTTACTGCTAATTTACTACATTGGAAAATATTAGTTGTGCTGTTAAGCATGTAGGAGAGATCCATACCAGTTTGCAATCAGTCAGCATAATTGCTCGAGCAAACTTTTCATGAATCACAGTGAAAATCTAGAAGGATGAAGAAAATCTTGGAACAGGGATTTCACCATCCTAGACTGATTCAACATCTGCTTTAATTTGATATTTTGTGCATTTTGATTTATATTCAGTTGTATGTTTACTCCAGGATGAAGTAACACCTGGTTTTATACACATAAACCAAAAGTTGGCTTCATTTGAACATTTAGAGAATGGGAATTGATGGGCTTTAATACTGAAGAAATGGTACTAACACTTAATAAACTGAGTCAGTAGTTGAAAAGAAAGAAACCAAAATGCGCAAAAGACATCTATCCCATTGACAATTATAAAACTGATGACTGCTATTCCATCCCCTTTACTCTAGTGCCATTCTCAACTTGTGTTGCATTTTGACCACATGTCCAAGTCCTGCTGAGGATCCCTTTTTCATCATAAGATTGTCTATGTTCTAAAATGGTAATAGAGAAAACAAGCAGACAGTTTAACAATTTGAGTATTTTCATCACCCTAGGGAACATGAAATTGACAATGTGAGCTGCAGAAGCAACTTTGACACTCCAGGATGCTGGCAGAGGTGTGGAAAACAACATCATCTCCCACCCTCATTCCCATCCCTGGGCATCCTAAGCCATCCCTGCGACTGAACAGCCATGGTTTTCCTCCCTGAGAACAAGTACAAGATGCAAATGAGCTGAAATCAAAACGTATCACTAAAGTCTGAATCCCTGCCTGGAATAAATCTTTACTGTGAAGCCTGTGATGATATTTCAATTCTTTGAACTGTATGGAAATGATACCGAAGTAATCTTTAATGAAAAGATACACCAACTTCATTGAAGCATAATTCATGAAGAAAATTCTGATGTTCATGAAATTCAATAGGTACTTGGAGGCACTGATTTAAGCACACCAGTTTCAATCCCTACGAGTAAAATTATATCAAGAGTTCTCCCAACAGTTTCAGCTCTATCAACTGGCTAGATAACAAAATGACAGCATTTTTTACAGGCGGTTGTAGCTGATATAGCCAGAAACAGAGAATCAAATAAGTAAATCAATACATTTTGGCACCTGGATGAAAAGCATTTATTCAGATTGCTACAGATATATTAGCTGTAAATGAAATTAAGCGATACCTAAACTTGAACTGATTGAAAATTTATAAGATTTTTTAGGCCGTTTCTTACATTTTTTCCTCTGCAATTAATCGATACACTCTCTGCAAGAAGGTACATTATTTGGCTTGTAATTTTTATATCAATCTCTTTATTCCCCTCTATTTATCTTTACAATGATGGCAAAATTCTATAGGCTTTAGCAAATTAACTATGGTAGATACACCACATAGCAAGTACTTACCTAGAAACAGGACTAATTAATCTTTTTTTACTTCAAAGGAAAACAGATAAGTTTGCCATATACCAGGGCATGGAGCAGTACTAACAAAAGTGGAGCTATTTTTCCTCCAGGAAGATTTAGCTTCCTTCCTTGCATGGAAAAACATTAACGTTTCTCTTTCAGAAAGAAACACTTAAATGGCAAAGTGCCTCAGGGCAACCCCTGTGGCATTATAGAAAAAATTTCATGTCACACATCTTCCCCTCCCAAAACTGGTGGTTCTGGTGTCGGTGGAGATAGACAAACTTGCCAGTCTCAACAGAAGAGGTAGATGTGTATATCCCCTCTCAGGAAGCTTTACTTCTTCAAATACGTGAAGATGTTCATGGGAGGTTGGTTAAGGATGGACACCATCTCACTGAACTAGTGAGGAGGGCTTTAAACAAGAGTCATGGGATAAGAACAAAAGACCAACAAGTATGTGTAAGAACAGCTTAAATTGAACAAGGACCTGGGAGACAGGGCTGCTCAGAACAGAGCTGATGGATGGAAAAGAAGAGAGTGTGTCAGTCCACAGAAAACAAGGTCAATATGGCATGGGTGTGTTGTAAGGATTTAGCCAGAAAAAGGATTTTACTAGAGTAACAGGATATGTCAGGATAATACCCATGACTAATGAATCGGTATAAATAGATCAAAATTAATGCAAATGGTCTGTTCTGGAAGAGCAGGCAAGGCAATGGAGAGGAAATGCTGGATAAATTGAAAAAAGAATACTCAGGCTGCTTCAATAGGTGTCAGTTACAAACCAGCACACCAGGCAGGGCAGAATCCTCCAGAGTACAAAATGTGCCCCCTCCAGGAGATTTTAATGGATCAAATGCCAGAAGGAACAGCAACACAGTAGGACACAGTCTGCCAGGGTCATGACATGCACCATGAACTCTTTTTGCATGAAACCCAGCTAAATATCCAAGCAGACCTGAATACAGGTGATCTGCAGAAAATTCAGCAATCAATGGATTGTGACCACCTGTTCATCTTGTGACTGGATATTGAATATTTTAACTAATTTTACTTTTTCTCCCACAGAAATGTATAATAATTCTTTAGACTTTCATCCTGGTATCCAGTATTTTCCATAAAAATCTATTATTTTGTAAAACGACTATATGTGAATGTGGAAAGGAAATGAGAACAAAAAATAGAGTTTTGCTTAACGGAATGTAAAACTAATAATTATTGCTAATATTCATTTGTGAAGCATATCACACTGAGCTGCCAAAGAAAATTATTGCTGCCCTGCAATCTTGAAATGCTTTCCTTCAAGATCTGAGTAATTTTGCTTGTCAAGAAAATAATCAGCATGCTTTATTCAATAGACTGGTTCCACCACCATCTCTCATTCTTTTCAAGGTGCAGAATACACTCTCTGCTTACCTTTCCCATAAATACATGCTTAACATTTCTTTTAAATACCACACATTGTCACTATGTGCAATTAACCATCTTTGGTTAAGTGAAGAAACTCATGCACGTTTCAGACAGACTGACAGGTGACAGAATTACTTCCCACGTTGATACATTGTTATGAAGCACAACTCCCCTGCTGAAGACTGACAGCTGCCTGCATTTACAAAGCCAAAGAGCTGCTCAGACTGATTTGTACCAACACACTAGCCAAGATTAGGAATATGTTCTTGTTAATTCTTATACCCACGCTTTGGGTAGTAAAACAGGTTCAGTGATCAGGTTTTTTGTTCTGCCACAAGCAATTGTCTGATTTAAGATCCAGAGTTCCTAGATCAGTTCAGTGCTATTTCTTCAGTCTGTTTTGCACTTTTTGCCTGTAAATGTTTAAGAAAGTACCACTGGCTGCAAATTGCATGGCTCCACACTCCTTTCCACCATTTGTGACACGGAATTAAAGGTTTATATTCATATACAGCAGAGTACATGAGCTTTTGTAGTTTAATAGCCATTTCAGCAGAGGTCGGTTCATCTAAAAGACTTTCTGATAAACTGGTACTTTCACTGGTATATGAAGAAGGTTTTCCATGTGACTGAGCTAACTGAACCACAAGTATAGCTGGTGTGACATAGAGAAGAGCAATTTCATTCAATAATGCTGGAGGACTCCAGAAGAGAAAGGTCTGCCAGGTTAAGACCTTTATCAAGGATTTTCAATTACTACCTTGGTTCTGATAAAGTGACTTCTTCCACTATACTGAATGAAACCATTAGTGGCTTCAAAGCAGATGAAAGGAGCTTGTATGGGAGAAAATGAGTATGCAGTCGTTCATCCTCAGTTGACAATCAAAGAAATTTCTTAACATGAAATGAAAGAAACATTTAAAACATTGAATGAACTTGCTTGTCCAGTATATAGTACTTGCCTGGTATATAGTTCTTGTCCTTATTTTGCCTGGCTGCTAATCATACTGAGTTAAATCTCACCCTAAAAGTAGTCCCCTAGAAGAATGCAGAAATATGCAGTAAGGTGTTATGAAAGTAGCAGGTTTTGAAGAATATTTGTATGTTACCCACTTGTGAAAACTTTTTCTTTTTGTTGTTAACAAGCACACTGGCAAGATCTTTTCCAGTCTTCCAAGGAGACCACAATTCAGCCTCAACCAGGCTTTGATCTGTGCTGCAGCAGAAATAAGAGGAAAGCATTAGAGCTGCTTAAATTGCTTCTCCTGCTAGTGGAGATGGGGATATACCTTGAGGCCTGCAAATGTGGGTCCAGTCACCTGACATAAGGATTTCTTTTATTCACAGACTTCAGATAATTCATCTCCCTAAAGGCAACCCAGTCCATTTATGCCATATTTGAACAAGGGAAGATGCTAACTTTATCTGGCCTCTTTTAAGAAGTATTGTGCACTGACTAAGGAAGAGCCAAAGAATACTACTAATTTAAAAGAACTGCAGTGGGTATACTATGAAAGCACTTTTCAAAATATAAAAGACATTGAGCTAAATGGGGAAACACTAAGACACAGAAGCTCATTTCTGTGCATTATGAGTCGCTTACTAACAGGCTATGGGGCCAGTAGCTATCTGGACTCAAATCAAACAGCTTTACTCAGAGAAATGAAGCTGTGAAGTGGCACACAATCTGCTTCTCTCTGCTCATATACACAGCAGGAACATTTTTGAGGGAAAATCCCAAGAATTACCATTGGGATTTGCAATTTCTTGAGAAAACAGAACTGTTGAGGAAACAGGCCCACTCAGATAAGCTAATCTGTGCCCAGAATCTATTAGGCAACATCATTTCTTGTTTTGACAGAACATGATTTCAATTAAATCATGAAATAAATGCAAAGCCTTGTGTTCCATTATCACTGAACAAATCCACAGCAAATAATTTTAATTAAATCATAAGGCGATTAAAATACCTCAGAGACAATATGGTTATGTTTCAGTGTTTGGCATATGCCCATGGGGATTTAAGAAAATGATGAAAAATCAGGCAGAAACCTTTTTCCTTTATAATGAAAAAAAATATACACTTCAAGGGAGATGATGACAATTTAAGAATTAAAATTAACAGAGATACTGCAATAGAGATGAAAGTATAAAATTAGAATAGAAGGTGCTTTCTAGCCACATTTTTCATTTTACCATTTAAATTTTATCATTCGATCAAAGTTCTAATTATGAGGAAAACTTTTGAAAACAACTAAGCCCAAGTTTCTTAATAGCCAGCTATTTATTCTAATCTATACTGATAATATACAGTCCTGTTATATATAATAGCTTTATCAGATGAGACTAACCCAGCTCCTGTCAGTGTGCAAGGTGAGCACAGTGAGAGTCGACCTTGCTGCTTAAGACACAGTTTTGGTATCCTGCAAGAATAGCTATATGAACTGTAGCAAATTTTACCATTTCCAGACATCCATAAATTTGAAACTGTACATTTTCTAGCAAATCAAGACTAAGGACAGACCCTAGGCAGTGTCTGTCTTAAGCTGGGATTAAGCCTTTCCCTTTAGCAAAAGTTTATTGCTGTTAAATGCTTTTGAAGATAACTTCCAATAATCAATAGCCATGGCAAAGATGCAACATCAACTCTATACTTGCTAAGCTTATGTTTAACATAAAATTATCATCTACAATGCAACATGGTGATTAATTGTGTTACAGCATCCCTAACCAGAATCCCTGTGCTGAAATTTACTACGAAATGAGTACCAATAGGTATTTGAACAACTTCAAAATTATAATTAGTGACTGACAGTTCAAAAACTAGCATAAACTCTCCCTCTACAAAAATTTCAGAATATATTTTTGTAGAAAGGAAAATTATCAACTGAAACCGAAACATAGGAACTACTAAGTATATGCGTCACATTCACTCTCACTCCAGGATCTTATTTCTGTGCCCTCTTTCCTTTTTAAACAAGACTGAATTAAATTACCTTACAATTTGAATCTGTTCATGAAGAGCAACATCAGATGACCATTGCTCTTTCTGGAAAAATCAAAATATGCATGTGATCTATACAACAAAGGTACACATACATTTGTTAACGTGAAGGTTTATTGAAAATATCTATGGGGGCTGCAAATGAAGGCATGTCAGGAGAGATGCTCTTGAGAAACAATGGCAAATAAGCAGTACTCCATGTGGCTAGTGCAGGTTTTAGACAGCAGAAAACACAAGAGCTGTAACAGTAGCTGTAACAGTAGCTGTAAGACACTAAGTAGAGATTATTTTCCTTTGTCCCTGCTAACTCATAGTAAGAAGAGCTAAAGAGAGTCTATGCTCCCTTTATTAGCATTCATTTTTGTGCCCCCTTACTACATCTTTCTTAAGTTGTTGTTTGGTAATTGTGAAAGGTCTGATGAAAAAAGCACTAGAAGAGCTTGCATTTCATTCCTGATGAGCCCAGTATAAAGCTTTCTGAAAGCAATATAAGTTTTCTATCATCTCTGGTGGATTTGATTTCAGACTCCTTTTAGGCTCTGTAATATGCAAGTTATCCAACATAGTCAATATGGAAAAAAAAATCAAGTGCATTACCAGAAAGATTGACTCAAATCATGATCAGTTCTTTGTTTGCCACTGAAAGGCAACAGTTTTGTTCATAGTAGAAAATATTGGTTTCAGTTGCACAGTTTCTCTTGCCATCTGAAAAAATTTTACTGAATTTTATAAATATGGGAACATTATGAGCTTCACAAAAGTGTATGGTTTCATCAAGCATAATAAAACAATTTTTAAGTTTCTGGTGCTAGAATTACAAAAATACAAAGGTTTTTTGCATTACAGGAAAGAAAGTAAATGTCAAATAATTATCTCCATCTTGAATTAAACAAAACTAAAAATATTGGGAAAAACCTTATAAAAATTATCTTCCCCAAATTCATGAGATCTGATAGAGATCTATCTTAAATATAGCTAAAATGCAATGGATTTTAAGATAGTTTGTTTTGAGTGTGTCCTTTCAAGGTTTAAGTTAGCATTAACTGAATTGTAAAGTCAAAAATACTATGGCAACACATCACAAAATTTCTCATTTTGAAAATATCTGAGGAGGGTAATTTATCATGATTTTAATCCATGTCCATCAAACAATTGGTTCTATGTTGTCATGTAATCATATAAGAAGTAGACACTTTTATTTACTTGAGTTTCAGATCTGTCTTCATATGTAAGGCAACAACTTATGCCTGGGCTTCCCCAGCACTAAAGCTAAAGATATCTGCAAGTGGGTTTGAGATCCTACTGTGAAATATCTAGGTGGAGTTTACATATCTCCAGAGCTTGGCCTCTCAGAGCCGGAAATAATCCCATTCTTCCACAGGGAGAGCGAAAGAGAGGACACAGAAATCAGACTAGCTCAGTTACAGTTCGGGTAATGGCACTGGTGGTCCAAGTGGCTGGAAGGGTGAGAGGTAGCAAGCTCAAGAGCTCAAAATCACATCCTCAGTCACAGCTAGAGTGAGTCTGACCCCATTGCAGGTGCATGTAGAACTCAGAACAAGCTCTCCTGTTCTCTGTTCCGCTCCCCCCCCACCCCTACCCCACCCCACCCCCACACTCCCTGGAGTTTCCACTGAACCTGGGGGACGCAAGAGAGGGTTCATCTGCCCCCCTGCTCTTCCTGTGCTGTGCCACGCTCTTTGCTGTTCCCAGTAAGGAAGGTTTGTCACAAGGGTGAGGCATGAGTGACTCCTGGAAGAGCTCTGCCCACAAACTGTGTGCCAGATCTGACAAAAAATACCAGTTTTTTTGACAAAAAACACCAGGCATTGTTTGCTCTCCTGCTTACAGCTGGTTGAGTGCACTCTCTAGACTGACCCAAAACAAAAGGGCAGACCTGCTTAGGGATTCCTGTTCTCACATCTCTCATTACCCACTTCAGAAAAAGACACAAATTCAAGTTAATGCCAGTGTGCAAGAACAGCCTATGCAAGCAAATATAATCTCCAAATTTTCTAGTTATGAAACCTAAGAATGAAAGCATCAACCACTTCCAAGTGCAATGAGATTACCATGGATCTAACAAGAAAATCATAGAACCAGTTCCTTTGCCTTTTCACTCCTCATTAATTTAATATTTCCCTATTTATTTAAACATCTGCATAACTATTATACAGTTGAACAGCATTGAGATCACAGCCATTTAACTGACTATCTTCTACAGCTGAACACTGTCTGAGATGAAGTATGATAATCCACATTAAAGATGGATTTGTGACATTAGCAGTCAGATTTTTATAACTGTTTATAATTCCAGCTGGGCAATTAAACACTGTTAATTTTTGGAACCCTACTTCACTTAATAATGTAACAGGCACTTTCATGATTATTACAAGATTAGACTAACCATAAACTCTCATAAACTCCCTGCTGGATGCTAAAAGCTTTTTTGTGACAAAAGTCTTTCACTGTGTGACAATTAAGGCATATATATAGCTTCCTACTTTCCAAATCTCCCATGCCCTATTATTCTCCTCTGCTGTCATCTTGTCTGCTGAAAATGCATAGCATCTTCTGGTGGACCTCTGCTCAGAGCCTGACTCAAAAGAAAGCTACATGAAAACATGTTTTTCAAACTGTTTCTGAAATATGAAAGATTTAAAAACCAATATAAGCATAATAAAGTTGAAAACATGTTTTTCAAACTGTTTCTGAAAAATGAAAGATTTAAAAACCAATATAAGCATAATAAAGTGTAGAATTTATTTTGCTGAGTAAAAATCACCCATAAGAACAAGATCAAGATATGACACAGGGTCTCCTGTATCTATGTCTAAGCTGAAGCAGTGACTGCTGCACCCTTTCTCTCATATTAATTGGTCTTGGTTTTAATTGGTTTCATTCCTCATGACTAACATGGTCTTACTTCTTATGTGACTTACTCACGTATGCAGTTAATGCTGAACATGTACTGAAAGAAGTCATTAAGAAGTGATGATATCCCACAATTTTGCATGCTTAGCCATGGCTGAATTCAGTTTTGCCATGAGTTTAGAGGATGGGCTAAAATGAAGAGACAGTTTTTCATAAAATAGATGTTTGAGTTCACATGCTAGCAAGGTACAAATTGCTTTAGTTTTCTTATTTTGAAAAAGTGTCTTTGTTATTTAGCTCAAGTCCCTTCCTTGGAACAAAGTAATCTAAACGGGTATTTCCCTTTTCTTACATCTCAAGAACAGTGAGAGAAAAGATAAAAGGGAAAACTGTAGGCATCTCTACACTGTTAGGAAATCAGCATTCAGAAACAAATCATAAAAGTTCCCTAAGTCAAAGTGCCTTTTTTTTAAAAAATATCCTCCTTAAAAGTGATGACTACATTATTTCCTGAGCTCCAAAAAAAGTTAATTTAAAAATCGCCCCAAGAAAGAGGACTGCATAATATTCTCACAGTTACTAATTTTCAGGTTCCTTATGGTTTAATTAACATTCTTGTAAATTACTCAGCAAAAATTTTGCTACAGGGACATGGACTCACGTCATAAGCAAAGATTCAAGCACTCCAAATATAAAGAGCTCAATATGAAATGCAGGTTTTTAAACAGGAATTCTGCAAATGCACTTTCACATCTCAGGTACTTTGAGGAAGACCAGTGGTATACTTGGGTGTATTAAAGAGTGTGGCCAGAAGGTGAAGGGAGATTATCCTCTCCCCTAGTGAGGCCCCATGTGGAGTACTGTGTCCAGTTATGGGATCCGCAGCTCAAGAAAGACAAGGAAGTACTGGAGAGAGTCCAGCAGAGGGCCGTGAAGATCATTAGGGGGCTGGAGCATCTCTCTTATGAGGAGAGGTTGAGGGATCTGGGTCTGTTTAGCCTGGAGAAGATAAGGCTGATAGTGTACCTTATCAGCTCTTACAAATATCTAAAGGCTAAGTGTCAAGAGGATGGGGTCAGACTCTTTTCAGTGATCCCCAGTGACAGGACAAGGGGTAATAGGCACAAACTGGAACACAGGAAGTTCCACCTGAACCTGAGGAGAAACTTCTTTACCGTGAAGATGACAGAGCACTGGAACAGCCTGCCCAGGGAGGTTGTAGAGTCTCCTTCTCTGGAGATATACAAAACCTGCCTGAACATACCCCTGAGCAACCTGGTCTAGGTGGGGGTCAGTTGGACTAGTTGATCTCCAGAAGTCCCTTCTAACCATTTCCATACTGTGATTCTGTGATTTAGGCAAGTGCCAGAAGGAGAATGTGAGATTAAGTTTGCTAATATCTTATTAAAATAGCAGGTATCATCTGACAGACAAAAATTGCATTTCAATACACAAAATTTTACATTTTTCACTGCTTCCATACTATTCAGTGCTCCAACTAATGATTATGTTTTCCTAACTACCTGCATTACAGGCATCCATGTTCTTCATACACTTCTGTTGCTGTCAAATTAAAAAGGAAATCATTATATATACCCTAAATTATGGATATTAAATTACAGTGAAGACTAAGGTAAGTACATTGACAGTAATTTTAACATAATATTTGTGAGTAAATTGGTAGTGAATAAACAGCAGCATATGCTCTAGTACAGGACTGCAAGACTGCAACTGCAACCTTGGTACTTATCCAGGATCCTCCTTCTTCAAGGGAGAACAGGTCATTTAATACCGCCCAACAGAAGGTCTCATACAGAGCATAGACTTGATGTTCCCTGTGGTCATAGAATCATAGAATCATAGAACAACCAGGTTGGAATGGACCCATTGGATCATCGAGTCCAACCATTCCTATCAAACACTAAACCATGTCCCTCAGGACCTCATCCACCCGTGCCTTGAACACCTCCACAGAAGGTGAATCAACCACTGGTCATTCAGCTAAGCAGAGATGGAAGGTTAATCTTTAAAAATGTTTGGCCATTTGTTTTGTGACTGCAAAGGAAAAACTCCCCCCTTCCCCCACCTATAGTAGGGTCAAAGAACTTGCTTTCTCCCCAGCTGGAAACATAAGGGGCGGAAGCTCTTCAAACTGATAATCAAAAGAGGAAAAGAGAGTCAACAGATTATTAACTCCTCAGCAGGGAAGACATTATTACAGTCAAAAGACTTCAAAATCTCTTTTCTTATGCAATACATTAACAGACTTTCAGACCTCTTTGTCCTCAGAAGAAGAGTGAATACATTTCTTCAGTGGTGTGTCTTTTGGGGAGCTGAAACTAATAGTATGAAGCCTGTTGTCCAATTATTTGTCTCAAATATGGCACTTTTGTAAATGTCAGTGCTAGATGGGTATTAGTCATCCATCTGTACATGTTACTGAGCCTTGTTAAGCAATAAAATAAAACTATTGTTGAACTCTGGAAAAAGAAGGGGTTTAAAATCGTTTATATTTCTCACTATCCAGCACACTAAGCAAATATCTAGTGCTGATTCTACATATTAATGGGACTTCTAATACTAAGTAAATGGCATATTTAAAAATGAGAAAAGGATTCCATCTCCTTTTTGCCACAAAAGAAATTCTCTTGGAAATGACATTAATTTTACAATACTAATACAGTTCCAGTTATGAAGCATGGTTTTGCATGTATTTTGTTTTCAGATAAAAATATGTTTCCAAGATCAAACTTAGACTTTTATTGCTTCTTTGCACTATCTAAACTTGTTTATCATGCACTAATAGACCTATGATTGTGACTTCATAAAGGTATCCTATTAACAACATTAATAACTTTATGCTATAATAGTCTCAAGCATTCTAAGAAAAGTTTACAAGCAAGAGCATCCATGGAATTCATTTTCTGAGACTACAAATACCTGCCAAATACTTTTAGCAAGCTCAGGCTCACAACTATGAAGACCTTTACTAGAACATTATTATAGGCTCTGTTGTTACAAAAGAAAACAAATGTGTAAAATGTGCTATAAATACAATACAGATATAAATTTCAAACATGAATACGTAAAATTCACAGGAATTAAGACAATGTCATTAGTATATTCAAAGTGATCATGATGTAACTAAAATTACATGGAAATACTCATTACTTTCACACATATCAATATAGACATTTGCTACATTTGTTGTATGCTTAAAGATTGATTACCTCAAACAGGAAAATTATTAAATGTGCCCTCTAGAGCTGACTCATTCTTTAAACCATCAATGGCATAACTGCTTGCCTGACACTGTATATGCCGGCTAAGATGACATTTAAAATGTGAGGAAGTTTTACTCAAAAGAAAGATAATTAAAGTAGCAAAGAAATGAATTTTGAGTGAGTGTACAATACAAATAAATCATTCTTCCTGCTACTCAGTATACTACGCAATGATAGCACATTCTATTGTGCACAGATACGTCCTCTGTTTTTGTTTCCTACAGATCGATAATTCATTCTACAAATCATATCTATTATATAATTCATGATACTCAGATTTAAAAATTATATATGTATCAACTGAAATAACAGGCAAATGTCTTTATCACTTCAAAAGGTATAATTCCATATGAAGAATATATCTAGACTCCATTTTAAATATCTTAATTTCACTTTAATAACACTGGAGAACAAGTACTTTCCTTGTCACTCAAAATTTTTAAGAACAATACTACATAGAGAATTTTAGTAAGACTAGGTCTCAGACTGATCCTTGAGTGACCACAATAAGAACACTTCAGTTTTGTGATTGTACACAAAGATGAACTTCTTGGCAAATATTTTTTAAAATCTTTCAGGTTTATATTACAGACATAAATATGCAATTTTTTGGACAAATTTCCTTTCACTCAGTCACAGCTATGTCCAAAATCTTAAACCTTCTAGATCTTAAAAATTTTAGAGGCAGAAGTTAAATTCTTATGAATGGAAACATTTTCTTTCCATTTTCTTTTTATTTTGACTCCATAATATTTTATGTAAATTTTTTAAATAGACACAAGTTATCATCTAAAATTGAAAAAAATGAAATGCTTTCTTCAGAAAGAAGAAAAATGCTTCTTTGGAGACATTAGCATTCTCAGATTTTTTCCACAAGCTTTTCTTGTAAACAAATCTTCAATGAAATCAAAATTTCATTAACAAAGAAACTTTTCAAGAGTTCTATGTTAGAAAACAGGCTAGTGAGATGGTTTTAATTTCTAACGGTAAACTCTCACACATGAAACCTTTTGGTCTGCTGTCCACCTCTCAGTTTAAACATCCTAAAACAGGCAGTTTTATGAGCCATGAAATTTAGCAGCTATCTGAATAAGTATTCTGGTAAGAAAGAAATGCTTATCGGCATGCACATACCCAACATTATCTGCCCTTCACCAAAAAGGTCAATTTAGTAGAAACAAAATATTTTCCTCATTCACTTCTTGCTTAGTAATTATAACATCAGCAAAGCAGCTGCGGTGTCAGGGTACATTTAGATGTTCTTTTTTACCCAACCAGATTGTGAAGCCACATTTTGTACTCCTTACAATCACATATTCTTTAATATAGCTAGGTTTATTGTTGGTTATGGTTATTCTTACTCTTTGCCTTTCCTTTGATGCAATGTATACCCTCCTCAAAGCCAAACCCATCAGTCAGTCCTGTTGCAAAACTCAGTTTTGACCCTAGTCTTGACTGGATTTTAGCTTGTTCCCTGCTTTTTCCATCCTGTGCAAGATACATTCTCCACTTGTGACTAAAGTAATGAAAAGAGCAACTCAGTCTGAGTGCAGAATTTCAACTCTTATGTTTCAAAATAGCCATATATTGCCATCATTTTGTTCATAAACATGAGATTATGGTACTAGGGGTCTGGCATCAACCGTTAGCTGCATTGGGTACTTACAGATGGAGGAGTCACAGGCAAATAAGGTGGTTTCATGAGACAGTCTCTCCATCTGTCTCTCCAACCCTTTTCCCTTACCACATAAGGCCCGTTAAGACTATATAGAAACTTAGGAGCAAAACAGACAAGTACGTGACATCTGATACTCAATTATCTTGAAAAAATAATTAAATGGTCTCATTTTTTTAGAAATCTGCATTGAAAATGAAGTGACATATAAGGCATTTTCCTAAAAATGCTAATCAAACAATAAGCAAGTGCTTGGAAAATTAAAAAAACAGTACTCTCTAAAAAAAAATTCAAATTCACCTTGGCAACAGCCTGCCACAACCCACACTGCATGCTCACTCTTGGCAAACAGGTTGCAGGGTTTGTTACAAAAGCGGGCATTTACAGGAAGGAATGAAGCTAGAGTTTCTCAAGATCCATGCTGCTCAATCCTTTTTCTTGTTCTTTTCTGGTTCTTCTTTGATGTAGACAGGCAAGAGGTTTTTGTGTGACATTTGGCACATGGAGTCACAGAATGAGAAAGGAGAGGGAAGCATCCCCTCCTGCTCTGCACCACAGTCTGCATGGACTTCAGGGACCTCTTTCAGTCCAATTGCAGGAGAATCATAAAACCAAACTCCATTAAGCAAGGCACCAGAAATTTACAATAATCAGTCTCAAACTATAGGCAGCATTATGTGGGAGGAGATTCCCTCAGACACGGGAACTAAGAGGGCTCCCACTGGCGTCTGTCTCAGAGGTATATGTGCTCGCATTAGGCAATAAGATTACAAAGACTGTCTGCAGCTTTCTCCCTAGCCTGGGCCTGTATCACACAGCATCAATAAACAGACACAAAAGAACATTAGAAAATGGAGGATTTTATTTCAGCAGAGGCACTAATACAGCCTCACCACTATTAAATGCTTGATCTTGTTATAGTTTAGAAGCTTTAACAACTCATCATACTTAAGCCTGAAGAGTTAGTCTGATTAATGTATTCACACACAGAGAATATATTAAATTAATTTTCTAAATTAATTTCCTGAGTTTTCCCATGTCTGTGTTAACATGACGCATAGGGTTATGGCAAACTAAGACACATTCTATAAGAAGACTTTCCTAATCAGCTCCAGGTTGAGCAAGAAAAGCAATCTGGAGCTCTTGGAGGAAGTGCTAAGGTAAAAAATCATGCAGCACCATACACCAGCTTGGTTAAGTAGGGAAATCTTGAGTGAAATTAGAAAAAAAAGGAATATTTATAGGCTCTGGAAGGGGGGACAGGCCTCTTGGAGAGACTACAGGAGGGAAGCGAGGCTATGTAGGGAAAAAATCAGAGGGGCTAAGGCTGAGCTAGAGATCAGATTAGCTAAGTCTGCAAAAGACAATAAAAAATCTTTTTATAAGTATATTAACAGTAAAAGGAGGACAAGGGAGACCATACAGTCCCTTTTGAACTCAGAGGAAACAGCAGTGACAGGGGACGAGGAGAAGGCTGAGGTACTTAATGCCTTCTTTGCCTCAGTCTTTAATTGTAAAGAAAGCTGTTCCCTCTGTGTAGATACCCCGGAAACAGAGGAGCAATAGGAGGCTCCCATGGTCCAAGAGGAGGTGGTCAGAGACCTGCTTGGCCAACTGGACACCCACAAGTCTATGGGGCCAGATGGGATACATCCTAGGGTTTTGAGGGAGCTGGCGGATGTATTGGCCAAACCCCTTTCCATCATCTTCCAGCAGTCCTGGAAGACTAGGGAGGTACCTCTGGACTGGAGACTGGTTGATGTAGTTCCAATTTACAAGAAGAGTAGCAGGGAGGATACGGGGAACTACAGGCCAGTCAGTCTGACCTCGGTGCCAGGGAAAGTCATGGAACAGGTGATCTTGAGTGCTATCATGAAGCACTTACAAGAGAACCGGGTGATCAGGCCCAGTCAACATGGGTTTACCAGAGGCAGGTCCTGCCAAACCAACCTGATCGCCTTCTATGACAAAGTCACTCGGCTGCTGGATGAGGGAAAGGCTGTGGATGTGGTCTTCCTGGACTTCAGTAAAGCGTTTGACACAGTTTCTCACAGTATTCTGCTACGGAAACTGTCAGCCTCTGGCCTGGACAGACGCACACTCTCCTGGGTAGAAAACTGGCTGGATGGCCGGGCCCAGAGAGTGGTGGTAAATGGTGTTAAGTCCAGCTGGAGGCCAGTGACAAGTGGTGTTCCCCAGGGCTCAGTGCTAGGTCCAGTCCTGTTCAATGTCTTCATCAATGACCTGGATGAGGGCATTGAGGGAACCCTTAGCAAGTTTGCAGATGACACAAAGTTGTGTGCAAGTGTCAATCTGCTGGAGGGTAGGGAGGCTTTGCAAAGGGACCTGGACAGGCTGGACCGCTGGGCAGTGTCCAACGGCATGAGGTTTAACAAGGCCAAATGCTGGGTCCTGCACTTGGGGCACAACAACCCTATGCAGAGCTATAGACTGGGAGAAGCCTGGCTGGAAAACTGCCAGGAGGTGAGGGACCTGGGGGTATTGGTTGACAGACGACTGAACATGAGCCAGCAGTGTGCCCAGGTGGTCAAGAAGGCCAATGGCATCCTGGTTTGTATCAGAAACGGTGTGACCAGCAGATCCAGGGAGGTGATTCCCCCTCTGTACTCAGCACTGGTGAGGCCGCTCCTTGAATATTGTGTCCAGTTCTGGGCCCCTTACCACAAGAAGGATGTTGAGGCTTTGGAGCAAGTCCAGAGAAGAGCGACAAGGCTGGTGAAGGGGCTGGAGAACAGACCCTATGAGGAGCGGCTGAGAGACCTGGGGTCATTTAGCCTGGATAAGAGGAGGCTGAGAGGAGACCTCATTACTCTCTACAAGGAGGTTGTAGAGAGGAGGGAGCTGGCCTCTTCTCCCAAGTGACAGGGGACAGGACGAGAGGGAATGGCCTCAAGCTCCGCCAGGGGAGATTTAGGCTGGAGATTAGGAGGAGGTTTTTCACACAGAGGGTCATTGGGCATTGGAATAGGTTGCCCAGGGAGGTGGTTGATTCACCTTCCCTGGAGGTGTTTAAGGCACGGGTGGATGAGGTATTGAGGGACTTGGTTTAGTGTTGGATAGGAATGGTTGGACTAGAAGATCCGATGGGTCCCTTCCAACCTGGTTGTTCTGTGATTCTGTGATTCTGTGATTCTGTGATCTGGCAGAGCACTGGCAGGGACGAAAGATACTTTGGGCTAGAAATAAAGCAACAGAAAAATAAATAAAAATGCTATAAAAAATGATACCTAAATCAATATCTTTTCAGTCTCAGGGCCTTCTTTTCTTACAGTGACAAAGCAATAGCAGAAAAATCCAGTGCATCTTCTAATAATGTGCTGATGTGTTGTCAACAAAGACAAAAGGCCCTAAATGTCCCACTGGGTGGGAATGTAATCACTGACCCTTGACAGCAACTGCCTCTTGCAGCTGCTAACACTGTCTGGTTTGGACCCAGCTAGGCTTAATCTGTAGGGAAGAAGAGGAGAGCTGTGGATGCTGGGCAATGGCAGAACAGCTCTGCATCGTCCAGGTCCTTCCTCAATTATTTCTACAACTGGTTGTACCAGCAGTTTCTCTATATATGCTCCACAAAAGGCATTATAAGTAGAGGTGACAGAAGACCGAGGCAGACACACTGCAAGACATTTAGATTAGGATGCAGCAGATTAATTTTGTAAAGTTCTGGGGACCTGACTGTAGCACTCTTACATTCTGAAATTATAAAAGAAATTGCAGTAGATTACAAAGTATAGACATTATGCAACTGAATGCCCATTAACATCATGTACATCAATATTATCCAAAAATGACAAGAGTAACCAAACAGCTGTAAAACTTCAATTATCATTGGATATAGAGACTGTGTCTTCAGTAGTTCAGAGAACCTTACGGGAAGAGATAAAAATCTATCATTTAGTAATTATCATAACAATAAACAATAGCTTCTAACAGTTCTCAAGGTAAACTGAAGAGTGCATGGGCCGTCCCTAACAAAGGCATTTAGAGGTTAGTCACAATGAGAATGAAACCTGGTGGGCCCATTTCATATTTGCACTCAGGCTGAATGTAAAGGAGCAAGTAAATTTACACACACAAGGTATGAAATGTGGACAAAATTAAAACCAAGGCGTTTAAAGAGAGGTGCAGAAAGAACATCAGAGAAAGATAAAGAAGAATTATTGGGGCATTGCATTTTATTCTCCTGTTTTAATCACAATCCCACAATAAATGTTGGCTTTAAAAATACAGAGTAAAATCATTCTCAATGTGATAGTAAATGTAAAGGAGTATTTACACTTTATCAAAAGGAGCTTCAAGGTGAAAAAGAGCCAATTACCAGCTTCTTGCCAGCTTTGAAACACTCTCCCTCACTTCTAATATCAATATCCATTATTAAAATCACTGCTTCTCAAATTTAGCAATTGAAACTACTGTGAGATCCTTGTATTTGCTCAGTCTGCCAACTTTCATTGCTTTAATCTATTTTTATGGAATGACAAAGGATTGAAATAGGTAAGAAATCTGTTTTCAGTGGGTTTTACACAGTGTCAATACCGGCATGGATGGTGAGTGTTGCTACACCACGACATATGCTCACAGTATGCCTGGGGGCCTGAGTTTGTGGCTGATGTTTCCTTCCCCTGAACAGATGAGAGGGGAAAAAAAAGGGCTGCAGGAGGTTTAAAACCCAAAGACTGTCAAGTATAGATTGTACATGTGGGTCTCTCAGCTCCTCTACTGCCACCATAAAGGTTTCCAAAATCATGATTCAGGCTCTGTCATAAAAATACTGCTCCACAAGCAATATGTTCCTGTAACTAATGATCTTTTGGCTGGTCACTCTTTGTCCCCTAAGCATCACCACAAAACTCCTCCCTCTACCCACACAAGCTCCAGTACTTCACCCTCACGCCTACCAGCCAGGGTCTGCCAGCTGACTTATAATAACCTGAACTTCAACAGTTGCCTGTATATTTTTTCCTTTTATATTTTTTTAATCTCACTCTCTGCTCTTTAAGCATTCACCAACTAGAGATGAATTACATAGTACATACAAGGCCTGCAAACTAACAAAAGCAAATAATCAATCACTTCTGCTTCCTTTACTTACAAAATCAAGCTAAGACCAGCAGAAGCTAAATTCTTTTTATTTCCCTCTCATTGAGGATATTCTGACATTTACTTTTCGGGTTCTTCTCGTTATCATTAGGACAAGTAAAATAACACACTCATTTTTGTTATGTGCAAGCAGGAAATATAATTTTTACATTTCTGCTGCAAGCCAGAGCTTTAGCAAACAGCAGTCAGGGATTTCTGCCACAATTCCACAGATTGGCAACATTGCTGTTTTGTAGTCCATAGTTCACCTGCTAAAAGAATACTTCCCCAGGTGAACAATATTGTAGAGATGTTGGAGACTGTGAAGAATGTAAGTGACAATCCATGACACATGGATTGAGTTAGGGAAAAATTGAATATGCATTTATGTAAGTAGCTATAAAAGTAAGTATTTTATTAAAATAGACGCCAACTATTAAGCAGGGGCAGAATACAGAAGGAATGGAGACAGAGATGGAATGGAAAGATTTGAAACTAAAAAACTGAGAGCCGTGCAACAGAGCACAGAGATGGTGATCTTCACTCTGCCTGGCTCAGCATGGAAATGCAGTCAGCACTCTGTGACTGTAGGTAAAAGAAGAGAAGAGAGTGTAGGAATATTTGGTGTTTGCACATATTTATGTCACCAGTCGTGATAGGTAACACTGAGAATGCGTGAGAGAGAGTAAGCTGACAAATAGAATCTTGAGTCAAACTGGAAGATAGTCAGTGGTATCTGAAAATATGACCCTGCACTTATCTTTTCCTCTTGGTAAGTCGCATCTGCCTTCATACTGCTACTCAGTGAATAATCTGGGAAAAGGTCTGCAGGGGTGATTCAAATAATTTTTACTTGCACCTTCTGAAATAATTTTATACCTCACCCCCCAGTCCTTGTTCTTCAGCTAGCTAATACAAGTTCTAGGAAATTTATTTGCAAAAAAAAATATAAATTAGTCGGCATTCTCAGAAACAAAAGTGCCCAGCAGAATGGGGACATCTGTATAACCTGAAACCACCTCTAAGTCATTTTAAGAGAGACAAACAGTCCTTCAAATCTGTCTTTCTGGCTGCAATCTATTTAGTCTATAGGTTAATAGACCTATAGATGATAAGCTATAGAACAAAACTGTCACAATAAATGTGTTAGAAACATGAATTGTTATACAGGCAATGGGGCTGGATTCACACAGTGCTTCACACCAACCCTTTCGATGCCTTGGCTTATAAATACTGGAATTATCATTCTTGTTGGTAGAAGTTAGCCAACACTTGTGTTCCCTTGGGTGTTTGTCTCCTTTTTATTTATTTTAATATTTCTTTAAGAAATCTGATCAAAACTGAGTGTTTCCAATTGCACCTGGAGAGAATTACTGCTGCTGCAATCTTGTCTGGTTGCTGTGTGTGGTAACCAGGCAGTCCTTTCCTTCTGCAAATCACTTCTCAGTTCTCTTGTTTCATTTCAGATATTTGGATTAAGTTTTGCTAAAGTGATTTCTAGCAGTTTATGCAGATCTTGAAAAGCTAACTTGTAAAACTGTGTAATGACACTACTGTTAGCAAAGCCTCTCATTTCTGTATGTCTTCAAATAATACTATAACCAAAGGTGCCATTTCATTCACGATACTCTTCATAAGAAGGATTAAAACAAAGACCACATAACAGTTTTACAGAATTCCCTCCTTACTGAATCTATCCTACAATTAGTTAAGATTTGTCTGGGTTTTTCCTCCACTCCATTTAAAAAAAGTTTTGCTTTGTGCTAGATAATTATTACTAAAAAGATCCAGAGGCAATTCTACATAAATGAGGAGGTAGGATTAAGTACATAGACATTTGTTTCCACAACAAAATTAACTCCTCTCACAGTGCAAAAGCCTGGGCACTCAACAGGTTGCCTAAAGAGAAGGGGCAGTGCTGATCTCATTGAAGAGAGGAGGGAGCAGATGCTCAGCACTGGAGTACACAGTGTACCAAGTGACAGCTTGTGTGGGAGGTTAAACCTTCATCACCTTTCCAGTCAGTCTTGAGCCCGGAAGACATCACAGCAGCACCTTATTTGAGCTTTTAAAGAAAAATATGAAAAATTATGATTTCATCTCAAATCTGCCTAAAGAGATTTAGCAATGCTATGAAGAGTAAGTCTTGAATTTACATGACATTGGCACTTCTGTCTACAGCAACCATCTCCTAAAAGTGCTCTGGCAAAAGAAGCTACATCACACGTGCAGATAAGAGCCAAACTGTGCAGTGATGTTTAACTTGGGACACAGCACACAGGCTGGACTTAGACCAGGATCCCTGTTCATAACAGACATTGATTTTAATCAGCCTTGCAAAGGCTATCACACAACAAGGAAGTTCACAAGAGGAAATGCCTGCATTCACACTCAGAGTTAGCACAAGCTGGCATTACTCTGACTATTGAACGTGTCAACAAAGAAATTCACGTGCAAGGGAACATAGGGGAGGCATATGTCTGCAGCAATGAACTGAAGTGGGATGTGATGTGCTAAGGACAAGCAGAGAGCACAGG
Organism: Coccyzus lansbergi; assembly: GCA_033558105.1. Lineage (NCBI taxonomy): Eukaryota > Metazoa > Chordata > Aves > Cuculiformes > Coccyzidae > Coccyzus > Coccyzus lansbergi. The sequence continues at coordinate 146,947 of JAUMJK010000283.1, read as the reverse complement.
AAAGCTTGCCAACATGGTGACAAAATGCTAGATAGGTGGATTTCCCCAACCTTCCCCGCTGCTTTGTATGGTGCAGCACTGCTAGCTGCCCTGCCTCCTTAGCAAAGCAATCCAAGCAATACATTGAGTGGAAGGAGGCAGATCCCTGGGACAAAGCACAGTAGTTGCTCCCAGTAAGGCAGTTGGGTTTGGGAAGGCACATTCAACAGTGGAAAGTACCTCCAAGGTCTGTTTGTCCCTCTTATGGGAATGAGGAAAAGAATGTGGAAGGATTTGAAACAAACTGAAATACAGATTTTTTTTTGTGACGTTTGTGTATTTGTTTCATGATTCATTAGAACAGGCAGGTTACTTCTTTCATTCTGCTGCAGAAAAAGTGTGAACTAATGCACTTGGTCAATATGAGAAAAAAAAGGATACTTACCATGCTTTGCACTTTAACCTGGAAGTGCTGAGATATTGCAAAATCTGAATGCATATTGAGAGAAGATGGCAACAGATCTCTTGGCCAAAGAATAATTAATAATATATTTTACTGAAGATTTAAAACAGCTCAAAACAAAAAAAAATGTAGAAATGGAAAAAAATAATGTAAGTATGAAATAAAAACTGTATGTGACCTTTCCAGAGAGTTATTAGAAAGATAAATTGATGAACTTGATATGAAAATGGCAATAGTTATATTGAATTCCATGAAAATTCCAGGTCACAATGGGCCTAGATGTTGAGTTTTACAGGCCATTCATTCTGAAGATCTTCCCACATTGCAGTAAAGTGTACAACCAAGTGTTAGATAATGCTCTATAACCACAAAGCCTCAGGGAACCACCGATTATGACTGTCAGTGTCCACATCCCCAACCTTTCAATTGTGCAGCTTTGTATTAAACATGCAATTGTCTTCCTTTTGCAGCCTAAGGAGCATTTGCCCATAGTCCATGGGGAACTGCCTGACCTTCTTTTCCTCCAGCTGCCAAACACACACAAGAGACATTACTAATAATGTTTGTCAGTAAACAATAGCAGTCATACCACAGAGACGTTATGCAACTGAGAGTGCAAAGCATGATAAAATTTCCACATTAACAGGAAGCCAATACACTTAAGTGCCCCAGAAGCACAGAACAAAGTGGAAAGCTTCATAAGCAAACCTTAGTTGTCCACACTTTCTCTCCAACCATCCTTTTGCCCCTACCCTAATCTAATTGCCATATTTCCTCTCTGCCCACATTTGCACATACAAACCTCCTCCACAGCAGCTCAAATATCTGAAAATTTCCATGAATGTCAACATGCACCCAGGCCCTCTGTTCTCATAGGTCATCTACTTCTTCCTATAGGCAATTCATGTCCAACCACAGGCATGTTGTGCATGCTATTTTCCCCTGTTTGTTCCAGTTCCCTCAAGGGTGTAGTTGCTGTACTTCCTTTGTCTTTGTGAAGTTAGGTTCTGTCTTTAATGAGATCCCTGAGGTAAGATTCGCCATCAACATCTTTTCATTCCTGATGTTTTCAGGATAAATTGAATGAAGCACAGTGACAACCCAATTCATTTACACAAGATACATGGCATTGACTGGAGGACTACTCTACCTCTCTCGTAAACAGAGTGCTACTTTGTACTCCACGATGATGCATCACCGTGCTCTGTTCCCTGTGCTTCTGAGTGTGATGTCAAGAAACCAACCAAGTTTTGAGGCTCCTTCAGAACTACTCCAAAGACCCATTTGTGCATTCCTCTGCAAAATGTTTCAATGTTATCCTGTGTATCTCTAGCTGCCAATGCTGGAGTGTCTGGGGATGATGCTAAAGGAAAGCTTCTTCAGGGTCCTGAGTCACAGAAACTCTACAGGAATTATTACTAGTATCTGACTGTTCCTAGTCCACAAAGGAGAGTTCTTATCCTAGCTGTGACTTTTAAGTGGCAGCTGGAACTGAAGCAACTGGGAGCCACCTCTCTCAGAGGGGAAGGACAGTCTTTGCCCAGGAGCTTGCAGGGCTTGTAGATAGGGCTTTAAACTAGATATGAAGGGAGAGGGTGATAACACCAAGCTAGCCTGTAACAAGCAGTGGGAGGACTGGTGTCCGGGGTCAGATGTCAGGGAGGATCCTTTTCTAAAACACCTTATAGGTAATAAAGGGTCCACTGGGAAGGCGATACAACTGGCATCCCAGCTGAAATGCCTTTATACTAATACTCAAAGCTTGGGTAACAAGCAGGAGGAGCTGGAAGCTACTATGCTACTAGAAAGTTATGATCTAGTTGCCATCACAGAAATATGGTGGGATGAATCCCATGACTGGAGTGAGGCTATCGATGGCTACTGGTTGTTCAGTAGGGACAGATCAGGAAGGAGGGGTGGAGGCATTGCTCTCTATCTCTGGAAAGGGATAGAATGTGAAGAGCTGTCAAAGAGTAGGCACAAACAGGTTGAAAGCTTGTGGGTCAAAATTAAAGACAGAAGAACCAATGGGAACCTTGTGATTGGTGTATACTACAGGCCACCCAATCAAGAGGAACCAACCAATGAAGTCTTCTTCCTACAGGAGGCTTCACACTCACAAGCTCTCATCCCAGCTGGGAATTTCAACCATCCCAACAGAGTGGCAGATTTAGACTAGACATTAGGAAGAATTTCTTCACCATGAGAGTGGTGAGACACTGGAACAGGTTGCCCAGGGAAGTTGTGGCCGCCCAGTCCCTGGAGGTGTTCAAGGCCAGGTTGGATGGGGCCTTGGGCAGCCTGATCTGTTGGGAGACGTCCCTGCCCATGGCAGGGGCTTTGGAAGTAGATGATCCTTAAGGTACCTTCCAACCCTAAATATTCTACAATTCTATTAACTGTTCACATGCTTTTAGCTCTAGAATTCTCTTGTTCAAACTCCTGTACAATCTCCCAGTGCAAAATCAGCCTCCATAAGCACACAGACCAGCAAGGGAGAGCATGTCAGGGAGTGAGCATAAACCTTAAAAGAAAAAATCCTTCATCACACAAGTGAGTACAACTGAAGTATGTGGCATGGAAAGGCTGTGACATCTCCATCCTAGAGAGTTTCAAAATTTGAGTAAATAAGGTCATGGGGTACCACATCCAACCTTCAACAGGTATCTAAACTAGATGGCCTCCAGAGATCCCTTCCGGCCTGTCTTTTGCCGGGATTCTTTATTTCCACATGCCTTATTATGCCTTGAATGGAGACCATATGCATGGGAGTAAATGTGCCACAGTAAAGTCTTGTTAGACTCATGCAATGTCCAACCTTAACAGAACCACTTCCCTCTCTTAGGTATATACAAGGAGAGGATGTCATGAGCAACAAAAGAAGATACTTGGATTCCTAAGAAGTCCTTGATTTCAGTCCTAAATGCAATATAGCCTGTTATGGTTTAGGGAAAAAGAAAACATGGAAGCTACTGAGTAGAACATCTTTAGCAATCTTTTAAAAATCTTTCTGAGAGAGATGCTTTGAAATGAAATATTTCTAACTTCTCTTCGCAACACAGAGTCAGTAATGCCAACTCGGGTTTTGTGCTGTGCAAGAGGGATCCAAAATTGCAAAACAGAGGGTATAAATGGTCTGTTAAGTAGGCTTAGGTGAGAAGAATCTGCAGTTTTCTTTTTTTACACACAGTCATAGGACAGTTTTTAGTCTACTGTCATAACAATGTAGTGTAAGGTGTTATTCTCTCTTCTTGCAATCTGTGCCATCTTTGAACTAAGAAAGTATTTTAAGTAGTTCTTCCAGTGTTTATTCTCTTTAGGTTCATATCATTGTTCATCTGGAGGCTTCTTTTCCCCCCTTTTTTAATAATCACCCCATAAACTATGGCACACATATTAAATGAGAATAAGCAATGTTGAATTCATATCAATCAGAAGCAGAAGATGAATGCATAATTTATATGGGTCTATAGTATTTTTTACTGTGTTGTCCGCTGAAAGTGTGTCCTCATTAAGATGTATTTATTTTTCACTGTGGATGTAACACACAGCTTGTGGCAGTCACCATGCTCACGTGCAGCTTCCTTTCTGATCCATTTTAAAAAGTAACTTCTGGAGTTCATTTCAATGTTGTTCAATATTCATGCCAAAGAGGCACACATTCTGTTATAATGCAGTAATTGTCAGAATTGCACAACTTTCCCTTTTTTCAGGGTGAAAGCAAGCCTTGTGATGGTTTTCAGTACTAACAGAGTTTTAAAGAGGTGTCATTGGGAAAGTTTCTAAAAATGAGTAATTTAATGAGCAGAATTAATGAAACTCAAATATCAGGATATGAAAGTAAAACATACCTTTAAAGCAAAGATGGGAAAATTGTGATGAATAACTCAACAACTTGGTCCTGGAAAAAGAAAGTATCACATTAAAAAAAAAAAAAAAAACACAAGCAACCACACTTGTGCTCAGAAGTAACTTTCAGTGTGTCATGACATCCTGTTAAAAAAGAGATAACTTCAGCCACTGAAAGCTGATATGCCTTGAACCACACTTCATCTTAGAGCCTCATAAACAAATTGGGGAGAAGGGTCATAAAGTGACAGAGGTTACTAAGTTCTTGTTGATTTTGTCGATTTAGTGGTAGCTGATAAAGAAAGTACAAAAAATAATTTTGGGTGGAGTAATAAATCTCTATATAAAAAATTTATATGTAGCATGTCACATCAAAATATGACATTACATCTTTACTTTAGTCTCCACAATAAATTCAGTTTTCACTTCCTGAAGCAAAAAATATTTATTTTCATGGGGGAAAAAAGTGCTTGAGAGTGATAGACCAAAAAAAAGGTGTTTATCCAATGAAATATAGTTTTCCAGAATCTGAATAAGGGTAATAATTAATCTTTCTTGCCATTGCTTTTATACATTAGTCACTGCCACAAGGTTTTCAGCCCTGCAAATAATATCCTCACAAATCACTGCATTGAATCACAGATCTTCTGATTAGGTGTTTTCATTTAGCTGTCCCATAATCATTTGATTCTCTCCATGCAAGTGAAAACCAGAGCTGCAACCCATCTGTTATATTATAGACCATAAGTTCCCATCTGTTATCCACAGACCAGTGGTAGTCCCTGGAGCACTCTCTGCCTGTCTGCAGAGAGTTGACTGCTCTCCTGATGCTGCCTCCTCCTCATCTCCAGCTGTTAAACCATATTAAAAGATGGATTTTTAAAAAAACACAGAAGAAAACAAAGTGAATAAAATCAGTTTTCCATGTAAACAATTGCTTTAGCTGCAAGCGGGATGTTATACAATTGTGAATGCACAGGGTGGAACCTCAGAGCCTCATGTCTTTCTCAGTGCCATCTTTGGGAGTGCCAAGTCCCTGTGAGCAGCTGCAGGAAGGGTTCCAAGTGGGGTTGCCTGCAGGGTACTCTGTCAGAAACCCAGGGCCCTCACTGAAGTGTCAGCACAATTAATTGGTTCACTGTTGATCACTTGGCCAGAAATATGTACTACTTTAGGGAAGAAAGAGCTGATTTCCCTGGATTAGGCTGCATCAGTTGACCCCCACCCTACCCTAAGCTCTTCATCCTGTCCTGCACCTGAAGTACCATTTCAGACCACAGCTGAGCAGTCTTGTGCCAGCTTTCCCATCTCTGGAGTCTATAGCCTGGGGTAGGAAACAATTTTTGTTTCCTTCATTTTTCTAACTTGCCATAGTTCAGCAGCTGCTGATCACACTTCTGTAGATCACAGAATCATAGAATGGTCAGTTGTAAGGGACCTCTGGAGATCATCTAGTCCAAGCTTCCTGCTAAAGAAGGTTCACCTGGAGCAGTTTGCACAGAAGTGTGTCCAGGCAAGTTTTGAATATCTCCAGAGAAGGAGACTCCACAACCTCCCCGGGAAGCCTGTTCCAGTGCTCCGTCACAACAATAAGGTAGCTTTTCTTCATGTTGATTTGGAACTTCCTCTTTCCAGTTTGTGCCCATTGCCCCTCGTCTTGTCACTGGGCAACACTGAAAAGAGTCTGACCTCATCCTCTTGACACCCACCCTGTAGATATTTAGATGCACTGATCAGATCCACTCTCAGTCTCAGCTTCTCCAGGCTAAACAGATCCGGGTTCCTCAGCCTTTCCTCATAAGAGAGATACTCCAGTCCCCTAATCATCTTCATAGCCCTCTGCTGGACTCCCCAGTAGTTCCTTGTTTTCTTGACCTGCACATCCCAGAACTGGACACAGTACTCCACATGGGGCACCACTAGGACCCAGCAGAGGGGGAAGGATGATTTCCCTTGACCTGTTGGCCCTTCTTTTCTTAAAGCACACCAAGATACCATTGGTCTTCTTGGCCATGAGGGCACATTGCTGTTTGGTTAACTTGTTGCCCACCAGACTCCCAGATCTTTCTCCACATAGCTGCTTTCCAGCAGGTATACCCCTAATCTATACTGGTGCATGTGATTGTTCCTCCCTAGGTGCAGAACTCTACTCTTGCCTTTGTTGAACTTCAGATTTTTCTCTTCTCAACTCTCTAGGCTGTCCACATCTTCTTGAATGGACAAAGAGTGGGGAAGTTTCAGTCTTCCCAGCTCACTCTGTACCCATGCGCAAGGCAGCACCATCCAGTCCCTATCTGTTACTAGATCTGACAGCTCATGGTGGGGCAGCAGTGTTTTCTGTCCCCTCCATTCTTCTACCTCACCTGCCCAAGGCTACCAGTGCCACCAACACCACAGCTTAATGTGCTCTCCAATCACCTCACAGCCTAGCGTATGAGTTAAAGTGACATAAATTCTGGTTTATTTGAAAATATCTCAGGTTTTTGTATCCCCAATCCCTTTCAGTTGACTTGTTGGGATAAATTCTTCACCTATCACATCAAAATCTGCCTGAAGATACGAAACTTATCATATAATATGAATATATTAAGCTTATATATAATATTCATATAATATATGAAACTAGTCATATAATATATGAAACTTATCATATAATACCAAATAGTCCAAAAATACCTGAAGATGCAAGAATAGCATAACCAATTGATATTTGATTTCATATAACAGTACATGAAGGGAAGGTAGAAGCAACAGAGGCTCTGTTATCAAGTTTTATTCATAGTTAACTCAAGAACATTTCCCATTCTGATGCATGCCAATACATCAAAGTATTCCTGTACGCTATGCCAAGGAAACACAAGCAAAATCCACATGGCAAAGACAAGATTTGGGTATTTGTGGAGTGAGTACATGATATATATTCTCATCTGCACAGGAGAAGCTGATACACATGGTTTACCACCCCATTGCCCTTAGCCCGCCTGAATCTATTTAGTAAAGCAAATTATTTCTGTGACCAAGAGCACACCAGGGAGTAGCAGGGATTACATCCATCATGAGTTCAAACAGCCCAGTATCGGTTTACTGCTGGGAGTTTTCTTACACACACAGCTAGGACAGAGCTTACGTGTGGATTAACACTGTGATGCCTCTCCAGCCCTGCTGCCAGTTCTAATAGCACTAATATGTCCAAAAACAGGCTGACATGAGACTATTCTGACATAAAGTATAATAAAATATTAACCCTTAATTAACTACCCCAAAAGTGCTATTTCAAATCTCAACTCCTCATCCTTGGAGCACATATGCATGTACCAAGCCCAACAGGATCTAGGGCTGCATCAGAAACTGTGGCCAGCAGAACTAGGGAAGCGATTGTACCTCTATACTTGGTGTTGGGGAGGTTACACCTTAAATTCTGTGTTCAGTTTTGTGCTCCTCACTACAAGAATGACATTGAAGTACTGTAGATCATCAGAGAACAGCAATGAAGCTCGTGAAGGGGCTGGAGAATAAGTCTTACCAGTTGCAGCTGAGGGAACTGGGGTTGTTTAGCTTGGAGAAGTTGAGGCTGAGGGGAGAGCTTATCACTATCTACAACTATCTGAAAGGAGACTGTAGAGGTGGGTGTTAGTCTCTTCTCCCAAGTGATAGGTGATAGGACAGAGGGAATGGTCTCAATTTGCACCAAGGGAGGTTTAGATTAGACATTAGGAAAAATTTCTTCATTGAAAGAGTTATCAAGCACTGAAACAGGCTGCCTAGGGAGGTGGTTGAACCACCATCCCTAGAGGTATTTAAAAGGCAGGTGGATGAGGTGCTTGGGGATATGATTTAGTAGTGGACAGGTATGGCTTGGCTTTATCATCTCAAAGGTCTTTTTCAACTTAGTGATTCTATGATTCTACTTATATACTGCCTAGCAAAACCAGACTATGGACAATATTTTTATAGCTCCTCGAGTGAAGTGTTTGTAGGTGTCCACAGCAGTCACTTCTTGAGGTCAGTTGTGTTGTTTAGGGTTCTTTGGTCTTTTAAAATTCAGCATGTGTTTAAACACTTTATAGCACTTAATTCTATGCTTATCATAGCCCAAAATACTCCACAGACTAAATATGTTCGATAATTGCAAGACAGGACCCTCAGTGTCTCTCAGTTTTTCATTTGGAACAAAAGGCAGTACTTTTCCTGGACTTCATGCTTCTCTAGCCTGGAATTAGCATTTTGTCAGTCCCTATATCCCAAATCTGAGCTCATCCAGACTTTGGAAAAAATGGATCTGGCTCCAAGCCCTGTATGTCAAGCCCATCTTTAATCTAGTGCTAGCAAAAGGTTAGGGTTTTTAATGCTGATTCCTCACTTCCTTGTCAACTAATGGAACAAAAAAGAGGAAAACCTATCTGAGTCCTAGGGATATTATCTTCTCTTTCTTTTGGAAATATATAGATGATGAACCAATCAAGATGTAAATGATAAACAACTGCTTTAAATATATAAAAAGCAAACAGGCAAAGAGACAATAAGGTTATTAAGGGATAATACTGGGAAACGGAGTGGCAGATGATTATCTTAACTTCATTTAATTTCAAATGTATCATTTCTTTTATGTTCACTCCTATAATTTTTCTGTTCCCTTTTGTTCACGTTCACTTTGTGCAACAAAAAAAAGGGGGAGATAGATTCAAAATATAGAATCCATCATCATCTAAAGCAAAAATTAAATGACTCGCTAAAAACTTAGTACTTTGCCATAGGTCTCCAGAGTCACATTCAGAGACTTTCATGCAGATTGCTACTTCCATTCTCTGGTCTTGCTCTTTGGACAAGCACTGGCTGATACAAAAATAGTTTAGTGTATTTAGTAAGTCCTGTCCTGTCTGCTTGCTGTTGCAACCTGAGCTGGCTCTGTTACCTGCCGCTCTGGAGCATGGGCAAAGGTGCCATGTGGCTTTCTTTTCTCATCTGGTAACTTTCATCCAAAAGCATAGATGTTTCACACTTTGCTCTAAATCACCTTAAACAAAAAGAAAACCCCATCCTTGTCCTCTCATCATCTCCTCTATCCTCATCTTATTCTGTAATGTTTGGCTATTCAAAGATGAATGGCTTGCATCTTCATTGAATAAGTATCAGTAATTTTCCTACACAGGGTATTCATTCATTTGGCAGTTTTACAGCTGATAGGTCTACGGTGAATAGCATCCTTTCCAATTATGCCTGAAAATAATGTAATTTCACCTTAGAAAGTAGCAAAGTTATGTGGTTCTATTTGTTCGTACATGAATATGCTATTTGTGAACCATAGGGGTCACAAAACCATTTTAAATAGTTTTTAATCCCCGCTAGAAGGAAAGTATAAAAAAATCCTGCTTTTATACTAAATTAAGGCAAACAGCTCCCATAATAGTATCCCTGGTTTTATGTGCATAGAGCATACAAAGTGATGTATGAAGCAGAAATATAGCGGCTGATATTTTTCACCAAAAGAATAATTCAGGACACGATGACATCAGCATTCTAGCTAATATTTCTTCATTGGGTTTAGGCAAAATATCAAAGAAATATTGTGAACTCATTCTTCATTATATTTAGCTGAGGTGCCCAAGAGACATTTTATGACTTTCCAGATCAGACATTCACCAGGGGGAAACATGGGATAGAAATTGGTAAACTAAACAGTCATTGTCCAGTGCCTCGGAAAAAAACTTTGCCTTTGTGGAAAATCCAGACTGATAATATCCCTTATAGACATTCAATCCATTAGCTTCTACAGATCTTCAGCAGGGTTTTATTGAAATAAACCTAAAAACTCAGTACTGTCTTTTTTTTGGGGGGGGGAGGGTTGCTGCTGGTTTTTATGCGTTCAGCAGAGATAATTTGCTAAACATTATTTGATTTTCTGAACTATGTAACTGTTCTCAAATTCAGCTAAATTCTGCATGGTTGTAGACAAACAGTCCCTGTTGTAATACTGAAAAACATTGATAAAAGCAGAAAAGAGAGCCTTTTGGGAAAACTGCTGCAAATCAAGGGGAATACATGTGGCTTGCCATGTGTTTAACTCTGTGATGTTATGTACTGAATGAATTCCAATAAAATCCCAGCTCTGCAATTAAAGAGATAATACAGATTGTTTCTGGTTGTAAGTTGCATCATCCCAGTATCTCTTGGGAGTGATACAGCATTCACAGAGTTAGTTCATGGAAAATATAAAGCAGGTTAAACATAACTTCACTTGCCTTCTAGAAATTGTAGTAGTTGTGTTCTTTGGGGCAATTTTTTCATTGACATCAAATCCCTTGGCAAGTAGAGCAAGAGAAAGAGACTTCCCATATCCTCAAAGAGGAACTGCAGAATTTCAGCTAGTATCTTTCTATAGCGAGTAAAATAACTGGATTACCACCACGTCCTTCAAAACCCATCAAGTAGGATGGGCCATCAAAGTAAAGTAGAATAGCAGCTTCAGCAGCACCAAAATGAAACAAAAATTCTATTGTAAAGAAAAAAGAAAACCTAAAAAAAGGAAGATGATGTGAACAGCCTGCTGTTTGTTATCCTCTTGAGAAATTTACTCTGAGCATCATATAGTCAGAGATACTGAAGAATCAGTAATGCTTTGACATGCCTCTACAGCATACTACTTAGAAAACAAGTACTGTTCTTGCTGTCAGTGAGGCCTGGAATTACATTTCAAATCATTCAACTACAGAACAATAAGGTAAAAGCTTATTAGTATAAATCTTGTGCAGAACTAGTATCTAAAGCAAAACTTTATCACATAACTATATAATGTGCACTATGTTGCTACTTGTGCTGTGGTGCTACATTTTCTATCAAATTGAGCTACAACAATGCAAAGAAAATCAATCCTTCTACTCTCCATAGTTAACTAACATAGCAAAAAGGATAATCTACAAATTTCCGTATGCACCTGACTTTTATCTAAAACATTTTGTAAAACAAGTGTACACCTGAGATTATGAGAAACCCAATTTTGTATTTATTTCTATTTCATAGCTATGTTCCAAAGAATAGGGCAGGAACACTACTCATACGCATCTTAACGCTTAAGTGATGAGCACTTCCAGTTCAGAAAACCAATATTTCAGAGCTACACCTTGTCTTCCACTGATTCCAAGGGCCTAGCACTCATGAAACTCTGACTAGAGGACTACAGAGGCAGGGAGGCAATCAATTTATTTTCTACAAATATACTAGAAAAAGAATAATTCTTTTTCCTAGATAAAAATTGTCACAAAATAGGAGTTTTTTCATCAGGAAGTTCTACAAGCATTGAATGTTTTCTGGCTACCCTCCCTCAAAGAACCTGTGAACCTGCATGCTAATAAGCCTTTCTCAAAGCCACTCTCTGAGACTGATTCCCTTCTGCCAAAGGGGTAGCTAAAGAACACACAGGACTCTGCGTGTTCCAAGCTATAAGACAGACAAAACATTCAGACCAATGAGGCTCCTATCCTGCAGGTGGTTCGATCAAGACCAGGAAATTATTTATAATCATTCTGCATTTTTTGTTTTTCAATAAATGCTATTTTGTCTTATATTTATACAGTAAAACTGTACTTAAGCCCTTTTAATTTGACAATTGTACAAAAGGATTGTGTGGAGTACAAACTAGTTGCGGAAAAAAATCATAAATCCTCTTGTTAACAAAATAGCCATCAATTACCTGGACATGGTGCCAGTGGTTGGAATAAAATAGAGCTGCTATTGGGCTGCAGAAAAAGAAACAAGAGAAATAGTCAGGATTAGTTCTAATTACTTCATTACTAAAATAACTGCATAGGGAGACTAGCATGAGTCATTTTCTTTGGGGCAAATTTTTCTTACTTTCAGTCACGTTGAGCAAGGCCAGGCTGCATGCGTGGTTCTGTAGAAATCAATATGATTCTCCTGAAATATGTTACTCAGAATATTTGCAAGTGGCTTGTAGAGTTTGGGAGTGAATTTCAAAACTAGCTCAGGATTAGGAAACACATCATGTCATGGAAAGAAGCTTTTTTTCCTCCAAGTTCTGAGATCAGAGAGTGCTGATATCCCATTGGTATCTCTGCCCCTGCTTTCTAAACTTGCCGATTACCTTCCAAATTTGCATAGAATTTATATTATGTGTCACGTAGAACAATCCCTCCTCCTCCCATGAGAAAGAAATTTTGATGCATCTGATTATAAGAAAATAGAGGAGGGGGAGAAGGATGAAGATAATCACTTTTTAAGGGAAACTTGAAATCTGTAGATTGTTAAGCATTTGGCATTCCTAAGCAAGCTGGAGAGGAAAAAGTACTGGTTATTTTGTTTAGCATAAAGTTTTGTTGAAATTCCTGTTTATGCTAGAGACGAGGGAGACTACTTCTCTAAGTATGAGCTGAAGCAATTACAGATTCAACAGAAAATCACATAATATTTATGAATAAGAAATAGTAGTTAACACTTGTCAGTGTGGGGAGTTATGTCAAAAAGGTCTGATTTCCTTCTTTAAGATAACAACATTGATAGAAATCAGTTCTGAAATTATGTGTCCACTTCTGAGACCAATGTTCCCTAAAGGCATTAGAAAAAAGCCTTTAGAGTCACTATTTGAGTGAACTATTTGAGAGTTGGAGAAAAGCTTTTACTGTGAGAGACCAGACAAGACGCATCTTACTGGCTCATTTTGAAAAAGTATATTTAGAAAAGATACAGTGCACAAATATTGCCCTGGAAAGATAACATCAGATAGGAAAGGTTGTGTAATACTGAAGAAGGACTGTAAGGATCAAGAACTGAATCCTAAGCAAAACTTATTTAAATCAAAAATTAGACATCACTGCTTAACGATGAGGAAAGAGGTTAATTATTGGAAAAAGCTATGAAAAGAATCTGACCATTCTCCATTCCTGGGTAACCAGATGAAGTTGAATGACCTATCATAACAAGAGGATAAAACTAGACTTTGTAGTCAATTCTCATCTTAAAATCAGGAGAAAATAACATGAATCAAAACTTAGAAAGCTAAAAAATTTGGTAAAGAATTACTCTGCAGACTTGAATGGAATACACTTTCATCTAATACAAGTGCTGCTGTTGGAATATCACAGTAGTTTGGAGCACAGCCATAGCCTGAAGGGCAATCTGCTGTAGTCATACCGCTCAGTAAAAAACGAATAAAAGTGCGTCTATCTTGGTGCTTGAAGACAATGCGTCCAAATTCACAGATGTTTTGCACTGCTCACCTTCAGAATGACAAATTAAAGAATTAAATAACATGCATTTTAAATTTTTTCCAGTGGATTGCTACATCTAGGCTGAGGGATCCTGATGGAATTATGCATGCAGGAATGAAAAAGTTCTCTAATGGAACCTGAGTCCTTCTAAAACCCCAGAAATTGAAAAAGGAAATTTAAATAGATGCACCTTAGAGAATCATTTCATGAAACCCTGATTTAACATTTGATGGTTTTAACGACAAATAAAGAGTGGTCATTAAAGGCAAATGAAATGCTGGAAATCTAAGCTGATATTTATGTCACTCGGTAATTAATGAAAGGTATTCTTCATTATATTCTGCTGCCCTCATTTAAACCCATTGTCTTAAACTCCGAAACATGGAGAGTAACACTTTCAATTTAAATGAGCAGTTCTTAGCAGCTTTGTTGGTGAAGTAACAACATACCACAGAACAATTTAATCTAATATAACCAATTATCATTTTTACACTTGTATCAGCAAAGCAAAAGTCCTACAAATTTAATGGGGTTTTTTTTATGTTAAGTAGCATAGTTCTTTTTCAGAGTGCTAATGTGTTTCATTTGGGAAAAATGGAAGCAGAGCTAAAAAGGCAGCTGAACTTTAACAAGAGTCCTCTTCTTATGTAAAATTCAGTGAAGCTGTACTGAGATAACACGTCATATACACACTATTTTACCGGAATTTACTAAAGGGAAGTGGCTTGAGAAGACATTTATTAGACCTTAATATTAAATTATATAATAATTATACCAAAAGGGTATTTTCTACACTGGATGTAGCTTGAAATGCCACCAATGTGACCTTTTTACTATTCTTAAAATTACTCCTTCCTGATATCTACGGTAAAAGGCTACTTGGTGGTTTTGCTCTTCATTTGTTTCATTAAAGATATCTTATTTTCACTCTTCATCATCTGAAACAAACAGAGGGTGCCTTTGTTTTTCAGAGTGGCTGAGAGAGGAATAGATTAAAAAGGGAAACTAACATTACTATCTGGTATATTGAAATTCTAAGTGCTTATGAAATAAGGCTTCAGCCCAATCTGCAAAGGCCATGTCTCTTTAAAAGCTAGCTAGTATGAATCATTCTTGGGTACACGTGATTTAAATAATACCATAAGAACTTATTACTTATTTTACTTCCTCTCTCATTATAAAAGTAATGTGAAATATGTATATTGAATAAAGAGACACAACGGTAAAAAGCATTAGCAGAACATGGAGACACATGCATTGTTTCTTCAGGGAGTAGTACACAACAGACAGTAATATTAAATTCACACACAGACACATCACTCACCCATGTACTTAATTTCAGCAGAAGGAAGTAATTGTGATATGTGTAAGATCACACAACACAGAAATATGTTGGAGTTTCAGAGAATCAAAGAATCACAAGGTTGGAAAAGACCCACATCGAGTCCAACCATTCCTATCAAACACTAAACCATGCCCCTCAGGACCTCATCCACCTGTTTCTTAATTACCCCCAGGGATGGTGACTTAACCACCTCCCTGGGCAGCCTCTGCCAGTGCCCAATGACTCTTTCTATGAAAATCTTTTCTCTGATGTCCAGTCTGAACCTCCCCGGCACAGCTTGAGGCCATTCCCTCTTGTCCTGTCCTCTGTCACTTGGCAGAAGAGGCCAGTTCCCTCCTCTCTACAACCTCCTTTCAGGTACTTGTAGAGAGCAATAAGGTCTCTCCACAGCTTCCTCTTCTCCAGGCTAAACAACCCGGGCTCTCTCAGCCATTTCTCATAAGGCCTGTTCTCCAGACCCTTCACCAGCTTTGTTGCTCTTCTCTGGACTTGTTCCAGAGCCTCAACATCCTTCTTGTGGTGAGGGGCCCAGAACTGAACACAGGATTCAAGGAGCGGTCTCACCAGTGCTGAGTATATAGGCAGAATCACCTCCCTGGACCTGCTGGTCACACCGTTTCTGATACAAGCCAAGATGTCATGGGCCTTCTTGGTCACCTGGGCACACTGCTGGCTCAGAGTATGAATTACTAAAATAAGCATTGGTTGGATGAAACAAAAAATCTTCATGAATTTGAATCAGCAGAGATGCTCCTGAGCCATGAAAATCCTCAAAAGAATAATGACTCCTCAAAAAGCATTAATCTCTTGATGTTTCTCTACTACTTTTCTGCCTGCAAGTTGCTGTGTGCAGATCAACACCACTAGGTCTTCTTTTCCTTCTGAGCTTCCTAGTAAGATTTTAGAGTATCCTCTGCCATTTCAGTGCTCTGACTTAGCCAGGAGGTTCCTTGGTGTTTTCTCATTTTTCACTTGTTTCAGTCAGCAACCTCAGTGACTTAGAATCATAGAATCACCAGGTTGGAAGAGACCCACCAGATCATCGAGTCCAACAATTCTTATCAAACACTAAACCATGCCGCTCAGCACCTCGTCCACCCATCCCTTAAACACCTCCGGGGAAGGTGAATCAACCACCTCCCTGGGCAGCCTGTTCCAATGCCCAATGACCCTCTGTGTGAAAAACTTCCTCCTAATCTCTAGCCTAAATCTCCCCTGGCGGAGCTTGAGGTCATTCTCCCTTGTCCTGTCCCCTGTCACTTGGGTAAAGAGGCCAGCTCCCTCCTCTCTACAACCTCCCCTCAGGTACTTGTAGAGAGCAATGAGGTCTCCCCTCAGCCTCCTCTTCTCCAGGCTAAACAACCCCAGCTCTCTCAGCCGCTCCTCATAGGGTCTGTTCTCCAGACCCTTCACCAGCTTTGTTGCTCTTCTCTGAACTCGCTCCAGAGCCTCAACACCCTTCTTGTGGTGAGGGTCCCAGAAATGAACACGGGATTCAAGGAGCGGCCTCACCAGTGCTGAGTACAGAGGGAGAATCACCTCCCTGGACCTGCTGGTCACACCGTTTCTGACACAAGCCAGGATGCCATTGGCCTTCTTGGCCACCTGGGCACACTGCTGGCTCATCTTCAGTCGTCTGTCAACCAACACCCCCAGGTCACTCTCCTCCTGGCAGCTTTCTAGACAGACTTCTCCTAGTCTGTAGCTCTGCATAGGGTAGTTGTGCCCCAAGTGCAGGACCTGGCGTTTGGCCATGTTAAACCTCATGTCATGGGACTCAGTCCAGCGGTCCAGCCTGTTCAGATCCCTTTGCAGAGCCTCCCTACCCTCCAGCAGATCAACATTTCCACCCAGCTTAGTGTCATCTGCAAACCTGCTAAGGGTGCACTCAATGCCTTCATCCAGGTCATTGATGAAGACATTGAACAGGGCTGGACCCAGCACTGAGCCCTGGGGAACACCACTTGTCACTGGCCTCCAGCTGGATTTATCACCATTTACTACCACTCTCTGGGCCCGGCCATCCAACCAGTTTTCCACCAAGGAGAGCATTCACTTGTCCAGTCCAGAGGCTGACAGTTTCCGTAGCAAAATTCTGCGACCATTCACTGCAGTACTGCTACATGCCAGCAGGGATGAAGAGCTGTTTTCTTCCCAATATGTATAGACAAGACAGGCAGAGTTATGTTGCAGACTTCCAGGACTACATTTTGATTAAACACCTACACATGATGAATATACGTAGGTTCTTACTTCTTGAAAGTCACTTCGAAAATAAGAATAATAAACATTTTTCTGTCACTGAAATTTTAATTACTAGGCAAGACTTACCAAGGTAATGTGCTGCCTAGCTTGCTATTGACTGGATTTGAAATCTAGGTTACTTTCCAAAGACTGGTTCCATATGGACCGAGTTACTGTAGAGAAAATTGCTTTTCCATTTGAGAAGTACATATAACAGACTATGATGATCGGTCTGAAGTGGAGGAAAGCTATCCTTAGTGCAAATAATCCTGTCTTATCATATCTGTCTTGCAATAAACCATGATGCAGGGAGAGAGGGATGAGATGGCATATGGAAAAAACAAGATGCAGGGAGAGAGGGATTTATTGCTAAGAGAAGTTCAGTCTGATTAGGACTTGCAAACTGCAGCTCCACATAATTTATGAAGAGTTTACAGAGTTTGTCTGGGATTTGACAAATGTAGACATGTCTTAAACAAAGCTCTGATTGCTGTAACTGAAATCTATAATCACATACATTTATTCTTTACTTCATCTGTTTTGCAACCTTTCGCCTCTCTGCTGCTTCTGCTAAAATGAAAACGCTAAGAATCTGTGTTATGAAAAGCTGATATTTTCTGTCTACTGTCCTTGAATAGTAAAAGACATCATTGTCTAATCAATGGAAATAAAATTTCGTATCCATGATGCTACCAACGGCTTCTTAGGAATAGTTCTTTCATTTTCATAAACAATTCCTATGACAGGCAGTTAACATTTTCTGATCATTATCTACCATTACCTACATTTTTAAAAGTTGTTTACAGAATTGATTTGGAAACTTCAAGAAATTGAACCAAGTTGTTTTCCTATCAACATGAAGCATGAGGAGTCATCTGTAACAGAACCAGTAAAGCTGCTGCGTGACAGAGTAAAACTCGAGGAATGGGAAAATACAGCTGGCTTTAAAATAAATGTAAATACCTATTTAAATACAGAGAACTGTTTCACTTGTTTATGTGTATGTGTATATATATATGCACCTCAAATACTATGTTCAGTTTGGGGCTCCTCACTACAAGGATAATATTGAGGAGCTGCAGTGTGTCCAGAGAAGGGCAACAAAGCTGGTGAAGGGTCTGGAGAACAGGTCTTAGGAGAGCTGGCTGAGGGACCTGCACTGGGATTGTTTAACCTAGAGAAAAGGAGGGTGAGGGGAGACCTTATCACTGTCTACAGTTATCGGAAAAGAGGTTGCAGAGAGGAGGGTACAGGTCTCCTCTCCCAGGTAACCAGTGATGAGATGAAAGGAAATGGCCTCAAGCTGTGCCAGGAGAGGTTCAGATTAGTTATTAAGAAACATTTATTTACTGAAAGGGTTATCAGGCACTGGAATAAGCCGCCCAGGGAGGTGTCTGGGTCACCATGCCTGCAGATTTATAAAGACGGGTAGATGAAGTGCTCAGGGATATGGTAGTAGTGGACAGGTACGATTTGACTCAATGATCTTAAAAGTATTTTTCCAACCAAATGATTGTATGATTCTATGATTTATTTATATATATGGCAAATATACAACTGCTATTTAGTTGAATTAAAATTACAGACAAATTCTATAGCACATTAATTTTGCATACAAAACCTTACAAATCCTAGAAATCTAAGTACACCAACACTTAAAAATCGTCATATAAGTTTGATTTTGACAGCAAAAGAAATGGTTGTCTGTTCTGTATTACTGCCTGAGATGCAATAGTGTAAATGTTAAATGGGAAATGTCATTTAGGAGGACAAGGAAATGGTAATCACAAAGTCCTGATCTTCTCACTACTCATGCACGAATTTGGATTGAAGCAAGAGATAATCCTTATGAGATCAGATTATGGTACAAACATGAGATAACAAAGAAATGTCACCTCCCCAGTATTTTTAGAGGAGACTAGAGAAAACTGAAAAAATAAAATCAGAAAAGTTCAGATCATACAGGAGCACATAGAAGTGGTGAATGGCATATGGAAAAAAATATAAATAGGTTGATTAAGAAGGATGCAATTCAGATAACATGGCATCAGCAGGAAATTACATAGATGAACGCATTCATTCCTAAACCACATAGATTTTACTGCCTTTGTAGACTATCTTGCTCAGTGCAAGAGCTTTGTGATGCTTAGATGGTAAGTGTATAGAAACAAAAAAATGCAAGCAACACTATATTGAGTTTTAAATGAAATCTAATTTTCCTTGATTCTTTTAAAATATATTTGGCTTTGCCAATAGCAACATAATTGACAAGGTCTGCAAGACTTATGGTCAGTATATGGATATTTATGGGTTTATAGGTACATTCTCATTGAAATATATTGTATCAAAGTAAGAGGTGGCCAAGAAGGCCAGTGGCATCCTGGCATGTATCAGAAATGGTGTGACCAGCAGGTCCAGGGAGGTGATTCTCCCTCTGTACTCAACACTGGTGAGGCCGCTGCTTGAATACTGTGTCCAGTTCTGGACCCCTCACCACAAGAAGGATGTTGAGGCTCTGGAGCAAGTTCAGAGAAGAGCGACGAGGCTGGTAAAGGGTCTGGAGAACAGAACCTATGAGGAGCGGCTGAGAGAGATGGGGTTGTTTAGCCTGGAGAAGAGGAGGTTGAGAGGAGACCTCATTGCTCTCTACAAGTACCTGAAAGGAGGTTGTGGAGAGGAGGGCGCTGGCCTCTTCTCCCAAGTGACAGGGGACAGGACAAGGGAGAATGGCCTCAAGCTCCACCAGGGTAGGTTTAGGCTGGAGATTAGGAGGAGGTTTTTCACAGAAAGGGTCATTGGGCATTGGAATAGGCTGCCCAGGGAGGTGGTTGATTCACCTTCCCTGGAGGTGTTTAAGGCACGGGTGGCTGAGGTCTTGAGGGACTTTGTTTAGTGTTAAATAGGAATGGTTGGACTAGAAGATCCGATGGGTCCCTTCCAACCTGGTTGTTCTATGATTCTATGATTCTATGACGTTTCCTAAACATCCTTACTGCATTGATATACTGTTCCTCACTTTAAATCAACTGGCTGAAACTAAATTTAGCAACAGTGGTGCCACCACTTACCTCATGTGCAGCTTAATTTTGGGTAACTGTCTAAACACTTCATTACATTAAAAGGAATTCCTGAAAAGTATATCAGATGTTAGTTCAGTTTAACATCACTGCTCACAGTCTTGCATCTATCTTCTTCTTTTCTAACTGTTCTTCTTTATTAAAAAAACCTGTTAAATCATTGTCTATAATGGAATTAAATCAAATGATGCAACGCAAGTAAAAAGAACAGTGACATAAAAGTTGGCAGACTGGAAAAATATTAACACGACTACATGACACACAAACAAGAAAAAGTGGTTTTGAACCTCATCTAGAATACAAAATACGGTATCACTGTAGCTCCATGAATTTGGACCAGCCAAGATAGTGGCGCTAAATTTCTCGAGAATGATATTTCGAAATCCTTGGTCATGAAATGATTCCTCATGGAACTGAGATATCTTAATTCTTAGGTAGAGATTAACTAAGATTAGGCAGGAGGTTGCTCTGAACAGGTTGGGAAAGGTGGAGCACTGAAAAACTCACATGATTAGATAAGTTTTTTTACTAAAGAGAGAGTTAAATGTTGGCACTTGGTGGCCACTCAAGAAGCCCATATTACCCAGCACCATAAATTATCTGTAACCCTTTCCTCCTGCTCAGAAAAGGTGGAACAAAAAGGAAGAGTTACCCAGAGAGTAAATATTAGCTTGGATACTAATACCATGAGTTTCTTAACTGTGGCATATTGTTATTGCTTTCTATTTTAAGTTGATGTTCAACAAGCAATGATCCATAAAAGCAGCAATTACTTAAGACTTAGATTGCTGCACTTCAAATATTATTTCTCTGCAACTTTTACATGTTCTAATTTATAACTCGGGTAACTGCACAATAGATACTAATCATAACTCAAGTAAAGACTTTCTATACACAAGATCAAGGAGAGAGTATGTGAATAAAACAATCTCTGTTTTAAATTGTTCTCCTGAAATTGAATATCATATAGCCATTTATAAATTAGTCATAAACTTTTGTAAAAATTAAATTCCGAATTTTACAGAATTATATTAATTCTGCATGTGTAAAATGCATTTGAAAATGGAATAAAAGGTAGAAAATAGAATCAAAGGTTCACTCTTATTATAACATTCTTTCAGAGAGAATGGCTTACAGGAAAGTTCTCATCCTGTAAAAATATATGTACTGCTCGTTTCTCTA
This sequence comes from Coccyzus lansbergi, assembly GCA_033558105.1. Classification (NCBI taxonomy): domain Eukaryota; kingdom Metazoa; phylum Chordata; class Aves; order Cuculiformes; family Coccyzidae; genus Coccyzus; species Coccyzus lansbergi. The sequence goes on along the minus strand of JAUMJK010000283.1, from coordinate 125,587 downwards.
TGTGCATTAGTGGACATTACTGGATTCTGCACATTCATAGTGGTAACCTTGTGAGGAAGCTCCAGTCATACTTTAATTAAACTTTTAAGTGAAGACATTATTAAGAAGTAAAGGCATCACCTTTCTTTGAACTTCATATTGCTCCATACTACTTATATTTAATTTAGCATTTTTATTGCAATATTTGATCAAAGAAAAATAATTAATCCATATCTGATAAATTAATAATGTACTCATCCCTTAAGAAATTAAACTTAAAACTCTTTCCATTATTCTCAACCCATTTTCCTGAGTATTTGCTATGTCTTACATTACAGTTTGATTTTTAATGGATATGCAATAACACAATTACTGTATAGTAGTGAAGAATATTCTCACAAATAATGCCTAAGTCATAGAAGTCAAATAAATTAACAGTGAATTGCCCTGCCTTTTTTTCTTCCTTTTTGTCCTTGTTAGCTTACAGAATACAATAATCCACAGAGTCCCCCAGCCATTAGTTTTCAGCCAACATTATGTTGTCTAACATTTTCATGAAAAGCATTGGAGGTGTAAAATAGAAAATATACACTCCTGTGAATGTTAGTAGAGAAAGTAGGTAGCTGATGGGAGAAAAGAACTTGTGATTTTGACTCAAAGCAAGACTGAAAAATATTACGCGTCTTATAATTTCTCACATCTCTGGTTTCAGTTGCTGCAGTTTCATTCTTCACTGGAACTGATCAAAAATGTACATCTGGCAATGGCCCACCAGGGAAAAAGATAGGGAGCTCCAGCTTAGACATAGGGAACACGGAGGCCAACAGACACCCAGAAGACAAGTCCATAGACAAGATAAAATCATTGGAACCGTATCCATCTAGAGGACCTCCACAAGCACTTTATTTTTAAACACTTGGAAATCAAACTTATGAAGCACTTCATCTGACGTTTTTCCTCATGAGCTCTAACTTTGACATTTATATCTACAGCTTACTGATTTGTAGTTATAGTTTACTGAGTCATAGTCATAGTTTACTGATTTATAGTTTTCTTCATACATCTTTTCAGTGGGTTTACATACATTCAAGTCCTGTTGAATATCCCATCTGTAATGCTATTCCTGAGTTCATACATGGTCTTAACAGAAGAACCAGAAGCTTGATTCCCTCCTGACAGAGTTTCTTTCGTTGTTCAAACAAAACCAGAAATGTATCACGAAGAAAAACTTGACTTCTCACACATACTTGGAAGGCAACCAGCCTGCATATTCTGTCAGCAATGAAACTTGACACAGGTCCCCTGGGGACCTTTCCACCACCTGCAGGTAATCCTGCATGTTTCTACACTGTCTAAACATCAGTAAAACAGTGGACTAAGGCTCAAAATGACAGTCAGTTCTTACGCGTGGGAATTACTTTATACACCCCATCTTTAAAGGATGGAAAGCAAAGGAAAGGAAAGGAAAGTAACTGTGTGACAACATGCAGCTCTGACTCCAAGCACTGAAGATGAGCTGAATAACCAGACTGCTATTAGTGGTCACCCTTGCATAGCACTCCAACCTCCTTGAAAGCCTCACACTTCCCTCTCTTGGTTTGCAGTAGTGTTTTGATCAGTTGAACAGGCAATACACATACCTCTTACTTTGCCACATCATTTTGTTTGCTATCGCTTTAATCATTAGTAACTTTTTCTGCAGTCTTTCAAATAATAAGCTTAACACTTTTTCAAAACTAAACTAACATTAAGAGAATCAGAAGCAAAACACCAATAAAGAAAACTCATCCAAATTCTGGCATCACTCAGATGGCACACACATTACAACCAGTTTTAGCACAAAATGTACACCAGGTCAGTCCTAAATATTCTGGAAATTGCAGCCTCATTTAACCAAAAAAACCCAAGATGATTAGCAGAGCACTTTTGTCAACTTCATAGCACAGAAACTTTGCCATTGCATTTTTGGAGAATTGTCCTCATTTCATTAATTGATTTATCTCTAGCCATCGTGTCCCATGATAAAACCCCACCTCATACCAAGGTTACAAGGCACTTACTAAGATGCTTTCAGAATCAATTGGAAGGCCTGCCTTGGCCACCTAGCGGCACTGCTGCCTGCAGAGAAGTAAGGCAATACACATCAGGTAACAGCAGAAAAGTCAGAGGAAGATAATCACCTTGAAGAATGTTTTATGACATAAGTTAGCCCAATTTCATAAAAACTTCACAGCTGTGACTTTTCCCATACTACCTCATCCTAGACTCAATTTTTCTTCTCTGTGAGTTATTTGATTACAGTACTCAATCTCTATATTCAAAGTGCTGATGCACTCAACTAAGTTCAAGTACAATTTATTTCTGCTTCAAGTGTAACAGTATTTTTGTATTGTGGTATTTGCATTATTTTATATTCTATGTATTTTTTTTTCTGAAATCTTGGCACACACCAATCTGTTTACCTCAGATGTGTCTGAACACATCAGTAGATTAAATCCTAGAATATCGGTATAGACAAGGGACACTTTGAAGGTAGCTGAAATCACTAAGTTAAAAGTATTAAATATCTGATATTTTAGACCTGTCCCAGAGGCATAAATACCATACCTTATACTTAGAATGAACTTAGTTAAAGGTTATGAAATTGCATCAATTGCTGTGTCTAGAAAATGCTGCCAAGACAAGTAGTATCAGGTCATAACTGATAGTATATATATTACATTAGAGTTAAGTGTCAATTCACCACTTTAAGATGACAGAAAGCTTTTGGCAGAAGTAGAAAAGACATGACAGTGCTAGTTAGCTGTGTGACAATGTCATTCCGACCACTTTCATATTAAAAATAGACCTTGTATTATACTTCCACTTTAGCTGCGGTGGTCCCAATGATTTTGTAAGCTTTCAAAGTGGCAAAGGTAAAGCTAAGTATCATGAGGGTGAAACCATACAAAAAACAAAATGTGAGATGTATCTTTGGAAGGTGGGAACAAGTCAACCACGAGGCGATCTCCTCCAATGTCATCCCAAAATAATCAAAACTTCTTACCACATTATTTCCCTTTACTATGCACTCTCGATGCACCTACATTTCTACTCAATGTGATAACTCTTCTGCTTCCACAATCATTCAGGGTCATCTAAGCTACTGCATAAATTCAATCTTCAGGTTAAATCTGAGCCCCAGTTATAGTCTCAGCTTCAACTTTCATGAAATATTTTCACCAGGAAAAACAATAAGGGCTCAGCTGGCTGAGGCTGCTTTTTAGTTTCTGGAGTGTTCAATTATACAGCAGGAGAAGAGAAATGACTTTCAAGCATAAAGAAAGCAACTGTAAAGAAAACGAATGTAGACTGATAAACTGAGAATGGAAAGGTCAGAGTTCTGCTTCCTGTTTATTTAAGAGAAAGACAAAATCTAAAGATTTACAAACAGTGGCCACTGGGATAGATCAAATACATGTAAAATAAAGGAATATGATGATAATGTTTCTTATTTCATTTTCAAGCACTCTTAGGATGTTTCGTTACATCAGCATCTTCTTCCCTGTCCTAGATAGATAACTTGATTAATTAAACTTTTGGTTTTCCTTCCTATGAAGAGCACTTTCTAGAACATAACTAAAGTCCCAATTGACATAAAGCAACCGCAAACCACTTACATTGAAGGAAAAATGGTGGACCTTTCACATGGTACTTGTGAGATCCTTGTGCTTTACGCACCTTTCCCACTCTGTTTTTTTTTTCATGAACGTCATCTGTTTAGTACTGCAGTTCTTCAGGGATTCAACTGTGGGTCTAGCTAATCTAGACTGAACTCTGCTATAAATCAGCATAAAGTCACTTTGCAGCTAAGGAATATAACCTACCATTAGACCAAGGCATGTTGTACAAACACAAGAAGCTCCAGGCTGCTCGCACATAAAAGGGAAAGCATTCATGGCCCTGCAGCACTCCTTCCACAGACTGAAGTCGGTGCAAAAGAGGTCATGCTCAGGCCATGGTGGGAGTGGTGAGGAAAGAGCTCAGTGCTCAGTTGTAAAACACTGCCTGTTGGGCTGCTGGGAATCACAGCAACCACCAACACCATTTTAAATAACATTTCTGAACTTCCCAAATCATGGGAGTTTCAAGTCACCTCTGCCTGCCCTGCAGCACCAAGCTGTGCCCCCTGAGGAGCACAGTAAGACGGCCAGCCAGCATTTCCCCTGTCTGCATGTGAAGTGTCAGGCTCTCTTTACAGCTCTAGTCTGCACAAACAACTTGTTTTCAATGTTGTGCTGAAGTGTGAACACAGCACTCCCCAACTGGGCAATAAAATACTAGCAATGAAAATGTGAGGCTGAAACTGGGGAAAAAGCTCCAAAATTCTGCTCTGTGAATATGAACAATGGGAAAATAGCTGAAGCTTGCACTCCAGATGCATTATTTAGACTCTCATTGTTTGTTTTTCTTAATATGACTGGAATGATCAAAATTTCTCATTTACAATTTTCAGCTAATCTACCCACATACGCACTAGATATCGCAAACCTTTTTGTAGCCAAAACCTAATATTTCCTTTGTAATTCATGGATGAGTTTTCTTAATTTAAAAAAAAATGAAGATATATCACTCCAGTCATGTGGGGTTGTTACTGTGTTAAGTAATAATCTCTGTGCATGGATTCCATCACAATGTATTTTGTTACCGAGTACCCTGTTTTCTTATTATTTTATTGGAAATAACCCTCCCATGGCCTCTGTGGAAATGAGTAACATAATGCTTTTGTAACGAACACAGACTTTGTACAGTTTGTTCTACTTATTCTGCAGTAAATTCTACTTACTGCAGCTCAAGCCTAATCTTAGAAATCTTTGAGTGCACAAATCCGTGTGCCTGTGAGAGACAGAGAAACATGTAATAAAGTGAATCCCCACAGAACAGTACAAATTTCTGTGCTGCATTCTTATCTTGTCTGATAGAACCGCAGGTAAAGAAACGCATAAAACAGTTGTATTTATTGTATGCTTATATTAACTGCATGTCACTTTCTATTTCACCCAGAGAAAGTGGCACGAAACCTCCTACTCCCTTAGAAAGATGTTTGGCATTAGCCATAAGACAGGGACAGTAGCTGCCAGTGCTCTTTTCAGTGAAAACACCTCCTTATCATCACTAGATCAGTGCATGGTTTTACCTCCTAATAAAGCTATAATTAGTTCAAGGGCAAAAATATTATTGAGAAGATGCAGCTTTGTCTAAGATGAGAAGCTTAGCATTCCAGTTCTTCATACAAGATTGCTTCAGCAGCTGTGAGCAGAAATGTCTCCATCACTGATACCTTCCTATCTTAAATGAAACACTTGGAGGTATGTAAACGGATATAAAGAGATATGGGAAGTACTGGAACATCTCTGTCCTGTAAAGGCATATTTTGGGCAACACCACACCAACCATACATTGAGTATCTCTATTGCAGTTCCTCTCTACTTACATTAGACGTAATTTAGTAAAGAGATTCAAAATGTAGTAATGTATAACTTGTATCTACAGATTAAAAACTCATGTCTCTAAATTGCTTTGACGATGTTTGGTATATGAAAGTTAACATACAATGCGATTCTTGGCTCTAGTATCAGTTATATACTTTCACATTAAAAAATAAGCCCATGTAGACTGAGCTAAATGGAACCTGACTGGTCTTAAGAAATGCTGTGACCTTTTGCATTGAGCTGAAGAAAATAGTCAACATGCTGGTCTACATTCTCTATTCCTCATTTCAATTCAATAAAAAAAGCTCTGTGTTGCAAGAAGGGTTGCTTGGGGTGCTAACAGCACATTTATTTCATGTTTCTGTAAATGCATCTTCATTTAATGATTTCATAGCAGCACAATTAGCATGAAGAGTAGAGTTTGGAAAGCTGGTCCTGCAGTAAAAATACTGATGTGAAATCCAAGAGAGAGATTCAGTGTCTAACTCGGCTGCCCACTTCTGGCAAGACTTTGTAAAGTTGTTCAAATTATGTTATCAGTCACTAAAATGAAAGTGATTTAGATTATTTCATCTTGGTTTCACTTCATTCTAGCTTAAATCTGAGCGTCTGGATAATCCGTAGGTCAAGAGAGCCCTTGGGGCTGCAAATGCTGCTGTAATAGAAAAAGGATTCTTTGGGCTGGTAAGTTTTGATGACAGATAAAAAGTAGTCGGTGTCTGTGGTAATTCTAGGACATATAAATGCCTGTTTTTACCAACATTGGGACGTTTTTGTTATAAAGTTAGTAGGGAGCAACAAGTATCATCTTTATTGTTGTGAAAAGTGTTCTCTTTCTTTTTATCCCTCCCTATTTATTTGTTTCTCAGTCCTCTGTTGCTGAGGAAATATTAGCCTCCAGTTAGTAATTTCCCTTATGTAGTTTTTGCTTTGTAGTAATTTGTCAAAATTTTCCTGTTTTCATCCTCTCTGCCAAGAATACTTTTCCCATACAAAACTGAACTCAGACTGGGAACTATTGAGCTTTCAATTGATGACATTGGGAAAAGTGAGCTCTTCAAGATATATGTTCTTAATTACTCCTTCCTTGTATCACTCCTCATTCTCTGTGAAGATTAGCATCTTCTGGGAGGAAGGAGAGGACTCTGTGTAGCAAGCACTACTAAACCTAATGGGAAAAAGAGTATAACGAGACTCTAGCTGGGAACTCCTTCCCACTCCCCATCCTGACAGGCCCTGGGGACCCTCATACAATCTCCATAAAGATGCTGGATGAGGAGCAGTAATAGAGAAAAAACAGTCAGGAACTCAAACAACAGAGGATATGGGGAAGCAAATGAACCAGAGATATCCATAGTACTTGCAATAGCCACAGCTGGATTACTTCTGCCCAGAGGTAGTTGCGTACCACTCTCTTCTTGCTGTGTCCTTGCATCCATGCATTTTATGCTCAATCTCTTTCCATTCTTTCCTCTTCCCTGGCCCTGACCAGCAGCCATAAGACTTATTCACCATAACAAAACAAAAAAAAAAAAAAAAAAAAACACAAAAACCAACCTCTCCATAACTTCTATACAGAACTTACACCTTTATTTGGTCCTTTTATGAGCTTTACTGCTACTTCCTCCTTTGTCTTTTCCTGTTGTAGTCTGTATTTTACCTACAGGGACTCTGCACCTCTGTACACATCAAGATTCTGACACTGGATGAGTTTTCACCATAAACAGATTAAACTCAATAAGTGGTACTAAACAGAGTAATGAAGGACATGGCAGACTGAGTAGCTGAGCATGTATTCTCATGTGCAGAGCGATGAAAGCAGGAGTCAGTCAGCTCAGGGATGTGGGATGTACACCGCAGAAGGAATAATCAGGAGGCCACTGGGCTATCCATCCCAGCACACCGTGTTGACTACTAGAGTGCAAACCAATAAATGATGACAGAGCTGAGCATCAGTAATTGACCCAGAGGACTAATTTGACGATGTCCATCACAAAAATCTCTGCTTCTACAGAGCATCCTTACAGCAAAAGAGGCACTAAATGTGTCACTTCTGGAGTTAGTCAGTCCTTCCCTAACCATCTCAGGAAAAAACTTTATAGCATTCCTGCTGATTCAGTAGCATGGCAATTTCCTCGTCACTCCAAATGCAGATCTCTCACATGCTAACATAAACGCACCCACTGGGACCATTTTTAAAATGCCTACCTCTTCTCTTGAGGGTCTGCTTACAAAGTTGGCTGTTATAACTATGCAAACAGAGCACCCAATTCAATTCTCACATACACTGGTTACACACAAGAGTCTTAGTCTACATTTCTGCCAATCCAGACATTCGTTTCAGTATTGTTATTCTGAGTCAGAGATCTGATGTAAACACTAACAGGTGGCAGAAAGTGCAATTTCCATACAATAATAGTACTAGGGTTTGTATTCGTTCTGAGGGATAAAGACCTGGCCACATCTCAGTTACCAGAGAAGTGTGTGACAACCACGTACTGCTGCATTAAGAAAGGCAAATGAGATCTGAGGAGGTATAAATTGAGGTGTCTCTCTCCTCCAGGGGAGATGTTATGCATTAATGCCCTAATAAGATTTCACCTGACATACTGTATACTGTTCCCATCACTCACGCTCAAGAATTATGAACTCCAAGCACAGCAAACCCAGAGCAGAACATTCACATGAAAAAGGTCCTGTCTCAAGAAGGAAAGCTGGAAAGTACAGCTTGTTCACTTCAGCAGAATGAGGACTGGGGAGAATGCTTCCACCCCAGAAAGACACCAGGAAGGGGAAACACACACTTTAAACTTAAGAACAATGTTGAAAGAAGATCAAATAAATATAAACCAATAAAAATAATGTGGGGCTGGAAATAGAAGTTGACTTCTGACAGTCAAAGAAATGCAGCTTAGCATGGATGGGGCAGAACCCTCTACAAGCATCATCACTCCACATTAGTTCCCCAAGGATGGCAATTGGAGGAGAGCAGTGAGCAGCCCCAGCTGCCGCAGTTGGGAACCTTGCAGAGGCAGGTGTGTAGGGTTTTGCCTCTGTCTGTTTCATAGAATCATAGAATCACAGAATCACCAGGTTGGAAGAGACCCACCAGATTATCGAGTCCAACCATACCTATCAAACACTAAACCATGCTCCTCAGCATCTCATCCACCCGTGCCTTAAACACCCCCAGGGAAGGTGAATCAATCCCCTCCCTGGGCAGCCTCTGCCAGTGCCCAATGACCCTTTCTGTCAATTTTTTTTTTCCCTAATGTTCAGCCTGAACCTCCCCTGGCAGAGCTTGAGGCCATTCCCTCTTGTCCTGTCCCCTGTCACTTGGAAGAAGAGGCCAGCTCCCTCCTCTCTACAAACCTCCTTTCAGATAGTTACGGAGAGCAATGAGGTCTCCTCTCAGCCTCCTCTTCTCCAGGCTAAACAACCCCAGCTCTCTCAGCCGCTCCTCATAAGGCAGATACAGGTGAAATTCCAATGTTTTCCAACGAAAAGCCTTGTCTTCTCACTCACTTTAGTAAAACCTCCTTTCCCCAAAGTGCGTTTCATATCCCAGGGCGGGGAGGAACAGGCCCGCAGTCAGCGGGAATGAGAGAGAGAAGGGGACCAAAACAACCCCCAAAACCCACTCCAAACCAACCCCCCCCCCCCAGACCCAAGAGCGGTCTCTGCGGGGCGGGGGGCGCCTCTGCTCCCCCGCGTGATTCAGCCCGATGCCTCATCCCCGGCCGCCCCCGGTGCGAACGTCCCCCGGTTAAGTTTCCCGGCGCTGGCGGGGACACACGCAGCCTCGTCCCGAGCGCCGTCGGAGCCGGCGGGGGGGATGGCGCAGGAGCTGCGTCAGCGGGGGCCTCGGCGGCGATTGGGGGAGCCGGCGCTCTCCCCGCGCTCGCTAATTATAAAGTGTCGCCCGCTCCCGCTCCGCTCCGCACCCGCGGCTACCCTCCGACGGGCGGCTCGGCCTTGCTGTGCGTAGCGGGGGCTCCCGCAGCGGGGACCGCGGCGACGCGCAGCTCCCTCCCGAGGGGAGCCCGGAGTGAGTGACTGAGTGAGTGAGGGAGCGAGCGACCGAGCCGGGCGGCTCGGGGCGCTCCTCCGGGAAACCCTGCCCGGCAGGAGCCGCCGTCCCGCTCCGCCGGGGCTCGGTCGGGGCCCGGGGAAGGCGGGGAGAGCGTTTGGGGACCAGCGTTTGGCTTCAAACCGGAGTTTCGCGCCGCTTCGTCCGTCGGGTCCGCTCCTGCTGTCGGGGCGCAGGGAGGGATGCTGCCTTGAGCGCACGGATGCTGCCTTGAACCCCTGCTTAAGCGCACCCCCGCTTGCCTTACGCCCCCCCCCCCGCTTGCCTTACGCCCCCCCTGCTTGCCGTAAGCCCCCTCCCCGCTTGCGTTAAGACCCCCCCCGCGGCTGCAAACTCCGCATGTGAGTGACGGGAGTTGCGTTCGACCCCGCGATTTGCTTTTCCAAGCGCTTCGGCGGCGGGGACGGGAGCCCGTCGTCTCGCCGGCTGACCTCTCCTTCTTGCAGCCCCCCCCCACCCCTCCGCCCTCCATGGCGCTGCTCCTGAGGCTCGGGTGGTCGCTGCTGGCCCTTGGCTCCTGCCTGCTCCTCGGGGCGCGGGCGGATTGCGGCAGCCAGTGCGCAGCCTGCGCCTATCGCCTGGGACCCCGCGCCGCCATCCACCCCTGGGTAAGTGGGGCCAGACCCCCAGCCGCCTTCGGTAGGGAGGGAAAGGGAATAAGCCAACAAAAGAAAAATACTAGGGAGGGCGTCCGCAGTCGTTTTCGGAGGGTGGAGCGGGACCCGGGGGCGCTGAGGGAGCGGAAAGGGGGGGAGAAAAGGGGTCTCGACGCTCCAGCATCGTCAATCTGAGCCGGAAGGCTGATAGAAACACTAAAAGGCGGCGGAAAGCGCTGAGAGGAGACCTCGTTACTCTCCACAACTACCTGAAAGGAGGTTGTAGAGAGGAGGGAGCTGGCCTCTTCTCCCAAGTGCCAGGGGACAGGAAGAGAGGGAATGGCCTCAAGCTCCGCCAGGGGAGATTTAGGCTGGAGATTAGGAGGAGTTTTTTCACAGAAAGGGTCATTGGGTATTGGAATAGGCTGCCCAGGGAGGTGGTTGAGTTACTATCCCTGGAGGTGTTTAAGGCACGGGTGGATGAGGTCTTGAGGGACTTGGTTTAGTGTTAGATAGGAATGGTTGGACTAGAAGATCCGATCGGTCCCTTCCAACCTGGTTGTTCTGTGGTTCTGTGATTCTGTAATTATAGTACTAGAATAGTACTAGATTTTGTGTTAGTTCTGAAGGGTAAGGACCTGGCCACATCTCAGTTACCAGAGAAGCGTGTGACAACCACGTACTGCTGCATTAAGAAAGGCAAATGAGATCTGAGGAGGTATAAATTGAGGTGTCTCTCTCCTCCAGGGGAGATGTTATGCATTAACACCCTAATGAGATTTCACCTGACATACCGCGTACTGTTCCCATCGCTCACGCTCAGAAATTATGAACTCCAAGCACAGCAAACCCAGAGCAGAACATTTACATGAAAAAGGTCCTGTCTCAAGAAGGAAAGCTGGAGAGTGCAGCTTGTTCACTTCAGCAGAATGAGGACTGGAGAGAATGTTCCCACCCCAGAAAGAATCATAGAATCATAGAATAACCAGGTTGGAAGGGACCCATGGGATCTTCTAGTCCAACCATTCCTATCAAACACTAAACCAGGTCCCTCAAAGACACCAGGAAGGGGGAAAATTTACTTTAAACTTAAGAATTGGGTTGCTGGCGAAAGGGGTCCCGACACGAACCCAGCTCACCCATCCCTCCCGCTGCCCATCAGCCTGCGGGGAGGGAGAGGGGTACCCTGCGCAGGGCAGCCCCGGGTCAGCAAGGGAAAAGCCGAGGGAAAGCGTAAAGGGAAAGGAAAATCCGTGCGGAGAGGGCGGCTCTGCACGAAAAGGAGAGGTCGCTGCTGACACTCCAGCCCCGATGGATGAGCTCTCTCCAGGCAGGTTGGCTATAGAACTGGGAAGTGGCGGTTCTGTCAGAAAACTTGGCTGGATCTTACAAATAAATGGGTTTCAACTCTGGTTTGCGTGGCAACACCTCCCTCTGCTCCTTCCTTTTTGCACGGTGCTGCACGATGTTAGGAATTTGCCTGGAAAAGATCACTTTGATAGTGTCTCATAGGACAAACCTTGCTAAGAAATTTCCAGAATGCTGGAGGGAGGGAAGGAGGTGATAGTCGATAATTTTAATGATACTCGAAATTATGTAAAAATACAGCCACAAAGGCAACTCATCTTGAGGTTTAAGAACCGGGCTCAGCAAAATTCCGAGTTCCTTCGGCCCTCCCTAAAAAAGGGGGTGCATCTAAATGATGAAAAATTTTGTTCCTATGATGTCATTGACTATTTGGGACCACACAAAAAGAAAGACTGGACCCTATTCTTACACAAAATCGGGAATCGCTGAGTATTTCTCCTGACTCCAACCACAGGTAGTTCATGAGGGTGATATTCTTAGGGCGAATTCTGAGTTCCCTCGACCCTCCCTAAAAAAGGGGGTGCATCTAAATGATGAAAAGTTTTGTTCCTATGATGTCATTGACGATTTGGGACCACACAAGAAGAAAGACTGGACCCTATTCTTACACAAAATTGGGAATCACTGAGTATTTCTCCTGACTCCAACCACAGGTAGTTCATGAAGGCGATATTCTTAGGATGGCTGCTAAAACAGCGCACTATACTTTTGCTTATATTAGCTTTCATCAAACTTTATATTCAGCCTTGGGGTGGAGGGAAGTGGTAGTTTGCTCTTACAGAGGGAGGTATACGAGGTTTTTGGACTATATGTGGTAGATGTCCATACTGATATTCTCTTGTACACCTCCAGTATTTATTCAGGAAAAAAAAAATCCCATTCCACAACAACAGTCACTAGATGAAATGGGGAAAGAAGCAGTGTGCTGTACAGGATATTACCCTAGAAACAGCTTTTAGAAAGGAATGTTTCTGGATGCTGGCATCCACTAACATCATAACTGATCTTATCACATTGTATCTGTAAGATGCAAGATTTATTGCATTGTACCTGATCATTCACACCTATGAGAAAGCTTATGTTAATTTGGCCATAGGCAGTTATTTAAACTAATTGAGAAGGGGAAAGGATGGGAACGACCTATTCTTGCTTTGATTTAGAGTCATTTCAAAGTCAGGCTGAGGCAGAAATCGCATTCTCTTTACAGCATAACTATGATATATAACAACAAGCATGTAGTGCAAGTTAAAATAAATTATTCTTGCAAAATACATAGGTGCCTTTCATTTTCTTGTGATTGCATCAAAACCATATATACATTTCTGAGGCTTAACGAACAGGTAAGGACAGAGGTAGAGAGCTGGTCAGTTAGCTATTAGAGAAAACTGTGCTGAGGTCATTAGAAAACATCATCCATATGCAGGATATGTGTACCTTTTGTTGAAAATACTGATTTCTTTTTTTAATCATTGTGGTATGAAAAACAAGAAGGAAAACTACTGGATTCACCTTCTTTTTTGCAAACAAAGGGTGTGGCATCACAAGAAGGAAATTCTCCTGACAAAACAGAGAGAGTAGAAGCTAATACATACATTATTCTTTTCACATGACAGGTTACAAGATATGCATACAGGTCCTACTTTTTTTATCTCTTAGCCTGAAAATTTTTCATTATAACCAGAAGCAGTATAGCTTATGATTTTTTCACTCTTTCTGATGGTCATTAATTTGTATGCAAAATAATACAACCAGAACTTTGATTCTACCTAAGAAAGCCTGTATTTCTACATTTGCATTGGTACACATTTGAAAGACTTGTTCCGCAAAGATAAACTAATGGCAATGGATAGAAATAGAGCTGTGCAGTATGTTGAAGATGTATAGCAGTACAATATAGCTCGCTTCTTAGTGACAATGGCATTTTATTTGCACTGTCATTTATTTCCAAAAATTTTTGAGTGCTGCTTTCAGTTAAGAAGTTTCAATCCTCTTTTACACTTTCATTATGAAGCAAATCACAGTTGTTTTCTAGCTTACTGCTAGTAAATACAAAACATTTAATAAGAACCCACCGAGATGTAAGGCAGGTGCAGGAATTGTAGGTGTATCTTCCTTTGAAACAGAAACATTGAGGCAGCCTTGACACGCAGGACCCATGATCCACCTTGTCCAGTATTCTGTCTCAGAGTGGAGACTAATGTGTCCTTCAGACAGGGACATGAAGAACTTCAGAACAGATAGGTACCAAATCGGCTGTTCATGAAGAGCAGCCCTTCTAAGTCACTCATAAGAAGAGGCTCACTCATGGCCTTTTAAAAACAAGTAAAGCTAAGACAAAGTGGCAGTGAGGTGCTTATTACTATGAAATTGTTCTCAGCAAACCACATCCATTTTTTCAGGCATGTACGCTAGAATGTGAAGGAAAGCTACCTACTGCCAAAGCCTGGGAGGCTTGCAAGGAGCTCCTGCAACTGGCAAAGCTGGATTTTTCTGAGGATGCCAACATTGCTCCAGGAGACAAGAAAGAACTGGATGAGAACCATTTGCTTGCAAAGAAGTACGGAGGCTTCATGAAAAGATACGGAGGGTTCATGAAGAAAATGGATGAGCTGTATCGGGTAGAACCAGAGGATGAAGTTAATGGAGGAGAAACCCTAGCTAAGAGGTACGGAGGGTTTATGAAGAAGGACTCAGATGATGATGCCCTTGCTAATTCCTCTGATCTGCTGAAAGAGCTTCTAGGAACAGGGGATAACCCTGAAGCAGGGCATTACCAAGAGATAAATGAAAACAATGGGGATGTCAGCAAAAGATACGGAGGCTTCATGAGAAGCATAAAGCGCAGCCCAGAACTGGAAGATGAAGCCAAAGAGCTGCAAAAGAGATACGGTGGCTTCATGAGAAGAGTGGGTAGGCCAGAATGGTGGCTGGATTACCAGAAACGATATGGTGGGTTTCTTAAGCGCTTCGCCGACTCTATTCTCCCCTCAGAAGAAGATGGGGAGACTTACTCCAAAGAGGTCCCAGAGATGGAAAAGAGATATGGTGGATTTATGCGATTTTAATACCTTTCCTTTTACCCCATTTGTCCTAAATGAGAAAGACTGCCTTATCGGTCATAACTTATTGTAACGTGTTGCTTGTACTGTACAGTTTTTTACTGTCCTTGGTTAATGATGCAACCTGTGATTTGTTGTTTCAGGTTCTGTGGTCTTTCAAGTCAAATAACTAATTTCTGGTTTGGTAAAGTTTCCGTCTGTATTGTAGTTTCCATGCTAGAACTATTTTGATTATTGTATTCACTTTCTTTAAAGAGGAAGTACATCTACAGTAGAGTTGCTTAACTGTGTATATATAATAAATTCTTCATCCTAACTGCATACATTCTGAAATGCTCTTTGTTTTCTTTTAGTCATTTAATTAAACATTATATCAATTTTTCTTTAAGCAATCAGAGCAATGCTAAGTTCTTTTTTTCTAAGTACAGAATTTGTACTGCACACACAACAGCTGAAACACATTTTTGTCTCTAGTTTTCTCGGTTTCTTAGAATACTAGAATAATAAATCTGCTCTAAAGTGAATATAGCTGCATTTGCTTTAACTGCTTTCATTTTAAACAGTTAATAGAATAAATGTTTAAAGCCCGAATATATAATTCATGATGTTCAGCCAATTTCCATGAAAAAAATTCTAAGTGTTTTTCACTCAAAGCACTAAAACCATTTCTCCAATGCACAACACGGTGCCACATTTTATTTACACCTTTTGTATCCATCCAATATAGGATTGTACAGTTAGCCTTAAATTTATAAACACTAAATCAAAAAATAAGCCAGTTTGTGCAAAATGAGTATGACCCAAAATTGCGTAGAAATATTTCAAAATCATAATTGTATACAGCACCTGACAGACAGTTTTCTATGTGTTTCCTTCCTCTGCTGGTATAAGTCACTTTGGCAGCACTGAAATATTGGAAACTACTGGTCAGTCTTTTCTGTTTCAAAAACAAAACAAACGAAAAAAAGCACTCTAAGTACATCTGAGAACACACAGAAAACCCAACACCAACATTATAGGTCCTTTGGCATTTGCATGGGTCATGAAAGCCAGCTCCCATCCCAGTGTGCACTTCTTCCATAACTCTAACTGCCCCCCTAGTCTGTGAGAAATTTTCCCCATTTACTGCTGCTAGGTAGTGGTTATTTCACATTTAAATTAACATGATAGTTTAAAGTTTCTACAATCAAAATCCTCAAAACTGTTTAGATATCTGATTTTTGCTTAAATAGTTTATGGGAGCTAGATCTGTGAAACCATCCGTGGTTCTGCATTCAGTGTCTGTGTTTCAATTTGCACAGCACTAATTATTGACACAAAAGGCAAACTGAGGGTCTGACTTTTCTTTAACTTCAAGTCAGTGAGATCTTCTAGGCTCTGAGGACTTTTTAAAATTAAACGGTGTTTAAATATGTGCTTAAAGTCTCATTACGTACAATTAGTTGTGATGATTTTTGGCTTGGCCCTTAGAGGATGATAAGGGTGGTCTGAAGTGGCCACATTCTTCTGAAGATTTCGTAAACAGTAACATATTCCTTTTGTTTCATTAAAAGCAGGACACCTATTTTACCTTTCATGTTGTACAGAATTCATGACATCAAATTTTAAAAGGGAGAAAATACAGACATCTGTGGAAGATCCTTCCACAGATGATCTCTTCAGGATTCAGTTGTGTTCCTTGTTACCTTTCTAAAGAGTTCTTCAAGATGCCACCAGGCATAGGAAAAGTCTTCTTCCTATTCTTTCCACCCATAGTACCTGTCTGCTGGTGGCTGGAGGACATCAGTCGAGTTCCTGGAACACACTACTTGGGCTATGCACACTGGGCCAGCTCTGTAGCACAAACCCATGCATGTGATGCAGGTATCAGCAACAGATTTACTTCAAACATACACTCCAGAAAGCAAAAATAGCAACATGTTGCAAGCAAAACTGGACCATTAGTCTCTGACACAATGCAGTTGCATCCTTAGTCTTTCACGTCAAAATTTATTCGCTTATTTTCCCTAAAACTTTCTTACTCTAGTTCAGTCAAAGAGAGGCCCTTGCCAGCTTTCTAACTAAAACAAGCATTGTTGTACTTGATGATAAAAAAGATTTACCAGTTGTCACCCATCCTTCACAACGAAAAATATGTGATTTATTGAGGAATAAACCTCACAAAGTTCTAGAGACCTAGTATGTATCTTGAAGAATGAAGTGTTTTGATGTACTAAACCTTCCCATCTATATCAATTTATATAGTAAAAAAAAAAAAAATTGATATGAACACCTAACTGGGATATGCAAACCAAAACAGGAATGAGGGCAAGCAAAGTGGAGGACAAAGTCTCTTCCAAGGCTGGATAGGGAGGTAGTAATGTACATGAAAGGAAGATGTGACTTTGATTCTCTGAGTGAAACAGCAAAGCTGAATAGTCCTTATTCTTTCCAGTCCAACACTTTCTTGCTTTGAACATCATAATTTAAAAGATGTGAAGTTAGAATAAGATCTAATTCCTTCTTGTTGATATGAAATTTCTTATCTTATGACTATGAGTTATGCCATCACTCAGGGTGTATCTAACACTAAAGTGTTCTAACATTCCTAGTAATTAACATTTCAGATTAAATGAGCTCAAAATATGCCAGTGAATCAAGCATGGTTACATGAAGTCCACTTTACTAAATCACAAATTAAAACTAAATTTGAAGATCGGGTCTATTGGGCTGGGAAAAATGGGGGCATCTCAGAAAATTATTGAAACAGCTGTATTGCTTTATAAAAATAAAAAGCAGAAAGGAGACAAAATTAACTGCAAGAGTATTCTGAAAGGAGAAGTGTCATCCTGAGACCAAAAGCCAGATTCTGCATTTCCTTTCCCTGGCTTTTATCATTGACTTGGCATTTTTACACAGCAATCAATATTCCACAGTAAAATCATGTGTAGTATCAATAGTTTGAATACTAAATATAATAAAAAACAAATACAAAAAGTGATTGCTAGAAGGGTCTAAACCAGTCAAAGACGTTAATGTCTCCGCGATAGGAAGAAAGGGAAGAAAAAGGTGACCTAGTTAAGGTTAGGGAAGGATGAGTTGGGCTTTTTAATTAGAACTGAATAGAGGAAGAAAGCAAAAACCAAAAAAGAATGTCCTGAACCAAATGAAGTTCACATACAGTAGCAGATCGTGAGGGAGAGAGAAGCTGATGAATACGATGACTTCTGAATACTAAACTGCGTGCAGAGGAGCTCTGCCTGAAAACCTAAGCTTAAATCGTCAGATAACGAGGAAAGGTCATAGAGCTATTCCCACATCTCAGATGAACTCAGTATATTCTCTGAGCTGAAATATGCAGGCATAACCTTGAATTTTTGGGGGGCGAGGGAGGGGAGTTTTCTGGTAAATGGGTATGTAGTATGATATACAATAAATACAAATATAAGTAACTACAAAATTCTTATTACAATAACTATTTTGTAATTATTTCTAAATAATTGTAACAATTTATTTATCATTGTTCATAACCATATCATAAATATGAATAATTATAACATCAGTGTTGTTAACTGTTTCAGATAATGTTTCCCAAGACAGAAACTTCATAAGACCAAAAACATGTTCTAATTCAATGTACTGAAATAAGTGTTATTAAACTGTGTTCAACATAGACTCTAAATATGAACTGACTCATTTTACTTCTGAAGGGAACTTAATTAACAAGAGCCAAAATTTTGAATGGATGATGTGTCAGGGTCTCTGTGTCATTAAGGATGGGTTTGGAGGCCTGCACATAACACAAAATGACAAAATCATAGTATAACCTGCAGTTTATGTATACATCTCAGTGCCAGAGAAAGCAATCTTTATAGCCTTTTTCAAGCACTACAAAGCTCAGTTGGACACAAACAACAGCATTCCTTTTTATGCCAACAGAATCATCCCAGAATTTGCCCATTCAAAGGCAAATAAATGGTTAAATTCCCTGGTTCTAGTTTCTTTTGAGAATGAAGAAATTCCTGGTATAGGTTAGCTAGTCCCAGAACCCATTTTATTTACAATGAGGTTCTGGGACCACCCCAAGGAGCATACCATATTTCTGACCTTTCAGAAACACTGAAGTGGGATGTAAAAAGCCACACAGAGAACAGTGTAACTACTTCCCTATCAGAATCTTAAAACTTTCATAATTTTCGTTTCCCAACAAGATGGGTCATTCAAACATCATTAACGAGATCATTCTCCCTAACTAAATCTTGCAGTCTTGCCTCTCTACAAGAGCAGCTGCTTTGGCAGTGCACAGACTTCATCTCTTCCACTCTCTTTACTGTCCTACCATCTCTTCTAGAAATCCTTTTGTCATCTTCCACACACAGTCTTGGCTGTAGTTTCACCACCCACAACACTGAGGTTTGCTTTCTGGCCCAAGCGGAGAGAGTCTATTGTGTACATCTAATTGGAGAATGACTGAAACCCCCAGTCCCAATTATAACCCTGCGCTACCCACAGTATTAAAAAATAGTTACACAAATCAGCAGGAATGCATTGATTAACACATCATAGCAGTATATCTTAATATTGTAACTGTATTGCGGTTACAGACCAGCACTGTGCCCACCTGATAAGGGCAGGAAGCTGTCATGAACATAGCTGCAAGCGACCAAAAGAGTTGCAAAGCCAGCTGTAAATCATTAATCCAAGCACTGAATTACTAATCCCATCAGCCTCATTTAAAGCATTTAAACTGACAGTTGTGTATCCAATTAACTGTTGCTATAGAAAATGAAAATGCTTAGAGGTATTTGACAGACAAATCTTTACTGGCCCAGCAGGGATTTAGTCTGAATTTGGTTAATTAGATTGTGACTTTACCTAAATTGAGCATTTACTGTAATCCTTGCTGAAACCGTGGAATGAAATCTCTCAAGGTTAAACAGTCATCACAAAAGCACATCACGCTGCCAAATAATTTGTTTAAACCACAGCGCTACACTGCTTCCTCAAGAAGGCTGACGTATTCTTGATCACAGATTATGGGTGCCGAACCTTTCCATAGCTCTCCATATGTAGGTTTGCAGGGGCATACATGACCTTCGCTTCTTGCCTTTCTGTCATTACTCCCTTTCTCAATTCATCTCCAGCCCAACACTGACTGTTTGCAAAAGATCCTACCAACCCTTTATTTTCCTACTACATTTAAATGTATGACTTGATCTGTGTGAAGATATCAGGCCAGAGCACGTCTTGATTCCAATCCATATAAAACTAGAAGACACTGAGTAATGAAAGCTGTTCATACACTCCTGTGAGAATCTGTGTCTTAACTCTTAGACAAGACCTCTGAAAATAATATTGTAGAACACTTCTTCAGGTAACTCTCTTTCTCTCTCCCAAGAGCAGAAAATAATAGCAGCAGCAGTATAAATATTAGCTGAATTTCTCTCATAAAAGCAGTTGAGGCAGATAAGCTACGTAAGTCTTTCTTAGAACACATACACCAACGTTTTTGAATCATGACCTGCAATATAAATGAGTTTTACAACGGGACTTTCACATTTCTCTGCATGTCCACCTTCATCTCTGCAAATAACTAGCTGGCAAAGGTGGGAAGTGGGGCTGAAACTTCAACTGCACCATGTTTCTCCACCTACAAAAAGGTTCCACAGAATATGTTTTTTTAAAAAAAAGATTTTGGTTAATATGGCATAGCTGTCAAGCTATGACAACTAACAACACAGTTAATGTGACAAAGTTATTATCAGAAAATTATTTACTCATTCATTTCCTATCAGTCAGAAAATAATAAATGTAAAAAAAAAAAAAAATGCTGTCAGCTTCCATTTGAACAGAAGCAGTGGAATCTAGTGAAAGCAAAACATTCCCACAAGAGCCCATGCGTGCTTCAATTTT
Organism: Coccyzus lansbergi; assembly: GCA_033558105.1. Classification (NCBI taxonomy): domain Eukaryota; kingdom Metazoa; phylum Chordata; class Aves; order Cuculiformes; family Coccyzidae; genus Coccyzus; species Coccyzus lansbergi. The sequence goes on along the minus strand of JAUMJK010000283.1, from coordinate 105,132 downwards.
GTTTACTGAGCTGTGGATCAACAAACTGAAGATATGGGAGATGTTTCACACCCAGGTTTCTCTGTAGTAACTGAAACCAAAATTACTTAAATGGGGTTTTCAGACTAGATTAAGAGGTTCAGAAGTAAAAGCTTCTCCCTTTAAATTGTTCATTGATCAAGCAGTTACACTAGCACTGCATAAAATCAATCTCTTCACAGTATCACGACCATTCACAACACATAACACCTGCCAATGTCTTTTAAATATACCAGTCTTCACTTTCCCAACACCAATCCTTGTGGGCCCTCAAAAGGTCAAAGTCATTGGTGAGGTTTAACCAAAAAAAAAAAAGGCAGTATGCCATCATATCCACTTTACCTTCTTTGTGAAAATGTGAATACTATCACTATTCAATTTTCTCAGTATTTTAAGGAAAAGAGCAATTAAATCACTAACTAAGCTTAGCCTGAGGCAAAATAATTAGACATGGCAGTAGATAAAGAAAAATGCTTAGAGGAAATAACTTTCTGAGTAATATCCCTTACTATTGAGGACACTCAGCCTTCAGATTCCTGGGCAGCTTTGAGATCTTCTGTGGTTCTGTCACTGTTAGTGCGCTCCAGCTGTTCTGATGTCCTGGTTGTACTGCTTCTTGGTAACATTATTGTCTCTTTAATGATTTTTATATTATTTGATTGTTAAAGGTTTTTCGATGCATGGATTCACTCCCTGAGAAAGCTCCAGTTAGTATAAAGCAATGCGTCTGCCTAAGTGCCAGCCCATCAGCATATCCCCTTTGCCATCTGCTCTGTACTGTCTCACTACTGTTGGAGTCCAGAGTCCCTGGTCTCGGTCTTTCCTGAGCAGAAATACTACATTTCTTTCCCACATCCACAACTGTTAGGCTCTACAGCGGCACAGTGATACAGGGTACTGTTCAGTCAGGCTCAATGAGATTAGAGAGTCCACTAACATCACTGCTATAAGAGATTATTTCTTCATGATACAAAAAGAAAGGCAAATTATTCAAGTATGTTCAAGTACCCGCTATACCCATATGAAAATAAGCAATCTATCCTAGAGAAATAGCCTAATTGCTTATCATTAAAGCTAAGAAGAGTTAAAGAGGTAAAAGAATATATAGTTCCACAGCCATAAATCATTTCAGTCTTTCCAGTTAGTTGGAGGCCAGGGAACAAAATTTAACTGAAAGAACTGGTCAGACTACAAGAGAAAAGACTTTGAATGCCTGACTAACTTACAGAACACATCATTCTCCTCCTCAGCTTCTTCTCCTGGGGGATATGGTCATTTCACCCTGGAAAGTAAAGTCAGTTTTCTTATTGATCTGTCTATATGCAAGAGAAAACTTTATCATTTTGTCCTCTACCTATTTGCCTAAACCTGTCTCCAAGATTCCTGTCTTCTTCCTGAAGCCTCTTCTGTGAAGATTACAGTCAACAGTATTTTTTTTTTCTAAATGACACATGCTTCTGCAGCTTAAATCCTTAATTGCTTTTAGGTGCAATAACACCAGGCTCTGTGTTTTGTGCCCTCTTCCTCAGCGATGGGACTGTCAACTGTCTGTTTTCCCTGGAGTGAAGCAGTGGAAAACCACTGGTGCCCTGGCTGACTTACACTCGCTATGATTGTGCTATCACAGATACCACATCTGGACACCACTAGATCACAAGAGGTACAAATCTGGTGTAGGCTAGGTGTATAATTCAAACGTCATCTCAGTTCTGGAGTGGTGGTATCCTTTGACCAACATTGTGATTTCCAGCAGGCAGAAATCTAAGCAGCTGCAGGGTGCTTTGAGGTTTCCTGTGGCATTCACAGGCCTGCTGAGCTGTCCCTACAAAGCTATAGAGGTCTCAACGCAGCTCATTGCAGGATGGCTTAAATTCAATTGCTGAGGATTTTCCTTACACCATTAGAAGTCTTAAATGCCTATGAGAAATACAAATCCTCCCATATCTTCAGTGGTCATAGTTATTGTATCTTCTGGATCGTGCCTCGGTAGTATTGCAGCAGCCATCTGATACAGCAACTCATAGTTTTCACTTCAATACTTTGACTGGAGATGAAATCAATTTACCTGTGCGATGAAATATATTGAACCAATTAGAAGTAAGGAAAATAGCACAGGAAAGAAGGTCCTCTCTACTCCCTACTATTCCCTGGATAGAAAGGATCTCATGCTTTGATCCAGGATGAAATATCCAGGTTTTGTGAGCTGGGACTCCTTTTCCTCTTCATCTATAGAGTGTGCAGCCTCTTCTCTCGTATCCTTTATCAACTTCATCTTGAGGTAGAAATGTCCAGATTCACTGCAGAATATGTTCCCTCCTGGGTGCTCTGTTGTAGTCCTGAGGTTTGGCCAAAGTTGTTAGAGATAATATACACAGAGCCATGAGGTACATTAAATTTGTGCTATGAATATGATTACCTTTTGATGAATTAATAAAATCACTACTTTGATTTTGTTTAGGTTAAAACTTAGCTATCTAGTAAGAGTTCAAACTGACACTTTTGAATCCTATGGATCAAAAGTATGTTTTGACATAGAAATTTAGGAGATAATTTGAGTTTTCCCTGCTCTTCTGAAAGCTAGAATTTTTAAAGAAGGGCTGAAGAGATAGAATAGTTGCATATCATTCCAGTATTTCGTTTTTCTCTTGTCCCATAGTGGATTACTCATAAAAGTCAGTCACATGTATAAACTGAGTATCACAGGTAGAATCTGTAAACTTCTTTCCAGGTCCTTATGGATGTGGCCTTTTTTCTTTTAATGAATTCAGTTCACTAGTATCACTGATTACAAGTGACCTGCAGAGAATTCCTTTCCCTCACCAGTCCTATCTGTGCTGAAGAGTTCTTCTTTTTGTAGGCATTAGGTATCTTTCGATTTTTTTCTGTTTGTCCAAATATATGAATAGAAATTACCATATGATCCATGCAACTACATTAACTATTAGCACTGTGTCTTGGATTAATGTCAGCTGGCAACTAAACACCACACAACCACTCGCTCAGCTCCAGTGAGATGAGGGAAAGAATTGGAAGAGTAAAAGTGAGAAAACTCATGGGCTGAAATAGGAACAGTTTGATAATAGAAATAAAATAATTAATAATAATCATCATAATAATGAAAAATAACAAAAAGTGATAGAGAAATAAAACCCAAGAAAGACAAGTGATGCAAATGAAGAATAATTGCTCGCCACCAACTGATGGATGCCCAGCCTGTCTCTGAGCAGCTCCCCAGTCAGCATTTCCCCCAGCTTCATATGCTAGGCATGATATCATGTGGTGAGGAATATCCCTTTGGTCTGTTGTGGCTAGATATCCCTGCCATGTTCCCTTTCAATCTTTTGCACATCCCAAGCTCACTCACTGGTGGGGTGTAGTTAGAAGCAGAAAAGGCCTTGACTCTGTGCAAGCACTGTTCAGCAGGAATGAAAACATCCCTATATTATTTACACTGGTTCCAGCACAAATCCAAGCTACTATGAAGAAAATTAACTTAAAAATAACTTAAATTAAGAAGACCAATGGCATCTTGGCTTGTATCAGAAATGGTGTGACCAGCAGGTCCAGGGAGGTTATTCTCCCTATATACTCAGCACTGGTGAGGCTGGTCCTTGAATCCTGTGTTCAGTTCTGGGCCCCTCACCACAAGAAGGATGTTGAGGTTCTAGAGCGAGTCCAGAGAAGAGCAACAAAGCTAGTGAAAGGGCTGGAGAACAGGCCTTATGGGGAACGGTTGAGAGAGCTGGGGTTGTTTAGCCTGGAGAAGAGGAGGCTGAGGGGAGACCTCATTACTCTCTACAACTACCTGAAAGGAGGTTGTAGAGAGGAGGGAGCTGGTCTCTTCTCCCAAGTGACAGGGGACAGGACAAGAGGCAATGGCCTCAAGCTCCACTAGGGGAGGTTCAAGGCTAGACATTAGGAGGAAGTTTTTCACAGAAAGGGTCATTGGGCATTGGAGTAGGCTGCCCAGGGAGGTGGTTGATTCACCTTCCCTGTGTTTAAGGCACAGGTGAATGAGGTGCTGAGCGACATGGTTTAGTGTTTGATAGGAATGGTTGGACTCGATGATCCGGTGGGTCTCTTCCAACCTGGTGATTCTATGATTCTATGAACTATCCCAGCCAAAACCAGGACAGACTGATATAATGTCAAACTATTTTTGAGTGTCTGAAATAAAATTCTCTCACAAATTCAGAAGAGATCTAAAGCACTATTAGAGTCTGTACAAATTAGTTTTGTCAGAAAATATTAAAGTACCAATTCCCTTGTCTCTAATTATCAATGCATTTGTTCGGCATATCTCTCTGCAGCATGGAAATGGCTTATATTACATTTTTAAAAGGCAGGCACAATTCATTCAGCTGCCTGGTAATAGAGTTTTTCATCCAGCACTTAAATAAAGTAATCTCATTCTACAAAATCTGTTCTTTTTTGGCAGTAGAATTTTAAGCTTTATATATTGATAATACATGAATGCCTTATTGGTATACTGATACACACTTAATAAGCACTGATAAAAAGCTGTGGAAAATAACAATTAATAGCAATTAATAGCATATATTTGAAGTATATATTGCGGCTCAGAGGTCAAGATGCATTTCAATATCAATTGCCTCACCACTTCACAAGGAAACTTCTTCACATTCTCAGTAACAGGAGATATTGGCCTGTGTGTAACCACCAAAAATGTTCAAAAGATCCAGTTGGCTTGAGAATGGGAGGCGATTCTCTAATCTTTACTGCCAATCAAGAGGCTGATAAAATGCATTACACTTGCATTTACTGTGCATGACCTATAGCAGTGTAACTCAGTGTATCACAACAAACATATAATTACTGAACTATTATGTCATTTTTTTCACCTTGGCAACTGCAAGTGTGCCAGAAGATTCACACCATGAAAAAACCTCAGCTGAAACCCTCACTACATGAGTAGTTTGTGCATTTGCACTGTTTCATTTACTTAATGCCTTTGTTATGATCCAAACCAATGCCAACCATCTGAATGTTTATTACTGGAGGTTCAATAATAAAAACAACTCACATAGAAGTTTGTGTGGCTTCTCTGGCTATAGCATTTTTTTTTCAACACAGACAAAAGTTGCAACCCATTTCATTGCTCTATTTTTTACTAGCTCTTACAAATTTGAGATCTTGGTATAGGTCATTTGAAGTTCAGTGCATAAAAAGGTAAGTTTGGGGCTAGAGATCAGTAATCCATACACAGTAATCTAGTAATTATGTATGCATCTAGTAATACATACTCACATATATACATAATGCATACCTACATCAGCCACAAGAACAAGTTTCTCTTTGACAAAAAAATTCAACATTTTGAAACTTTGGGACAAAATTGCCACAAAATAATGGCACAAAATTGGCACAAGAAGTCACACATATGCATGATTTCCAAATGCTAAATAAGTCTCTAAAGGAGCCATCAAATCTACATGGTGCACAGAATGTGACCTGTCCTAAATACATTGTGCAACCCTCAATCGTCTTCTCATTTCTTAGAATCATAGAATCATAGAATCACCAGGTTGGAAGAGACCCACCAGATCATCGAGTCCAACCACTCCTATCAAACACTAAACCATGCCCCTCAGCACCTCATCCACCCATCCCTTAAACACCTCCAGGGAAGGTGAATCAACCACCTCCAAGGGCAGCCTATTCCTATGCCCAATGACCCTTTCTGTGAAAAACTTCCTCCTAATGTCTAGCCTAAATCTTCCCTAGCAGAGCTTAAGGACATTTCCTCTAGTCCTGTCCCCTGTCACTTGGGAGAAGAGGCCAGTTCCCTCCTGTCTACAACCTCCTTTCAGGTAGTTATAGAGAGCAATGAGGTCTCCCCTCAGTCTCCTCTTCTCCAGGCTAAACAACCCCAGCTCTCTCAGCCGTTCCTCATAGGGCCTGTTCTCCAGCCCCTTCACCAGCTTTGTTGCTCTCCTCTGGACTTGCTCCAGAGCCTCAACATCCTTCTTGTGGTAAGGGGCCCAGAACTGAACACAGGATTCAAGGAGCTGTCTCACCAGTGCTGAGTATATAGGGAGAATCACCTCCCTGGACCTGCTGGTGACACTGTTTCTGATACAAGCCAAGATACCATTGGCCTTCTTGGCCACCTGGGCACACTGCTGGCTCATCTTCAGTTGGCTGTCAACCAACAGCCCCAGGTCCTTCTCCTCCTGTCAGCTTTCTAGATAGACTTCTCCCAGTCTGTAGCTCTGCATAGGGTTGTTGTGCCCCAAGTGCAGAACACAGCATTTGGCCATGTTAAACCTCATGTCATTGGACTCTGTCCAGTGGTCCAGCCTGTTCAGATCCCTTTGCAGAGCCTCCCTACCCTCCAGCAGATCCATACTTCCACCCAGCTTAGTGTCATCTGCAAACTTGCTAAGGGTACCCTCAATGCCCTCATCCAGGTCATTGATGAAGACATTGAACAGGGCTGGACCCAGCACAGAGCCCTGGGGAACCCCACTTGTAACTGGCCTCCAGCTGGATTTAACACCATTTCCCACCACTCTCTGGGCCCGGCCACCCAACCAGTTTTCCACCAAGGAGAGTGTGTGCCTGTCCAGGCCAGAGGCTGACAGTTTCCGTAGCAGAATGCTGTGAGAAACTGTGTCAAAGGCTTTGCTGAAGTCCAGGAAGACCACATCCACAACCCTTCACTAATCCAGCAGCCGAGTCACTTTGTCATAGAAGGCAATCAGGTTAGTGTGGCAAGACCTGCCTTTGGTAAACCTGTGTTGACTGGGCCTGATCACCCTGATCACCCAGTTCTCTTGCATGTGCTTCATGATAGCACTCAAGATCACCTGTTCCATGACTTTCCCTGGCACTGAGGTCAGACTGACAGGCCTGTAGTTCCCCGAATCCTCCCTGTCACCCTTCTTGTAGATGGGCACAACATCAGCCAGTCTCCAGTCAAGTGGAACCTCCCCAGTCTTCCAGGACTGTTGGAAGATGATGGAACGGGGTTTGGCCAGCTCATCCGCCAGCTCCCTCAATATCCTTGGGTGAATCTTGTCTGGCCCCATAGACTTGTGGGTCTCTAGTTGGGCAAGCAACTGACCACCTCCTCTTGGACCATGGGAGCCTCATTTTGCTCCTCTAGTTTCGGGGTTTGTACACAGAGGGAACAACTTTCTTTACAATTAAAGACTGAGGGAAAGAAGGCATTAAGTACCGCAGCCTTTTCCTCATCCCCTGTCATTGTTGTTCCTTCTGTGTCCAATAGGGACACAGTCTCCACTCTCTGTGTAAAGCTAACAGTGTACTTTAACCCTACCTCCCCTACTGAAGCCTCTAACTTAGGTATCTAAATAATTAATCATCATTGTGATCTTGCCAACTTATGGAATGATAGCTAACTGCTCTTTAGATCAGTTCGGTGCAGGAACCAGGAAGTTATGTGTTTACATATTTGCATAAGTAAGTTCTTTTGAAACAGGCTCCTATTATTACCTTTTAGCTTGCAAAGCTCTAGTTGCAACACTATTCCTTACCTACATGTTTTACCTTGAAATATTATTCTAATAAACAGCACCTCCTCTGGTTTGTTACTTAATCAGGAATTCATCACTCCGTTATTTCCCCTTCCCATAATGTGCTGCATTTGCTATGTAATTACTGATCATGGTGTAAGAAACCTGGAGTTACCTTACCCACCTGTTTTTTCATTGGTTGTAACATATAACAGTTAATTTTGTATGGAAGTACATCACTTCCTTACAATAGCTGGCACTAACACCATGGAATTTTCCAGCTTATATCTTGATGTAAATTATATCAAATTGTGTGATTTACCATTTTATTTCAGCTGAAATTAAAAATGCCCCATAAATAGTGATATGAATTGTCTTTCCAACATAGATGTGTTTGCCCAAGTGTACTGTGATTTTATTCAAATTCTTACACAGAATCATAGAATAGCTAGAGTTGGAAAGGACCTTAAAGATCATCTAGTTCCAAACCCCTTGCCATGGGCAAGGACACATCCCAGTAGACCAGGTTGCCCAAGGTCCCATTCAGCCTGGCCTTGGACACCTCCAGGGATGGGGCAGCCACAGCTTCCCTGGGCAATCTGTGCCAGAGGCTCATCACCCCTCTCCTGTTTATACCCATTGCCACTCTTCCTATCACTACAAGCCTCTGTAAAAAGTCCCTTACCAGCTTTCTTGTAGCCCCTTTCAGGTACTGGAAGGTTGCTATAAGATCTCCTCAGAGCTTTCTCTTCTCCAGGCTAAACAATCCCAACTCTCTCATCCTGTCCTCGTATGGGAGGTGCTCCAGCCCTCTGATCGTCTTTGTAGTCCTACTCTCAACCCGGTCCAACAGCTCCATATCCTTCTTATGTTGAGGATTCTGGAACTGGACACAGTACTCCAAATGAAATCTCACAAGAGAGGAATGGAGGGGCAGAATCCCTTTCCTCATCCTGCTGGCCACACTTCTTTTGATGCAGCCCAAGATACAGTTGGTCTTCTGGGCTGCAAGCACAGGTTGACGGCTCAGGTCAAGCTTCTCATCGACAAGCACCGTCAAGTCCTTTTCCACAGAGCTGCTCTCAGTCATCCATTTCATCACTCTCAGGAGTAACAAATCACTCTCAATCACTCTCAGTTTCCTCTATGACTTGCTGATAAACAAGAAAAGACCTTAAGAATCAGTTATTTAAAATGCAAAGTACAACAATTAAACAGTGTTCTCTTCATTCGCCTTTTCACATTAACAGTGTGTGGAAAATATCATGTGATGGAGACTGAGAACCTAACAGGAAAAGTCTCATGGACCTAAGTAGGAACATGGCTTTCAGTTTTGGAAAAATAAATACTGACATTATACTGGTGCAGGACTACAGTTTTAAAGCTGGATAGCATATATATGGAAAACTAAGGAATTCCAGCTACCATTTTAAAGATGCAAAATGATGCTTATCAAATGGTTTTACTGTTTTATAGGGGGACATTTTTGATCAGAATCTCCCTTTTTATTCCCATTCTGAGAAGTGGGCAATCTGGAGAAGAGTAATTTATGATCTACAGTAAGAAGTGTTTAACTTGATCAGAAGGCTGAAGCATATCCCCTATGAGGACAGGCTGAGAGAGCTGGGGTTGTTCAGTCAAGAAAACAGAAGGCTCTGGGGAGACCTTAGAGCAACCTTCCAGTACCTAAAGGGGGCCTACAGGAAACCTGAAGAGGGGCTGTTTGTCAAGGAGTGCAGTGACAGGGCAAGGGGCAATGGTTTTAAGCTGAAAGAGGGGAGATTTAGATTAGATATTAGGAAGAAATGTTTCACTCCAAGAGTCGTGAGACACTGCAACAGGTTGCACAGAGAAGTCATGGATGACCCATTCCTTGGGCAAGGCTAGGCAGAGCTTTGAGCAAACTGGTCTAGCGGAAAGTGTCCCTGCCCATGGCAGAGGAGTTGGAACTAAATGATCTTTAGTTCATTTTCAACCTAAGTCATTCTATAATGCTATGATTTTATGATTTGCTGACAAATGAAAATATGTTGTGTGGGTTTGACCATACAGCACTAGAAAATACACATGATGTGGGAACATTTTTATTGCCTGCTTTCTGAAACAGCAGATCACATTTTCTGCTAAGGAAGACGCCTTCCTTTCTAAGGCTGATGTCACCCCATTGTCTTCTTTACTTTTCTCTTCAACTAACATCATTCTGCTGACAAAAAGAAACTTATAGACATTAGCACAACATACATGTATAAAATATTTATAACAAAACCTTCATAAAAGGTTCACTCTGGAGTGAAACATCAGATATTTAGGTCCTAGCAGAAGATATCTACTTTAATCACACTAGTAAGAAGTTGGCAGCTTTCACAAAGCAAGTCTTTAGTAATGTATTTTGTACCTGCTCAAAAGAACAATGTGAAAGAAAAAACTGGAAGTCAATTCCTTTTTTTTTCAGTTAGAATGTCAGTGTTTTGAAGGGCACGTAACATTGTGTTTCTCAGTTTGCGCAACAGAAGACCAGTGTTTGTGCCTGAAAGAATCTTATTCGACTTCAGAAGCGTCCTGAAGATACTATAGTTCCTGCAATGATTGGGTTTTTCTTAATCTTTGAGAATTTAATCTTATTCATATTTCCTCCATGAAAACCAATAAATGCTTGGAAACAGTGCTTATTACTTGCTCCACAAATGGGATTGGAAGGCAGATTGCCTTAAATTCTGCTCCTCTGGGAGCAACTGTGGCTCTTTGGGACATTTATGCTGAAAGTAACAGAGAAACTAGCAAATTAGCAAAAAAACACCAATGGAGCTAAACATTTGCCTAACACTGGGACTGCAGCAATAGGCAGGAGGTCTATGAACAGATAGACAAGGTAAGATACTCCTTCTTACTTCTGATTTGTTTTCTTTTTTCTCTTTCTTTTTTTTTTTTTTTTTTTAGAAACTGTACTGTTCACTAAATTGAAGTAATCATCTAGGTCAATAACTTTCTTTTTTGACAAGTAGCTTCTAGGTGTAGCCTAAACTATTTTCACCATAAATTGACTGTTTAATGTGTACTGTTGGGATTTATTCATTTCCAGTCTTCACTGGGAGACGGTAACTTCTTTTAGATTGAGAGCAGAGGTTATCTCCATGTACTAGCTTGTTTGGGCTTTAAAATTTCTTTAAGATATCAGGAATTATTTTTTTTTGTTAAAAACAGTGGAAATTGTAAGGGCAAGTGCTTTTCTTTGCCCATTTGTTTAGAAAACTGTATTTCTTAAGGGTCATGTGGCACATTATGGTTTCAGAAATATCATCAGGCCATGGTTGGTCTTCAGTCAAATTCATGATTCTGCTTTAGTTTATTTTTCAGTCAATACAATGGAAAGTAAGAAATAGACGGACTTCATTTTAAATAAGATTCTTCTGCTGTGCTAATCAAGACTTTGTAAACTACTTTTGAGTCATTGGGGTTTTTTTTTTCTATGAGGGTCTAGAAATTGGACATTAAATTAACATCACTAATTTTCTAGTCTTTTAAGTACATACTGCCTGAAAATATTTCTCACTATAACCTCTCTTCTAATTCAGCTATCCATTCTAATGTTTTGCTGAAAGATAAATCCTTTCCTTGTTAAATTCTCAGTGTTTGTACCTATATATATGACTCAAATCACATCTTTGACATACTCTGTCTGAAGGTGTGCATCAAGGAAATTAGCTAAAATATTTCATGACACATGAATGTTGATTGATTGTTTTGGAATAGCCTTGTAACATTAATTTTATGTGAGTTGTCAGGAGGGCTCTTTGTTTTGTGGTTGTTGCTTTTAATTTCAACCAAAACAGATTGATTATTTCTGAAGACATCTATGAAAGTCTGTATAATATTGCTTGGACAGTATGGATGAGTATATATCATATTATAATACTGTGTCAGCAGAGATGAGCAAGTTGTTGAGTTTTCTGTACTGACTTACACAGTGTTCAAGGTGGATCTTTTCCCATTACTTGGGCAGTACAGATGATGTGATCCTCACTGTGTAAGACATTGATTACGACTCCTGCAGTTTTGGAGTAAGAATCACAGTAATTTCAACTATCTTAATATCTGTTATCTCTTCCCAGTGAAATGAAAAATCAATCTGAGCAACTTCTGGTCAGTACTTCAAAAGTAACACTTGATATTTATTTGCAATGATACTACAAATCAAAACGCAATTCTCCTAGAATCCTCTGATTGCAAGGAAAAAAAAAAACTCACTTTAGGATTTACCAGGATCAAATGTCTTTAAGAACATTTTAAATTGGAATTAAACCTCTATTCCTATAAATGCTATCCGCTTCTTGCAAAGACATTCTCCAAAATTATTTGTTTAAGCTTTTGTTAAGTAATTGCTCTGTTGGACTTTCCTGTTGATACTGAACATTTTTTAAATTATTTGTTTGTTCTTACTTGGGCAGAATCTCAAATGTTTGTTTTGTGCAATCAATTCTCAATCTTCAAATACATTAACTGAATCACCCATAAGGTTCCAACCTGCCAAATTTGCTGTGCCCATATCAGCAAAGAGTATTTAGAAGGGCACAGGATGATCTACAACCAGAAACTCCAAGACTGTTTCAGAATCAAGAATTGCTGTTGAGATCTTGAATTATTGTTAACAGTATAATACCTTAATAGGTGTTTGTATGGACCGAACAGTGGAGTCTGGAATTTTTGCACAGAAAGATTTTTTCAGTCAGTGTTCTCCTCTGCGCTTGTAAATGCTTGCAGTTTTTTTGATAACAGGAAAAATCTTGAGCTTGGATGCAGAAGAACAAGAAAGAGCAGAAAAATTTAATTAACTGTTTTGATTTGGGATATTCACTGCACAAAAACTTGGGTATTTTACCATAATGGAAGCTTTCTTTCTACGAAGCAAATCAGATCATCAAGGTCCATAAAGAAGAGGTTTTAGAATAAACTGGTAAAGTGAGTAGAAACTGATTTTCAGGATCAGGTGCCTAAGAATTCCAAGGGAAATCAGATATGGATCCTATGAGCTAGAAATGTGTGGATGATGTTTTGCTACAACAGGTGTCTAAGGAACAAAGAGTAGTAAATATGCTAGTTTTAAAGAGCACTTGAGAGGACACCAAGAAACTACAAATCTGTCATAGGGTAAATTGGTGGAAATTATAAGAAAGAAAAGAATTAATAGACTTTTAGAGAAGAACATACTGAAGAATGACTTTTTGTAAAAGGAAGTCAGGCTTCCCGAGTTGGGTTTTTTTTAAGGTAGTGAGTAAATAGACCAAAGGAAGACAGATTAAAAAAATGGTCCTCTGTTTCCATGTGATGAAAAAGAGGATCATCGTAATGAGGTGGGTGTTGATCTCTTCTCCTAAGTAACAACTGAAAGGACAAGAGGAAATGGCCTCAAGTTGTGCCAGGGGAGATTTAAACCAGATATAAGGAAAAATTTCTTCACTGAAAGGATTGTCAAACACTGGAACAAGTTGCCCAGGGAAGTGCTGGAGTCATCATTCTGGAATCTGTTTAAAAGATGTGTAGAGGTGGTGCTTAGAGACATGGTTTAGTGGTGAACTTGGTTGTCTTAGGCTTATGATTGAACTTGATAATCTTAAAAATCTTTTCCAACCTGAATGATTCTGTGATTCTTTTATCATATGGATTGGCACAGTGATTAAAAGCTGTGAGAAGGGAGAAAGTGCAGATGCATCCAACAAAGGAAGAGTGGATTATTCCTGTCATAATCAGTACTGTCTAGGTTTGCATTCATTTGTGCAGGTGGAAAGGTGTCAGTGCCCAAGTCCTGCTTATCTGTGACAAAGAGAAAACCTGATACAGCTGAAGGGGCATCAAATGAGTCTCGACTGAACACTAAATTTCCCTGAGAGAGCTAAAGGAAGGTCACATGTCAGGGCATTAGATCCAAACACCCATTTCCAAATTGCCAGACAACATCAAATAACAATTTAACTTAGAAATCTCTGTATGAATCTTCATATAATAAGTAAACCGTGGCCATCTGTTTTGATACAAATGAAGATCATGGAATAAAATCTTTTTATAACAAACCCAAATTGAGTTAATATTGATTTTGACCTTCCCTCCAAGTGATGTTATCTGTTTCAGGGGGCATGCTTCTGTACTCAAAGGACTGTGCCATTCCTGATCAGCAGGAATTATATGGAAAAGGGGTTGAACAGGCTTGGCTGAGAAACACAGATTCTCACAATACCAGAAAGAGAAGGCATTCAGGTTGTAATTAAAGCCCGCTCTCAGTGCACACTAAAGCCTTGTAACTCACTATCTCAGGTTTATCTGGAAACCAAAATTATTCTGTAGTTCATGAAACAATCAGATAAACTGGGTGACAGGAGAGAAACTGGAATCATGGAGATGTATTACATACAAAGACATTGACACTTTATCTCTTTCAGGAGGATCCTAAACTGTTAAGTGTGAAAAGTTGAAGAGAAAACTGGAGGAGACCTGAGAGTCCTGGTCTTTTTCTTACTGCTTTCCACCATGAGACAAGGACTATGGGGCTAGATGGACCTTTGATCTGATGCAGTACAACAGTTCTTACGTACTTGTTTCCAGTAGAGATATAAATAATTGCAATTATCACTAAATATTTTCAGAAATGAAGCACAAGAGGCAAGGATACCTTTTAAATCTTTCTGTTTATCCTTTTTTTATTCAGGTTAGGAAAGAAGTTGGGGATGTTACTGTTCTAATCTACAGTGTTGTCATAGGGCTTGGGGGAAAGTTCTGTCACATTCCAGATACAGATTTTTGAAAAGACCTTAAGAATCAACTCCCTCTCTCAACTCTGGGTAACACCTTTTTTTTTCTCTCACAGATAACCAAAATATACAGGCAAGTATTATAGTATGAAAATCACCATGGTGGCACCTACCAAGGGAATTCAAGTTGGAAAAGGAATAGTAAGGGGCTTGAATAGGAGAAGATGTATTTTTTTAAACATCTTGTAACTGGAAACACACCAAATTGACAGTTTCCCCACTATGTTTCTGGAACTTAAAGACAAATCTGCCTGGGCACTCTGATAAATCAAAAGTCTGTGTGGCCATATGATGAAACATATTCTATCTGTAACAGCTGAGGCTTAAGTTAGTGCTGACACGATGACAAGTGACGTTCCTGCCCCTGATGTTTGCTAGCTATTTGTTTAATAGACTTGTAGCATTCATGAAGGCACAACCATGGTTTACTTGGTTAACTGGCAGTTTTAGGTTTATGATTGGACTTAGTGATCTTAAAGGTCTTTACCAACCCAAATGATTGTAGGATTCTATGCTGCAAGTTTCAGTGTCAGTATTCAGATTGTGCTTTCATTCCTAGTTCACCATCTGCTTAACGTTCATAGAAAACTAATCTGGATAGTAGGTATTATCTTTGCTTTGGTTTCATACCTCTGAAGGAATCGGCTATTATTTGGGATCTCAGCAAACCTTTAGGAGGATTCATTGTGAGGGAGTATTACACTTGCCCTTTCTTGCATCTGTTTTTTATATGCCTGAGTGAGCAGCCTGCATCAGGGAAAGATGTAGTATTGCAAGTCCCCCACTAAATTGCATTTATTAACAGAAAATCATTACAGATGTTCCTCTACTCATTTCTCAGCCCACAGTGCATCATTCTTCCAAACACTTGAGGCAGAGAGGCTGAAATTTTTTTCTAATTCCTTTCTGAAGAGACATAGGGCAGGAGGAGAGTGACTGCGGGCCCTCAGCCAAACAAATACATGTTCTAGGCACACGCATCTGGCGCTGAATAGATGTTGCAGCACGAAGCCGCCCAAAAGAATTTGCTTACTGCTCTTCCCTTCCCTTTTATCTTCTCTTCCCTTCCCTTTTCCCTTCCCTTTTCTTTTCCCTTCCCTTTTCTTTTCCCTTCCCTTCCCTTTTCTTTTCCCTTCCCTTCCCTTTTCTTTTCCCTTCCCTTCCCTTTTCTTTTCCCTTCCCTTCCCTTCCCTTTTCTTTTCCCTTCCCTTCCCTTCCCTTCCCTTCCCTTCCCTTCCCTTCCCTTCCCTTCCCTTCCTTCTTTTTTACTTTCCTTTCCCCTCCCCTCTCCTCTCCTCCCCTCCCCTCCCCTCCTGTCTCCTCTCCTCTCCTCTCCTCTCCTCTCCTCTCCTCTCCTCTCCTCTCCTCTCCTCTCCTCTCCTCTCCTCTCCTCCCCTCTCCTCCCCTCCCCTCCCCTCTCCTCCCCTCCCCTCCCCTCTCCTCTCCTCTCCTCTCCTCTCCTCTCCTCCCCTCTCCTCTCCTCTCCTCTCCTCCCTCCCCTCCCCTCCTGTCTCCTCTCCTCTGCTCTCCTCTCCTCTCCTCTCCTCTCCTCTCCTCTCCTCTCCTCTCCTCTCCTCTCCTCTTTGTCTTGTCTTTTCCTTCTCTTTTCCTTCTCTTTTCTTATCTACCCCCTCAAAAGCCACCAGTGCCCTCCTTATATAGTTAGATTCACCTGCAGTGATGGTTTGGGATGCCAGAGTTGTCAGGCAGTTGTTTGTAACAGAAAGGGCCCACACACAGCTGAACTCCCCTTGATGAGTTGGCTTCTAGCTCCCTCTTGTGTACTAAGTCTTTGCTAATAGTCTCGAATAAGACTCATGCCATGAGGAACCAAGAGGGAGAATAAATACAAACTTTGCTGCTTTTAATAAAGTGATTTTAATGCTGACCGATCTTCATATAGAGGGCCATAATTCACGGGAAAGTCATCTCTCAATTATGAATTCTTACAGAGATATAGAAGGTCAGTTAGCCATCTGAGATATTGAAGCCCTGAAGAGCAGATTTGGTTGTAAAGTCTGATTTGGAGTGCAACAGTTCTAGTTACAAAGGGGTTTTTAATATGTCTCTTAGACTTGCAAGGCCTTCCATCCAGCCATGATAACCTGTAACCACAGACACCTGAACAGCACACCCAGTGCAGCAGGGTTGTTAGGAGCCTAAAGTGTGTCAGATAAGTATTGCCAAGTGCCATTATATATTAGATCTACATTCTCTTAACTTTTCTTGGAGATCTCATTAATGCTTGGCTTAAGCAATTTATACTGATGTATTTAACCTCCTGAAAGGAGGTTGTAGAAAAGAGGGAGCTGGCCTCTTCTCCCAAGTGACAGGGGACAGGACAAGAGGGAATGGCCTCAAGCTTTGCCAGGGAAGATTTAGGCTAGAGATTAGGTGGAAGTTTTTCACAGAAATGGTCATTGGGCATTGGAATAGGCTGCCCAGGGAGGTGGTTGATTCGCCTTCCCTGGAGGTGTTTAAAGCACGGGTGGACAAGGTTCTGAGGGACATGGTTTAATGTTTTATAGGAATGGTTGGACTTGATGATCTGCTGGGTCTCTTCCAACCCGGTGATTCTATGATTCTATGATTCTATGAATTGGGAAAGAGCCTGCAGATATGAACGGAGGTAGCGTACTGCATGAGATGATGGCGGTGTGTTGCCTGAGTGGCTCAGGGAACTCACAGCAGATTTTATTGTCTGACTACAGTCTATCTTACCACCTCAGAAGAGACTATGTGGCTTGTACCTGTGCAGTGGAAGGGACCCCTGCATACAGGCTGTCTAACAGTTTCTCTTGCCAGGTTTTCTGCAGATGAAGTTTCAGGTATTTCTTTCTTCACATTTCAGATTATGCTGGAAGGACCTGTCATTATTAACTATATCCCTCTACCTGTATTAGGAGGTACCACCCTTCTCTGAGTGAGAGTATCTGTGGTGGTGGTGGTAGTGGTATCTAGTGTTGGATGACTGTAGTGATGGGAGAGGCTGAAGGCACTGAATTAGCCATTACAATGGTGCAGTACCGGTCATCTTGGGTTTTTAGTGCCCTGCTCTTGCTTACACCATTCATCATCCTGTAGTAGCATATATGAGGCAGAGCACAGCCTTTCTTCTGGCTAGAAACAGACTGAACTCTCTATCTGTCACCTAAACATCTACAGAAGTAAAGGAGTTATGTGGAGGGCAGAATATTATACATAGAACAGCATATTCCATAGCTTAGCTTGGAAGTTTTCAATGCCACAATCACTGTGGGCATTAAATTCATTAGGGTTGGAGCAAGGCTTGCATGAAAAATCATCAAAATTCACAATATCACCAAAACTTTTTCAATTTATTCCATTTTGATTACAGCAGGAGCAAAGAAGACTGGAGATTCCTTTTCAAGAATAATTGAGGGGAAGGGGAAAAATTCTTAATTATCTAATTAAATTGTTTCTGTATTAGAATACATCTCAGAAGTAAAGTTCTATGATTTCATAATGCTTTCTTTCTTGTTTCACCAGAAACCACTTTCTTCTTCCTCTTTATGTTGCAGAGTATGCAGTATGCAAGATGACACACGCTGTTCAAAAGGAAAAGTTTTATCTAGACATGCCAACAACTTTACATTTTCCTGCTTTAAAAACATAAGAATGTGACTTGTCTGCTATCATTTCCTTCTTTCCTTTGCCATAAACCTGCAAATTCAGCAGGTAAGTGTGGTGAAAAGGGTCCTTTAGGTAGTACTCCTGCAGTCAATCCTGTTATATGTACCCAATCATGATAAAACAGCAGTTTTATTTTCTAAAAATCTAGGTGTATAGCATTCCTCTGGCCACTTCAGTCTCTAATATACATCTTAAGCTACATTTGAGTGTAGAAGTTTAAAAACAATTTCCTGGGATACTACATCTGGACTAGATCTGCTTCCAGTAACTGTCTCCACTGGTGGATAGGCTTTCATAAAATGGCTTGGTCTGCCATACATGTACCCCTTTAATATCATGAGAGTGTCAAATGTGTTATTGCCAAATGTTAGAATTATTAAACACATATAAGAAATTTATCATTTGTTTATTTGTTTGCTTGTTTATAGAGCATATTTTTCTTTTAAAAAAAACACCATATGGCTAACTCAATATTTATCCAATCAGTCTTGTTCCTAGAAAACTGGCACTACTTTTCAAATCTTGCCTCAAGATCCCCAACAGCTTGGATAATGCCTTGAGAAGGAAGAAAAAGGGTTGAAACCAAAATATTCTGAAATCCTCAAGTGCCGTCTAATTGAAAAATTTCACTGCAAATTAATTTGGCATCATGTTCATTCTTTGACAGAAATTTTTCTTCTTGTATGATATTTGGCATCGGTCAGCATGGTATTTAATTCTTCAAAACTCTCTTTTAATCAGTTTTGACCACAACCCACTCTCTCATTTCATGACAGCATGCTGCTTTCTTCTGAGCTCTCAATAAAAGTCAGTAACACCAGACAAGAATATTTTGCTTCATTTTGTCCTCTGAATTCTCAATTTCTGAGCAAAATTTTAAAGTGTGGTAAAAGCACAATGTGTTCATGCAGAAAGGGAAAAAAAACACAAAGCATTTAACATACTTCTCTTTCAGGGTCAAAGCAGCATGTAGTTCATACAAAGCTGACATGGAGCAGGACGTTGTGGGAAGATGTGCTCTAAGTGGTGAGCTGCACGGGGAACCAGTGTCGTGAAAAGGAGTGAGCTGCAGCACCAATAAACTGTGCAGTGCCACTTACCGTGCTCCTTGTTAGTCACAGCTCACTTTTCTAAACACAGTTCCACAAGAAATGTGTGCGTCGGTTTTAATCCATAGCTGGAGACAGACATCTGTTCGTTTATCAAAGGCTGTGGCTTAGAAAAAGCATTTGCAAAGCTGTAGTGGTAGCAAAAGAAGTGTTGTCTATTCAGAAAGGAAAGATGATGAAGCCCCACAATCAACTGAAGGAGACAGGAAAAAAATCTATATAGAAATTGCTTCTATAAATTTTGTATGTTTCAACAACGCAAGAGTCAGTTTATAGACATGGCTCTGCAGTGACTACTTGCTGAAGGCAGCTGCATGTTGAACACTGGCGAAGTCTGAAGGCGCCTGACTCCTCCTCTGACTCTACCTGCTCCTGTGCAGATCTGAAGTACCCTGCTGGGACCAGATAATTGGGTTAAGGTATTGTCTCCCAGGTTAGGTCTCTGGAGTCAGCAGCTTAATCTGGACCTACAAACTGATTCACACAGTTCTCTTTAGTTTCAGTGACCTTAATAAAATAACTTAGGAAATTATCGACAAGAGTATTTTGTGGAATCTGTGCAAGAAATCTTTGGCAATTTCCTGATTAAAGTTTGAAAAATCATTAAAATGTAAAGTTACAGAGGTATTGCATTAAGTGACCAAGCAAAAGCTTTAGTTGTAATGTATTGCTTTCAGAGACTGATTTTTCAATGAGGTAGCCTGTTTTTTAGTGTAAAAGATAGCTGCTGTAAATCATGGGAAAATAAATATATATAGGAGGAATATCTCCTATATTCCTGGACAATTATGAGCTGATTTTTGTGCCAAAATCTTTTCTTGTATTTAGAGAGAAGTCACATCTTTCTCCTTCAACTGTCTCTGAATGAAATTAAAACCTAGAAGTCCTTAAGGAGAAGTTCCAAAAGAGCAGAAGTTCAATGATTAGTTGCACAAAAGTACATGCTGTTAGTTAATTGATAAAAATCAACCCTCGTGCTAATTTTCAGAAAATACTAACATAAGCCATTCATAATTTGTTTGATTTAAAACAATAGATTTTCAGACCAAGATAGGGAATCCACAAAGCATGACATGTAGAACTCGATACTGAGGAATTAAAGAGAATCTTGAACGGTCATTTACCATCCTCATTTGTTACCACAATTTCTAGTGTACTTAACTAATCCTATGCTTGTAAGCTCCCTTCTGGCTGCAAATGCCTATGAGAGTACACACTCCAATTAAAAACCTTTTTTTTTTTAAATCCCCATGTCAAAGTACTCAGATTCGGTAAATTCATTAGACTTCATTCAGATATGACTGGATATTTTTTAGGTGAGAGAAGAAGAAAGTTATCTGAAGTTTGTCTCTTTGCAAAACAAGGTTCATTAATTTATAATTTGAAAAACTGTAGATTATGAGGAATCAAAATATTATTTTCTTCTAACTAAAAAGGGAGGAAAAAAAGTCTAAATCACTCCCTGCAAGTATTGATCCTCACTTCTCAACCACAAAAAATAAGTATGTTGAGTATTGGGATTCCTCGACTGTTGCAATTTGGCTGTAGATCTACTATTTTTGTAAGTAAGATTACAGAAGACTACGCAAGTTGGCATGACATTATATTTGTGAATGTATTGTGGGCTTGAATACGCTTAATACATAATGTCCTTGCATGTGCCACAGAATTGATGAACAGGGCTATTGAGGTGAGAGATACATTTTAAAATGTCTTGTAAAATCAGGCTCCCATTTGAGGCAGATACGTGTTAGTGACATTAAGATTTGATGGACTAGCGATCATTAAAAATCTCATATGCCAGGATGAAATATTTGCAGCCAAGAAGCACATTGTAAGGGCTTTTCTGTTTGTACCCTATTTTTTTTCAGTTCCTTTAACTAAAATATGCCCACCCTGATACCAAAATCTGTTAAGTTTCCTATCAATATACCCAGGACATAAGATTAAGAATAATATAATGAAAAAGATGCTTTATGTTCTAAGCCATATGACACCTGCTCTGCATAGCCATCCTGCAGAACCTTATTCTGCGTTGCTGCAGTCTCAGCCAAAGGCACTCTGGCTCTATTTCTTCTGGCTAATCTGCTTGTCTCAAGAAGGAATTTGTAAAGCTTATGCTTTCTAAGTCCCACAGTGATCTGTTAGATCTCCTTATCAGCCCTAGAAATCAGTAACTCATTGTTTTCTATGAAAATGCCAGAAAAATATTTAATTTTTTGCTTGTACAGAAAACACATGAGCTGGATCATGTAACACAATCCTAAAACTGTAAGCCAAGACCTTCCTATTAAAGTTCTAAAGATGCAATTGGATGCTGTTTCTATTTTTTAATATGACATTAACTTTTGTGTTTTAAAATACGATGCACCATTTAAGAAGTATCTCAGAGTAACTGAGAACCCCTGAGAAATGTGTGCTTTCCTTTTTTGAGCCTTTCATCTTATTAGTAATTCCTGCACACAAGACCAATGTTGTTACTACTGAAGCTGCAAATGGAACTGTCAGGCAGTTTATCTTCGTTTTTACTCCTCTGGGAGCAGTCCTGGTTCTCTGTGAAACTGATAAAGAAGAGACAAGCAGATTGGCAGGATTAGCCATGGGCTGAATCTACTCACGTTGCTGCATTGATAGAGGGATAATCTGTGGTGTCAGATAAAATAGTTTCTTGCTCTTATTTTACACTCATTAATACAATATACCCTTCAGACTATATTTCATTTATAGAGGAAGATATAGAATCAAGTGGTTTATAAAGATCATTCATCATATTTAAATCAAGCATTCTGAGTAAAAACAAAATTAAATAATACTGGGTCACTTTGTAATCTAACAAAAATCTTTAAATAAATTTTAGTGTCAACCACAGGAAACTAAGTTCTCATCAATTTCTGTAACCTTTTGACTATTTCAGTGCAACCCTGTACATGGTACCCCGTGACTTCTTAACTCCCAGAGCATGAAGTAGAGAAAGAAGTTTGCTGTAGCACCTTGTCCCATTAAGTCCACAAGCCGGGTGGCTCAGTGTAGCTTAGTTCCTGCCCCCCATCGAAGCTCCTTCTGGAGGAAGAGCGTTTTTAAAGCATCTTCACAAAGCAGAAAATATTGTACCATGTATGATACGAATGTGTAACGCACTATAGCACAGACATCACTATGCAGCAGACTTCTAGGCTCTGACCAAAATTTCTGCAGTTCTTTCTGAGTACACAACGCGTGGATAGCCAAATCAGAATAAACACATTAAGTGCACAGCTTTAGTGAAGACAGCCATTGCATGAAGATGGAGATGTATTACATACTTTAGTTCAGCTTTTAGAAAAGAAACATTTCCACTCGATTAAATTCCTTTTATATTCTCTATAAATCGTCATTGCGGTATCACATATTTGCTGAAATTCTTCGTTCATATACTTAAGCATTTAACATCTTAATAGATGCCAAGGTGTAACTTGTAGCATATCACAGAATCAACTGAACTTTATCAGAAATTCTCATAACTTCATTTGCTCTTCTATTTTTAATTTTGACCGACAAACTTTTTCAACCTGTTTGTGGCTACACTTCAACAACAGCTCTTCACATTCTATCCCTTTCCTGAGAAAGAGGGCAATATCTCCACCCCTCCTTCCCTGTCTGACCCTTCTGAACATTCTGTAGCTGTCGATAGCCACGCTCCAGTCATGGGCTACATTCCATCACATTTCCATGATGGCAACTAGATATGTTATTCACTGTGGGGAAGATCCTCATTAATTTCAATTACCATGGGAACACATGCTACAGGCGTGTTGCTTACTAGATACTGGGAGTTTTCAGTGTCATTTTAGTCTACTACTGTATTAAGAAGTAATTCTGAAGTCGGAGAATCTATTGCGAGATTGCCTAGAGTGAGAGAAACAACAGAAATTATTTTAGTAAGACAGCATTTATAAAAAGACACTCTAAGATACTCAAAGTTAATTTGAGGCTAGTTTTACACACTAACATATAGTGAAAAATGCATTTTTAAATCCTGCAATACATGAAGTTCTTTTCATGCCTAACTTGTATCTTCTTCCAGGTTCTGTGTGGAATGATATTTAGCTCACAGTTGGCACAAGCAATGGAATGATTGTGGAGGAATAGTCTTGGAGCTTGAAGTCAGGAAATTTCCTATTCCTCTGTCATTACCTTTGTCTTTGACCAACAGTTTTGATGTTGCTGTTCTTATACCCTCATTTGTACTCTGAAAAATACAAGTTACTGGAAGTGAAGTAAAACATGTATAAATGTTCTGTCCCTGTTTTTCTCTGTTACAAGTTATAGACAAAGAGGCTTAATGATTATACAGTTTCTCAGGCTAACTAGAAACAGAATTTTCATTTCTTTATTTTTATGCCTATAAAAACATTATTACTTTCTATATTATATTATGATTTTCAATACTTAATATAATTTAATGGGGTCAAAAGGCCTAAATTCATCCAAAGAGCTCAGTTATTAGCATAGCAGAATTCTACCTTGATTACTACTATGGTTTATCCTCATTTTTTTCTTCAGTCAGTATTGTGCCTCTGTTCAGTACTTCGGATATTTCAGGATGTCACCAGCTGCTAATAAAGAATGACTGTTTTAATTTAAGAAATAATGAATGTAGATCTAATTGCCATTTACCATTGCACAGAACTGTTGTTGAAATAAATGATCAGATGGCTATCCATTTCATTAACTCATCTCAGCTGGCAGCACTGCCTGGGGTAGCTGTGATTTAAATAGCCATGAAGCACTGCTCAATACTTTTATAAATTCCTTTCTCCCTGGATGTTCATTGATCATATGTATTGTGTAAGTGGGAGCAGCATTCTAGCTCTATCACCTACTCCATTCCTTCTTTCTCAAAAATGTAGTTAACAAATGAATACACTGATATTTTCAATATGCACTTTGGGTGACATTTAAGCCACGATTCACCTTATTTCTTATTGCTGTCTAGTGTCCACAAATGCCTTCTCTACTGCTTTGTCATTGAAGGGAATCCAGGTGGTTTGTGTCTACAGGTGGGTAGATGCAGATGTCTACTTTGGGTCAACTAAATTCCCCAGATAGCAGGGCAGCTTCCTGTCCTGTATAGGGAAGATTTAGAAATCTCAGATGATATTTTTTCAATACACCATTGCAATAGTTCTTCACATGAAGCATTGCTTGTCATCTCACCAAGCCACAGGCTGATGATTAGAGGTACTTGTTCATAAAATTGTCCTATACAAGCAGTAATTCATATATGCAGGGAAAATGATTGCTATTCTGATGTCTACATTTGTAATCTGGGAAGCACAAAAAAATAGTATAAGTAACACAATAAATGTAAATGCACTGTCTAGTTTTCACTCAAGAGACAAAAAGATGATGTGAGGACAGAAACTGTTATTTAGTCAAAAGATCAGCAAATCTTAAAATCCATTACTGAACATTGTCTTTTCACTATTAGCATTTTTTAAATATTAGAATTTTTAATTACATATTTCTGGCTGAACACATCATTTTTTTGAAGTACAGGTGAATCATCAGTTCTGCATGAAGAAATTACTCAATAAATATATTACAGTGTTAAATGTTTTACTTTTTACCAAATTCAGTGCCTTCAAGAAAAAGAATTTGTAAAGTGGCACCAATGATGAGCCCAGTACAGACAACAGAGTTGTTGACATACAAATAGACAAAGCATCCAGGAATACAATTCAAATTCCCTTAATTATCTAAGCCATTTTACCTGGTAATTGAGAATTATATATGTTTTGTGAAATAATGCACATTCTAAGACACTAAGAGCTCTCTAGCTCTTCAGGTGTTCTCAGCATTGCCCATGGTATCTCCCTATATTGAAATATTTTCATTTATTTTACTCTACCTTTTGATCATATAGTCAGCCAACCTGCATTAATATGTCTTGCTAAGGCTAAGCTTCCAGGGCAATTCATCACCAGAGGATTATATCCAAAATATGTGTTATGAATTTTGTTCTAATCCTTTGGTTTTCATTTTAGCAGGAAAGACCTAAAATAGTTTTCAGCTCTATTATATTTTAATGTGCCTGTTGAGTTTTTGGCATTACAAAATGTACACAAGCTTCAACTGTCCTATAAAGAATGATAAAAGGGACTTTAGCGTTGAAAGAGAGCACATATATAATTAAAACAAAGTACATAAATATGAAAGGGAGGATAAGTATGAATGGTATCATTGTAGCCACCAGCCTATGTGTATCAGAAAGTAGTTTCCTCAAAAGATTTAAATTTATTGAAATTTCTCTAAGCCACTCATACTAAATTTTAAGAAGTATGCTAAAATCACCTTCTTCAAAATACTACTTACTGCATATTTTCTCACTTTTCTTGTTTCTCACAGTTAAAAGGAACACAAACTTCATACAGATGTAAGCATACAGGATCTAACACAAAAAAAAATACAAGACATCCCATAGCTCTTTATATTTAACAAATTAAGAAAACTGACTAAAATCACTTTTCACATCTTTTGCCAAGATAAAATAGGTTCCTTTGAGCACCGATGATCTTGGGGAAGAGCGAGCGAGGTTTGGTGAATAGGGTGTGTGCTCAAGCACAATGATTTTGTTATTAGCTAAAAGTTGCTTCACAAAGTGCTATGGGATGGTACATTGTCTTGATATCAACTTGCTGTTCAGTCTTGCACACCAACATTTTCCAACTGAGGGTAAGAAAACATCGATATTTGAACACACATCCATGTATACTGAATGAAGCAATCAAGTTGAGCCTTGCCTCACTGTGATGGGTTAGAACATGTTCTATATCCATCTCTTTGTCTCTCCCTTCCCACTCTGGATTGCCAAGCTATAGGTTAGTCTTGTGGGGGTGGGGTGTCATATCTTGTATATGTTCTTTTACACTTACACTCAAAACATACTTTCTTTTCTGCAACAGAATGGGTTAAGTACAGCCGGCTTGAGAGTGAACAGGGTCGCCAATCTGCCTGGGATGATGTGCTAGGAGTTAACAGGAAATAAGGAATAGGATACAGATTCCTCCAGAGCAGGAAAAGAATTTGAAAGAAACCAAGGAGTGTGATAGTCCTGAAAAGGTCTTTGAAAGCTATTTAGAATCTGACAGCAAACAGAGTAGGAAATCAGGCTAGACTTGATGTCTATTTTGTTATTTAAAGTTCTTCATTATCTATAGATTACATTTCCCTGGAAGGTGAAGGAATAGCAATGCCTTAACTAGTAAACTGGCAAATCTGAGAGTCCCTACAGTAATTAACAGCTGTAAATTAAGAGAAGATCCATGATTCTAACTATGCCTTCAAAAGCAGGAGGCAAGCACCCACACTGCAGGCACGTACAGGAGTGCAAATTAGTAGAAAATTGTTTCCTTTCAATATTTAGGCCATGTTACACAGGACTGACTTATAAATGTTCAGGTTTCTCAGGTTGTCACAAACCTGATCCTCCTCTACTGTGGGAAGGGGTTTACCCTCCCTGGTCACCCAACAGGCATGAATCAGGGGGCATTCCACAGCCTCTTTACTTTCTCCTCAAATCCTACAGACAAAACTTGAAAGGCGAAAGGTAGGTTTGTTCTTTCTTCCCACCTGCTTCCCCCTAACCCCACTCCCACCAAGTTGCCGTTGGTTTATATTTCCCATTCAAATTGAGGCATGCATTTTTATGGCAAGAGTCTACAGGGTCTGTCCTTCTTTGATTCCTTCCTTCTCTCTCCTGCCTTCACTAGACCCCAGAATGAGAATGAGGACTTCAGTGTCAGGACAGAATTAGAAATATAGAATCACAGAATCATGGAATTTGGAAAAGATTTCTAAGATAACCAAGTTCAAAAGTCAGTTGTATAGCAAGAGAGCAATTTAAAGGGAACAGATTCACTTAACACTGTTTTAAAACTGTAAGAATTTAGATCCAACTGATACTTCTAAGATCTTGCCTGGTTGTACCATGCCATATAACCACTGTGGACGAGGGAGTGATCTCTACTGAATAACACACCTGCCTATTAAAGCAATCTTTTTCAATAATGTTTCAATGTTTAAGTGAAATTTTCATAGTGGTTTTTGTTTTTTTTTTTTTTAGAAAACCGCCGTGTGCATCAGAAAAAACATAAACATCTTCAAAAGCATACTGGAGACATTTACATGCATGGGGCATTAACTGTATTCCTTCTTTAAGGTTTTTAACAATAGCTTTAAGAATACCTTAATTAATTGCAAGCCTGGCAGTAAGTAAAGTTTGGGCACAAGAGTGAAACCCAGAGGGCAGATTGTAATAAAAGCATAGCAATGCATTTAAAAGAGATGTCCAGAAAACTGCTGGGTCTGGATTAGACATGGGACAGAGTGAAACTTAGAAACCCTTGGTAACATGAAATAGCAGAAGATAATGAGGCTACCCAGCATTTACAGGGGAAAGAGAAGGATGGATACAGAAAAATGCAGAATAGTTTGGGCTGCTTGTGCATCAGACATGCTATAATTGATGAAGATACAGTTATGACCATGTAATAGAAATAGTGTCCTCCAGGGCATGATAAAGAGATGAATAAATTACTGGTTTAATTTATACTGAAAAGTCATAAATTTATGGTCTACTGTAGGAGAGAGTTCTTATGCTTCTCATCCTAATGCAGGTTTCCTTTGGTACAACACAGCTGAGATGTTCCACATGGATGTTTTCACCTGCTGTAAACATGAGGCCATCCAGGACATGTAACAGTGTCAAAAAATAGTGATGCCCTTGTGGTCCAGGTCTAACACTTAGGAAGGCTTAGTTCTTGCTTCTCACAAAGCAGATGAAGTTCCCTACTGAGAACAGCTGCTCTGCAAATATTCTCAGAAACAAAGAAAAAAAATATGTCATTGTGCAGACATGCAGTGTAAAAGCCATAGGTTCTTTAGTGCACCCACCTGAGGGGGTCAAATACTGAGACACAGATGCATTCATCCACAGGCTCTGTGACTTCCTGGCTCTGCAAAGCCCACATAGTGTGCGGCCACACTTTACTGGCATATTCAAACCAGAGTGACCATATGGATAGCCTGGAACTAATGTGTAGCCATCTGGGGCAGAGGTACCCACTGTGCCTCTACATACATTTGTAAAAATACTTTGTACACTCCATATATACTTTGGTCTTGAAGAATGTTTTCTCCCAAACAAGTTTAGATTCAGTTTCAACACCCCATCAAATGGCATTGTAATTCCTCATGATTTTACTTCAATTTTCATTGGAAAGCACAAGTATTTCACAGCATGTTATAGCTCCTGATGTGTAATGCAGCACAAGAAAGAAAAAGGGCTTTCCCAAGAACTCCATCATCCTTTTCTGTTACTTAGACGGATAGTATCACAGTTAACATTGATATGGCTCGCGTGTTATCAGGCTACCCCAGCAGTTCTGCTCATCAGCCATGTACTTCAGTTTTCCACGCATTTTATTTAGTGAATTTGCTGAGAACTGTCAATTGTAATTGCAGGCACGTATTCCCCACGAAGCCAGTGAAAAGACCAAAGCAAAGGAGACTACAGGCAGGTAGTCTCAAGTACTGCTGAGATTTTGAGCCCTCTTTGTGTATGTGAGTGCGCGAATTAAGTCTGCCTTCCCAGAACAGCGTCCGTATTGCTGCAGGAAACTAAACACAAAGAATCGCCTTCATCTGGCCCAGATTAGGCATGCATTTACAGAAGTAGAACGCTGGATATTTGTACATCACATGAGTTAGTAAACATTTGAACAAGTGAGTTACTGTGGGAAAAGTCCTATAAAATTCACCAGGCTCTGGAAGAAGTGTTACTTATTCATTGTTAAAATCTCACAATGTCTGCAGCTGTTCTTACATATTTTATTGAGAGAGAACTCTGAGAGACTGCAGAATCAATACTGAAGTAATTTGCTTTAAAATAAGGAAGCTTGAATGTGAAACTTTACACCTTCTTTGAAATCTGTCTCTTATTTTCAGGTGCACAATTTCAATTTCCATTTTAGACATCAAGTACACTGTGAGGAGATCGTGCTTGAAATTCAAACAGAAAATGCTAGCAAACTCTTACTTAACCACTGAAGAATGTGTCTTTTCTCTTCAGGATCTATTTCTTCTCTTTGACAAATATTGATTAGCAAATACCAATTACTGCAAATCTAGTAAAAATGTGCAATAAGACAGACTGTCAAGCTCACAGTCATTTTCAATCTGAATCACAGAGAAAGACTGTTTTCAAATCTTGTTATGCTTTAGGTGAATAGAATTCCCGTAGAAACACATGCTTCGTATATATTTTTCCAGTCCCATACATGTATATATTTAGTCCAAGAATTTCCATTAGTCTCAAGCAGAATTCTTTGGCAAAATGCCCTCTGAGGGAGGAATCAGCAGTTCCGTTTCTGAAGCCTGTTACTGACTGTTCTCTCAATAACAGGGCTCAATTGAAGTGAGGGTCTTGCTTCATCTGCAGCCCAAGAAGCTTAGATAGATCATGAAGAATGATGTCAGTAATGTAAACGTAAGATCATCAAATGTATTACTCAAGAAGTTAGTATTATATTAATATCTAAATAGCATATTGCAATAACTATATATTAATATATATATCATGAATCTAACAGAGGGTCTTGGATACAGTTAAGGGGATTTCAAATATCATCACTGAGGGGAACATACAACATTATCTAGGCTAACTAAAAATGTCTCCACAGCTGGTACCTTCAAAAGTGATAATAATACCTTCTATTAATCTTGCAATTGTCCATTGAGTGAAATTACCCAGTTTGTTGAAGATTCAGTCAACGAAAGGGAAATGACTGAAAGCAAGTGGTTCTGAAGCTCTTAAATGCTAGCAATTTAGTGATTTATATGATTACATTTACCATGTGTTCTTGTTCATGTGGATCCATTTAATGCTTGTTTTGACTGAATTTAGGAATTTCAACTACCTAGATAACATCATTCTTCAGAAATGGAAGGACTTAAACTAGATAGCTTTAAAACATGGGTAATAGTAATTTAAAGTAATTAAGTGATTTTAGTATAAATTTACACATTGTATGTAAAAGAGTAAAATAATTATTTTAGTACAAGTTTATTTTTAATTAACCTCTGTGTAAACTCTGTAACTGTATACTCTCTTTGTCAGTAAATAGTTGAGAATTTCTCCTGTTTGTAATACTCACCCTCTGTATGATAATGTATGGGGCTGTGGAGGGTGTTAGATATAACTGCTTTCAAATCATAGAATCATGGAATTGTAGAATTAATAACATGACATGAAAATACTTAAACACCAACATGCATATAATTAAATGAAGAATCAAATAAGAAAGAGGGAATACACTGTTACGGACCAGATATCTTTTCCTTCCTTTCTAGAAACTGGTTTTCTCAATTGATTTAAGCATAAAACAAATTTTTAAAAACCCTCAAAGCCAAGCTATTCCCTTGAAGTTTGCCCCCTTTAATCATATTTATCTTTTTAATGAGTATTCCAAAGGTTTGTCTTTCCAATTACTTGTATTTTTTCAGATTAGAATGTGACAGAAATCACAAAGAGATTGCATGCAGCTGCAAATTCTACACCACTGTGCACAGATATTCACACAGTTATGCACAGTGTCAAATAACATACACACTATTTCAACATTTAAATACAGAGAATGTTAGTTCCTGTCACAGAGTATTCCACATGCGTAGAAATAACTGAAGACAATCCCAATGCTACACAAATTTCACCCGAGAATAGAAAACCAGTATCCTGGCCAACTTCTGAAATTAATTTGCATGTCTCAGTCTTTTATTGATCTCTGAAAGCTGTTACAGATGACGTCTAGGGGAAAACTTCCTTGCAAAATGCAAGACCTTGCTTCTACGAAGAGCAGCAGGTACCTGATGAGCTGCACTTGGCTTCTGCCAACATACCTCTTGGTTTCATCATCTGAAATAAAGTCTCATACCTGAAAAAGTTGGAAAAACAAGATGGCATGTAAACAAGAGGGATTGGGGCTGTATTGGGTTGGTAGTTCCTAGCACATCAGGCAGCTGCAGGTTTCATAGTGGGACCTGCTGGGAAAGGCCAAAAACCTACAAAGGATAAGAAAAAAGCCAGGAATTATTCTGTTGTGACTCTGGAATTTACTTAGACTCTTAAAGGAAATAAGCTTCAATTAACACTAAAACTTAACTTGATGCCTTACTATGCAAGGTTCCAGGAGTGTAATCTCCAGCCCAGCCTTTGATGCTTAGTAAATCTCCATATGAGTTAAGTAACTGCAAATAAAGCAGTGAAGCTCTCAAATAAATTAGGTGTTTTGGGCAGGAGTGCTACAAAACTATATTTTTTTAGAGAAGATGTTGTAAAATTTCAATTATAATTTGTGTTCGCATGGCACTGTCTGCAATGGTCAAAATTGCCCATGACCAGAAAAAAAGTGTTCCTGTACAGGGTTCATATTTATTTATATAATAGAAAATGAGACATAGAAATTAATTTACTTTCACGGGTCCTTCATTAAACTTTTACAGGATTTTCTGTTATGAGGTTTCCAAGACACTGGTTCCATTACATGTATTTCTTCGAAGTGCACACAACCCTATTTGTCACTAAATTGTATTAGAATTTTACTGTTCAGTTAATTGTTAGGTTTCTGCCAAATTCTCATGAGGCAGAATATGGAAGAAGATGAGTTCTTATAAAAGGCAAAAGATAAAAATACAGGCACTATCTTACTTTAATTTTATTATTAGTCTTCCAGAACATTTTGTCTTCTGGATAGACAGCTTTTATGACAGCGTTTACCCATCCTGAATTAGAGATAGGGAGCAAAGGGAATGGTCTGCACACACAGATGAGTACAGTTTTCAACACTAAGCTCTAGATTATTTTTGGCAGTTGTAGAAAACCTCACTGTGATGAGAAGGCCTAAATCTTGCTTTTGACTTCTTTGCGGGAAGAGACTGCAGACAGCTGAGGACAGGCCTGATGATACACTCAAAATAAACAGCATGGCTGAGGGCTTTTTATTCTAGGTGAATTTTTCTAAGTGCTGAAAAGCCTGGTGACCAAATACATCAGACTCTTGTAGTCCAGCCAGGAAGCAAGTGAAGCATAAATAACCAAGTAACGTGTCACTGTCTGCCAGCATGGGATGGGGTCTTCTAGCCAATCAAAGCTCATAGAAAGTATTACTCATGGGTAATGCTATTTCCGAACTTAGCACAATCAAGGAATGCAAAAAGATTTCTAAATTATAGATTCAGTTGATCAATTACAGATGTGGATCAACTAACTCCAAAGTAGACTGCATTTTGCACTCCTCAGAAAGGCTTTCTTCACATCATGATTCTTGCATGGGTTCTGTTTCACACAGCTGTTTTTCATCCTTGGGCTAACTTTGTCCAAGTACGGAGCCAACAAGACAGAAAGAGCAGCATGGTTGTACGGGTAAGTAATAGAACAGTCTATCTTCTATCTTTTTCTAGCACTTAACTCTATGTCACTTGATCAATTTAGTTTGATGATAAAAAAGATGCAAGAGAGACTGTTCTTGAACTGCATGTGTCAACAGACTGATAGTATCTAGCATTTATTCATCACTGCAAGCCTGTAGAAAGGACTTGAGGTAATGTAATCTCCAGCATCCTTCCCTTTCAGAGGAAACGACTTATTTTAATGGCCAACCATCTAAGGTGCTGTGGGAGAATACGGCAGGGTGTGAACCTGCTGGTTCTCTATGAATAGTTATTTCTACTAATTTTAGTGACATTTAGCCACTAAGATAAATGGTGCTGTAGGTCAATGGCCAGGCCTGAGGTCAAGTAGTCCTACTTCTTCTGTAGACACATTACTTCCTTGCTGAAATCCAGATATGTCACCCACACTTGAGCTCTGTAATGCCTGCCATTTCATTTTCTTCAGTTAATTGATCATAAAGAAGACTAAAAATTTAGTGTCTGGAACAGTTAAATACAATGAGCATGTAAGGATTATTTTTTTAACAATACTTTTTCAGCCATGAGAGTCCTTTACTTTCTTATTTGCAATACAGAACAAACTAGTGTCTGGTCAAAACAAGTATCCTGTAGCATTGCTTTATATTTTGCACATCTTCATTGCAAAGGAATAGAAAAAAGCAATGATATCTGTTTACTAGTGGGTAGTTGCCTTTGCATAACTACTCAGGAATTTTTGATGGGAAAATACAACTTGCATCAGCAGTATTTCTTGACTGAGAAAACTGAATGGTGGCCATGCAATGTGTGCATCGTTGCAATTCTGTCATAAGGCTATTAAAGCAGTGCAAACAAAGCAAACAAATTTTATATTCTAGAAATATCTTTTCTGTGTGGTTTCAGGTGTACATTTCCATTCATACAATTCAATACATCTCTACCTATACTAAGCAGAGCAACATGTGTTATTTGTAAACAACTGATACAAACAATACAGAATAAAGACAATGTCATGTACTTTAGGAAAGGTACTACTTCGCCTTACAGACACACTGCTCTTCTTTGAAGGAATCAAGAAGCCTACAGACAAGGGAGAAAAAGTAAACACAGCCTATACAAATTCAAAACAGACATTTGACAAGATTAAAAAGAAAAAGACACTGACAAGGGCTAGTAGGAAAAGCTCTTGTGTCATTACAATTGTTTTAAAAAAAGGAGATATAAGAGTAAATGTCAATTGTGACGCAGGAGACTGAGTGACTAAGTAAAAAAACCAGAGGAAATTACATTTATGTAAACAAATTTAAAATTATATATGAAAACATAATCCTAACATGTATGACTCCAAATCATCTATTACTACTACCGAGTAAGACTTTAAAGATATAATAGGTGGTTACATGAAAATATCAGCACAAACATCAAATATCAGTGTTGAATAATATGTTTTTAAGTGAAATTATTAGGAAATTAATACTGGACAAGACAAAAAAATGTCATTATATTACTGGATAAAATTAACTATGTGCATTGCCAATAATAAGAGAATGACTGTAAGGGCATAGCAGAAATTTATAAAGAAATATAGCAAGGCTGATTTTGAACCACAGAGTGGCCTTCCTGTAAAGAAGAGGTAGAATAGATTAGGATTACTAAACCTGGTGAGGAGACAGCAGGGAATATAGTAAGAGGTCTAGAAATCAATGGTGGCATAAAGAAGGTGAATAGAGGATCTGTTCTAAAACATCTGGGAGATATCAAACAATGCTAGCAACAAAACACACCATAGGTACAAATGTATATACCATTACAGGTTCTTTTCCATTAGAAGGATAGCTGCAAACTCTTAAATAATCTTACAATCTAGATAAGCAAGTTTTTCATGGTATTTGAATCAACTAGCTACACTTCAATGTTTGCCACTGACTGAATCTTTATGTCTAATGAGAAACCACAGTCTCTTATTTGACACCTTGCAGATACATGCAACTTTGGATATTTTTGTGTCACAACAAGTACGTGAATAATAAGTAGGATGTCAAGTCACTGAGGTCCTCAAACTTAAATTCTCTTCCTCTCCAAAATGGGGTGACCTCAGGGAGCCATCTCTGGCTTGTACTGTTCTGGAAACCAAGGCCACACAGCCTGAGCGAGTGCTGACTGCTAAGGACAAAAAAAAACCACTAATAATGCCACAGTAGAGATGACCACAGACAGATGAAGAGGAACACCAAGGCTATGATGCATCTACATAACAGTCCCAGGGGAGCCAGGGAAGGCTATGGTGACTGATCACTTCAATCTCATGATTCACGGGCCATTTGCTGTAAAGCCATTTAAAACACTCACAGCACAGAGGTGTTTTTCTTATTTAAGAAGCACACAACTGCAAGTCACCAGAAATGAGGACTGTAGGAGCTTTATAATCTTTTCAGTTTGTGCCATAGAGACATCTATCAATATCCAAAGAATAATAGCAGTGATTCTTTGTAACCATTCTACAGCTCAGAGCTGTGTAAATGATGTCACTGTGTTTGGAATAATCCCTAAATCACATGAAAAATACTCACGGGCTGTAGTAACTGCAGCTGAACTTTGCCAACTTTCATGTCAGGCAGGCAGAATTATCTTTTCTTTTTTACAGGACTTATCACAGAATTGCAGGCACGTTGGTTTTCCTACCTGACTTCCCACTCAACACAACATGGTCAGACAGGGCTTTGACTATCTAAGCCTTGAAAATTGGAAGGAGATTTCTCAGTCTCCCTGGACTCACTCCCTAGTGCTGCTCTATCAGTCTAATAAAAATGTTTTTCCTGATGGCCATCCTAAAAGTCCCAGGTCACATTTCCTTTCAAGCCTGTTGTTGTCATAAGACATTTATGATGATACATTGCCACAGATTTTATTGATACAGGTGGTAGAATAGAAGGTTTCTATTTAGATTATGTTTTGCTGTGAATTTTGCACTGGAAATTACTGGTCAGATTTCTACACATTGCTTAGTCATTCACATTTATCCACACCAACAAAGGGAAGGGGCGTGGGAAGGAAAAGGAATGGAGAAGCACCTTCAAGGCAGGTATCTTCTGCTGACAGCATTCCATCTGATCAAAATACTCTACTTCTTAAACAGGTTTTTGCAAGTCAAGTAGTAGAAAATATCAGACATCAAGAACATTCCACTCCGGTAAATCTTTCAGTGTTACAGTCTGGCTACACTCATATGAAGTTCTCAAGATTAGAGCTGGAAGTGTGTTACACTCAGTCATGCTTCCTAACATTTATATGATCCAAATTCTTCCCTGGTCAGATGAATTTCTTCAGTAATGCTTGTATTTTAAAGCTGAAGAACATACGCTAAATTTGCCACTTTGAAAATCAAACTTAATTTTAACAAAACTAAATAAGAACAATGCCTAGCACACTGATTTCACTGCTATGTTCTTCTTAGAGCAACTTTGCTATTAATTGCTATTAGAAAATCCAGGCAATAAATTCATTTTAATGATTACATTAAAAGAACGCACTCATCTATAAAATGAACAGTCATCTTTGCTAATATCTTGACCACAATTCAAGAGATTAAGATATAGTTTCCTATCATACCACCATGGATGAACTCTACTATTTGTTTTAATGGACCATCTTAAAGCACCAGAATTAACTCTGTTACAAGTTGTCATCAAGATTCCTTTAGGACAACTACTTTGATTTTACAAAGCAGAAAGATGAAAACAGGCTTTCCAGCTATAATAGCAGAATCCAGATCCAAGCAGTTGCATGACTCTGAGGACCAGCTCAGCCATGTCGCTTTTGTTAAAGCACAAAGGACAGTGTTATCATTGAAAAAAATGACAACCCGTTGGAAGACAAAAAGCACACATTCCAAGCTCAAGTTCTTTTTCTGAAACTTCTTTAAGAAGGGGGGGGAAGGGGCGAAAAAGTATTTTTAAAATATCTTAATTTACAGAACATAGATTTTATATCTATTTTCCTCAGGGTTTGGGGAGGTTTTTTTTCTTTTGTAGTTTGGTTTTGTTTTTTTAAAGAGCAAGACAGTTCTCCCATTTCGTTTTGGATTCTTGCCGACTGACTCTCCAGTTCTGACATCACTTGCACTGCTAATCCAACAATACCCAGTAGGTGGCCTCAGAGTATAATATATTTCTTTACAGATTTCGGGGAGGGGGGGTGTCAGTAATTCATTGCAACAACGTTATTTTAGTTGGAATTTCCTACTTTCCTTTTTTAATTTTCAGTATTTCAGCACCAGCTATACGTCAAGCAATTCTTTTAAACATTACTCTTCCTTTGTTGGCAAAAGAAGGTCATTTGATTTCTAGAGTGCAATTAATGATCTGGGAAATGAACAAAATCCATTCAGTTCTCCTCTAGTATAAAGATATCGTTCATACACTTTTTTGATTCTCCCTTTACCTGTCACTTTACTTTCCTTGGGGATAAGAGAAACATTTCTTTAGAAAATGTGGCATATTCTCCAGGCCAAGACAGAGATATTCATATGGGCTGACAAACACAGTAGATCCCTCAGATCTTCAGCTCTGGATCTTTCAAGGAGTTATTGCTAACTCTTGTGGTTCTCTGACAACTCCATCGTCAGATCTCAATTAACTTTCAGGATACAGTCTGCCCCTGCTAAGAACAAGGCGTTTCCTACGTTTGCCGTAGTGTGGGAATGCCTTTCCAGATAAGGAGAGGGAGGTTCTTTTGATAAAAAATGTGAAATACTTATCTGATACTTAACTGATAACATATTTAACTGAATGAAGGCCTTACTTATCCTATTTCTTGCTCTTGTGGAAAATGCATCATAGTTTCTGAGTAAGCAAGAGTGCCTATAGCTGGGATGACTGACATAAGATATTGGCAGATTTTACATTTCCAAAGACCAAAATGGATTAAATATGAGTATTTAAGATATATTCAAAGTCATGTATCTACCCATTACCACAAACTAGGAAATTCTGACCTCTGTCAGCTAGTGGAGTCACTTCGATAATATTTTGTCTTGATGAGACTTCACATAATTCCACCTTGTCAAATGACACACAATAAATTCTCTAACACAAGGTCGGTTCTCATTTTCACTGTTATCTTCTACACTGAAAGAAGCACCCATATAGTTCTGAAATATTTTCCCATGAAGCATATTTGTCTATCACGGGTGTCCCCAAACCTCCTAGCCCATTTTTTTAAATAATGTAAACTCTGTTTTTGGCTACTGCCAGTGAGCTAATAAAACAACTGAATCTTATAGTTCCCCTACCATAATGAGGCCTGAAACCAATTTGGCTGGGATCAAGGAAATACGAAGCCTCCAAATATTTCTGGAATTGCCTCACTATAATGTTTTTTAAAAAGGCAGATTGAAATGTCCTATAATAGATGTGACTGTTTGCATCAAGAAACAGATATTTTTAGATTTGTTTTAACAAGGGTTTCCTAAGGAGAAATTGGTGTCTGGTCCTTTTGTACCCTAACATCACTTCCAGCTTAACTTGGGATCTTCGTTGCCCAACAATGTGGCCCCAGTACAGTCTTCACTTAAGGTTTCATTTACATGGGGTCACTACGGAAAAAGTCTAGTCAAGACAAATTAAGTAATCAATGTATATAATTGATGCTTTATTACACTACCATGCGGAACAAAGGCAGTTTTATTTCACAGTAAGCTAAGATATGGTGACCTAAGTTACAATGAATTAATGCATCCACATAGAGGTTTACTGCAACTTAGCATATATGCATTGTATTATTTCATTTTAACATTCCTGAGTGTCCTAGTGCAGGCAAGTCCCAAGAAGACAACATTAGCCAAAATGAAAACCTGCATTTGCATTTGCCCCCTCCAAAGCCTGCTCTGCTACCACAGAGACAGACAGCCAGAATCTAGTAATCTCATCATCAAAGAAACAAAAACATTCTTGGTGAAAGAGCAGCAAGCTATGTTGGCCCTAAATGTGATCTTATGCCCTTCATTGATATTCTACTTTATCACGAAAGGATACAGAACTATTCTTTTCCATCCTCATTTTCTTCTCATCTCTTTCTCTGAATATTAATCAGAGCTCCTAAATTATAAATTGCTCTGTGGGCAGCACAACTAATGGGGCCTGCATAATGCCCTACATCTCCCCAGCAGCACTATCATAGCAGCCCTGTCCTGTCTCCTACATCCCTTTGGCTCCTCAGTGCAACACTTCTAGTTCTTCCCCAGCAAGGCAGGACCCTGCAATACCTTCAAGTTCACCCCTGCATATCTGTCTCAGGTTACGTAGTTCATACCCTTGTTGTGTCTCTCCATAGCTAGCCTCCTCACCATAACTCCTGCTGGTTTGGCTGGGGACTGACAGCACCCTCTCCAGATAGCACTGGGGGACTTGCCAAGTGTTGGCTGCTTCTCAGAGCAAGCAGTGACTCAATTCTTCCCGTATTTCCCTCAGTTCAACTCTCTTTTCTCCTAAAATGCTTCACAAAAAGTATGGATATGTAACTCCTATGTCCCTCTGCCAAATAATCTTGATCGTATTACTAGCAGGGCAGCCACCACATAGTCTGTTTAGCAAAGTGTCATCACGGTCATCAGGTCTGTGTCATCAGGCCTGTGAGACAAGAGTCCTGAGGTCTCAAGTCCTATTAAAAAATCAGCTTTCCCTGTGCTCCCCACAAAGGGACTTCAACCTCACTCCTCCTATTTTTTTTTTTTTTGTCTATGTAACAGAAATATAAAAAAACTTCTCAAAACTGATGTTCAGAAAGGTGTTGGGAGTTTAAGATGCTCGTTGAATACTGAGAGACTGCTGCTCTTTAGCACTGAAGAAAGAACAGAGGAAAAGAAGAAAGGTCTTCTAACCCACAAGTACATATTGAAATAAAGAAATTAAAACTACATTCAAATACTTGGGGATATTTGTATTTTGAGGGGGATATTTTGGATACTGAACATAATTTAGAAGGAACTCCAACTCTTTGTAGAATCATAGAATCATAGAATCACCAGTCTGGAAGAGACCCACTGGATCATCAAGACCAACCATTCCTATCAAGCACTAAACCATGCCTCTCAGCACCTTCTCCACCTGTGCCTTAAACACCTCCAGGGAAGGTGAATCAACCACCTCCCTGGGCAGCCTGTTCCAATGCCCAGTGACCCTTTCTGTGAAATTTTTTTCCTAATGTCTAGCCTAAATCGTCCCTGGCAGAGCTTGAAGCCGTTCCCTCTTGTCCTGTCCCCTGTCACTTGGCAGAAGAGGCCAGCTCCCTCCTCTCTACAACCTCCTTTCAGGTAGTGGTAGAGAGCAATGAGGTCTCCTCTCAGCCTCCTCTTCTCCAGGCTAAAAAACCCCAGCTCTCTCAGCCATTCCTCATAGGGTCTGTTCTCCAGCCCCTTCACTAGCTTCATTGCTCTTCTCAGGACATGCTCCAGAGCCTCAACATCCTTCTTGTGGTGAGGAGCCCAGAACTGAACACAGGATTCAAGGAGCGGTTTCACCAGTCCCGAGTACAGAGGGAGAATAACCTCCCTCGACCTGCTGGTCACACCGTTTCTGATACAAGCCAGGATGCCATTGGCCTTCTTGGCCACCTGGGCACACTGCTAGCTCATGTTCAGTCGACTGTCAACCAGCACCCCCATGTCCTTCTCCTCCAGGCAGTTTTCTTGCCCGTCTTATCCTAGTCTGTAGCACTGCATAGGGTTGTTGTGCCCCAAGTGCAGGACCCGGCATTTGGTTGTGTTATACGTCATGCCATTGAACTCAGCCCAGCGGTCCAGTATGTTCAGATCCCTTTACGGAGCCTCCCTACCCTCCAGCAGATCAGCATTTCCACACAGCTTAGTGTCGTGTGCAAATTTGCTAAGGGTGCACTCAATGCCTTCATCCAGGTCATTGATGAAGACATTGAACAGGGCTGGACCCAGCATTGAGCCCTGGGGAACACCACTTGTCACTGGCCTCCAGCTGGATTTAACACCATTTACCACCACTCTCTGGGCCCAGACATCCAACCAGTTTTCCACCAAGGAGAGCATTTACTTGTCCGGTCCAGAGGCTGACAGTTTCCATAGCAGAATGCTGTGAGAAACTGTGTCAAAGGCTTTGCTGAAGTCCAGGAAGACCACATCCACAGCCCTTCACTAATCCAGCAGCCAAGTCACTTTGTCATAGAAGGCAATCAGGTTAGTTTGGCAAGACCTGCCTTTTGTAAACTTGTGTCAACTGGGCCTGATCACCCAGTTCTCCTGCATGTGCTTCATGATAGGACTCAAGATCACCTGTTCCATGACCTTCCCTGGCACTGAGGTCAGACTGACAGGCCTGTAGTTCCCTGGATCCTCCCTGTCACCCTTCTTGTAGATGGGCACAACATCAGCCAACCTCCAGTCCACTGGAACTTCCCCAGTCTTCCAGGAATGTTGGAAGATGATGGAAAGGGGTTTGGCCAGCACATCCGCCAGCTCCCTCAATACCCTTGGGTGAATCCTGTCTGGTCCCATAGACTTGTGGGTCTCTAGTTGGGCAAGCAAGGCTCTGACCACCTCCTCTTAGACCATGGGAGCCTCATTTTGCTCCTCTAGTTCCGGGGTTTGTACACAGAGGGAACAACTTTCTTAACAATTAAAGGCTGAGGCAAAGTCTTTAAGTACTGCAGCCTTTTCCTCATCCCCTGTCACTGTTATTCCTTCTGCAACCAACAGGGAATGTATGGTCTCCATAGCCCTCCTTTCATTATTTATATATTTATAGAAAGATTTTTTTGTTATCTTTCACAGATTTTGCCAATCTGATTTCTATTTGAACCTTAGCCCCTCTGATTTTTTTCTCTACACCATCTCACTTCCCTCCTGTAGTCCACCCAAGAGGTCTGTCCCCTCTTCCAGAGCCCATAAACATTCCTCTTCTTCTTAATATCACTCAAGATCTCTCTGTTCAACCAAGCTGTTTTTTTCTCCTGCCAGCTTTTTTTCCGGAACATTGGGATGGCTTTCTCCTGAGCTGCTAGGATCTCCTTTTTGAAGAGCTCCCAGCTCTCATGGGCTCCCTGGGCCCATCTTCCAACCAACATACTGATCTATCCCAGTCAGTGTTGTGATTTAACTATTGCAATGCATTCTCTGTTTCAATCAAATTGTGGTACAAATTCTCTAGGCTGATTAGAAGAGCCTCACCCTTACCTTTTCAAAGAAAAACAATCAAGCTAATCAACCCATTATAAAGAGGCATCAGCAGCTGCAGCACATTGGGCACCTCAGGTAAACCAGAACTATTGAACTCCAGACTAAACTGATGCCTATGTTGTGTCCAGTAATAGAAAATGCGAGATGGAACGCACCAGCTTTTTACATACTTACGACTTTGCCACTTGCAACAGTTCTATGGGAATTAAAAAGGGTGAACTGTGAATGCTGCCTGGCATAAAGATAAACAGGTGAAGAGGAGAATGCTCCCCAATAGGCTGTCAGGATTTGGTGGTGTTAGAACAAATTTTTTGTTTCTCTCACTGGTCCTAACATATTTCAGCGTTTTGAAAACATGGCCATTAGCCCTGTTCTACTACAGAGACATTTACAAGGAGAGGAAGGATCAGACTAGGATCACAGGACAACCATGCACTGCAGTCAGTGTCACCCAAACTCCTGAAATCAAGCAGTAATGACTTTGCATAGAAAAACACCTAAGTTCTGCTTTGTTTGAGCCACTGTAGTTTAATTCACACAAACACAATTTGCTTGTGAAGATTACAGATATTGTTCTAGAATTGAGACTCTAATAGTGATTCCATCTCACTGCCAAACCTAAGCTTATGTGTTCATGAGACATATTAAACCAAAGCTTCCCAAGCAGCTGTGCAGTCAAACTTTTAGTCTGGTACTCAGAATTAACCCTGTTAAAATTTACAACCATTTATTTTATTCTCAGTCACATAGCTCCTACAAAAAGTTAGACTTTCACAGGCCTACCATGGACCCCCACAGCCTCCTCTTCCCTGTGAATCAGTAGTTGTTGCAAGGCCATGGGAGTTCACCACTGACACATGCTATAAAATTTGACTTTGGCCATTCTGGATCCCTTAAGGAATCTCTCTTGTCTTCTTTTGATCATAAGCAATGAAGTGGATCACCAGATGCCCCAGTAACAGGTCTCTCAAGCTGCTCCAGCTAATCCCCCTAGCCCCTCAATTCAGTATCATCTAAAGATTAGAACAGAGCTCAATATCAGCAGACAAATCCAATCGATTTTTGCTCATTCCAGGACGCAGAGCTAAGGTTTAATTAGCATGTTCCTTGACTTCTCCCTCTGGCTTTCAGAGATCAGAATGTCATTGAACTGCACCTCCTGAAAGAGCAAGAGACATTACAGAGTAAATTTTACAATGTGTTAACACATTTTTCTGCAGTGAAACCAGAAGGATTACTGAGGTAATAACCAAGTTATTTAAAACACAAGCTCACCCAATTCCCTCTCACCTTTCAGTATGCAATCATCTCTTCCCTAGTATGACCATCCCATCCAGAATAATTGAGACAGTTTATGTCTCATTAGTCTTTAATACACTGCCAGCCCTGTTCTTCTGGTTTAAGAGCTTATGCATGGTGACTTTGTTATCTGTAAACTTAGTCAATGGCCTAACAAGCTTGTACTTTACCTATGCAAACTATTCTGTAGACTAAAAAATATGTATTTTTTTTCTATTAAGAACAATACAATTGCATTTGAAACCAAGGTAGAATGTTGGAAAACAACACCCTGCAATGACCAGGGCAGCTTCCAGTTTTGACCTGCAACTGTGTTTCCATGTGTTGCAAAATAGGCAAAGTAAGACCTCAATGGGCATGGAAAAATGGGAGACATTTTAACAGATAGCTTTATTATTTAGTTTGTGAAACTGTAATGCGCTTGTGCTCAGGAAGTAAAAAAAAACAACAAGACTGTACAGAAAAGACATAAGAAGTCCAAGAATTACAATAATATGGAGTGCAGGACATGTGTGACTATGTGAATAACAAACAAGGACAAGGCTGAGATACTTAATGCCTTCTTTGCCTCAGTCCTTAATAGTAAGGAAGGTTGTTCTTTCTGTGTACACACCCAGGAGTTAGAGCAGCAGAACAAAGCTCTTGTGATCAAAGAGGAGGTGGTTAGAGACCTGCTTGGCCAACTAGACACCCGCAAGTCTATAGGGCCAGATGGGATCCACCCTAGAATATTGAGGGAGCTGGTGAATGTTTGCCAATCCCCTTTCCATCACCTCCCAGCAGTCCTG
Source organism: Coccyzus lansbergi (assembly GCA_033558105.1). NCBI lineage: Eukaryota > Metazoa > Chordata > Aves > Cuculiformes > Coccyzidae > Coccyzus > Coccyzus lansbergi. The sequence continues at coordinate 61,296 of JAUMJK010000283.1, read as the reverse complement.
GCTGACTGGGGAAGTTCCACTGGACTGGAGGCTGGCTGATGTTGTGCCCATCTACAAGAAGGGTCACAGGGAGGATCCAGGGAACTACAGGTTTGTCAGCTGGGCTGAGTCCAATGGCATGAGGTTAAACACGGGCAAATGCAGGGTCCTGCACTTGGGGCAAAACAACCCTACGCAGTGCTACAGACTAGGAGAAGACTGGTGAGAAAGCTGGTGAAGTGGCTGGAGAACAGGCCTTATGAGGAGCAGCTGAGAGAGCTGGGGTTGTTTAGCCTGGAAAAGAGGAGGCTGAGAGGAGACCTCATTGCTCTCTACAACTACCTGAAAGGAGGTTGTAGAGAGGAAGGTCATGGTCTCTTCTGCCAAGTGACAGGGGACAGGACAAGAGGAAATGGTCTCAAGCTCCACCAGGGGAGATTTAGGCTAGACATTAGGAAAAAAATTTTCACAGAAAGGGTCATTGGGCACTGGCAGAGTCTGCCCAGGGAGGGGGTTGATTCACCTTCCCTGGAGGTGTTTGAGGCACAGGTGGACAAGGTGCTGAGGGACATGGTTTAGTGTTTGATAGGAATGGTTGGACTCGATGATCCGGTGGGTCTCTTTCAACCTGGTGATTCTACGATTCTGTGATTCTATCTCACTCCCATATGACTTTCATTATGTAATGAAATGTGAATGAAATTTGGTTATAAGGCAAATTAAGTGCTCAAGAACAATTCACCTAGCTGCTTGCTTTCTTTGGTTATGGTTGTTGTTTTTGAGAGAAACAGACCTCTATTTGTTCATCTGCCAAATATTTATCCTACCATCGCAGTGTTCAGATGTGATAGGAAAGGAAAGCCACTGGGTTTTATTTCATATACTTCCCCGCAAACCTCCTTCATGTTTGGCAAACTTGCTTTCCATGTGGAAAATCGAACTGTAAACACCTTGAAACTAGCTCATCTTTTTAGCACTTCCTTTGAAACATTTAATGCATTCCCTAGCTAAGTTTATGTTGAACATTATTTTGTAATGGCCCAATAATAGTAGTAGAAGTAATAATAATAATAATAATAATAATAATAATAATAATAAACGCTTTCTGAACGGCTGTAACTTGATATAGGGGCTGTTTGAAGAGATAACGATCATTAGATGTTGCTGGTATTCACACATGTCTATTTTTTAACAGCATACACTGGATGGAGCCACAGAAAACCACGAATGAATCACATGTCCTGCAAAAGAACGTTTCAGTGTTTAACTACCAAAAATCACAGAATCATAGAATCACTAGGTTGGAAACACCCCCAGGATAATCGAGTGCAACCATTCTTATCAACCATTAAACCATTCCCCTCAGCACCTCATCAGCCCATCTTTTAAATGCCTCCAGGGATGGTGACTTAACCACCTCCCTGGGCAGCCTCTACCAGTGCATAATGACCCTTTGCATGAATTTTTTTTTTCTGATGTCAAGCTTGAACCTCCCCTGGCACAACTTGAGGCCATTTCCTCTTGTCCTGTCCCGTCACTTAGGAGAAGAGACCATGACCCTCCTCTCTACAACCTCCTTTCAGGTAGTTGTAGAGAGCATTAAGGTCCCCCTGAGCCCTCTCTTTTCCAGGCTAAACAACCCCAGCTCTCTCAGCCACTCCTCATAAGACTTGTTCTCCAGCCCTTTCACCAGCTTCATTGCTCTTCTCTGGACACGCTCCACAGCCTCAACATCCTTCTTGTGGTGAGGGGCCCAGAACTGAACACAGGATTCAAGGAGCGGTCTCACCAGTCCCAAGTACAGACGGAGAATAACCTCCCTGGACCTGCTGGTCACACCATTTCTGATAGTGCTTCATGATAGGACTCAAGATCACCTGTTCCATGACCTTCCCTGGCACTGAGGTCAGACTGACAGGCCTGTAGTTCCCTGGATCCTCCCTGTCACCCTTCTTGTAGATGGGCACAACATCAGCCAACCTCCAGTCCACTGGAACTTCCCCAGTCTTCCAGGAATGTTGGAAGATGATGGAAAGGGGTTTGGCCAGCACATCCGCCAGCTCCCTCAATACCCTTGGGTGAATCCTGTCTGGTCCCATAGACTTGTGGGTCTCTAGTTGGGCAAGCAAGGCTCTGACCACCTCCTCTTAGACCATGGGAGCCTCATTTTGATCCTCTAGTTCCAGGGTTTGTACACAGGGGGAACAACTTTCTTTACAATCTTTACAACGTTTTATCTTTACAAGACAGAACAGAAACAGAACTGAAGAAGAAGTAGATAAGAAACATTAGCAAATTGCAGAAGATGACTTAAATATCTGAATGTTCACAAAGATGGAGGAGGAATAGAGAAATCAGCCATTATTTTTATGGGTTTGGATAGAATTCTGCCTGTGGACAAGGTGATCCCACAATTTCTTGTTAGAGGAGTTCTCCAACTTACAGTAACATTTTTGTAAGTTAAAGTAGCTAACTTCGTTACTGGTTGGCAACATTCAAGCCAGCACCCTCCAAGTGCCAAAGAAGTCAAGGAGGCCTGATGCTAGGGAAATGTCACTACCACCCATCTTCTCCTCCCCACTATCTCCTACCCAGGCCCATGAAGCAGAAGGAGGTCATCCTGCAGTCCTGCCCTGTCAAGCTGGCAAACCAAGTTCCTATGTGCCTTATTTTGTCAACATATTCCTGTGTGTTTTATTATCCCAGCTTTGACTACAGTTGTTCCACTTCCTCACAGAGGTTTTTCTGAGGGGACAATAGGCGTGTGTATCTGAGGTCCTCCTGTCCCTGTTTTCCAGGTCTAACAGAAGAAATGAAGAAAAAAAGTAGATCCTGTGGGTCATTAACAATGCATTCTCCATTCTTATATCCCTGACTGTTAAGAGGTTTTCTCACTTTGTTGCATTGGGAACTGCTCTGCCACCTGCCTCTCATCACCTCCTGCACATTTTGTTGTCCTGACATTCCAGTCTGGGAAAACTCCTCTGTGGAAACTCTTTCCTTAAATTTCTGAGGTCTGTGGGGAGTGACTATGACACACGTAACCATTTTTAAAATGGGACTGGCAAGTAAGGGATTAGTTTTTAAGATTTAAAGTGGTGAAGAAAAAAAAAAGTTAAAGAGGATAGTAAAGGAGGGGAAGAATAAAACAGTAGTCAGCTTATTGAGAAGGAAGGACTTGTTCAAAAACACAGGTAGACATGGCACTTTGTGACATGGTTTAGTGGGTATGATGGTGTTGAGCGGACAGTTGTACTGGATAATCTTAGAGGTCTTTTCCAATCGTAACGATTCTATGACTCTATGAAGAGAGGAGTGGAGAGAAGAGCTGATTATCTGTCCTCAAAGAAGTGTGCATGAGATACAGCCAAATATTGAAGAGGCGATAACTTGGGAGACTGCTAGAATTACAATATGTAGTAAATATGGATTGGCTAAGGCTTTCCAAACTGTTTCACTGGAAGTAGATAGGATCCTCCTAAAGGAGAAGGTTCTGTGATCTGTTTCAGATACCAAAAGCACTGAGGAAACCACAACACCAGGCTGCAGGGAACACAAGACAGGAACTTCAGATGATTTAAGCCTTAAACACCACAGATGTGGAGAAAGAGATACCAGCCCTGACAACACAAAGAAGCAGGTCTGGTTCTAATATTGCTTGTAACAATGAACCACAGCACCATGGAACTAGGGGTTGGAAACATGCTCATATCTAAGTGTCCAGGTGCTTTTCCAACTCATAGGAATCTCTTCATAGGGTCATACCTAAGCTCTAATCTCAGAGAAAACACTACTGGACCCACCTTTCTGTATCACAGAATCACAGAATGGTGTAGGTTGGAAGGGACCTTAAACATCGTCTAGTTCCAAACCCCCTGTAATGGGCAGGGACACCTCCCACCAGGTCAGGCTGCTCAAGGCCCCATCCAACCTGGCCTTGAACACCTCCAGGGATGGGGCAGCCACAGCTTACCTGGGCAATCTGTGCCAGAGCCTCACCACCCCCATGGTGAATAATTTCCTCCTTAGGTCTAGTCTAATTCTGCCCCTCCCCAGTTTATACCCATTGTCCCTCATCCTATCACTACAAGCCCTTGTAAAAAGTCCTTCCCCAGCCTTCTTGTAGCTCCTTAAGGTACTGGGAAGCTGCCCTGATGTCTCCCCAGAGCCTTCTCTTCTCCAGGCCGAGTGACCCCAACTCTCTCAGCCCATCCTAGAATGACAGAATCACTAGGTTGGTCAAGTCCAATCATTCCTCTCCGCTACTAAAGCACGTCCTTGAGGCACAGCAGCGGAGCTCCAGCCAGACGCCTTCACATGGCTCCCCTCAGCATCACCCCCAACACACAGAACTCCCCGCGCGCACCGGGCAGGTGCCATTTTGTGGCACGGGAGGCGCAGCGCTGGCCGCAGGGAAGGTTGGGAGCGGGGGAGGTGGCGGCAGCCGCCGCGCACGTGCTTGCAGACGTTAATCCCCACTCACCCCAACACACACACACACCACCCCCCCCTGCAGAACCCCTCCCGCCACGCCGCCCCGCGCCGGGACTACGTTTCCCAGCAGCCCTGGCGCGGTGGAGCGGCGCCGCGGGGGCTGATGGGAGATCAGCGGGTGAGTAGGGATGGGGGTGCCCTTAACGTGGAGGGGGGGGCGTCATAAAATCACGTAATCGCTAGGTTGGAAAGGACTCACTGGATCACCGAGTCCAACCATTTTTATCAATAATTAAACCATGCCCCTCAGCACCTCATCCACCCATCTTTAAACACCTCCAGGGAAGGTAAATCAACCACCTCCCTGGGCAGACTCTGCCAGTGCCCAATGACCCTTTCTGTGAAAAACTTCCTCCTGATGTCCAGCCTAAATCTCCCCTGGCGAAGCTTAAGGCCATTCCTTCTTGTCCTGTCCCGTGTCATTTGGGAGAAGAGGCCAGTTCCCTCCTGTCTACAACCTCCTTTCAGGTAGTTATAGAGAGCAATGAGGTCTCCCCTCAGCCTCCTCTTCTCCAGGCTAAACAACCACAGCTCTCTCAGCCGTTCCTCATAGGGCCTGTTCTCCAGCCCCTTCACCAGCTTTGTTGCTCTCCTCTGGACTCACTCCAGAGCCTCAACATCCTTCTTGTGGTGAGAGGCCCAGAACTGAACACAGGGACACAGTTTGGCACCTGCAGCTGTAGGTGGAACTTGTTGGCTGGCAGATGATGGCTTTAAATTGGAAGCCAGGGCTGGGTTAGGTTGGACATGAAGAAGAAATTCTCCATTAAGAGGGTGGTGAGGCACAGGTAGCCCAGGGAAACTGCAGGTGCTCCATCCCTGGAGGTGTTCAGGTTATACAGAAAATGTCTTCAAATAAAAACTAAGATTCACTTTGCAGTTTTAGAAGGCATCCTTTACCAGGCCTGGGCAACATGAGGGAATGATCTCCATCAGTTGCATGCAACAAGACAAGAGCTGGTTATGGAATATATTTCCCACTTGATTGCATGTGTATAAATTTCCCAGAAATCTTAAGCATATTCTATTACTTTCCAAGGTCTAATTTTAATGTTATGAAATTTTGCAACAGTCAAAACTTGCTAATTTGGAACTGTCTCCATGTCTCTGCCTAACCTTGCCTTTCAGATTAGTAAGGATTCCAAACAGAGGTGATTACAGAAGAGGAAACCTCTGTTTAGCACAAATCATTCCTTATACAGTACATTATCATTTTCAAGAAAGGACAGTGTCTGAAAAGCACTGTTTTAAGGAACACATGCCATCAGACAAAGAAAACATGCTGTCGGAGGGACATTATGGCTAACTCTGAAAACCCACAACTGCTTAAACAAAACTTAACTGTACTTTAGCTTAAATCAAAATATTCCGCTTTAAAATATTTCACATATTGTGTCACAGGGACACGTTAGATGGGGCCTTGAGCAGCCTCGTCTGGTGGGAGGTATCCCTGTCCATGACGGGGGGCTTGGGACTGGATGGGTTTCAAGGTCCCTTCCAACCCAAACCACTCTATGATAACGTCATTGCTTTTTGTGAAAGGGTTTGCACAGGGGCTAAGAGTGCTTCTGGGGCCTGAGAGGTGTCTAGGCGTGACAGGGGTGCAGCCCATACCCCTCCGCATCCTGGTTTTATGGAACATCAACGGCCATCGTTCACCCTAGGAAGGAAACAGAGGGGGTTGGTAGGTGCAGACCTAAAGGGGAAAGCCCAACAGCCTAAAGAAAGCAAAAAGGAAGTCTGCTGACTCAGTCTGTTCCTACTGGGACCAGTAATGTAGCACCAGTCAGTACAGAGTGGGTTTTCAGCTGGCTCCCAGGCGGTTTTATGGGGGAAGCAGCTCCTTCCTTTCAAGGACTGTGGTACTTCAGGGATGGATTTTAAAAATAATTTGCTAAATTTATGACCTCTGTAATCACTTCACAGACATCCTGGAGAGGAGCAGCTGTTAGAGGATTTCTGTGAGGATGGACTGTGACTGTGTTGATAGGCATTTGTTCTGAATGCAAAGTTCAGGCTCCGACAGGCAAATACTGTGGCTGTGCACTGCTCCATAGGGACTTGCAGCAGACCCTTGCCCACTTCCTGTGTCACCTGATATTAGCAGACAGATCATGCAGCTTTTTGTTTCTTTCTGCTTTTTGGTCTTTTCTACAGAAGATGGGGAACATGAGATTGAAAGCTGGGCCATCTCTTTGGCGATACCTTCCTCGACACTACTTTTTCACCCAATCTTATCAAATCATTGTAAACAAGCAAAACAAAACTACATACAAGTATTTGGGAGTGCAAATAAAGAAAGACAATTTGGAAACTGAATTTTCAAAGCTGAGGTCCCTTGGGACAACACTGTACAAGTTGGCCTGTGGATTTTCTTTGCTCAGAAAATATCCCTGGTTTTCTTCAAGAAGTTTGAGTGGCCTGTCAATTAGAAAAATAAAATAACAAACAGGAAACCCAAAACAAAACAGAAAAAGTAAAACCAAAAAAGAACAAGGGTCTCTGTTGAACATGAGAGGAAGCTTTTTCCCACCTTCCTTGCTGAAGTGCTCTTCTGTATGTATTTTTCCATTTAAGTTTGCACATGCCCAGGAATTTTTCAAATTAAGCTTTATGTCCCCATATGGAAAATTTAAGCCCAGTGAGAAGAGGTTTACCTTTTTAGTTACTTTTGTTGTTTTGTTATGCATGACCCACAGACAACACAATGTATGGATAACAGTTTAAGATGCAACAGTTATGTTGTTTTCTAGTGCAGTGTTACCTTCAATAAATAATCACTTCCCCTGATTGCACAGTATAAATATTATGTGTCTATGCTCATACCTACGAAAACAAGTAAATCAGATAAAACCCCAAGACTTCAGCCGTATATGAGTGACGTGCTAGTATGGGCAAACTGAAAACATGAACTTTACATACAAAAAGTATTTTCTAGGGGAAACTAACACAGATTATCCAGAATTCAAAAGGCAGAAAAGCAACATTGGTGTAGGTATTCAGAAGTTGCTGTAATTGTGTGAGCACATCAGCTGTATTTACTCCATTTATCCATCAGGACTATTAAACACAAAACTACTTTCTGTGGCTTCAGAAGTCCATGTACTGAATGCATCTGTACACATCGGGGGAATAGTTTTTGTATACTTTCTCCTGTTCTTACACTGGTTTCCTAAGTACATGTTGCTGGTTATCTTGAGAAGTAAAATACTAGGTTAAATAGATATTTGTCTAACACAGGATGGCTGTTCATCTGTAGAGAAATATTTTACAGCCAGTTCTGTATAGGTACATGAATCAGTTCTGTCAGATCAGCAGTGTATTTTAGCTTTCTGAAATGAAATGCTTCTTTCTTTAAACTGCTGCTCTGAACAATATGAACATTCTCTGCAGTCACTTTATAAAGTGTCCAGTGCTCATATATAACTTAGCTGACTGCTGAATCTCTGAAAAGGGGCTTCTAATAAGTATTTACTAGAAACATGGGTTAGTAAGTACACTTTTACCAGTATGCATTTGTTTTATAAACTACCTTAATAAAAGCTTTACAATTTGTAGCAGGAAAATCAGTCTGATCTCCAGGACTAAGGGTGCTGAGGAAAAGGGCAATTTCTTTTCATCCATCTGTAACTTGAAGGTGACATTCACTTGTTATGAACTACTTGTTTATCATGGGAAGCCAAATAATTATACACTTCATCTATGCTATGAGAGAGTTTATACTGCTCTATTACACCCGTCCCCTCTCAACTCTCTTCCAAGCTGCTGAAATGTCCCTTAACCAAAAGCTATTGCATACTGTAACCAGCCATATTACTCTCCTGCATACATTTCAAGTCCTACTAGATCTTTTGAGAGATGGGGGAAAGATGCAAGAAAACTAGTCTTCACTCTATGTTGAAGATGCGGGTGCACTATGGATTAAATCAGGACATGATTGTTGCTATTTTCTTACCCATTTCTTCCCTGAATGTTACTTCATATGTGAAGTCTGACATTCTTCTCAGTGCTCCCAGAGCTCTTTCCTTAATTCAGAGACAATCCCTTTGTGTTTAAAAAGCAAGCAATTATCAGCATGACAGATTTTGAAACAAAGTCCAAGTCTAGAACCAGGTTCAGTGGTCATGTTTGGTCCAGCCTTAAGGGAATGGGAAGGAGGCTAAGGAAAAGAGCAGTAGTGGAACTGTCCTTCAACTACAGGAAGTTAAATGGGCAACAGTGAAGCTTTTTAGAAATGGTTTTGTTTGGCTTTGAGCTATGGAATTAACACATTATATATTTCAACTCTAGTACAGAAAAATATTTCAGAAATTAAATGAGCAATTGGAAGTTCAGATATTTCAGAAAATGTAAGGAACCTACTTCATATGCGGATAAGTGAGAAATGCCACAGTGAGTGCCAAGATCACATCCTGCACTCTAACATAACCTAAGGAGTAGGGGGAAAAAAATCTGCCTCTGTAATGCTGAACTGGTTTCACAGGGTTCTCTGTGGGTAATGTTTCCCACTTAGCTAGATGATATCTGAAATTTAAAAAAAAAAAAGCACAAAAGTCAAAATTTCCTGTGGCTTTTCAAAGTCAGTTGTGGAAAAAAGTTTTAATTGAGCACTGTTTTTCAATTCTTTTCTGCTATAAAATACAATGAAAAATAAAAGGGCTACAAAAGCAGTGGTAAGCTTTTCCCTTAGGGATGGTTGAGAGTAAAGATCTTCTGGACAGGTTTCCTTTCTTCACTAATGCCATAGGTGAAGATGTATTTTAGAAAGTGAGATTTTGTTATGCCGCTTTGTGTTGCTGTGGTATCCATGCATCAGCCCTTTGTCATCTAACAACATGATGCTCAGTTTCACACATCAAAACCCAGGTATAGGCATTAAAATCAGAGCTTAAGTGTGACAACAGTGATTTTTAGAAATATGAATCTTATATGTAATATAGAAGGATACAGCAGTTTATTGTACGAAAATGTATTAGCAAGTGCAGTGCGTGCATTTCAAACAAATGTAGGCAAATTGAAATAGCAGAGTCATCAAAGTGTAAATGTATTAATGAATATAAACCAAAATGTAGTACCATTTACAGAAGGGCTGGGAAATGTGTCTGGATGGGATTTTTTCCCCCCTTCTGTTATATTTGAAATACCTTTTTCCTTATAATCTCTAATTTCTAACCCAGAGAGCACTGCAAATGCCAATAGCCTCACTGAAAATCTCGGTGTCCTGAATACAAATCATCTCCTTGATTTAGGTCAGAATTTTACCTCATGAAAACAACAGCTTGCAAGGCATTTAGTACCATGTGTACCATGCAGCTTAAGTGTGTACAACCAAGGCACCTCCTGAACCACCTGGTAGAAATGAGGGCCTATACACCTTTATTGTCTCTTGAGGAACTGTTCAGCTTAAATGGACCATGGAAATTGAAAACTGTAGATGCAGGAGAGTAACATTTAAGTTTGAACCAAACATAGCAAAGCAAAGGGGATTTAATGTCTGGTTTCTTCAGATACCAGCTGGATCCCTCAGAAAGTAGCAGGTCTGGGGCTCTTCTGAAGAAACCAGGGCAATGCAGCAAAACCTTGCCCAAGCCAATATGCTTTTGTAAATACTTCACAGTCAATGTTAATGAATTTACACATTTGCTGATAAAATAGTTTCACTAAAATTTTTTATGTGTGGATTTTCTGTGCAGCTGGAAACCCTAATAATTTCAAAATTATAGGGAAGAAGGCAAGTAAAAATCTAAAAGTACCAGTGCTGGGATTCGGCAAATAGCAGGCACTCAAAGGTAAATGTGATTTCAGCTCGTAACTAAGTGTGATATCATGGACATAAAAGTTAATAAAAAACTTAATATAAAAGTGTCAGCAGTTTTTCCCTTCATAGCATTTTTCTTCAATTTACAGACCAACAATGCAGGGAAATGTAGCAGCCTTTATTCCTCTTACAGCCATTTGCAGCATTATCTCAACTTCTGAGAAATACACAAACAAAAAACTAACCATCACAAGACATGCAAGTATATTTTGGCGTTCATAAAGTTTCATTGAAGGACAGAGGTTACTTCTATTCTTGTTGAGAGTGACTTACTTCAGAAGAGCCAAAAACCCAGTGCTTAATATCCACAGCATCTCATATCCAAGAGACCACTGTGCACAGAGCTAGAAACTCTCATCTCCTTGAGGTCTGTAAAACACACAGTAATGAAAGGACAGGGGAGCAAAGGACCAGTTTCCTTTTTTATGGTAGCTTACAGTGATACAAGTATGGAATGAATCTGAACACTCAAAGAATTAGTGGCCACGTTACCGAGTGCATTAGAGTATGCCAAAAGTTCTGCACCTCACTACCTCCAGACTGTATACATATGAATCAAGAAAAAAAGCAACATAAAAAGCATTGATTTATAACACCTCTTGGACACATACTCAATATTTAAACATCTGGTTTAGCACTGCTGAAGTGCTGTATCGCACTAGAATTACTTACATCTCTTCTTTCATTTGTCTCGCTGTTCTGAATAACATAGCTCAATTCAGAAGGCAAACAACAGCTCAACCAGTGCTGCTTAGCCACCTGAGTTGAGCCCTCAACTGCCACTCCCAGCTAGTTCATGCCAAAGCACACTTGGGACTAATAGACTGAACAGCTGTCCACCCAGAGGGGAGCAGAGGGTGCAAATTCTGTCCCCATAGAAGTAAGTTCAAGAAGATTCAACAGCCTTGGCATATATGACTTCAAAGAGATGCTGATGCTAATGCTGCCATCCGTTTTAATACTGCTGGACAATGGTAGGTAGGTATCAGCTAGGCTGGATACCTGCTTGTCCAGCATGACTCAAAGCTCTGATAAAGAAGCTATAACCAGATATTTGACATGTCCTCCTGCGAGGTAGAAAATGTGGGTTTAAATCTTTCACACCATCATCATCATCATAACCCTACCTTAACAGCAACTGTCACACATTTCCATGACAGAAGGGCATATGCCACTTTTACAATCAGTTACTCATCAGAGCTGATATAGTCACCTACAAGCACAAAGAATAATTGGATTTTGGCATTAGAGGCCTAATGTAAGAGGCATTCCTGTCTGGGTAAAGAATATAATTTCAGACACACCCTTGTCTATAATGCTACCTGTTGCCAAGGTCAAAGGCTCCTGCCCATGCCACACTTTCATGCCCCATGGGAGCTCCAGTTAAGTTAGTCTTGTCTTGCAGGCTTTCACTCCTGTTCCCACACAATTTTCTGCACTGTGTGGGCACATGGTAAATTTTATCACAGACATGGCCCAGATGAAAAAGCAAACCCCAGATATTTTCTTGCAGGGTTTTACTCACAACTTCTGATCAGGTTCACCACAGTACAGTAAAATGCTCAGGGAATGAAATAAATAGGATCAGGTCTTGACACCAGCCATCATAGTGGAAACATGGTAGCTTAACAGGCGGTGAACTCCGGGATCTAGGCATCCAGTGGCTAAGTCTCACGATGATACTGTGCTGGCATGTTCTTCTTCCAATGAACAGTCGTCCCTTCCTTAATTTGATTTGCAAGGGATAGAAGCATGCTATTCAGTGCACCAAGCTGGTGGTTATATTTGCTGTGTAGGTAGTAAATACCTTGAACAGAAGATACTAGTGTAGCACATCTCACCTCCTCACCCTCACTAAACAGGACTTTGCATTCTTCCTAGATGTAGTGAATGGGGCACCAGTGGATAATAGTTTGTCACTTCTACAATTCCTCAGCTTTCAGTGTGCTGACAGAGGGAACTAAAATTCAGTAAACTCCTGCTAGAGGGCAAATATGACTCAAAGGAAACACATATGGTAAACAAAAAGTCAGAGTGCAACTCAGTTTTCTAGATGATAATCTTTCCTTTTGGCTGGCATCTCCTTTGTTCCAGCTATTTTTCTTCTTCTGGAAGAAAAAGTAAATTTTGAAGAATTCTGGCTAAGTGGTGTTTACCCTACTTCCTTCATAGATAACACGGGAGATGTTTGACTTCTAATAGCAAGGCACTGGTTTTCAAACTAAGACACACTCTTCCCTGGGAAGCTGCGATACGTGACTAAAACCAAGTCTGTGTATGCTGCAATGGCAATGATGGTAACTGCAATTGCTAAAGTAGCTGACACTGCAACTGGAAATTTATTAGGATTCTACAAGTTTCACCGTGGGCATATAAAATATATGACTGTATATCAATACCAGTGGTATTGCCTGTACTTCCTTTCCTACTTCTTGCCAATCAAAAGCAGAAAGGTCAGACTGTTTACCAGTGTATTACACTATTCCACTTTAGCAGCTGGGATATGTGGGAGGGTAATTAATGCTTTAATATCAATAGAGTTTAGGAGGAGGTGTGCTGGTGAGGACCACCAGCACGTCACCACACAGGAAGTGGGGGAGAATGCAGCCTGGCTCAGCAAGGGAGATATAGATATTCTGGCATCAGCTACTCCAGTTAATAGGCAATTGGGAACAAGCACTGTCCCCTCTAGGAGGGCTGAAGGCTCAGCTACTCAGCTGAAGTGCATTTACACCAATGCACGCAGCATGGGGAATAAGTTGGAAGAGCTGGAAGCCGTTGTAGGGCAAGGTGCCTATGATGTTGTTGCCATCACGGAAATGTGGTGGGATGACTCTTATAACTGGAGTACAGGTATGGTGGGGTATAAACTCTTCAGGAGGGATAGAAAGGGTAGGAGAGGAGGTGGAGTAGCCCTCTTTGTAAGGGAGGACTTGGACACCTCTGAGATGGACTGTGGCGATGAGGAGATTGAGTGCCTGTGGGTTGAGATCAAGGGAGCCCATAAGAAGGGAGATTTTGTGATGGGAGTCTGTTACAGGCCACCCAGCCAAGGAGAAGCAGCTGATGAGCTCTTCTATAAACAGCTGGGGTCAATCTCCAAGACAATGCCTCTTGTCCTTGTGGGAGACTTCAATCTCCCTGATATCTGCTGGAAGTACAATACAGCAGAAACGAAGCAGTCTAGGAGGTTCCTGGAGTGCATGGAAGACAACTTCCTTGCACAGCTGGTTAATGAACCTATGAGGGAAGGTGCCCTCCTGGACTTGCTGTTTGTCAACAGAGAGGGGCTTGTGGGGGATGTGACAGTAGGGGGTCGCCTAGGACTTAGTGATCCTGAGATCATAGGGTTTTCTGTCCTAGGTGAAGTAAAGAGGATGGTAAGCAGGACAGTAGCACTAAATTATCAGAGGGCAGACTTTGAAATCTTTAGAAGGCAGGTTGGCAAAGTCTCCTGGGAGACAGCACTTGAGGGCAAGGGAGCCCGTGAGGGCTGGGAGCTCTTCAAAAAGGAGATCCTGGCAGCTCAGGAGAAAGCCATCCCCGTGTTCTGGAAAAAAGGCCGGCAGGGGAAAAAAACATCTTGGTTGAGTAGGGAAATCTTGAGTGAAATTAGGAAAAAAAGGAATATTTATAGGCTCTGGAAGAGGGGACAGGCCTCTTGGGGGGACTACAGGAGGGAAGCGAGGCTATGTAGGGAAAAAATCAGAGGGGCTAAGGCTGAGCTAGAGATCAGATTAGCTAAGTCTGTAAAAGACAACAAAAAATCTTTCTATAAGTATATAAACAGTAAAAGGAGGACAAGGGAGACCATACAGTCCCTTTTGGACTCAGAGGGAACAGCAGTGACAGGGGACGAGGAGAAGGCTGAGGTACTTAATGCCTTCTTTGCCTCAGTCTTTAATTGTAAAGAAAGCTGTTCCCTCTGTGTAGATACCCCGGAAACAGAGGAGCAATACGAGGCTCCCATGGTCCAAGAGGAGGTGGTCAGAGACCTGCTTGGCCAACTGGACACCCACAAGTCTATGGGGCCAGATGGGATACATCCTAGGGTATTGAAGGAGCTGGTGGACGTATTGGCCAAACCCCTTTCCAACATCTTCCAGCAGTCCTGGAAGACTGGGGAGGTACCTCTGGACTGGAGGCTGGCTGATGTAGTTCCCATCTACAAGAAGGGTAGCAGGGAAGATCCGGGGAACTACAGGCCTGTCAGTCTGACCTCAGTGCCAGGGAAAGTCATGGAACAGGTGATCTTGAGTGCTATCATGAAGCACTTACAAGAGAACCGGGTGATCAGGCCCAGTCAACATGGGTTTACCAGAGGCAGGTCCTGCCAAACCAACCTGATCGCCTTCTATGACAAAGTCACTCGGCTGCTGGATGAGGGAAAGGCTGTGGATGTGGTCTTCCTGGACTTCAGTAAAGCGTTTGACACAGTTTCTTACAGCATTCTGCTACGGAAACTGTCAGCCTCTGGCCTGGACAGACGCACACTCTCCTGGGTAGAAAACTGGCTGGATGGCCGGGCCCAGAGAGTGGTGGTAAATGGTGTTAAGTCCAGTTGGAGGCCAGTGACAAGTGGTGTTCCCCAGGGCTCAGTGCTAGGTCCAGTCCTGTTCAATGTCTTCATCAATGACCTGGATGAAGTCATTGAGGGTACCCTTAGCAAGTTTGCAGATGACACAAAGCTGTGTGCAAGTGTGGATCTGCTGGAGGGTAGGGAGACTCTGCAAAGGGACCTAAACAGGCTGGACCGCTGGGCAGTGTCCAACGGCATGAGGTTTAACACGGCCAAATGCTAGGTCCTGCACTTGGGGCACAACAACCCTATGCAGAACTACAGACTGGGAGAAGCCTGGCTGGAAAACTGCCAGCAGGAGAGGGACCTGGGGGTGCTGGTCGACAGCCGACTGAACATGAGCCAGCAGTGTGCCCAGGTGGCCAAGAAGGCCAATGGCATCCTGGCTTGTATCAGAAATGGTGTGACCAGCAGGTCCAGGGAGGTTATTCTCCCTCTGTACTCAGCACTGGTGAGGCCGCTCCTTGAATACTGTGTCCAGTTCTGGGCCCCTTACCACAAGAAGGATGTTGAGGCTCTGGAGCAAGTTCAGAGAAGAGCGACGAGGCTGGTGAAGGGGCTGGAGAACAGATCCTATGAGGAGCGCCTGAGAGAGCTGGGGTTGTTTATCCTGGAGAAGAGGAGTCTGAGAGGAGACCTCATTACTCTCTACAAGTACCTGAAAGGAGGTTGTAGAGAGGAGGGCGCTGGCCTCTTCTCCCAAGTGACAGGGGACAGGACGAGAGGGAATGGCCTCAAGCTCTGCCAGGGGAGATTTAGGTTAGACATTAGGAAAAAAATATTCATGGACAGGGTCATTGGACACTGGAAGAGGCTGCCCAGGGTGGTGGTTGACTCGCCTTCCCTGGAGGTGTTTAAGATGTGGGTGGATGAGGTACTGAGGGGCATGGTTTAGAGATTGGTGGGAATGGGTGGACTCCAGGATCCAGTGGGTCTCTTCCAACCTGGTGATTCTATGATTCTATGAACTCGCTGTCTGCATTTCCCAGTATAACCTTGTTTTTCAGTCTTCAGGCATAGTGCAGCTAAGTGATCATCCCTGAACGTAGTATGGCTGGGTACATTTCCCCAGAAATGCTCCTTGAATCCTGTGTTCAGCTCTGGGCCCCTCACCGCAAGAAGGATATTGAGGCTCTGGAGTGAGTCCAGAGAAGAATAACAAAGCTGGTGAAGGGGCTGGAGAACAGGCCCTATGAGGAACGGCTCAGAGAGCTGGGGTTGTTTAGCCTGGAGAAGAGGAGGCTGAGAGGAGATTTCATTGCTCCTGAAAGGAGGTTGTGGAGAGGAGGGAGCTGGCCTCTTCTCCCAAGTGACAGGGGACAGGACAAGAGGGAATGGCCTCAAGCTCCGCCAGGGGAGATTTAGGCTGGACATCAGGAGGAAGTTTTACACAGAAAGGGTCATTGGGCATTGGAACAGGCTGTCCAGGGAGGTGGTTGCGTCACCTTCCCTGGAGGTGTTTAAGGCACGGGTGGATGAGGTCTTGAGGGACTTGGTTTAGTGTTTGATAGGAATGGTTGGACTAGAAGATCCGATGGGTCCCTTCCAACCTGGTTGTTCTGTGATTCTGTAATTCTGTGAAAATATTTATCATATTTTGAGCACTTTGATAGAAATTAAAAACAAAATATACAAAAGCTTTTAAGAGAGTATTGCTCTACCAGCAAGCCAGGCTATTGTTGTTTTTTATTATTCTGAAGTATAGTCACCATGGAGTTGCATTGATCCAGCTTAGACAAATCTTACTCTTTATTTACTTTACCCTAGTGTTGTAACACATCCATAATCAGGATTAAATGGTGGTAAAGTCAGATCATGTAATAGTCTCCTCCAGATTTACATGAAGGATAAATAGCAATTTAGTGTGCTACTGGTAACACTGTTCCATTAGAGATGCCAATATCTACCCAGAAAAGAATGCCAAGAGCTTTCTGGGAATTAAGATAGTCCAATATACAGTGCAGTCCTTGGTAAAAGTCAACTACAGACTAGCAGTACACTTACACAGCACAAGCACCAAAGACAAGGAAAAGTGAGAGCACTTACAAAGTTCCTCTAACATGCTCATGACTTGAATGACCTTGGGTTCCTTTGAAAACATCCAGCATCAAGCCACACAAAACACACAAACACCACCAGTCCCAGTTCAGCACTCCTGGGTTTTTGTCAGCACTCACAAACTAGTCCAAAAATAACATGGCAAGAGGGAGACATCCTCATCTAATACAAATTAAGGTAGTTCTATTTCTGGACACGAATCGAGAGTAACAATTCCACTTGGGTCTTCTCTGCCCCCAGACTGTGGAAGACACGAATCTGGCAGTTTTTTAAAAGCGTATCATTAAGGTTATTTTTAGTCTCATCATACAGACAGGTAAATTTGAGCCATTTAGTGAGTTTTATTTCATTAGGTGTTATTCAGTGATTTTATTACTAGTAGGAAATCTTTGTGGGAACATTCTACAGAGAACAAGGCCTGGATGCTGTGAGATTGTTTGATACTGAACAACTTTAACAAGGCCTTGAAGCACAAAGCTGAAAGATAAACAGGAGCCAGCTGGGAGGAATGCAGCAGCTAGTTCAGTGGGAACCAGTACCAGCTGAAAGAAAAACAATTAAAAAGAACTATTAACATAGTTAATTTTAGTATAACTTGGTTTCTTAGCATATGCAGTAGTTTAGCCAATAATATGTTAGTAATAGCGTTATGGACAGCTACCTTTAACCAATAATACAGTGTAGATACCTTCATTGGCACCCAGTTATGTAACCGAATAGGGTATATAAACAGCTAAGCTCAATAAATTGAACACTTGCTGATCATGTTGATCTCTGCATTTGATTCTGTGATCTCCCATCAACACAAAGCATGTATTTTATTTAAACTTTTTTGAAAACTAAATGAATGGGATATTTTTACATTTCCTTGTTTTAATGTGCCACTGTAAATAATTCAGTCCACAAAAAGAAAGCAGGAGGCTCGCTCAAATCTCCAGTGTCACTGTCTGGCTATCAACAGTCTCTTGGATTTACAGTATTAATAGAATTACACATTGCATCTCACAATAATATTCTAATCCAGTGATTAACTTTTCTCTGTAAAGGTTCTTGAGGGCAAAACAGAGTCTATAGTTAAAAGCCTAGACTCTGACCCAAAACTTCGTACCTGAAAGAAAAGATCTATTGACCTCTTTCAACAATACTTTAAATAGAATGTGTATTTCTTTAAAAGGCACAGAACTTTTCAAACCCTGCTTTTTTTCTTTTTTTACTATGGGGAGCCATTTGTTCCAAGGCAATCAAGCAAGTAAAACAACCTGCTCTCTCATCAGCATGTATTGCAACTGTTTTCTCAATTCTTTCTCCTTGTACACAGGGAGTTCTCAAATTTTTTTGGAGATTAATGAGTCAAATGAAAGATTTTTAAGCTGCCTAAAGAAGCTTACATGACGAATTGCTGTTTCGTATTCTTTATTATGCAGTATATTAAGTCTAATATTTCGTAAGCAAGTGTTTGCTTAATTCATCAGATGAAAGTAACATTCCAAAAGTAGTGTTCTTATACTTCCACAGAAGCATAACAGCAACACTGACATCCTAGTCTGGAAAGGAGGCATACAGACAATCTCAGAGCCGAGAAAATACCTTCATTCATACTTTTTCTGGTGGTACTAAAGAAAAGCTCTTGTTTAAGAGGTGGGAGATATAAACCTGCACTGGTGGCAGGGAAGTGCAGAGAGTGGCCCTACAGTGTGTGGGAGGCATCTCCCAAGTGATAGGGGACAGGACGAGAGGGAATGGCCTCCAGTTCCACCAGGGGAGGTTCAGGCTTGACATTAGGAAAAAAAATTTCACAGAAAGGGTCACTGGGCACTGTAACAAGCTGCCCAGGGAGGTGGTTGAGTCACGTTCCCTGGAGGGGTTTAAGGGATGGGTGGTCAAGGTGCTGAGGGACATGGTTTAGAGATTGGTTGGAATGGTTGGACTCGATGATGCAGTGGGTCTCTTCCAACCTGGTGATTCTATGATCTTCTTACAAAGATTTTCCTTTAAGTTGTGGACATTCAGCACTTGACAGAATCAGAATTCTGCTGCCTAAGGATGAGCATAAGGCTAAAAAACTCCAAAACATTGTGGCTCTAAGGGACAAAAGGATCTATGGCAGTAAATACAAAGCACTTCACTAAATTAGTCAAGTCAAGTCTATTCTGACCACAGCTGGAACATTCACCCCAGCGAAACCCTTTCCGTGCAGCAGAGTTTTCAGCAGGCTTGGCCCTGCAGGTGCAGGTCGCTTAACTCGGAGCCACAACCACCTCAAGCATAGCAATACGGGCATCCCCTAAATCCTATACCTCCCAAAGCTCACGACAGCCCGACAGGTTTCTGCAAACTTCCTCCATGGCTAAAATGGATGACAGCCTTTCCCTCAGTACACCCTCCAGCACCCACACCCATTTACCTTTTCCCTCCCGTACCCCTTATCCTTCCCATTTCTCATCTCCCTCTCGTTTCCCTTCTCTCACTCGTTTTCCTTCTCCATCCCGTTTCCTTCTCCCGTTTCATAGAATCATAGAATAACCAGACTGGAAGAGACCCACTGGATCATCGAGTCCAACCATTCCTATCAAACACTAAACCATACACCTCAGCACAGTTTTTCCCTTTTTATACCCATTTCATAGAATTATAGAACAACCAGGTTGGAAGGGACCCATCGGATCTTCTAGTCCAACCATTCCTATCTAACACTAAACCAAGTCCCTCAAGACCTCATCCACCCGTCCCTTAAACACCTCCAGGGAAGGGGAATCAACCACCTCCCTGGGCAGACTGTTCCAATGCCCAATGACCCTTTCTGTGTAAAACTTCCTCCTAATCTCCAGCCTAACTCTCCCCTGGTGGAGCTTGAGGCCATTCCCTCTTGTCCTGTCCCCTGTCACTTGGCAGAAGAGGCCAGCTCCCTCCTCTCTACAACCTCCTTTCAGGTACTTGTAGAGAGTAATGAGGTCTCCTCTCAGCCTCCTCTTCTCCAGGCTAAACAATTTCTGCCCATTTCTTTTCTATCTTCATTTTGCTCTGATCCTCCAGCCCCTAAATGCTCCTCAGTCTCAGTTTCCCTCTCCCTCCCGTTTCCTTCTCCTTCTCAGGACCCTCCTCCTTCCCGTTCCCTTCTCCCACCCCTCTCCCTTCACCCTCCCGTTTATTTCTCTCTCCCTCCCTCCCACCTCCCTTTCCCTCCCGTTTCCCGTTTTCCCTTCTCCGTCCCCGCCGGTGTCCCCGGGCAGCCTGGGCTGGGTCTCGCCCCGCCCCCGGGCGGGATGCCGGGATAAAGGCCGCTCCGCCCGCAGCGCTGAGCTGGACTCTTCGCGCTCTGCTTCTCGGCAGTTGCCCGCTCTGTCCGTCCCGACAGGTACCGGCGGCCGCGGGGTCTCGTCTCCAGCCCCGCTCCGGGAAGGAGGGTTTCGCGGGGGTCCCGGGTGGGCGGGGACACACCTGAGCCGGAGGTGGGATGTTCTCCCGGTCACCGCAACCGAAATCTGCCCGTAGGGAGGTGTTAAGGCGCTAGTCCCATACGCGGACAGGCCGAGCGAGTTGGGGTTGTTCAGTCTGGAGAGGAGAAGGCGCGGGGGGATCCAGTATCTGAAGCAACTACTAGGAAGCTGGGGAGGGACTGTTTACAAAGGCTTGTAGTGACTGGATGAGGGGGAATGGGTATGAACTGGGAAATTTCTTCACCATGAGAGTGGTGAGGCACTGGCACAGGTTGCCCAGGGAAGCTGTGGCTGCCCCATCCCTGGAGGTGTTCAAGGCCAGGTTGGATGGGGCCTTGAGCAGCCTGACCTGGTGGGAGGTGTCCCTGCCCATGGCAGGGGTTTGGAACTAGATGATCTCTAAGGTCCCTTCCAACCCTGACTGTTCTATGATTCTAATTCCAATAGCAGGTGAGGTGTACCAAGGGGGAGCAAGGTATTCCAGCATCTCTCCAGGTGGGGAGGAAGGTGGTGTTGTGCCCTGTCCTTGGACTGTCTTGGCTGCTACAGTTCTGGGGTGTCACAGCCCTCTACACGCAGTGAGTGAATTCATGCTCGCTGAACTCCACTCAGCTGATTGCATGATCAACCTTTAATCTCTGTGGCTAGCAGAGGTGTTTGGCCATGCAGATGCTGGCTTTGATTCTGTCCCAGTGTATTGTGGGCACTGACAACCTACACAAGCCACTTGGCTGCGAGCATTGACACATGAAATCATAGATTTGTTTGGGTTGGAAGAGACCTTCAAGATCTTCTAATTCCAGCCCCTGTGCCATGGACAGGGACACGTTCCACCACCTCAGATTGCCTAAGGCCCCATCCTACTGGGCCTTGAACACCTCCAGGGATGAGGTATGTACCAACAAAGCTGGCAAAGTAGTCCGTGCTTGAAATCTGTCTGATAAACCCTTGTAAAATCGTTGTGAATTAAGTTAGTGTAATCAAGTTAAATTCTGTAACAGCATTTAGTTTAAAGACTTGTTGATTCTGTTTTAGACCACGCAAAGAATTTGTTTCCAAAAAACAAATCCTGGGGTTTTGACATATATGAAATTCAATGATGCTTTCAGATATAACTCAATTTTTTTATATCTGTACTAACTCTATAGCTATGTGAGTCTGCCTCAGGAGATGTCAATATAGGCTCTAGAAAAATGTTCCTGTGCAGTTTTGATATTTTTTTTACTTCTTACTGGTGTTACTGCCTTTCATCTATGCCAGAACCTCTGCACACTTTTTACTCCATTTTAAAGGGAATGAACAACAGCAAGCATTCACCCCAAGACTACTTTTCTTTAGAAGAACGGAACTTGTTTCCTTACCCAGTGTGTTTGACTAATGTTTTTTTCTGTTATTGTAGTTTTAAGATGTTCTAATGTTTCTGCCAGAAAGCTTTCTGAAATAACTTGCTGTGTTCTGGCAGTGGCCTACCCTTATTCAGGCCTGGCTCTTTCTGATGTACAAAACCTGAAACTCATGATAACATGTGTATGTTCACATGCTAAATTTCATGATCTTTGCTCAGAGTAGCAGAGATCTAAGGTACTTATCTCTTGGCACTTGTCAAACACGATTACGCGTATGCATAGATAGCAGTGTAATGAAATGTGACCACACTGGGCATGTAGTGCTAAAGGTTGATGTGTAAGCACCAGTACAATCTGCCCTTAGCTGAGAAGGAAGATACTAATCCTTTCAACCATAGTTAGTCAAAGATTAACACGTGCTTTAACCAAGGATGCATTTCTCGCGTAGCATTTGTGTTCTGGGAAATAAATAGCATTCTTGCAGGGACTTAAATGCCTGCTTGGTGTCACCATTACTGTGACAAGTACAGACTGCGAAGTTAAAAGCATACTTGAAACAGCAAGATTCAGACCAATGACATTTGCTTAATTCAGGAAGGTGGAGAGAAGAAAGTCAACAGCTTTGTAACGTATTCCTAAACAATACATTCTGCAAAAGCAGAGTAAGCTGGGGTTGTTTAGCCTGGAGAAGAGGAGGCTGAGAGGAGACCTCATTACTCTCTACAACTACCTGAAAGGAGGTTGTAGAGAGGAGGGAGCTGGCCTCTTCTGCCAAGTGACAGGGGACAGGACAAGAGGGAGTGGCCTCAAGCTCCACCGGAGAGATTTAGGCTAGATATTAAGAGGGAGTTTTTCACGGAAAGGGTCATTGGGCATTGGAATAGGCTGCCCAGGGAGGTGGTTGATTCACCTTCCCTGGAGGTGTTTAAGGCACGGGTAGATGAGGTCCTGAGGGACATGGTTTAGTGTTAAATAGGAATGGTTGGACTCGATGATCTGGTGGGTCTCTTCCAACCTGGTTGTTCTATGATTCTATGATTTACCTGCTGCACTCTAAAGATTTGTAAGTATTTTGTATTCTGAAGCTCCCAATGCTGGCAGGTTTTCAGCAGGGTTCAAACTGTGATTTGGTCTGCCTATTGTTCCTTGATGACAAGATGTGCCTACAATGCAAAAAAAAAACATTGTGGTCCTAAAAGGAATTTTATTTTCTGACCTAAAGTACGAGCTTGTGAGCAACAAAATTGTTTTGGTCAAGCCATAGGTTTTAAAGTGTGATTGCCATACACCTCTCCTTAAGGTGCTATAGGGGTAACTATCACTTTTTTGACTCTAGTTCTTGAGTCCATATTTTGTCAGAGCAGAGATGGAAACCCAAGTCATCGGGGTGGGAAATTTCTAAAGCAGATGAGGGCAGATGTTTCCTGCCTCTGCCAATTTGTAAATCAGTTCTGTGCTGTGCTCTGGAAGAAAGTATGAAGAACCTGGAGATGATACAGAGACAGCAGAAATAGGTGAAATATGCAGATTTAAACCTGTATTTTATTTTTGAAACAACACTCAGAAGCGGGCTAGAGAAAATATTTAGAATGGATCTGAAAATGTTTTTCAATTTTGAAATATTTATGTTTGCATTTTCACTTTATGGTTTATTCAATCTGCTTAATGTTTTCTTTTATCAGGTATCTGAAGAAATAACTTAAAGATGAACTTCTACCTGGAAACGCTCCGATTTATTGTACTTTTTGTTTATTACTTTCTGGAGTGGCTGGTATTCTTGGTTGTGCCTAGACGGAAGAAGAATGTTAGTGGTGAAATAGTATTAATAACAGGAGCTGGAAGTGGTCTTGGAAGAGAGTTATCTTTAAAGTTTGCCAGGCTTGGAGCAACAGTGGTTCTCTGGGACATTAATGAAGAAGGACTTAGGGAGGTAAAGCAATTGATCACAGAAGAAGGAGCAGCAAGAGTACACTGCTATATCTGTGACTGTAGCAAAAGGCAGGATGTCTACAGAGTAGCTGATCAGGTAAAGTAACTTATTTATGATTTTGATGCTGTTCTAAGATGATTGCATGCATAAGTTTTGGTGACTTCAAAGTAAGATATTAAAGTTAATTCACTCTCATGCTACATATGTTAAGAATATTGGGATTTAGAGTGGACTTGCATACCTCTGTTCCCTTAAAAGTAAAGAGCTGATTCTTGTTTTCAGTAGTTAATTTCAACTCACTGGTGAAGTTCAGAAAATGTATTTATTGAAACTAAAGAAGTGTTTCAAGCAAACCCTAAAGATCATATATTTTTAAAAATATTAAGTGCTTAGGCAATTCTGAAATAATTCCATGGCTCTGAGTAGATTTTTTGCTGGCTTTTTATCAGAATTAATAAATATATCTTGGAGTCATAAATATTTCTTACTTTCCTTTCTGAAGAGCTTTGTAAATATAGCAAGTGGTTAGATATTTTGGGCGGACTAGTAGAATTGCCAAAAGCTAAAATTGTTTAACAGTTTCCATTAAAACAACTTGTCCTTATTTGCTTAAAATGTCGCTAAACTTAACTGTTGGACTGGAAAGTTTCCACAGTAAGTGTTTGCCTGAGGATGAATTCTTAAAACAAACAAACAAACAAAAATACTTCAGGGGTCTTCCAGAACAATCTGTTGCTGAAACAATGTTCTCTAGGCTTCTATATTTTTCTGTCTGTGCAAAAATGACAAGAACACCTTTCTGATATGTGAAGGTTGTGCATGACTTGCAGCTTGTTAAAAGCTGGTACTATTGGGTTTGTAATCTGGTAATGCTGATCACCCTTAGTCCCCCTTGTCACCTCTGTTACGCCAGCTGAGTTGCACACCTGCCATCCCCACAGAGCAGTTGCATGTGTCTCACCACTGACCTGTAACTGTACTTCCCATTGAACTGGGAGGAGCAGAGAAGGAGCAAGCATTGTAATGTGAAAGACACTGCAATGAAGGTGGAAACTAACCGTCAGTTCTGAGGATTTGAGGGTTAATGCTTCAGCCCCATGGAGAAAAGCAGCAGCAGATCTTTTCTGGCCAAACAGGAAAAGAAGAGGGTGTAGAGATGTGTGTGACACAGTTTAGGTATGATAAAAACAGGGGCAGGCAGGAGTTAAGAGGGTCTCTGTGCGTTATTCCTTGCTTATAATCTTCTGTCAGCAGTTTACTAACATCTGATCCACTAATAATCCTCCTGTTGATCCACATAAAAGAAAATACCCTGCCACTGTTATTTCACAAATGTCATGTCCTCCTGATAACTGACATCGCACCATACCGGCAACTTTCCCATGTTATTAGTGACAAAAGGACTTTAGTATTCAGTGCCACTGTTTATTTAATGTGGTGTAGTAGACTTTGGCTTTTAGAATGCAGTGTCAGCCTTTGCAAGATGTGGCAGCGCAGTTCCAGGTTTGTTCCTTCCTTGTCTCCCTGGGGTTATTCAGAATCACACAATGGCTTGGAGTTTTGCAAGACTATAGAAAAGCAAATTCATATAGGCAGGGCAGGATATGGTTCAAAACTGTGTGCTTGTTAAAACAATCTCAAAGCCAAAATTAAATATATGTGAACCATAAATATTTATGATCTGCTTCTGGTACTTCATCTGCCACATGGAGACTAGGAAAAAGTCACTTTAGTAGGATGAAAACAATAAAAAAAAAAAAACTGTACATGGGGCGTCCCTGTTGCTTTCCTGTACCAACAGAATGAAGGACAGCTTTTGGCTATCAAGCTGTAGCTTAAAATTTGTTTCTAATGTTCCTGTTCCAGAAGTACCCAACCCCAGAAAGCATGTAGTCTCCTCTAACCTACACTTTATTCCCTCAATTTCAGCTAAACTTTAAGAATATAGGGCTTTGAAAATGGGCACTAATTGTATGCAGTTTGATACTTGTGAGGAAACAGAAGCCTTTTCCTCATTATCAGGTTGCAAAATTGCATCTGGGCTCATGCTCACTTTCAGGATCTCTCTTGTGTGGTACTTTTCTGCTTGTCCACTAGTTTTTCCTTACTTGTTAATAAAGATGATAGTTTGCAGCCAGTTTTCCACTTTTCTGAGAAGCTTCTTTCCTGTGCAGAGAAGCAACAGTAAAAGCACATTTCCTGGCAGTATTTCACGGTGCTCATAAAACATCCAGTACTTTCTTCTACCTCTTGCAGGCAGTTACAGGGGGGTTTGTGGTTCTTGGAAAGTAGACCTTTTGGGATGCTGTTTGGGAATTGTGGGAATTGCAATATAATGTAATTGAATATAAAAGCGTAATTATAAATGCAGAAACAAACAGAAAATCGTGTTAATACCTGAAAAAAAAAAAGATGCTTAATGAGATCAGCTGTTGGCATAATGCTTGCCTTACCTAGGCCTAAACCAAACACCTGGAATATACTTTCCTGCACTGCAGAAATAAAGAGGCTTAATGCTCTGGAAAGCTGACGTTATCCACCCACCACCACCACCAAGAGATAGGGATAAGGCTCAGTAAAGGTCTACTGTGCTTGGCCTCAAATGTGTGGAAGCCTGGACTAAATCTCAGCTTAGTGATGCAGGGGAGAGCTGAGAGGAGAAGGTAATTAAAACAACAGATTTGCTGAGGAAAGAGCTACCACATCTAGTTAGTAAGGAAGCAGAATGAACAGAGGTTTTGTAAATCTGCAATTATTTGTCTGGCTTGCAAGAAGACACTTGAATCTGCTTTGATTTCCATCTGAAAGGGCAATGAATAGATAGAAGCAAGTGATAAAGGAAGAGGTAGTTCAAGTTTTTGCCATGAGTTAGAAATGTAATGATCAAGGTTCTGTTCTTCTTGCCCTCCTCCTATCTAACCTGAATGCTCCAGTCACTAAGTTATAAACTGTATATACCACATCCTCCACCTCTGTCTGTGTGTGCACGAAAGAAACGTGACCACTTATTCAGGTATTTATTTACTCCAGAGGGTAGATTTAGGGTACTGAGCAAAACATCCAGAATTACTAGATATGAGTCTGTATTAAAGTATTGTATACTAATGGTTACATTTTGCATACTATTTTTAACTTGTTATGAGGTATGCGTACTGAGGTTAATAAAAAGAACAACTTCATTCAGGCTGTCTATGGAGATCATGTGGTGCTGCTTCAGAAATATTTAAATTGCTACACAACAAGTTTTTGAAGGAGGAATAGTCAGACAAGAATGTGTGAGCAAAATGACCAAGGTGGAGGAGGGCTCTGGCTTTATTGTAGAAGCTTTTCTGTATAATCCTGCCAAGGCTGCTTTCTGTTTTTTAAACCCTTACTTAATTAGCAAACATGCCAAAGACTGAAACAAGTTTAAAAAAGATGAGGAGCTTATGCTAGAATAAAGGATAGGTGGTAAATTCCTTACTGTTATACGTGCTAGCCTATTTGGGCAGCTTGTGCTTTCTTCAGTCACTGTAGGCACCTAGCAAAGGAAATGCTGTTAAGGAATGAGATTCTGTGTTTTGGAATGGTATGGCAAGGTGGCATAAAAACAACATAGTTTTCCAAAGCAACTGATCAGCATGTTTAACACTTGATCTTGAAATAACAAATTAAACAGCATATAGAGTATACATTTCCTTTTTTTGTTGGTAGCTCAGATTGATGAGCTGCACTTCAAATATTGCATTAAATATTTTCATTCTTTTTTTGAGAGCTGGCAAAATATCTTGGTCAAAGCTGGTCTATAGTTCTCTCAGGTGAGTCTGTTCATGGAAGTTATTCAGTCTGGAGCTAAAAAAACAACTGTACTCCTATTACTGAAATAATGGATAGATATTACTCTTTAGCCAACTTATTTTCTGGGAACTGTCTTATAAGGATTCTGTTAGTGTTAATTGAAGCAAATATGCTAGAAACGAGCTTCTGCACCATAAGCTCCAGAAGCTTATAAGGCTTTTGCCTTCTGTGAATGCACATGTACTAAAAACTTCCTTTATTCAGAACGTTGTTTAATGTTCATAACATGTTTAATGAGTTTCCTCAGACCTAATATCAGTAGAGATATGGAGTTCTTTCAGGTTGTCTTAATGAGAAATAAACTTGTAAAGAACTGGCTTTTGTTTGTTAAGATAAGCTCTTCAGTTCCTGACAAGCTGCTTGAAGTAGTCAAGATACTTGAATAAATATAAAGGTCATAAGGAAGAAATTAATTATATAAGTGGTCTTTCTCACTGCCTATGCATATGAGGAATAATTCTTATCAAAAGTGACTGCCCATTCTAATTCCAACACAACAAGGGCAGGAATCTCCACCTGCTCCTGCAGAAAGCTGTAGGGAAGTCTGGCTGAATGTATGTGCTGCAGAATGCAAAAGTTACCACTACTGAAAAAATGCTGTGTAATACAAGTCAGTCTTCAACAGTCAAGAGAAGTGGAACACAGGTATAACAGCATGAAGAATCTTGAGATATCTGAAATATTAAGACATTACTAAGTAGCTGCTGCCCTGTCCACTGGGAGAGGTGAATCCCTCAGCAACTAATGCTGGCAATAGGGAATCCAGTTTCCCTTCTGCTCATGAGCACTCAAGTACTGTGTAAGCTGGCTTCAGCCTTCAAGTAGTATGGCAGCACTGCTTCTGTGCTCAAGTTCCCCTGTGGAAAACACAAGAGGATATCAGCCTAATGTAAGGAACCTCACAAGTGAAAGCTTAGATATTACAACCCCACAGAAATCTGTTGTACCTGGTTCTGGTGAGCTTATCTGGGGATCTATGTACTGTGTCTCCCTGCATGGTATAGAAATGGCCTTACAAACAGTATTGTTAGTTTTAAGATAGGTTTACTGTAGCAAATTATTTGTTGTATTAGTTAAATCTTTATTGCAGAGAGCTTACCTGAAACAGTTGCAATGGGAACCAGAGGTGCGAAAGCAGAAACCTGTGTGGAGCTGTTGGGCTCTATACCTTTGAAGTCCAGTGGTAAGCTCAAACCTAAAATGGTGTCAGGTGAGAATATGCAAGAACCTGAAGTGTTTGGATCTGTAATAAGCATAATAAATTCAGCTTAGTTGAAATATTCAATATTGCTGTTTCTTAGGCTTTCATATACAAAACTTGGAAAGCATATATTGTATTTATTCCATAATATCGTAAGAATTTTGTTTTAGGTTAAAAAGGAAGTCGGTGATGTTACCATCCTAATCAACAATGCTGGTATTGGAGCTAAGAAGTTGTTTCTTGAGTGTCCAGATTCACTTATGGAAAAAACTATGGAAGTGAACACGATGGCACACTTCTGGGTAATAATTGTACTATGCATATACATACTAAAACATTCTTTTTAACCTGCTTTCACTGTTAATTTTTACTTCCGGAACTGGGGAAAATATACAAGGATAAATAACTCTGTGTAAGTTCACTCAGAAATGATACAAGGAATTACTTTATATGCCTAGATGTCTGTAAAATAAAGAAAGGGTGGAAGGATGGATCCCTTGGGAACATCTAGGGTAGGTGGGTGGAAGCAAAACTGCTTCATGTTTAGAAATGCTGTTAAGAACTGAATTTTATTATCTGCCAAATTCTAAAGCTAGTTATATGTTATAGTCCCTCAATATTACTTGAAGCAGGCCCAGCGTTAAAGTTGCTGCTCTAGTAACAGAGGAGTATTCAATTCTCAGTTCTACTTGTTTTGTGGTAACAGTAGTTTCAGTAAGAAATATCACATATTCAGGCACTGCTCTTAATAAGTAGGACTCTTGTCCAAAATGAGTAACTTAATTTGCTTTCTCTTCTTTCCAGTGAAAACAGGTCATCTCTATGGTCTTCTGATCATAAGGAGTTGCAAAGGGGATATCAAAACATGCTCCAGTTTCTTCATAAAAAAATTATTCACAAAGAATAAATCAATTTACTGGAAGGGAGACATGAAATACAATTTTTTGCTATTTTAAAAAAATTGCAGCGAACATAACTCTCTTTTGAAACACTGCAGTGCTGAGCATTAGACTAAGAAACTTAACACCTAGCTGAAGCTATATTGTTAGCTTTCAGCAAGTTACCATCTGTCTTTGGTGTTGAGGAGAAAGTGGTACTGGTTGGGCCTAGAAAGTCTGACCTTAGTAGCTGCAGATTGGAGTTCAAAGAAACTCCTTTTTCTTTTTTGTTTCTCCTTCTCCATAAGGGGAGGTGGGGGAAAGAGAAATAAGTTACAGTTTAAATAACACTGTAAGGAGAATTTCTTTAAAAACATCACCTTCAAAATCTGATTTACCCTGCAGACTTACAAAGCCTTCCTCCCAGCAATGATGGCCTCTAACCATGGGCACTTGGTTTGTGTGTCAAGCATAGCAGGAAGGACTGGAGTGAGTTTTATTACAGGTAGTGTATTAAATCTAATATTCATTTAGACAATTAGTTTGATTTCAACTCTGCAATCAATACTCATGGGGGAAAAAAAAATCCTAATCTTAAGTTTCTAGATCTTTGCATATAGGTCACTCTTACAAACCAGATCACCTTAAATAGTCCATTTCTTTTAAAAATGCTCGGAAGATGCTGTGAAACAAGTTTTACTGCCAAGGCAGTTAGGGGACCTAGGAGCTAGATAGAACTTGGGAAACTGAGACCTTCATGTTAAAGTTAACCTGTAGAGGTTTCCCTGGCTTGAAGAACTACTAAAGTCTAGATGTGGTACAGAGGCAGAGCTGCAATATGTCATATAGCATTCTCTGCATCTCAGCCATTCTTTAAGAGGACCTATACAGTGATGGAAAGAAAGTGTTGAAACTGGGGCAAACTCAGACGCATTTCTGGAAAATATATGTAAAGGGGGAGGAAAATTAAATAAAGTGACATAACACTGAAAAAATCTATCTTCAAGGCAATGATAATGGAAACAAACTGAGTTTCACGCTGAAACCACCTTAGAGAGTCTTGAAAGCTTGAATTTCATGCATAAGAAGCCCTTGCATGGATTCAAAGATAAGGACTGGCACGAAAAGATAATTTCATTTACTGTTGTTTAGTATAGAGTGGAAAGGTGATAACAGGGATGTGATGAGAAACCTGTCTGCCAGTCTATAACAGAAGAGAGAAAGTGAAGGAGTGAATCACATCAAAAGCAAATTGTAATAGTAATCTAATCCTGAAAACAGTTCCTACTCTGTAAAGTACTTTATTTTCAACAGTAATTTTCTGCAGGTACTGTGTATATATAATTTCTATGCTATAGTGCTGCTATTGTGTACTGTAAAAAAACAAACAAACAAAACACCAAACAAACTTGTGACTACTTGGTTTACTTACTAGAGCATAGTTTTGTCCTTTTTCTCTGTCAAAAACTGTTACCTCTCAGTAGTAGGTCTCAATGAACCTGTTCAAAAGTTTAATTAATAAATCAAAAAGTTTAATGGTAATGGTTTATTTTACAGGTTACTGCACAAGTAAATTTGCAGCGTTTGGTTTTGCAGAATCAGTTAGCTGGGAGATAAGAGACCTTGGAAAGACTGGTGTTAAAACTACAATCGTGTGTCCTTTTGTGATGAACACAGGAATGTTTGCTGGCTATAAAAACAAGTAAGCAAACTCTTGTGAGTTTTCTTATGCAACTTTCACTTACAGCATACTATGTACTTCTGTTTCCTTTACAAACATCAAGAACTAGGCTTTTTTTCTGCTCATCTCCTAGGGCCTTATATGGGTGATAACAGTACCAGTCAGTGACTGGGCAACACAGATAGCAAAGCCTCTGTTACTTTACTATTCATTTAAGCTGAAACATGGAATTTTTTACAATGAGGGTGATGAGACACTGGACCAGGTTGCCTGGGGAGGTAGTGTAGTCTCCATCCCTGGAAACACTCAAGGTTCTGAGCAGCCTGATCTAGTTGAAGTTGTTCCTGTTCCTGCAGGGGGATTGGACTTAGGTGACCTGTAAAGGTCCCTTTACAATCCCAAGCATTCTATGACTCCATTCTGTGAAACATGATCTGTGTCCTTTCCTCTGCAGAATCCAAATGCTTCAGTTGTCCTCTCTGGTTTTTAAGCCCCTGTTCACCTCCTGAAGTCAGTGATGTAGCTTTGCTTGGTAAGCTTGTATAGTGACAAATCTAGGAGCAGAATGCAAACCTAGTGCATCTTAGTAGGAGGACTACATGGATTTGTCTTATGAGAGATTGTGCAAAGGACAAATAACAATGACCACTCATAATAAATGTTCTGTTGTTCTTGGGATTTGTGGTATTATTTCTTCTTTTATTTAAATAACCACAAAATGTCGACTTATGTGGTGTAAAATGTGGATTCAAAGCCATTTGTATTACGGTAGGAAATGTCCTTTCTTCCAGGTGGCCAACTCTGATTCCCATACTGGAGCCTGAGTATGTGGCTGAGCAGATAATCATTGCTATTCGGCAGGACAAAGCAATTTTGATGCTACCACGCTTTCTTTATTTTGGGATGTTTTTGAAAAAGTAAGTTATTTCTTTCCTCCTCTTTGTCTCTCTTTTCTGTCTTGGGATATTTCAGCTATGTTTTTATTAAAAGTGTAAACCAGGCTTCTACTTGTTGCTGTGAATTTTCATTGAGTTCTCCACATTTCCAGAGTTTTCTTTTTTTGTTGCTGTTTGTAGGGGTTCAGCCCACCTTCAGACCATAGAGCAATGACAGAAATGTCTAACTGTGACTGGCTGACTCCACTGGAGTGTGGTTTTACTGTGGGCTTTAAGGGCTAGACCTGCTTCTCAGCAGCTGCATATCTGGTATCTTGCCCCAGCATTAATGCACTTCTGACTCTATTGGTAGCCAGGTTGGGAAACTGATGTGTCTAATAACTTGGGCTGCCAAGTGAATGTGATGGATGTAATTTTGAGAGGACCAGTGGTACTACACTTCAGAGTATACTGTATTTGCCAGTATTGTCCAGATAAAACTAATTCTGTGATAAAACTACACAACTCTCCTGATATCTGTTTTGTTTTTTCCTTCAACTCCCCTACTTTAGTGTCACACCAGTGAAAATACATTTTCTTCTTGCGGACTATTTTGGAAACTACAATAGCCTGCGTGACTTGAAAAGTGGAGGAAAGAAGGACTGAAAGAGCACAAAATTCAGAGACCAGCAACTCTAAAAGTAGACCTTGTTAAAGGTGGTTGGTGGGAAAGGTCTGCCTCTCTAGCAGCTATGAACTTCAGGTGCCTCACTTCTCATTAGCAACCATTTTTAAGGAAATTACTTTTGAATTGGCCTCTATGCAACAGCTTTCACTCAAATTATTTTTTCTAATCCAATGAACTGTTTTCTTTGCACCTCAGTATGGAAGAACATGGATTGAAATTAGTCCCTTTGGTTATGGCTGTTATAACACCTTAAATATAATCCTACACCATAAACTAATAAGTAGGAACTTTGGAAAGAGAAGGGACCAAGAAACCACATGTATTTGGCTGGGAGCCAGGAAGACCTCCAGTGGACCCGATGTCTTGTACACAGAATCATTTAGGTCGGAAAAGGCCTTTAAGATCATTGAGTCCAACCATAAATCTAACAATGCCAAGTTCACCACTAAACCATGTTCCCAAGAGCCATACCTACACACATCTTTTAAATACCTCCAGGGATCATGACTCAACCACTTCTTTGAGCAGCCTGTTCCAATGCTTGACAACTCTTCCAGTGAACCATAAGGAGGGAGTGTACTGCTGGTGCTATTACTATTCCATGGTAAACTGAGGAATTCAAGAGCTTCCTGAAGCAACAGGTTCTGTTTTATACAAATGGAAGTTTCGTGAAATGAAGATATACTCTATTCTGGTGCAAAACTAATGAAATACTTTGTTTTTTTGAAGTGGTGATGTTGGGTGGGACTCAGGGATGTCTAAGGATGTTGAGGTGGGGACAGGGAAGGGGGGCAAATTATGTATTTGTGCTGCTAATCTACTTTGTCTAATTTATTATAAAAGCTAATACTATGCAACTTTGTAGTACAAGTTTTTGTATCTTCCAAGTGCAGTATTTTAAGAACAATTTTAAATTTTCATCTCTAAAGCAGAATACATTTGTAGTTATGAATTGTTAGATAGCCAGACAATTTGATAGCTCACCTAGACTGGCAAAGTAAGACAGTGAGTTACTAAAAGCAAAGATAGTGCTTAGTATAATCAGGGCTTCTCTTGGGATTACGTCAGACAGGAATGCTGATAGAACTTAGAGTGAATGTGTGGTGCACTTCACTTGCAAGAGAGAAGCAGCAATACAATTTGTTGATTATAAAATAGTAACTTAAGAAAGGTCAAGGGCAAGTGTGACAGTGGTTTAATTAGATATGCAAGGGCAAGATGCACTTGGAAACCAACAAGCCAAAGGGCTCTGGATCAGTGGAATTGTGCTGGGAAATTCTTCTTAAAGAAACAAAACCATGGTGAAAAAACACGTGACAAAAGTGTAGGAAGAAAGAGGATTTCCTACTGTGCACACACATACAAAGGGTGGGCTAGCAAGCGAGCAGCAGCTTTGAGTTACTGTGGGTGGGAGCAGGAGTGAGGGCATGGCAAATGGGAGGGGCAAAAAGGTTGTAGTGCATGAGAAGGATGGGGTGGGGCAGTTTGTGCAGCAGCTGAAGGTATTTAACGCTGGGAAGGTGTTCAGGAAGGGTGCAGTCCCCTCCTGTCTCTAGAGGGTAACTCTAGGAGGTTGGCACCCTCCCAGAAGAGGACCTAGCTATGGTATCTGCTTCCCTGAAGACCGTCACGAGAAGGGATGTGATGACCCAGACAGAACTCCTACACAGAGATTCAGCTACAACGAGTGCCTGAGCAGCAGACAGCAGCTGCCTTCTGTGCAGCTAGGTGAATGATCTGCCCAGCCTGGCAGCAGAGGTAAAAGAGAAAGTGGAAAGGTTAAGGAGTATTGGGGAGTGTGAGAGGGAGATACCTGCCATTGTTGAGACCAAGACAGCAGCTGGAGGCTCTGCAAGAAGCGGAAGATCTACTCTCCTGCCACCAAGCAGAAAGAGGGGACTGGAGACAGTAGGGAGAAAGGAAACTGGTCCCTGCTTGGGGCAAATGCCCTTCTAGCCTCCCTCACTTTCTCAGTTGCCCTTACACTACAGATATTGTTCCCTGGAACTTGAAGGCCAGGCAAATAAGGATGTAAGTGAGGGTCCATCCAGGGGGTTGCCTAGGGCAAGTCAGTCAGCCCTAAAAATTATGACTGCCTATGTAAAGAGAGAGGTTAATTATCCTCAGTGACTTACTTCTGAGTGGAACAGAGGGCATCCAGATCCATCCCACAGGGAAGTTTGGGGCCCAGGTTAGCAACATTATTACCTGCTATTGGTTTTACATTAAAATTTGGGTTTTTACGCATTTACACTATTGGCATCAGTGAGGTTGCAGAAAGAAGTCTAAAAGCAATGAAAAGGGCACGGGCGCAATTTGTTGAAGGATCAGGAGCACAGACAGGGGTTTCCTCAATCCTGTCAGTGACAGGAAAGAATATTGAAAGGAATGGGAAAACTCACATGATTAACACACAGCTGAGAGGCTGATGCTGTTAGTAGAATCTGGGGTGCTTTGATCAGGGAGAGGTTTACACGGCACCGGACCTGCTAGTGGCAGATGGAGTTTGGCTGTCTCAAAGGGGTAAAAGGATTCCTGCTCATTGAGAAGGCTTTAAACTAGGTTTAAAGAGAGAAGGGGATATAAGCAACTCACTAGAGATGAGCGGAAGGGAAGTGTGCCAGTGCTGGGGGTGGAATCAGCTCAAGTACATCTCCCCTGATGCGCACAGCATGGACAACAAAGAGGAGGAACTGGAAGGTATTGTGCAACAGGATAGCCACGAATTAGTTGCCATCACAGAATGGCGGGATGACTCGTATGTCTTGGGTGCTGCAATGAATGGCTGTAAGCTCTTCAGAAGGGACAGGCAAGGAAGGAGAGGCTGGGGAGAGGGAGGGGGCTGTATGTTAAGGAGGGGTTTTATTGTACAGAGCTCAATAATTGAATCATAGAATAACCAGGTTAGAAGAGATCCACTAGATCATCGAGTCCAACCATTCCTATCAAACACTAAACCATGCCCCTCAGCACCTCACCCACCCATGCCTTAAACACCTCCAGGAAAGGTGAATCAACCACCTCCCTGGGCAGCCTGTAAATTGTGGTGATAAGGTCAGGTGCTTATGGGTAAGGATGAGATGGGAGGCCAACAAGGCAAATATCCTGCTGGAAGTCTGTAACTGTCCACCCAGCCAGGAAGAAGAGGTAGATGAAGGATTCTAGAAGCAGCTGGCATAACTCTCACAATCGCTAGGTGTTGTTCTTGTGGAGGACTTCAAATTACCAGTCTTCTGCTGGAAATTCCACAGAACAGAGAGGAGACAGTCTAGGAGGTTCTTGGAGTGTGTGGAAGATGGATGACGCTGACGTAGCTGGTAAGTGAGCCTGTCAGTGGAGATGCCTCACTTGACCTGCTGTTTACAAACAGAGAAGGACTGGTAGGAGTTGTGGTGGTTAGATGCCATCTTGGGCTTAGTGGCCATGAAATGATAGAGTTCTTGATATTTTGGTGAAGTAAGGAGAGAGGTCAGGAAAACCAGTGTCATGGACTTCCCAGAGGTTAGAAAGTCCCTTGGGAGGCAATCTTGAAGGACAAAGAGGTCCAGGAAAGCTGGACATTCTTCGAGAAAGAAGAATACATATCTTGAAGGTACAGGAGCAGGCTGTCCACATGTGCCACAGGTACCAGATTCCCTTGCAGCCCATGGAGAAGACTATGTTTGAGCAGGATGTACTCCCACACGCTACGAGGAGTCCTGGTGGATGTCCACTTGCAGTCTGTGGAGGACCCCATGCTGGAGCAGATGGAGGTACACAAAGGAGGCCATGACCCCATGGAAACCTGCTGTGGAGCAGGTGGTGGAGGACTGCAGCCTGCAGGGAGGACTCATGTTGGAGAAGATCATAGAGGACTGTGTCCCATGAAAGGGACACCACACTGGAACAAAAGAAGAGGGTGGGAAGTCTTCCCGCTGAAAAGGAAGGATGGGCAGAGACAATGTGTGATGAACTGACTGAAGGCCTTATGGTCCTGCACTGCTGTGGAGAGAGGAGGAAGAGAATATAAGGAGCAAAGTCAAGCCTAGGAAGACGGGAGGAGTGGGAGAAAGTTGTCCTTTGGGGGGATTAGGTTTGTTTCTCAGTATCTTGCCCTAGATTGATTGGTAAAAAATTAGATGATTGATTTTTTTCCCCCCAAGTCTACTTTGCCTGTGATGGTAATTGGTGAACGAGCCTTCTCTGTCCTTACCTCAACACATGAGTTTTACCTTTGATTGTTTTGACTCTCCTCCCAATGGGACTCAGGATGGGGAGGAGTAAGCAAACAGTTACATAGTTCTTTGTTGCCTGCTGTGGAGCTTGAAACTACAAAAAGGTGCTGTGAAGCCTGATGGTGCAGTCCCTGTAGGGAGGAACCTGCATCACCTGTGTTAAATGTGCTACTGTAGAAGCAGCTTGTTCAGAGATAAATGCAGAATGAGATGTGATAGCTGAGGAATCTGTCGTACATGCACATCTCAATGAATGTTGTCTAGAAGTGAGACCTCTTGGTGGAGGCTAACATAGAGAGTCTTCTCTATATCAGTTTTAGAAAATACACTTTTCATTATTTATTGGCCTGCCTGCATATTTCTGGCATGATAATGGTTAACCCTGAAGCTCACTCATACAACGTAACATGCACAGTTCATTAATTCCTAAACTGATATGAATCATGGTACATTTATCACAAAATAGCATACCCCTGTTCTGGGAACCTTCTAACAATTTAAGAGAGAGCTGTTAGTTCCAAGTAATCACATCTGTAAAGTCTGTGTATACAGAAGGGGCAAATCTCACCAGAATAGCCAAGTGAGGTCCTCATTTGAAATGTTTCCCTGAGGAAATATGTGATTTCCACGCTCTGGTATTGAGTCAGTCTGTAACAGAAAATTGGAATAAAATGGCAAGGTATCTAGTTGAGGTCTTCTGTAACATCTCCCTACAAAACAAGTTAATTTCACAAAAAATAAATACCTGAAGCAAGCAGAGCTTGCTTATAGAAATTATCTCCATCAGCAACCACAGGCAGAAACCTGTTACCTGCCTTTCTTCTGAGCTGAGAACTTGGAAGACAGCTATGAAGCTAGTTTCTTCAACATTCTTTTTACATTGCCAGTGAAATGACTGGCTGCCTTCACTCATGCTTTTAGATACAGATAATTTTATTTATAATATTTTAACTTTAAAGATTACTGATTGGTCCTTAGCATTCAGATAATTAAACAAAGTAGATTTACTTTTAATTCACGTGTGATTGGAACTCAGCCCATCTAAAATTGATCAGATTTTCAGATGACATTCAAATACACTTAAACAATCACTTTACATTCAAGGAATAATGTCTGCTTCTTCCTAGATTTGGAGAAAGGTAGATCAGTGTGATAAGAGAGTGCTATAATTTACAAAGTGGAAAACCACCTTAGAAAAGAAGACTAGAGGGGGGATGAAAGAATAGAGAGGAAGTTTGATTCACTGGTTCAAATGGGAATCCACTGAATATGTGGAGGAATGCAAGAAAAGAGACAAGGGTGATATTGTTGATGAGCAGTTAGTTGGTACGTGGTCTCCTTATGGGAAGTACCAGAAGATTTGGACCACAGGATTCTTGAAGGCTGGACCACCTTCTACTGTTTTAGAGAATTTCCTGAGCTAAAAAAGGAGTAGGCTAGCCTGGTGTCTTAAAGTCTCAAACAAGGTCTTTTCTAAAGAGGTTAAGCAGAGCTTTCCAGGTACTTTGGAAAAGAAGAATGTAGGACCGGGTGGAGATGGAGATGTGTGTCTGTGTCTATATGTAGAATCATAGAATTATTAGGTTGGAAAAGACCTTTGAGATCATCTCCAAATGTATCTGTCCACTACTTAATCATATTCCCAAGCACCTCATCTACCTGCCTTTTAAATACCTCCAGGGATGGTGACTCAACTACATCCTGGCCAGCCTGTTCCAGTGCCTGATAACCCTTTCGGTGAAGAAATTTTTTTCTAGTGCCCAATCTGAACCTCCCATGACATCAGTTAAGGGCATTCTCTCTTGTCCTATCACCTATCACTTGGGAGAAGAGACCAACACCCTCCTCTCTACAACCTCCTTTCAGGTAGTTGTAGACAGTGATAAGGTCTCCCCTCAGCCTTCTCTTCTCCAGGCTAAATAACCCCAGTTCTCTGAGCTGTTCCTCATAAGAATTCTTCTCCAGACCTTTCACTAGCTTCATCACTCTTCTCTGGACACTCTCCAGGACCTCAATGTCTTTCTTACAGTGAGGGACCTAAAACTGAGCACAGTAATCAAGGTGTGGTTTCAACATACATATATATAATTTAATTATACATATATGAAGAAGAATATTTAAGATTTTGTTTGGACTCTGCCTGCACAGAGGTAGAAAGAGGTACATCAGAGCTGTTGCGAGTGAAGGAGCAAAATGCACGCTTCCTAAGGGAGACAGGAAAGTTTCCAAATCCTTTTTAACTAGTTTTTGCAATTTGGATATGTCATAGCAGGCTCAGGCTTTACATCTGAGGCTGTGTAGTGACTTGCCTGTGCTATGCTTTCCCTCTTGGATCAAATGACCTTTTCAAAATAGCAGGTATTTTAGGGGGTAACACCCTGACTGCTAAGAACTCAGACTAAGGAGACACTAGCATGTTCACAACTTTTTTTTTTATTCACCCAGCCACAAATCTAGCTTTTTTGTGATTTTTTTTTCAGAACATGACACAGAAATAACAGATTTTCCACATCCAAAAGAAGAGCTGTTGCATTATTTACACTATTGAGGCCTGTCCTGTGTTCTCTTGTATACATTGGTTTTTTGTTTTGTCGTATTACAGCAGACAAAGCCACAAAGATGTACCATGAATATCCATCTATGTTCTCCACCTGAGTTACAAGTTGTTTTATTGTTTTGTTTAGTTTTTTATTTTTAATAGCGTTCTCTTCATATTCAAAAATAAGAGCACCCAAAGCACACACGGATCAAGGGAATGAGCTACGAGAGTTGTTCAGGAATCACACTATAGGAAAAGGACCTGGGGGTGTTGGTTGACAGTCAACTGAACATGAGCCAGCAGTGTGACCAGGTGGCCAAGAAGGCCAATGGCATCTTGACTTGTATCAGAAACGGCGCGACCAGCAGGTCCAGGGAGGTTATTCTCCTTCGGTACTTGGGACTGGTGAGGCCACTCCTTGAATCCTGTGTTCAGTTCTGGGCCCCTCACCACAAGAAGGATGTTGAGGCTCTGGAGTGAGTCCAGAGAAGAGCAACAAAGCTGGTGAAGGGGCTGGAGAACAGGCCTTATGAGGAACAGCTGAGAGAGCCAGGGTTGTTTAGCCTGGAGAAGAGGAGGCTGAGGGGAGACCTCACTGCTCTCTACTACTACCTGAAAGGAGGTTGTAGAGAGGAGGGAACCGGGCTCTTCTCCCAAGTGACAGGGGACAGGGAGAGGGAATGGCTTCAAGCTCTGCCAGGGGAGATTTAGGCTAGACATTAGGAGGAAGTTTTTCACACAGAGGGTCATTGGGCACTGGCAGAGGCTGCCCGGGGAGGTGGTTGATTCACCTTCCCTGGAGGTGTTTAAGGCCGTGGGTAGACCAGGTCCTGAGGGACTTGGTTTAGTGTTTGATAGGAATGGTTGGACTCAATGATCTGGTGGGTCTCTTCCAACCTGGTGATTCTATGATTCTATGATTCTATTCCTTGGCTGAGGATTCTGGAGAAAATATAATAGAACAACAAATTATGACTTTACAAACCAAATATGAATTCTCTTAGCTATTTTAAGCACCTGATCTAGCCACTATGAAATTCAGGAAATCGCCCTGAAAAAATCTACAGTGTCTGTTCTTACATTCCTACATGCAACCCATTAGAGCTTCTGTGCTGACTAATGAAGTTCTGCATTCATTGGGGCTTCATACCCATATATCCCATGAAATCTTTTTTGGAAGGCACCTTCTGCCACAGGACTGGCCTTCAGATTTTATACACCTATAAATATTTTTAAGAACATATTTACACTAATTGATCTTTAAATTGTAAAACAAACAAAAGCTAGAGAAAGAATGACCTGAAGTGAGGAAGGGGCTTGGAAAAGTAGCTAAAATAATCCCTTGCAGAGACTGTTTGAGGTCCGAGAGTGCTGAAAGGACGTTTGTTCCAAACTGGGACTACCTTGCTACTTTCTCCACAGTGTTATCAAGCGAGAAGCTTTGACATTTGTCAGGATGCACCAATGACATATGCTAATCAGGGGGAGAATGGTCCTGCACCCAATTTTCATCAATCAAGTATGCATGGCAGTGTGTCAATAATGACTTACTAGCACTTCAAGACTTCTGGAAATGCCTTGGCTTTCATCCTATTACCACTCCCAACTTGGACTGTAAGGAGACTTAGATGGAAAATATTAAGAACCTTTGTATTTTTCATGCATAGAAAAAGGACTGCTATAAATTGACTGCTGTTACCTTAGAGCTTTTTAAAGCTGGCACAACAACCCCATGCAGCACTACAAGCTTGGGGAAATGTGGCTAGGAAGCTGCCTGCAGAGAAGGAACTAGAGTGCTGGTTGAGAGGTGGCTGAATATGAGCCAGCAGTGTGCCCAGGTGGTCAATGGCATCTTGGCTTGTATCAGAAACAGCATGGCCAGCAGGACCAGGGTAGTGATTCTGCTCCTGTACTCAGCATTGGTGAGGCAACACCTCGAATATTGTGTTCAGTTTTGGGCCCCTTACTACAAGGAAGACTTTGAGGTCCTGAGAAGAGCAACAAAGCTAATGAAGCTGGAAAAGGGTCTGGAGAACAAGCCTTATGAGAGGCAGCTGAGGGAACTGGAGTTGTTTAGCCTAAAGAAAGTGAGGCTGAGGTTGAGACCTTATTGCTGTCTACAGGTACCTGAAAGATTGTAGCGAGATGGGTGTTGGTCTCTTCTCTCAAGTGACAGTGGATAGGATGAGAGGAAACGGTTAAAGTTGCACCAGGGGAAGTCCAGATTAGAACTGAAAAGGTTATCAGGTATTGGAACAGGCTGCCCAGGGAGGTGGTTGAGTCACCTTCCCTGGAGGTACTTAAAAGATAGGTAGATGAAGTACTGATGGATATGATTTGGTAGTGGGCAAGTAAGCTTGATGATCTCAAAGATCTTTTCCTACCAAGCAATTCTATGATTCTATGAGTGTAATGCCTTAAAAAATTAGATCCCTCTTAACAAAGGCAATTAACTTGTGAGGAAAAAGTAATACCTGTAAACTTATATACACATGCATTAGACCTTAGAATAAAATGAATAGAATGGCAAATAGCTTAACTAGTCTGGAGACTTCAAACACTAAAATGGCTGATGGTTTGAGAAAACTAACTGAAGTAGACAAAAAGGGGCATTTCTCTGTCAGTAAAATGCTGATAATACCTGTTTGGCTCTAGGATTTCTATGTGCTGTCATGCAACTCAGCACAGAGCTTAGCGGTGGCTTTCTGCCAAAGTTAGAATGGTATCAGAGCATACAGTATCACACTTCAACATGTATGTGTGCCCTTGCATTTGTTTCTCTGCAGGTATTTTGGATCTGCATTCTGCATGTGATAATGTTTTGGAACATGATCTCTCCATGTAGGACCGTCAAATAGCATCAAGTCCAATATCTGCTAATGCAGACAACAAAATACTGTCTAATATTAAAGATATAGGATGTTCATGGAAAAATATGTGAAGAATATGCCTTTGAGAAAAAACTCTTATCTGTTTCTCAAATAACATGCTTATCAAAACACTAATTTGAGTGCTTATTGAAAGGTAATAAGCATGATTATATGAGCAAACCTGATTTATACTGCGATTCTGCCACATCCTTAAACCTTCTCCCACAAAAATGTTAACAACCGGACTTGTTCCAAAAGTAAGAACTTATAGAACTACAATTTTTTGTTTAGCTTGGTCCTGTCAGGTAATAAACTTTGTGACTTTGCTGCAATGAGGATTTACACAGATATATAACTTTGAATAACACTTTTCGGCACTGTTTTCTTTACCCTACAGGAATGAGAATTTAACCATCATTGTGCAGCCATTGGTTTGCCAAAGGATTTTGGTTCAGAAAATCCTAACAAAGCTGGTAGGAAATATCTGTTGGGAAAAGGTGATCTGGATAACTAGCTGAATAGGGGACATGATACCCCTGCTGTCTACGGGGGAAGGAGGAGAGCTGAAGATATGCTTTTCTAGAGGATGTAGCCAATGCCCCAAAATGTATTAAACCATACAACAAAATGCCAAAGTAAATAACATCAAGCAAAATAATTGCTATTGTAGATGGAGCTTAGTTTTTTTTCCTTTGCACTTACTAAATGCTACCCTCTTGATGGTGGGCAATCTTTATTGCAGCAAGTGAAGAACAAGATGCATGCTAGTTTTTGCCAAGGTTCACAACAAAGACTTACAAAAATCTCACAGTATCTGCCTGCTTGTCAGCAGGGGCGGTTGGTGCTGTTGTCACTGAGAATGGGCAGCTGGCTTATTCACTCCTTTTCTTTGACTACTAAGCGGAAGAAGGTACCAACACTGAATGAAATAGTCAAAAAGGCTCATTGATCATATTAGTTAAAAATTATTCTGGTGAACTAGCATTGTTTTGCGTCTTCCAAACAGCCTCTGTTTGTAAAAGACATTAAGACTTGTCACAGAGCAACAATAGGTTCGCCACGCTTCTCTCCCTAGCAGCTGGTTGGACATGTGCAGTCATATGGGGATGTAGAACCTGCAAAATCTTCCATGTGTTTTTTAGTTCTAATCCTGTCTTTCTTCATCATTACCGATCCAGAAAACAGTAATTTGAAATAGCAAGATTTCAGAAGGCTTTTCTAGATCTCGTCTCTTTTTGGAAACAATCTCTCTGGTTGCAAGTATTCCATTACTTTCCACATCCCAACTGGAAAACAGTGGAACGCCTCTGATTGGTATTTCTCCGGTTACATGGTACATGAGCTATTCATTGACCGGTTTCTGCTAAAGAAAGCTTTACAGCAATGCCTGTGAAAAGCTTCATCATGAATGAAAAGTTGTGCAAGGAAGCTTTCATTTAGAAAGATCTCAATGGGGATTGTTGAAGTTGTAGTAAAAGCTGCGCAACCACCTCTAAGTGAGTCTAGACATGCAATCAGGAAAATTCTCCGAGCTGCAGAAGACAATTTTCTTGCTGGTCTGCCTTGACAGCTCACTGTAGCTTGAAGAAATGGGGCTCAATTATCACTTTTAACACTTTAGCAGGTGATTCATCAGCAGCTGAGTCATCCCTGCCTGAGGCCAGCACATCCAAAACCCATGGAGGGAAAGGAAGCACAGCAAACCTTCCTCCACTAATTCATGCCATCTGGCATTGACAGCCCATAGGCCTGCAGCTTTATTTGCAAAACACTGTTCACATTTTTTATTTCAAAGTCCTCAGGGGAAAAGACGACTTAATTTTATTTAACAGTTCATCATCATTACACAAACTGTTGTTCTGGATTTAACTTCAGAAAACAGGAAGGAATACTCATAAGACTCATTTTCTCAGGCCTTTTGTTGCTAAGTCATCAAACAAATAGATGGGAAAACTGGAATTGAACCCACTGCCATGCAATTGGAGTCTTTTGGTATTAGAGGTCTCTCTGGTGAGCCACAGAGGATATGAGCTGTTGCAGAATCTTGACTCATCACTTCAGCCAGTGGTAACCCAGGCTCACACAGAAGTTCTCTTGGCCTAAATGTTCATAACTGAACAGAATGGCAAAGATTAAGAATGGTTATCTGTGAGCAGTTGCTGTGGGTGCCTGTAGCTCACATGTCCCAGTGTTTGCACACTTTACTTAAATGAGAAATTACATAAGACCAGTTGTTAACCCCATGGAATTTGTTCCCTTTAACCTGCCAAGTTAGCAAATTTGATCAGCTCAGTGAAGGGTCCAGGAAGCATGAGAACTGGCTGAAGG
Source organism: Coccyzus lansbergi (assembly GCA_033558105.1). NCBI lineage: Eukaryota > Metazoa > Chordata > Aves > Cuculiformes > Coccyzidae > Coccyzus > Coccyzus lansbergi. The sequence goes on along the minus strand of JAUMJK010000283.1, from coordinate 16,544 downwards.
CTGAAGATGACACTGTTGCTAGGTGAGGGGATGGGATAAAGGGAGCAGGGTCTCCCATTGGACAATGGTGAGCTGTTAGATAACTCAACTTACAAAGTTTTGTTTACTGATCTTGGACACTGCTTTAAAAGAAACACAGAAAATGAGTAATAATTGCTCACTTTCCATGTGCTGCAATGAACAACTGACCACCAAAATTTGCAAGATAAAGGAACACAGTGAATTATTCATTAATTTACAGTGTCGAGAAAGCACATTTGTAGACTGTATAATGCTTTAAACCACTTGGCTGGGGTTAAAATATATCTTGAAAATTACTTTCACCTGTAGTTTCTGTGGAGAAGGAGCATCCACTATGCTTCCACTCTAACCATGCAGCCTGCGTTGAAAGCAGAGCATCAGCCTGGAAGGCTGAAGGTGAATGGAGCAGACACACTCATCTTCTCAAAGGAAAGCCAAACTTTGACTTTACCTCAGGACAAGAAAACTGGACTAGAAGTAGGCCCCAAGTTCCCAAATCAGCTCAGTTTCTGTAAGAGAGCATGAGCAGAGGCAAAATATATCTCCTCTCCCATATCTTCTCTCACTTTCCACCCGCACTTCTCCAGACAAGAGCAAAAGTCAGGAATTCAGCATGTGATGCAGGTTCTTGAAGAACTTAAGTGAAGATGTAAAACATCAGAAGCAGGATAGGAATAGTTAAAAGTCAGGATTTGGGATGTATCAAGTGGCTGGCTATTTCCATATTATGAGTATAGCCTGAGACATATGCAAACAGCCAACAATCCCAGGGAAGAAACACTGTCTAAACCCACAGCTTTCCATTCTGAAAACTTCATCATCATCAGGAACTCATAAAATTCAGGCCTGGGTCTATGAATACAAGAGTTGTGTGGGGATGCCATAGGTTAACAACAAACAGGACACAGACTGCAATGCGGTCCATGTGCTGCAAAGGTCATATCATCAGTGATTAAAGCTCCAGACTTTGCCATTTGCTGACTTATAAACTTCGATACTACAGATGCATATGAACTTCTAAAAGTTATTTGAAGGAGTAAGTATAGCCTGGGTTTGCATTTTAGAGGGGTTTTTTGTTAGATTTTAAAAAAAAAAAAACAAACACCCCACAAAAATAAACCAGATTTGATATTGGCAATAGAGGACGATAGTTCTGCTATTAAATACTAAAACAAATCTGCAAATACTCTTAAACATTTTTTCACTGTTTCCTCTTGCTTCAATTATTCTCACAAATGATATTTAGCTTAATAATGTCCAACTCGTTTAAACAGGTCTCAAAGAAAGAAGGTGGGGAAATACACATAGACTTTTGAGAGCTAAAATGCTATTGCTTCACCAGAGGGAATCGTGTCTATGAACACACAGAGTGAACATTGACATGTAAATGCCTACGTTGAGGGGTGCTGGTTTCCTCTCGGGCTTGCTTTGTTTGTTTTAGAGGAGTGAGGCCTAGAAGTTTCAACAATTAAACCATTGGTATAGGTTTACCTGGAAAACTATCCATTTTCATAGTATGGTTAGATATTCCTTGCCTAATTTTTTTTTTTTTTTTTCAGAACAGCTGAATGTGCTCTGTGTGAGGAGCTTCGAAGTTGTTTATCTGCTTTTGATTAATAATATCTCATCTGTCCTTGATAGCAGGGCAAAATTCATGGCAGATATAAGGAGCACAGAGCTACTGCCAGATGTCTTTTTTTCTGTCTAAATAATTAGATTGTTGTAATATCTCAGGAAGAAAAGCATCTGTTAGATAGCTTGGCTTCTTGAGAATGAAAAAAATTACTTTGGTTTTGTACTGCTGTCTATACTGAATCAAAATACACTTTAACTCCACCGGGCAGTCAGAGATTGAGCACACTTTCTTTCAATGTCTGTAGGTGAAACTAATCTTCAGCAATGCCATTTGCTGCAGTCTCATATAAGCTGTCAGAAGCAGATGACACCTGCTAATAAGCAGGATGTCACACTTGTGCCTCTCTCAAGCTGCTTTGATTCCATTTACCAGAGAGAACATTTCAAAAGGCTACCCTCATTTACAGCAACTTGTGACATTCTGAAGTTCATTTGGAAGAAGAATCGCACCTAAACTCCTTGACACAAATTATGTGTTTTCTTACATGGAACTACTACTTGATAGCTTCAATGCTTCTTATCCATCTCACAGAAATAAACTTACTCCTAATAGTCACCCTGGAGGTTTCAAAACTGCATCTCAGAGCTTACGGACTGCTAATAGCACATCCTAAGTCCATCATTGAAAAGGATGAACATTCACATGCATCTAAGTTGCTAGCTCAGATATTTCACACTCAATAAATCACAACTAGTATATAGACACAATGACTGAGTTACCTTTTTGGGATTATATTACTGGGTAATACTGTCAAAAGAAATGGAAGAGAAATTAAAATTAAATTAATTAATTAAAAATTAAATAAATAAATAAAATTAATTTAATTAAATTAAAAGCTGTTCCCTCTGTGTAGACACCCGGGAAACAGAGGAGCAATACAAGGCTCCCATAGTCCATGAGGAGGAGGTCAGAGCCCTGCTTGGCCAACTGGACACCCACAAGTCTATGGGGTCAGATGGGATACATCCTAGGATATTGAGGGAGCTGGCGGATGTATTGGCCAAACCCCTTTCCATCATCTTCCAGCGGTCCTGGAAGACTGGGGAGGTACCTCTGGACTGGAGACTGGCTGATGTAGTTCCCATTTACAAGAAGGGTAGCAGGGAGGATCCCAGGAACTACAGGCCAGTCAGTCTGACCTCAGTGCCAGGGAAAGTCATGGAACAGGTGATCTTGAGTGCTATCATGAAGCACTTACAAGAGAACCGGGTGATCAGGCCCAGTCAACATGGGTTTACCAAAGGCAGGTCCTGCCAAACCAACCTGATCGCCTTCTATGACAAAGTCACTCGGCTGCTGGATGAAGGAAAGGCTGTGGATGTGGTCTTTCTGGACTTCAGTAAAGCGTTTGACACAGTTTCTCACAGCATTCTGCTACAGAGACTGTCAGCCTCTGGCCTGGACAGACACACACTCTCCTGGGTAGAAAACTGGCTGGATGGCCGGGCCCAGAGAGTGGTGGTAAATGGTGTTAAGTCCAGCTGGAGGCCAGTGACAAGTGGGGTTCCCCAGGGCTCAGTGCTAGGTCCAGTCCTGTTCAATGTCTTCATCAATGACCTGGATGAAGGCATTGAGGGTACCCTTAGCAAGTTTGCAGATGACACAAAGCTGTGTGCAAGTGTCGATCTGCTGGAGGGTAGGGAGGCTTTGCAGGGGGACCTGGACAGGCTGGACCGCTGGGCAGTGTCCAACGGCATGAGGTTTAACACAGCCAAATGCCGGGTCCTGCACTTGGGGCACAATAACCCTATGCAGAGCTACAGACTGGGAGAAGCCTCGCTGGAAAACTGCCAGGAGGAGAGGGACCTGGGGGTGTTGGTCAACAGCCGACTGAACATGAGCCAGCAGTGTGCCCAGGTGGCCAAGAAGGCCAATGGCATCCTGGCTTGTATCAGAAATGGTGTGACCAGCAGGTCCAGGGAGGTGATTCTCCCTCTGTATTCAGCACTGGTGAGGCCGCTCCTTGAATATTGTGTCCAGTTCTGGGCCCCTCAGCACAAGAAGGATGTTGAGGCTCTGGAGCAAGTCCAGAGAAGAGCGACGAGGCTGGTGAAGAGGCTGGAGAACAGACCCTATGAGGAGCGTCTGAGAGAGCTGGGGTTGTTTATCCTGGAGAAGAGGAGTTTGAGAGGAGACCTCATTACTCTCTACAAGTACCTGAAAGGTGGTTGTGGAGAGGAGGGAGCTGGCCTCTTCTCCCAAGTGACAGGGGACAGGATGAGAGGGAATGGCCTCAAGCTCCACCAGGGTAGATTTAGGCTGGAGATTAGGAGGAGGTTTTTCACGCAGAGGGTCATTGGGCATTGGAACAGGCTGCCCAGGGAGGTGGTTGATTCCCCTTCCCTGGAGGTGTTTAAGACACGGGTGGATGAGGTATTGAGGGACTTGGTTTAGTGTTAGATAGGAATGGTTGGACTAGAAGATCCGATGGGTCCCTTCCAACCTGGTTGTTCTGTGATTCTGTAAAATGTGATGAGGTTAATTAATGACAACTAGTTGCAGCATTTCGTTTGTGTTGTCCAGATTTTTGAAAAACTGCTTTAGAAGAGTTTTTTCTGTTGTCAAATTTATAATCTTTAAAAATAATAAAATTTAATCAAGATACACTTCTAATTTTAACGGTATCAAATCAAAACTCCTTTTTAACAAAACATACATGACTAGGAAGAAAGAAAATATTGTTTCATCTTCAGAAATCAGGAAATGATGGTACAGTCTAAAGAATATTTATACTGAGAAATATAAAATGAACTTTGAAAACAGATACCCTCACAAGTAAATCCTAATATTCAAAATAAAATTAAAATTCAACCTCATTTTGGTAATAAAACTCTTGTTCTAGTAGCTGAAGTAATGACACCCAATATTGATTTGCCCAATTATTTCATATAAGCATTGAGAAAAACTTACTAAACCCTACCTAACAAAAGAGTAGCCAGCATATGCTGGGTAATGCAGGTAGGAGTGACGACAGTGAAACAAAGGGCTTGTAGATGCCTTACTCTAGAAGAAGTTATGCCAAGGACCATCTTCACAATACAGTCTGAATTTATCATTCTGGCAGTCTAGTGAACTGCGTTTCACACTCAGAGATTGCTACCTACCCAGAAAGAGTAGGACATATTTACATTACAGCAGTTGTTTAATGAGTGGAATATAAACAAAGCTTTTGTCCTGTATGCCTTAAAGAAATCCAATCTTCATACCATTCTTCAAGGGGTTGAGGGGGGGAGGGCTGTATTTTTTTACTTCCATGACCAAGTCATTTTAATGTGGGAGTCAATGTTATCTGTGAGCTGCTTGACAGACACCGTCTCAGCCAAAATCCAAAGCATATGATCTATAATGTCTCTCCCGAGACCCACCATGAAGATACAGCTTACCCTGAATCTCTCACACACCTTTTAGTGGAGAAATTGATATAAAGGAGGCAATTTCTAGGAAAAGGGGGAATTGGAGGGTGGTAATAAATCCTTTCTCACGGTGCAATCATGACTCTATGAAGTCACACTCAATTATAAAAAGAGCCCAAGTTGTGGTTCTCATTCTTTAGGGATGCAGAGAGATGACTTGCTGTTCCAAAGTGTTGAAATCTCTATTGAATATGGGCTTCTGAAAGAACTCCATGTATGCCAAAGCATTCACTACCCACAAAAAGGTTTATGCATGTGAATTTAACACAGTGAATGGTTCCTCTTGTTAGAAACTCGAGAAATTACTGTGAGATTGGAGGCAGAGTCCTAGGACACTTTCTGGTGGTGTGACAATTTCCTACTCCAGTCACTTCTGGGTTTTTACCGCTAATGAAATGAAAAGCACTGGACCAAACATATGAAAGAGCTCACCTTTCTTGGTTTTCATTTCAAAGTACGATTTCTTTCGAGATGTGCAGCACAGAACTGATCTCTTATTTAAAAACCCAGAGGAGGAGCAGCTCTGCAGCAAGTGCCGCCACTGTGCTCCTGGCAGAGCCTCTTTCAGCAGGAAACCTCCCAGTGCCACCAGCTCCACTCCTTCCCCTCCAAAATAACTGTGTCAATCAGATAGCTTTGTAAGCACCAAGTTATATGGCACTAATAAAAATAAATTTTCTTGGCAAAATACTTGATTTGGCTCCATCTGCTTTGATGAAAGCAGTTCATTAAATGGAGTCAATTTGCTTACCTAAGATTTCCTGAATGTTTTTGTAATGCCACATGTCAGATGTCCTTTTAAAGGCTTGTGCAAGAACATCTGTAAACCTCCTGTGTCAGAAACAACTCATTAAAAGTGGCAATCCCTTACTGAACAGAAAATGTTATTTTCTTGGGTTGGTGCAGAATGCAGCGATCTGAAAGCTAAACTAGAAATAAATCAAGAGGAAAATCTTTGCCTAAAATCATCCTCTACAAGTGAATAGCAGTTCTAGATCTGACAGAGGGCACAAACAAACCCATCAATGAATCCATTAACATATTAAATCAGCCAGTTTCTCCAGTTTTAGAAGCACTGTCAGCTTCTCACTGCCTTGGAGGCCAACTTGTAGTGATAATCAGCAACAAATGACTTCACTAGGGTATTCAAAAATTACCATCTTGCATTTCCAGACAAGTACCAAATCTGTAACCGCTTGCATCAAACTGCAAATGAGACTTCCCTGACACAAGCAGTAGGCTGGCTCTTCTCAAACATCCAGCTTTACAGCAGCTTCTCCAGCAAGCTGATTATCCTGCACCTGCCAGCTGGAGGAGACAGACAGAGATACCGATGTCCTCTGCCAATTCCTGCCTGGCAATTTTTCTACACAGCAGAAAACCAAAGCATTTTATGAACTCTTCTTGTCCCACAGCAAGCTTTAAACAGCTGGGGTGTCAAAGTATTTATTAACATAATTGATTCTCAGGGTTTTGGATGCTGAAATTTAATGGGCAGAAAACCACAAAACTGCTTTTAACACACAGGTAGACAAAACCTACCAGCAAGTCTTTTCAGTGCTTTTCTACTCCTTGTACACATGTGCTTGCAGCACTTAGTCCTAGATGGGATCATAATGAAGAAGACAACTGGCAAACTGTCAGCTGCGTAAACTGCCCAGCTGGAGATGCTAGGAAATTGTGGTTCCTTCTAGGTTTTATCTGCTTTGAGCTGCCTGCCACCTTGAGAATCACAGCCCTTGTCTACTCACAGCTTTGAAGACCGAAGCCCCTTTTTCAAGCACAGAAAGCCTTGCTTGATCACAGCTGCAGCTTCAGCATTTGCCACTCACTCAAGACACCACACGCTGTCCCTTCCAGCCCATGGGCATAAAGTGTGGCTGCAGCTGCACAATAAGCTGCCTGAGGATCCAGCTGGACTGAAAAGCAACTGTTCTGCCTTTCTTCCCTTTGCTGTATTTCAGCTGGATACTTACCCTGGGTTAGAGCCCTGCACCAGCATTGACAACAGGAATCACAAAGAGGCACCAGCAGGAGGGCAGGAACAAGGAACTTGGAATGACAATTGCTGAAGGTAATCACTGAAAAATATGCCCAAATAACGCTCTGCAGAAAAGTAAATTTCCTGTTGTTCGCCCATACACTAGCAGACTTCACAATCCCTCCCTGGGGTTGATGAAGTGAAATCTAGCTTTAGGGTCCTGAAAACTTTCTTGTAACACCTTGAAGAGCACAAACTCATTGTAACAGCAGCAGCAGAAAACTTTCAGAACCAAAGGTCCTGAACTGCAGTGTCATGGGAAAGGTAAAATGGTAAAATGTACAAGCAGAAGCCTGAACATCCACCTGGGTCTGGCAAAGCACCTGTGGCTGCTGTTCAGTGCTCAGGTGTGATCAATGACCACAGTGAAAAATACTTTCAAGGATCATATGTCAAAGCTTCTCAGGCTGCACAGAAACCTATTTTCCAGCAGTGATTTAGAGTCTTGTATTCCTCTTCTGCTTATAGTGTAGAGCCAGTACTAATCCTCCCTTTCTTCCGCATGAGTTCTGCTATGTGGGAAGAGGCTAAAAAAAGCGCCAGTAGTAGGTGGAGTGATTTTGTTTTCATAGTCTGTTGTGCAACAGCACCATCCAGCTGTCAAACAAAAAAATGAAACATTAATGCCACTATCCAGACTTGGTCCTCCTACCAAACGGAAAAATGAAGAACTACACCCATTAAGCACAAAAGCCCCCACACACCCAACCCAACAAGTCTTGTCTTTGTTTCTGAATTAGCTATATCAGTGCATTGTGTTATGTTCTCTGGGTTAGTACATAACAGCGTGCTTCAGCAAAACTAATCAACTCTGTTCATCTCTGCCTGGTAAAACTGGTAGGCTATAGTTTACCTCAGTGTTTCAGCAGAGTGTGGAATATAAGCTCTAAGATATGTGGAAAAGCCCATTAGCTTTTGGCTCACAACTAAATAGTTAATTGCACTGCAAAAATTAATGAAGAAAGCTCAACTACTTCATACACAAGAGTCTATGCTTTAGCTATAATAACTTACCACTCTTGAGCTTCAGCAGCAAAAGCAAGAACATCAACCTCCAGTGAAGGGGAAAAACAATGAAAACTCAGATTTAACTAATGGATTACTTGAGAGGCATTATGACTTGAGGAAGAAAGCTTCTTGCTTTCCAAGATTTTTCATTGTGTTCTTTAACAGTAACTGTAAGGCACATGTATTGGAAAAAAGTGACATTCTCTACAACGTATGAATGATTACCTGAATTAAATCCACTTCTTGCATCGAGGTCACTGCTTAAATTGCCCTCAATTCTTCACTAAATTCACTTTTGGCATAACACCTGCAGGCAACTTACCATGTGTGTCCAGTGATGATCAGGAAGACTTATACGAGAACACTGTTCTTGCATTATTTGTGCCTTAGCCTGTTCTGTGATCCCACGTTCTTGTGTTGTTTGATACTTGAAAGCAGAGATAGCACCTCCTTTTTCTCACTTTCTGAAGTCCTGTACTAGGCCTTTACAAACACTTTACAAAGTACAAGCTGGCTGTTAAAGTGAAGTCACAAGAAAGAGCCAGAGGCAAGTTTCCAAGCAAATATTGTGAAGAGAAAATTGCAAATGCAACAATTAACCTCAGAGAAAGGATATTTGTTACTCTTAAAGCAAACTGGAAAGGAAAACCTAGGTTAAATGAAATAACTTTAAAGAACCTGAGCTTATGCAAGGAAGACTCAGCACAGTCACACTGAGATTTTTTTTTTCCTGCACAAAACTAAAATGTACATTAAAATCTAATTTAAGCCCAGGCATAAGAGCACAGCAACAGGAAAACAGCAAGCACTAGAATAGTAGCTAAAGCCACAGGAGGAAAGAACATCCCCAAAGATACAGCAGAGGTGCCAAATGACAAGCCTGTGCCAAGTGGGAGAGAAGGTGCCTTTAGACAGATAAGCCAGCAAAAATGAAAGAGCCCATAGAGACATGCCCTAAGGAAATGGGGACAATCAGATCCCTAAAACCTGCAGATTAACAACACTATAAAATAGAGGCATGGCCAATGAGGAGGTGTTACGGCTAAGTTTGACTAATGAAAGCAAGGTGTTCTCCCCTCACTAAGACAGGGAGAACAGAGAACAAGACATTCAAGAGGAGCTGTATTAGAAAGTCAGGGCAGAACTACATCACTGAATTACACATGGAACAAGGCTACCAGGAAAAAAAAAATACATAGGAATGAGGACAAAACACTTGAATCGGTAAAAAAGAACTTGCACCAAGTATGCAATAAAAAGGAAAGATGGGGGTATGTATGTAAGAGGGTACTGGAGGATGGAGGTGGTGGACAAGAAAAAGCCTTTGAATCTGCAATGAAAGTTTCTCCTTCTGCTCCATAAAAAGATAAAAAAATGATAGCAAAGTTTGAATTCAAAGCGCAGAGAAAGCAATCTAAAATTAAGAAACTAATCTTGACTGAAGGAAGTGTATCTCCCTTCCTAGGAACTGACTAGAGAACTTGTGACATAGCTTGGAGACAGCACAGCTAAGCTCAGAGAGCTGCATACTCAAAAGGCAGAGTTACACACTCATCTCAGTAACAGAAACAGTACAATCAATCCATTTCAAAACCAAAGGGGAACACAAAGACGAGGAAGAGGAAAAGTAGATCTCCATTATTACTAGTCAGGTCAAATAAGAAGGGATGTGGATACTGCATAAAAAAACCCACTAAGCATAGAAATAGGATTGCAGTGGAAAGAAATAAGACAAGCCAGACAGAAGAAGAAACAGGAAGCCATGTAGCCTTTCCAAAACAGTCTAAATAGGACAACATTTTTACACCATCCTCCATGAGGTCAGCCAAAGTCCTGCCAACTTGATTACCATAAGTCCTAAAGGATTTCACATGGAACCTGAGGTCACGACAGCGTTTCTTCTGTTTTACCACAGGACAGAAGATTTCAAGGCACAACACCAGAAGGTACCAGAGGCAAGGAAAAAAAAAAAAAGTGTTTCCAGTAGAGAGCAACCTGCTTACACTTAGTTGCTCTGTTTAGTTAAGGAAGCAATCTCACTTCATATTAGAGTACCTGTTCAAACTGAGCTTTCTAGTCTTGTATGAGTAAGCATTTCCAAACCCAGTGCTTCAGCTGTCCAGAGAGTCTAACATAGAAGTACTATAGTTAAACCTGACATGTCACTCAAAGTATATGTTTACATGTCTACAAGTCCCTGCCACCTCCCTGCCAGCAAAGTATCTATTTACTATCCACAGAACGTACTATTCAGTTCAGACCTAAGGAGTTCAATTCTATCTTCATCAACCTCTCTAACCTTGTAACAAGCAAAGCCTGGGGACTTGACTTACTGCAAGCTTCTGCTGTCACTGAGCACAGTGGTAGACCTAATGACAAGTTTCTTGGATTTGGCATTTCGGTTCATGAATAGTCTTAAATCAGGGACACAGATTACAACTGATGTGAAAACAGTTATGGATCACACATGATAAATCCAGGATATTAGACAGAATAGCTGGATACAAGAAATACACTGCACATACTAGTCTCTCACCCTGCTCCATCCTTAGAACTAAACTGCAACACCCACTAGACCCCTCTTTTCAAACAGGCTTTCCGTGAGTGCCATTAATTTTATATTTAGCATTTCAGGGTAACCTAGCTTCTACTTCCAAAGTGTTCAGACCTAAGTCATGTCGATATCCATGACTTCCAGCAACAGGTCAAGCTTCTATGACAGGGAGTATGAATAAAATCAAGCAGTTCAATCCTAGAAAGCTCACACATTTCAAAATTTGGTAGCTTATTTTAATCCAAGATACGGCAACTGTAAAGTCCAGTTCATAACAGGGCAACTTGCTGCTAATAAGTTAATATGTACAGTGAAAACAGTCAGTCAATGCAAGTCTCTAGTCAGTAGGACTTCTCCATTGATTCCAATATTTTCTTTCTCTCTTCTGCTGAGGGCATCTCTGGTTTCACACCATTTCTTCTCCTTTGCATCATAATTTCATGCTGAAAATAGAAGAAAGTAACCATGAGAACACAGATTTCTCAGAAACCACTGCCTCTAAGAAAAAGCAAGATTCTTTAAAAGTAGTAGTGCGTGTATATATCTATATATATATATAAAGATCCAGATAATCCAAGTCTGATTAGCTGATTCTCCCTCTGTACTCAGCACTGGTGAGGCAACTCCTTGAATACTGTGTCCAGTTCTGGGCCCCTCACCACAAGAAGGATGTTGAGGCTCTGGAGCAAGTCCAGAGAAGAGCGACGAGACTGGTGAAGGGGCTGGAGAACAGAGCCTATGAGGAGCGTCTGAGAGAGCTGGGGTTGTTTATCCTGGAGAAAAGGAGGCTGAGAGGAGACCTCATTACTCTCTACAACTACCTGAAAGGAGGCTGTAGAGAGGAGGGAGCTGGCCTCTTCTCCCAAGTGACAGGGGATAGGACGAGAGGGAATGGCCTCAAGCTCCGCCAGGGGAGATTTAGGCTGGACATCAGGAGGAAGTTTTACACAGAAAGGGTCATTGGGCATTGGAACAGTCTGCCCAGGGAGGTGGTCGATTCACCTTCCCTGGAGGTGTTTAAGGCACGGGTGGATGAGGTCTTGAGGGATTTGGTTTAGTGTTAGATAGGAATGGTTGGACTAGAAGATCCGATGGGTCCCTTCCAACCTGGTTGTTCTGTGATTCTGTGATAACTGAATGTACTAGTATTTTATAGAAGATATCGGATAATTTAACTTGCTGCTTCAGAAGACAGTGAAATTACAGTATTCCTATTACAGTATGTCAGATTCATGCAGTTCTCTGAAAATAGGTTTTCAAGGTTAAGCTAAAAGACTACTACTATGGTATAAGGCAAGAAAAGAAAGAACAGATTAACTGCACATAGTTCCCTGTTATACTTTTCTGCCACAACAGTGAAGGAAATGAGGACTACATCACCAAGTAAGAATGAAATATTCCTAAGCTTTATCTTAGGTCAAAGTAAGCACATCCCAAAGCAATGCAAAAATATATGAACCTACCTTACCTCAGATTTTTTTCCATTATATCTGTTTAAAACAGAAACTATTACTAGAAATATCTGACTCAAATTAGGAGTAAAACATAGCAGGTAGTGCAAGAACTCTGACTCACAACCTAAAAGGGTTAACTTAGGAGAAACAAGGGAGTAATTTAAGGTGCATCTGCTTAACTCTTCCAGCAACACATACAAAGACTATCTAGGTCTGTAATTCACTGTAAAATCAGTAGCAGCCAGCACTAGCTAAGCCTGAAGAAATCAGAAAACTGTGTGCCAGAAGTCATATACTTAAAGCAAATCATGGAGTACAATTTAGAAAAGCTATTGTGCTTACCCAGAATTTTCTGCAGTTTTTGTATTTCAAGAAATAAGCAGTACACATATTCTTGTTATAGTTGTTGTCATCCATACATTTTCTAGAGGCATCCGTTTCCTTTAATAGGAAAAACATACTTCAGAGCTGAGGGAAGTGACTGTACTCAGTGTCTAAATATTCTAACAAGTCCCAGAATATCTATGAAGACAGTAGGCAGCTTCTCAGATGAAAGAATACTATCAAAGAGAGCAGAGGAACACCCATCACAAAGGGTAATCAGTAATACCAGGCAATGAATTAATTTAAAGATAACAGACATTAGTACTCTAAATTTAAATAGTACAGACAGAGTCTGCAAAATAGCTGTTTACAAAGATGCCTCATAGAGCCCACAAAAGACTTCTTAAAATCAACCAAGCTTGTCTAACCAGGATGTCAGGCTTTGGTTTTAATGACAGAAAACTGAAGAGATTGCTATCAGTTGTATTCTTCCTATTTATAAGAAACTACTGTTCGTTACTTCACACTTACTATAAAGGTTGATTTTCAGCTTTTCCCATCTTCAGACTCTTTAGGAAACTTTTTATGCAAAATGCAAATGCAAGAGTGCCTTATTTAAACCCCAACCTCTAGAAGTCACATAATTTAACACTGAAACATACAAATAGACATCTTACCGCTACACATGGATTTCTATCATGGTCTCTAAGCTTCTGTGCGTGCCTGGACATTCTAGACAGGCACTTGTACTTTGGCTACGAACAGAAGAGAAACAGGGTAAGTATCTATTTTTAATAGCAACTCAGGATTAAGTCTGAACTTCAGCATGTAATAAAAGCCTTCCAATAACACAGTTTGGCTGTCTTTAAAAAACACAAACACCATCACCAAACTTCCTTTGCAAAATGCTATTTCAAAAGAACGAATAGCAAGACAATCCAGGCAAGTTTAACCTGTCACTAAGACTGCTTACTCCCTGATAAATTCCTGCAGAGAATGAAGCCATTGAGGTGGCTCTCATACCAGCCTGTCGTATTACTGAGGGAGTGACCTAGAAGAAACAGCTCTGTAGAAGCTGTCCACAGCCAACGCACTGTATCCACTTCAACTAACAGCATGGGGGGAGCAATGTGCAAGTAAACTTTTCCAGATTTGTGCCTGCTTCTTAGCAGGACCACATCTGTATCTTCATTGAGCTTTCCCAGGTGAAACAAGTGCCCCATCATCTCCAGTGTTGCTGTATCAGATATTTAACAGAAAAGGAAATAGTTTCACCACAAGGAGGGACCAGACACGTTCTCACTGTGTGTGACAGCTTGAATTGCATTTTTCACCAGTTTAGTAGTTTGACACTGAATCTAGGAACTTTAAGTTTGAAAGACAGAGTTTAGTGCCAAGAACCTACTCTGATCCAAGACGATGACATTACTATGAACAGCAGATCCTCATTCATAGAATAATCATAAAATAACCAGGTTGGAAGAGAACCACCAGATTATCAAGTCCAACCATTCAATTCATTCCTTTTACCACTTCCCATACGTTGTCTCTGGCACACACATGGCCATGTACGTATTTTTTCCAAATAGATACTAAATCTAAACAAAAACAAAATAATACTGACCAGATGACTGTTTGAGCCAATGCAAGCAGAAACAGCAGACTGAGGGAGAGCATTCTTTGCAGCAAATTAAAGTACAGTTGATGAAAACTGGGAAAGAATATCCTTGCATGAATTTTTTCTTTCCTAGAGATATTGCTTACTCTAAACTTAAACCTGCTTCTGTTCACATTAAAGATTGATAACTGCAGTGAAAGTGTCACATTTGCTTGATATCAGCAAACAACAACAACAAAAAAAATCAAGTATAACTCTCAGCAGCTCATAGGCAGAAAACAATGGATTAGATGAAGGTCGATCTTTAGGCAAAAGTAAACTATTCTAGGTGAATAAGCTTGAGAGTCTATATCCTGTGAAAGTATATTCTCCTGGAGGTTGGAGTATTTTTTTTCACCTTCTACTTGATTTTTTTCTGCAAATAAGACACTTACAGAGTAGCACCAGGAAACCCCTCCACTTTCCTTTGAGAACAATCCAGTATTTCAGTTAACTTCACAAGCTAGGCCAATGTTTGCTTTTTTGTGGGTGAAAGAGGGTTTTTGATCAGGCACTTCCAACTCAAGCACATAGAACAGCAGAGGCAACCAGAATTGCCGTGAAGGGGGGAACGAAGAGAAGAAAACAAAAGCAGCGTATCACAACGCCTCATCTAAGTTACTACCACAAACACAATGTTTTTAGAGGTTTCATTGCGTCTGTGTTACAACTATGCTTTACTGGCATCAGAGGTGGAAGAACATGTTTCAAGATATACGGTACCAAATTGACTTCAGCTTTAGTCTTTGAAAGTATTTTTGAGTCATAGGATGCATCATCTTCAGTGTTATCTATTCAAACTGCAATTATAACTTTTGGTGTGATTACACTACCAGAGTCTGCAACCACGACCGTTTTCAGGAAAGATGCATACAACAAACACTTAATTCTTCCCAAGTGACAGGGCACAGGTCAAGAGGGAATGGCCGTAAGTTGCACCAGGGGAGGTTGAGATTGGACGTTAGTTTTTTCACAGAAAGGGTGTCATCAGGTACTGGCACAGGCTGCCCAGGGAGGTGGTGGAGTCACCTTCCCTGGAGATGTTTAAGGGACTGACGGACGAGGTACTTAAGGATACAGTTTAGTGGCAGGGAGGTAAGGCTACACCAGACGATTTCAGAGGTCTTTTCCAACCTGGCGATTAATTAACAAGCAGTTCAGGTTCTCGTGAAGCCGCTTAGCTTAGAGTAGGCAAAAGCTCAAGCCACATCGAGTACTACAGAAAAGGTCCGACAGCTCCTGCGCATGTTCCTCTCTCCCCCCCTTTCCAAAACACTTCAGGATGTGAAACATTATCAGCTGGAAGGGCAGGCAGGTCACAGGGGAAACTCTGCCGCGATTGAATGAGCAGCCGAGCAGGAAGCGAACTTCCCCCGAGCTTTTGCGCACGCAGAGGTTTCCCTGTCTGCCTTCGGATCCCAGGTCGGAGCTCAGCCACAACCAAAGGCTTGTCTATTCCGCAGTTCTTAATTACGCCTTAACACATTAACAGCTGCAAACCGCACCGCAGAGAAACACGCCCGTTGCTCGCGCTCCTTAACCCCAGGGTTTGTTGGGGTTTTTTTGGGCTTTTTTTTTTTTCCCCTTTCAGTTCGTAAACCAACCGGATATTTTCCCGGGGGCTCCCTCCCGCCGGCGATGGGGAACCACACCACACCGTAATTCGCCCAACCCTAAACCCCCGTGAAGGAAAAACCCTGCAAGGGGTTGAGGGGAGGAAAGGGGCTATGGCCGTTACAGCGACACAGCGCGGGGGGCGGCGGGGACGGGCACTGGGGAGCTGTTTCGCCCGGATCAGCTTCCGGGGAAAAAAAAATTACAAACAACAAAAAGAAGGAAGGGGAGAGACAGGGGTGCGGACAGGGCGCTGAATGGAGTGGAGGGGGGGGGGGACGCCATGTCCTGAGGGGAGGGGGGGGGGGGGGGAACACGCGGGGTAACGGCCACGGCCCCAACGGCCGCGGGGGCGCGCGCGCGTTTCCCTACCGCCCCCCGAAGCGCGGCTCCCCCAGCCCAACGGCCGCCAGCACTCACCGCCTGCCTTCGTCGTCGCCCCTCTTCTCCTTCTTCTTCTTCCTCCTCCGACCGCAGCGGGTGAGGGAAGGGGTGGGCTGCTGGGAAGCAGCGCGCCCGCGATCCCAAAGACGTCAGCGTCTCGGGCCGCGCGCCTTAAATAGGGGCGCAGCCTTCCCCTTCTCCCGGCCTCGCGCTTCCCCTCCTTCCTTCCCCCCCCTTCCCCACCCCTCCCCTTCCCTTCCCACTCCGCGAGGGCGCGCGCGCGCCCGCTCCCGGCGCCGCCGCCGCCGCTGATTGGCAGAGGCCGGCGTCCAATGGCGGCGGCGCCGGGGCCGCCCCCCCACCTCCCTTTCATCATCGGCAGCGGAGGCGGGCGGCGGGGTCGCCCCGCGCGAGGGGCGCGGCCGCGCGCGCTGAGTG